>CAMZMU010000107.1:14365948-14965948 GCA_947311845.1 Poa pratensis
CGCCATCTTCATCGCCGCTGCTGACTCCCATGATGAGGAGGGAGTAGTTCTCCCCCGAGGCTGAGGGCTCTACCGGTAGCTATGTGGTTCATCTCTCTCTCCATGGTGTGATCTTTATGTGATCATGTGTATTGCTAGTATCGCTGAATACATTAATAATGTTTATGCTACTCAAGTGATTTTGTCTAGTTTCTGGAGTCATTGTGACAACACGGTATCAAGGTGACAGTGTGGGTACTTGTGTGACTCTATGAATAATTTAGACATTTATCATGGCTTATTCTTGGGAATTGTGGTGTTTGTTTACTCAGACTTTGAGGTGTGCTTTTGCAGCCCTACGCATAGTACTCTTGCTTCATCAAGAAGGAGAATAATCCCGAGTAGTATTTACTTGTGTTCAGTTGTGCTAATCTAGTTGAATATGTAGATGTTACTCTTTATCTATTATGCACTCTATAGGTTACTTTAATATGAACTCCGGTACTCTCCACGGTGTAAAGGTGACAGTGTGTGCACCGTGTGTGATTCCTTTATGACGTTGTGGCGCTTGTTTACTCCGGCTTGAGGTGTGCTTTTGTAGCCCTACACAATGAATGGTGTTTGTTATCCAACAAGAGAGTGTTTAAGAGTAGCTTTTACTTATTCAGTTATGAGATCATTGTTGAGAGTGTCCACTAGTGAAAGTATGATCCCTAGGCCTTGTTTCTAAGCATTGAAACACCGTTTACAACAAGTTCTGCTACATGTTTGCTTGCTGCCATCTTTATTTCAGATTGCAGTTACTACTTATAATCATCCTATCACTTGTATTTCACTATCTCTTCGCCGAACTAGTGCACCTATACATCTGACAAGTGTATTGGGTGTGTTGGGGACACAAGAGACTTCTTGTATCTTAATTGCAGGGTTGCTTGAGAGGAATATCTTTGACCTCTACCTCCCTGAGTTCGATAAACCTTGGGTGATTCACTTAAGGGAAACTTGCTGCTGTTCTACAAACCTCTGCTCTTGGAGGCCCAACACTGTCTACAAGAATAGAAGCACACGTAGACATCAAGCTATTTTCTGGCGCCGTTGCCGGGGAGGTAAGGTAAAAGGTATTCACATCCTCTGGCTACTAAGCTATTTTCTAGTGTTGTTGCTAGTGTGTGAGTGCTCGAAGTATTCCTTTAGATTCTGCAATTTATCTTTTTGTTTCTTGTTTTTATTTTCACTAGTTAGGCTTAATGGAAAACAACAAAAAATTAGAGATCTTTATGAACTTTATATTGAATTAGGACATGATGCTTTTGAAGAGAAAATTAAAAACCTATGGAGGCTTGTTTGCATGATGGTAGCAATGTATTACTATAAATTCTTTGAACACCATTATTGCTAATGCTATGGAAAAGCTAAGCTTGGGGAAGCTGGTTTGATGAATATGATATTTTTAGTCCCCCAAGTTTTGAGGAGAAAATTTTCTTTGATGATACTTTGCCTCCAATTTATGATGATTATAATGATAGTGGTATTTTGTGCCACCTACTATGGAGGATAAAGTTTATTTGATTATACTATGCCTGCAATTATGATGATTACAATGATGGATGTGATACTTTTACTCTCACTATTACTAATATAATTGTTATGCTTATGTGGAGAGTAATGATACTTTATGCATGTGGATCATGATAAGAATGCTTTATGTGATAGCTATATTGTTGAGTTTATTCATGATGCACTGAAAATTATTTTGAGAGAGGAAAGTATGGTTATAGAAATCTTCATGTTACTAAATTTCTTCTCTTTATGATGAAGTTTTGAGCTTTCTCTTGATTTGCTTTTATTTGCTGGGTACTTTAAGACCTACTGGTCCTTATGAGAGAGGGAGACACGATTTCATATATCACAATAATATTAAGTCTCCTCTCTTTATGTTGAAATTTTTGAAGTTGCACTTGTTTTGCCTTCTATGCTAGTCACTTTGTTTTATTGATTTTTTTCTTACAAGACTCCTTGCATAGGAAGTGTTAGATTAAATGTGTTTATTTATTTTTGATGCTCTCTTTATTCAACTCTTATCTATGAGAGCATATCAAAATCACTATGCCTAGCTAAAAGGCTTTAAAGAAAAGCGCTTATGGGAGACAACCCATCGTTTTTATTTGCTGTTATTTTTATTTTCTTTGAGTCAAGGAGTTTTGTCACTTCTGTAGCAACTCCTTTGTATCTTTATTTTATCGCATTGTTGTGCCAAGTAAAGTTCTATATTGAAAGTTGATGCAAGATTTGGATTTCTGCGCAGTAACAGATTTTTGGCTGTCACGAATTTGAGCTTTTCTCCCTGTAGAAAATTCGAAAAATTCTAGAAAAATCACGCATCTTCCTGAGATATGTACGCAACTTTCATTATTTTGGGCCAGATCCATCTGAGAAACTTAAGTGCCTCGAAAAATTCGTCTTACAGACTGTTCTGTTTTTGACAGATTCTGCCTTTTGTTTTGCATTCGCTCTTTTACGATGTTTGTGTGGATTTCTTTGCTCCACAAAGCATTGGTGGCTGTAGCTAATGTCCAGAAGCTTTGGGAATGATTGTATCATTACAGAATATGAGAATTTTTGATTATGCACTAACCCTCTAATGAGAACTGTCTTGAGTTTGGTGTGAAGGAAGTTTTCAAGGATCAAGCGAGAAGGGTGATATTATGTGATCAAGAAGAGTGAAAAGCTAAGCTTGGGGATGCCCCCGTGGTTCATCCCAACCATATTCAGAGAGACTCAAGCGTCTAAGCTTGGGGATGCCCAAGGCATCCCCTTCTTCATCAACAACTTATCAGGTCATCTCTAGTGAAACTATATTTTAATTCTTTCACATCTTATGCGCTTTACTTGGAGCGTCTGTGTGCTTTTATTTTTGTTTTGTTTGAATAAATTCGGATCCTAGCAATCCTTGTGTGGGAGAGAGACACGCTCCGCTTTTTCATGTGAATACTCATGTTCTTCACTTATATTTGTTGAGTATTCTTAACTAGCTACTGCAGTGCTTTTAGCTCCTGTTTTTCATGCATCTCTTGAGCTGTTAGCACGTGTTTATAAATACTCTCTTGCTGCATTATATTATCATTTGGAGAGTTTATGTTTAATAAGTTGATTGGTGTTTGCTTGGAAAAAGAAAATGCTGCATGTGGTAGTGGTATGAAAACTTGCATAATCTTGTAGATCATTGAAACTTTGATAACTTGATTCTTTGCAAATGTTTTGAGTATTTAGATGGTAAAGCTTGCTGGTTAATTAAGTTAAAATCATTAGTGGATTGTTGTCTTTAAGCTTGTACCGTACTACAAACTACTAAAATTGTTGAAGGTGTAGTTGGACTTGATAGCTTTCCATGTCTGAAAGTTCATGTATAACTAAGTTGTGCTGAAGGTCGAGGGATCTAACGGGGTACTTGTACCGCCGTGAACGGCCCTTCTTGGAGTGAATTTTAATCATGCTCTTAATGTTGAACCTGCTAGTTGTTTGCAATAAACTTGTGAGTTCTTTTTGACTAATGTTAAGCTACGGTTTTTGGCACTTCCACCATCCATATTTGCTAGCCTCTTCGGTGCTGTGCATTGCCTTCTGCTCACATTGAGAGTTGTGCATACTTCGCCAGTACATCCAACCCCGTGGGAGACTTCCTCTTGTTCTCCTACACATAAGCCCATACATCTTCCTCAAAACAGCCACCATACCTACCTACCACAGCATTTCCATAGCTGTTCCGAGATATATTGCCATGCAACATCCATCTTACATTACATGACTTGTTGTCATTCATCACATATATTGCTTTGCATGATTCTATACAGCTGATGTGTGGTTTACCCATGTTACGCTAGATCATTGCATATCCTGCTACACTGGCAGAGGCATACAGTTTTATACATCATGTTGTTCATTATGAGTTATTTGTACCAAAAAGTGTTGTCATATTAGATGTTGCCCCTTGTGAAAAGAGCCATGGAGGCCATCGAAAAGAGAAACAGAAAAAGAAAAAAAAAAAAAAAGAAAAAAAAAAAAAAAAAAAAAGAATAAAGAAAAAGGGGGCAACATTACTATTTTATCACACTTGTGCTCATGTTAGCACCTGCATTATTCATAGTCATCATTTGTGCTCATGTTTAGCACCTATACTCCATGTGAGAGAGTTTTCATGTTCTATTGTATAACTATGTGGGGAATTTACACTATAGAACTTGGGTTGTATATTCCAATGATGAGCTTCCTCAAAAGTGCTCTAGGTCTTCATGAGCAACCAAGTTGGATGCACCCCCACTAGTTCCATTGGAGAGCTTTCATACACATATAGCTCTATGTGCATCCGTTGCATGGCAATCACTACTCCTTACATAGCTTCGATTATAAGACTTCCTCTTGTCTAATGATCACTTATAGCTTTGTGAGACTTTCTTCCTTTGGCCTTCCAAACCCCCATTAATGTTCTCTTTGCCATAACATCATGGTGCCAATACCAAATGCTTGCGCTCACCGGTTGAGTAGACTTCGAAACAGTTGATTCATGACGTTCATGTTTATGTTTACTTGGCTGAATCCTTCTATGTTATGAAAATTTGCTTGATGCTTGGATTGAAGGATAGAACTCCTATGCTGGATACTTAAATCATCTTTAATGAACCTTGTACGGTTTCATGTCTTTGAAGCAATAGTTCATGAAAACTTTTAGCTTGTTTGACTCTTGCTTTCTTTTGATATCAACTATATACATTTGCTTGAATGATTTGATCACAGCTTACATGCTTACAATATTATGATCAAGATTGTGTGAAAGCATGTCTCCTCAGAAATTATTTGTTGTTATCGTTTTACCTACTCGAGGACGAGTAGAACTAAGCTTGGGGATGCTTGATACGTCTCCAACGTATCCATAATTTCTGATGTTCCATGCTTATATTATACCATTGCTACATGTTTTATATACACTTCATATCACTTTTATGCATTTTCTGGGACTAACCTATTAACAAGATGCCACAGTGCCAGTTCCCTGTTTTCTGCTGTTTTTGGTTTCAGAAAAGTACTTCTGCGAATATTCTCGGAATTGCACGAAACAAAAGGCCACGTCCCTATTTTTCCAACACGTCACGGAGTCCGAAGGAGAGACGAAGAGGCCAGAGGTGGCCAAACCACATGGCGGCGCGGCCCCCCTGCCGCGCCAGCCTATGGTTGGGCCCCTCGGGCTCCACCGACGCGCCCCTTCGCCTATTATTGCCTCAGCGCGAAAACCCTAAAACACAAGTCATATTTCCAGAAGAGTTCCGCAGCGCCGCCGCCATCGACGACAAGTTTCGGGGGACAGAAGTCTCTGTTCCGGCACGCTGCCGGGACGGGGAATTGCCCCCGGAGTCATCTCCATCGACACCACCGCCATCTTCATCGCCGCTGCTGACTCCCATGATGAGGAGGGAGTAGTTCTCCCCCGAGGCTGAGGGCTCTACCGGTAGCTATGTGGTTCATCTCTCTCTCCATGGTGTGATCTTTATGTGATCATGTGTATTGCTAGTATCGCTGAATACATTAATAATGTTTATGCTACTCAAGTGATTTTGTCTAGTTTCTGGAGTCATTGTGACAACACGGTATCAAGGTGACAGTGTGGGTACTTGTGTGACTCTATGAATAATTTAGACATTTATCATGGCTTATTCTTGGGAATTGTGGTGTTTGTTTACTCAGACTTTGAGGTGTGCTTTTGCAGCCCTACGCATAGTACTCTTGCTTCATCAAGAAGGAGAATAATCCCGAGTAGTATTTACTTGTGTTCAGTTGTGCTAATCTAGTTGAATATGTAGATGTTACTCTTTATCTATTATGCACTCTATAGGTTACTTTAATATGAACTCCGGTACTCTCCACGGTGTAAAGGTGACAGTGTGTGCACCGTGTGTGATTCCTTTATGACGTTGTGGCGCTTGTTTACTCCGGCTTGAGGTGTGCTTTTGTAGCCCTACACAATGAATGGTGTTTGTTATCCAACAAGAGAGTGTTTAAGAGTAGCTTTTACTTATTCAGTTATGAGATCATTGTTGAGAGTGTCCACTAGTGAAAGTATGATCCCTAGGCCTTGTTTCTAAGCATTGAAACACCGTTTACAACAAGTTCTGCTACATGTTTGCTTGCTGCCATCTTTATTTCAGATTGCAGTTACTACTTATAATCATCCCTATCACTTGTATTTCACTATCTCTTCGCCGAACTAGTGCACCTATACATCTGACAAGTGTATTGGGTGTGTTGGGGACACAAGAGACTTCTTGTATCTTAATTGCAGGGTTGCTTGAGAGGAATATCTTTGACCTCTACCTCCCTGAGTTCGATAAACCTTGGGTGATTCACTTAAGGGAAACTTGCTGCTGTTCTACAAACCTCTGCTCTTGGAGGCCCAACACTGTCTACAAGAATAGAAGCACACGTAGACATCAGCAATCATGCATGAGAAAAGACAGATCCGTAGCTGTTGTTGGGGGCGAGGAAGCAGGGGCCAGCCAGGGCCTCCCGATCGTCGACGGCCACGGCCACGGCCCCGGCCCCGGCTACGTACGTGAGCGCGCCCATCGATCGATCCACAGTACGCTGAGCCCGCCTCTGAGGAAATTTGAAATGTCACGCCGGCGGGAGAGGATTGTGTTCGTGCATGGTCGCGATGTGCTGTGAATCTGTGATCATGTGAGATGTGACGAACTGAACGATCCAGGGCGAGGTGGAGAGGAGGATAAGGTGGGATCGTGGATCTCGTGGGATCTCTTGGCGCCTTGGCGGGGATTGAGTCGTTCGGCTGCTAGGCACCCGCGGTGCCGCACGTTGGGTAACATAGATTTAATGAATTGAAACAATGCCCGACGAAATGGCGAGGCTCTTTTACAGAGATCATGCTCACGAGCCCACAATCATTCCGGAAGCAGTTGCTTCCTTCAAATGACCTTGATTTGACATACTTTTTATTTTTATTTGCCAGGCTCTTGCAATGGTACAAATGTCCTCCAACATTCTCCTCTTTTCGCAAAGTAGCCAAAGGTCAAGCTCCACGAGTGAATAGATACCATACAATCGGGTATTACCTTGAAGGTAGAATATACCCACCATGGCCACCATGGCAACATTTGTGAAGACCATACCAACATTTGTGAAGCGCCTTGGGCTTTCTTCCGTGCGTCTTCCCCATCTCGTGCCTCCGCTTTGTTGCCCCCCTACAGTCACTAGTCTACCTCGCCGACTTCTTGTGCCACCTCCGCTTCCCCGTGGTGCATTCTCCCGCGTCATCACTCTTGGGCCATTGGAGTTGAACCTGGATTCATTGAGGTCGACAACGACTAGTGGCATGCATGGTGTGGCTCGCTGATGCAAGTTGTTGAGATAGATGTTTAAAGAGTACAAACCCTTTTTAAAGCACCGATGCTTATTCACTAATGCATAAATTAAACTAGTTTATTTTTATAAGCACACCTCTAAACACCTTTTGTTGTACAAGGCCTCGTAGGCCAATACGCTGGATTTGAAGGTAACGAGCTCGTAGTTGTTACTCGCACGCATGATTTGTTTGATGCTCGTACAAACAGATCTTTACTACTACTCCCTCCGGTCCATATTAATTTTTAGTGAATAAGATGTACCTAGCACTAAAACATGTATACATATATCCGATTCGGGGATAATTAATGCGGATTGGAAGGAGTACTACTATTAGTAGATTTCTTTTTCAAGATCATGGTAGAATTTGAATTTGGTTGGTATGTGCATCAACCAGAGGGTGGACAAGTTGGGCCATGGCATATCCCTGGATCTTGAGACGGCCCATACCATAGCTTAATAATAAGAATAAAAAAGGCCCAGTTTTGTCTCACGACTACCGATTCAGGGTTCAGTTCAGTTCAGTGATTCCCCGTTTCTCCCTATCCAGCCTCCCGTCGCCGGCAACTCGCCGCCACGGCCGCGCCGTTCGCTGTCCCGCCCCTGCGCTCCCTCCCCCAGACGATTCCGGCGTTCGCCGCCTAGACGCCTCCCTCCCCGTCCCCGCTTCCCCTACCCCTAGCCGAGACCATAAAGCAGGGAGCCCCACGCCCGCCCCGGCGTCCCAGTGCCGCCGCGCCAGCGGCAATAAGTTCATTCCCGTCGCGCCGGTGGCGTGCAGCAGCCAGAAGCACATCAGTCCCTCCAGCCCAATCATCCAACTCTCCAAGCGCTCCAACGCGAGAGGACTGACCGATTGATTGTTCAGCCAATTCAGGTACATCCAAACCTCAATTCTTCATTCTAACTAATTAAAATAACATGCAATCTTCAGTGTATAACTGAATTGAAGGATTGGACATTTTTATGGAGGATCTGTTGAAGAACTGTGCAATAATAGTGGCATGAATAAATTTTATACTTGTATGTTGGGATATTCTTAGCTGTAGTATGTTAGAAAACATTATATGAAGGTCGACCAGCCTGCTTCAAATCCCTAGATTCGCTACAGACCGTGTGTCAATTTTTGTTGATTTGACCTCATTTTAGTGTAGTTTCGGAGGGTATTTTGTTCTGATTTTTTATTTTTTGACCAAAGGGATTTCTTCCCGATTTCATTAACGAAATCATCACATAGATGTTCTTACTAAAGAAAAGAAAAGTTATTAACAGTCTCATCCAGTACAGGAATGAGAAGGAGGCCTATATATGATATTCTACATGAGCAAAGACGCTGCAAAGCTCCAAAAGAAGAAAGACATCCACGGCAGAAGTGTCACAGTATCTTCCCTTGGGCGCCCGCGCTACACATGAGTTCATTTTTTTTCCATTTCTTGTCAGTCATCCATCTACGATGCACCTAGACGGTGACCAAGTGGCACCTATCCCTTCACTCGATCAACACCTCTGCTGCCACCGCCACGAGTCTTCTGGATCCTTGACGGAGAGCCTCCTGTACATTTTCCTTTTGCAACCCAGCCCATTCATCAATCCAGCAACAGATTAGGTGTACAATCGTTAGTACCTTGAGGATAAATCCCCTGAAAACATGCTTTATTACGTGTTTTCCAAATGACCCATATGATGGCAGCCATTCCAACCGCCACTAGTTTTTTCCTGTGTCAGATTGGAGGGTGGCATCAAAATGTTAAAAGTACATTGCACCAGGTTCCAGATGTATCTGGCGACTCAGCAAGTGAAAAACAGACGATCAACTGACTCGTCTTGAGAACAAAACATACATTTTTTCCTAAACCACCTTAGATGAAGTATTGTGTCTCTAGTCAGGATACTACGTTTGAGCATCACCCAAGAAAACACTATAAGCTTTGGGTGGGTGGGTGGGGGTCTTTATTTTCCAGACAAATCTACATTCTTTTTTTGGCAAATGCGAGTGTAGATGTAAGTAAAAGGAAAGCACCAAAACCTTTAACAGGATTTGGTTGCCAGATCAGTAAATCATTCTCATTACAGAGAGATAACCCCTCTACCAGAGCCCTCACTTTAATATTTTCTCTAAATATATTCCCCACATGGCTCTTCGAAATTTCAAGCATTGAGTACCCGGGTACAAAACTGTGTAAACCGTAATATTTTGTGAAAATGTGATTGCATACAACTACTGAATTGCTCAGATAAAGTGCAATGTCCCAGCCACAAATCATCCAGAAATAGATGGATTTAACATCTCTAATTTTCCATTTGCAGAAAGACATGAATATATATCTTGGATATCCATCAAAGAATTCCAAAAATGGGATTGCCCAGATTTCTTAACCACCATTGCCAAAGTTTGTTTGCTAAATGTGATTCTTTTTATGAATTGAAAATGATTCCAGTTCATGTCACAGAGGCTGTAATGTTCGGTTTCTTCTCCCAAATTTTCTGATTCACTGGCATTTACCGTACACGCTAAAATACACCTGCAATTATTCACAATTTTCCAAGCGGGCCTAAAGGTTAAAAAAATACTAGTTTGCTTCTCTAGCCAAAGAGTACCAGCAGGAAGATAAATTGTCCTAGCATCCGCGGACAAGAAAGCAATGTTTAAAACTTTTCTCTTTGTCAAGCAAACTAGTGTCCGTACGAACCTGCAACTCGGTTTGGGTCCTGACCCTGTACGTACGCCGCACCCGATCCGCATGCACCCGTAAAACTGCGCACCAGAACTATAGCTGGCCAAACGGGCCAGCACGAGGCACGATTTTTTTGGCCCGGCCCAAGCACGGCACGGCACGACTTAAATGAGCCGCGGCACGGCACGGACCTGTTAGTGCCTGGGCCGCTCCTCGACTTGAAGCACGCGGGCCGGCACGGCACGGCACGATTAACTATTTTTTTATTTTTTTAGATTTTACACCTATTTTTACTTATCTTTTTGAATTTTATAGCTATATTTACCTATTTTTTTGAATTTTATAGCTTGCCGTGCCGTGCCTGACGTGCCTGCGTGCCACATTCGTGCCGGCGTGCCCGTGCCCAACCTCAAGCCGAGGCCCATGTGCCGGCACGACACGGCACAAATAGAATCGTGCCGCTATCGTGCCCTGCCGTTAGCGTGCCGTGCCTGGCGTGCCCGTGCCGTGCCGTGCCGTGCTGGCCCGCTATAACCAGAACTACTGTCCCTGGCTTCCATCCCTACTCCTGTCGCCGCCGCCGCTGCAGGCCTCGCGCGCCTCTAGTTCCGCAGTACTGCCACTCTCTCTCTCCCTGCCTTCCCCCAGTTGCCTTGCGTAGCTTCACCCCCTGCCCGTGGAGGCCATCTGGATTGGTCCTCCACTCTTCCTCCTTAGCATGCTCTGGATAGCGTTGACAAGGTGCCTAGATTTGGAGAATGCGACGGTTAGTTTCTCCTCTGCTGGTTGTTAGCAGTGTTCAGTAATTTCTGTAACGATTCATAGCCAAAATTCTGGATTTTACCAAAAGCATCTGGATGGTGGAGTGTGAAAGGTCAGGATAGGGTAAAGAAAATCGCATCCCCTTATACTTATTTGATGGAAGATGTCCAATTTAGATCAAAAGTCTCGCTCGTATGTAAGGTAAATCTGCCGCAGCCGCTTCAGGTTATACGATGGGTAGAACTGATATATCTCCATGATCCTTCTGGAAATTATAAATGACGTCCTCATGGCCATGGGAGCTCGTTATTTTAGAACGAAATATTTATTTCTCCTGGTATTCTGAAATCGTGTTCATTTTTAACATTCTGACTGTCTTATTCTAAGCTTATGCCATATTCTTATTTTCCAGATTGCATAAGGAAAGTCAAGAACCCAAATGATTTTTTCACAGGAAGGTGATTTCATCTTATTTTCATTCTCCCGAAGCCTTAATAGTTCTACTTGCTATAGTGCCTACTGTACCTTGAAACTTATTTTATTAGTGTAAACATGTCATGGTATTTCAAGAGTAATCATCTGCATACAAAGAACTTCATATTGACACCATCCATACTTATTCTTGCATCTCACATGCAAAATCCTTGATGCATCCTAATTTACATGTATGTACCTCTGTTTTTTTTTGCGGGAAGCGTTCTCTGTACCTCTGTTGATAGCATATAGTTTAGAACAATTGGTTTCCTCACTTCATATTGACACCATGCATATACCATTTTGTTACCCTTTGGGTCACATCAACCTAAGCTCTGATTTGGCTCAAGATCCTCTTGTTATGTTATACATCTGAAAGTGTTTTTATGTGTGGCTCTGCCCAGAGGATACGTTTGCCTTCTCTTTCAAGGATGGTAACAGGCTGTGCGCTCTTTTTCTGCGTCAGCAAGGTCTGATCAAGAAGAAGCGAAGGTCTGTGCTGTGATGTGCTCCCTATATACATGTCCTTACTCCCTCTTGCTCTCACCTGACTTTTTTTTGTTATGTCTATGCAGATGGCTGGCCTCGTTGAATCCTGAATCAGGTGTCCCCTTCAGACTTAAGCGACCAAAGTTTCTCAAAGACGTGTAAGTATTCTACTAACTTTGTTCATTATTTCTTGCTCTAAACCAGCTGCGGTGTGGTATTACAACTGATGGAGCTGCATGTTTCTCATTTGAAAACAATGTCCACTGATATAGTGAGTTACCTCCATGGCTCCACGCTTGAAGAATTTTTGCCAAAAGCTCTGATAGAGCAAAACTCACTCTTCATGCATGCCCAAAACAATCCAGTGTGAGCCATGAGTCTTGGGCACGTGGTCTTATTTTGTATAAAATGGCAAACCACCATTTTTTCAGTTATCTTGTTTCTGTTAATAAGGTTATTACTTAAGCATTATAGATATTTTAGTAACCCCCAAAAAATCTCTGTTCTACAGCTACTTGGCTGAATCGGATGTCAGGACTGATGAAGTAAGTTGTTCATACTTTAACAGAACCTACAGTTTTCAATTTCGTTTATTCGCCTTATAATGTTTCCTGCATAACCACTTACCTGATACTTTGGTAATTGGGTTTATATAAGGATGAGTGATCATAATCATATTCCTAGTGTTGCAAGTAGTAAAAGAACATTTGGCAGTTTTAATATGTTGCGTGATCAAAATATGTTGCTTTATGTGAACCTCACATCGAGATAACTACACTTGTAGAAGGTTCTACAACATGACTCGAAGGGGATTAGGCATTGGAAGGAGTAGACAGACTATAGTCTGAGATGAGAGAACATCATAGAAAAAATAACCAACTCAGTACCTCATTGTTATTACTTGGTTCATAATCCATAGTTGCTAGCTCTATCAATGTCATAATAATCACTTGACTTAATCCTTGATAAAGAGACTAGAGTATCTGTAAGAGAACTTATATTTAGTACATCGAGTATAAGACATCTCTTGTTACATTGTCTTTTTACCATGTCTCAGTTTGCCTACTTCCTTTATTATGATACTCTCTTAGTGATTGCTTTTACCATGTCTTCTGTTTTTTAGTTAACATCCATGCAGCAAAACATTCCAGTAACTGTGCATCTTAATTGATACATGTGTATTTCAGGTGTCCAGCGAGAGAGTAAGATGTAACATCGAAAAAGGTTTTGGTTTGCAAACGAGTTGTTACAATCACCACATAGTTCTGGATGGTCTCGAGCTTTTTAAGTTGCAAAAACAGAAGGATGGCTCTCTCTGTCCAGAAAGCTTGAAGATCATGCACCGTACAATCAGCAAATTAAGCAATAGAGCACTTGATTCAGTGGCTAATATTGTCGCCCACAATGGCACTAGTTTCAGAAAAATTAGGCCTGCAATGATGAAGATCGTGAAGGACCACCTTCCAAAATACTTGGCCGAGTTGGGCAGTGAAAATAGCAAGATTCTATTGTCTGGCATTTTATCAAGTCCATGCAGCTATCAATCTGATTCTGTCTGCCTTGCAACACCCGTTTCACCAATGCTTCTGTCATCTATAAACGAAGCTTTAGCTGGGCTGGATGGAATTTCCCAGCAAGCTGCTATTGCAATCAATAGAAAGCTCATTAGAAAATCATGCCCCCCAAAATTCCTGCATGTTTCTCGAACTTCCAGCAGAAGCCATCTTGTTAACTTGATAAGGGGAAGATGTGAAAGTATGATAGCGAAGCTGCAGGAAGGCAAGGATCTTCCAAAGAACTTTGCAAAAGCACTGTCAGTGATGAAACTACCTCAGAAACTAACACTAAGGAGCATGGATATCTCACAGTCAGAGTTCTTCCCCTTTCCGCGTGTAACTATGTCACTGCAGCAAGATATCCTGAATGCTCTTTGGTCCCTACCAGATGTCAATACTAATGATATGAAGTTGCTGCGTTCAGTTATGGGTCAAGTTTCTGAAGTTAAGATGGCATCATTCAAAGCAAGTGTGAGGAGGTACTTGACAGAATGCTTGTTTGAGTGTGATAATGGTAATTTACCAGATTTGGCACTACGTGCAATCAGTTTCTTAGTTCGAATATCTCCTAAATGTCAGCAGGTTATTCTCACAGAAGAGAGAAAGGAAGTTGAAGTAGATGCTGTCTTGGATTTAAGCAGTCGCCTCAGATCTTTTGCACGTGCTGCCACAGAAGAATGCCTGAGTGATGATGAATTTAACTTAGAGAGTAGCTGCAGCGCAGATAACGATTTTGTACTCACTGGGAGCAACTACTCTGGTTTCCGTTCGCAGCAGCACATGGATGAGGGCTGCTGTTCAAATTTTATGATCAACGGTGCTGAAGATTCTGAATGCGTGGGTGGTGCTGGACACTATGGAGACAATGAAGCTGCCGGTAATGTGGAGGTTCCTAGTTTGAAGAAGGATAATGTGAAGATGACTAGATGCTTTGAAGAAGATCTATCTGCAGTATGTGATGACACTGCAAGTACCGCACACAAGTTTATTGGGCAAATTCTTAAAAACATGTTGAGTGAAGATGAGGTGGTTGATGAACTTACCGGATGTTATCTTGGAGGCAGTTCTAATTCTGAAGATCCTCAAGGTACAGTCTGAAGCCACCAGTAAAACTTTTCTACTTGTTTTTTCTGTTTTCAGTATGTGATCCCCTTGTAAGGTAACAAAACTTTTTGCCACAGTTCCTGAAGCGAAGAACCAAAAAGCCAACATTGTGATGAATGCTGTCCAGGATCTCTTGCCCAATCTGCCAAAAAGGTCCTTTCTCTTAGGGCGTGTTCGGAAACAGTCTAGCTTCTCAAAATCCTCAGATCCAGCTCCACGAACCCAATTCCAGCACCTGGTTCGGAGCACCAAACGTTCGGTGCAACTCCATGATTTTCGAATGGGCTGAGAGCCCATTAGGGTGTTTTGGGCCGTTTTGTTAGGAGCAATTGAGCCCACAAGAGGAGGGTTCCGGTCATCTTCCCCAACTCACGCCCGATTCCTCCCCAGCGCCGTCCAACGCCCAGATCGATTCCCGCACTCCGGCGCCGTCTCGACGAATAGGTCGATTCCACTCACCCTACAGGAACTCCTCTCCCAGGAACGCATCATGGCCTCCCGGAGCAGCACATAGGAGGAGGGCGGTGCGTTAGGAGCAAGGCGGCGACCTCGGGGGGAGGACGGGCCGGCGAGCTAGGAGGAAGGCGGAGACCTCGGGGGAGGTCGGGACTTCGTTCTAGGAGGACGGCGGCGACCTCGGATGAGAGAGGGACGGCGTGCTAGGAGGACGGCGGCGACCTCGGTGTAGGGTGGGCGCCTATAGCAGGTTGTACTCGGATGGGTGCCGCCGTGCCTGGATGATGAAAGCTGACGAGCTCTAGGGGCCGCGGGTGGATGAATACGACTTCTGGCGGCGGAGCGTCTGGGCCGGCCGGAGTTGTGGTTGAGGCCTGGGTCGTTGCCGGAGTTGCGGCGGCCAGCGGGTGTTCAAGACTCGGCGTCGTCTGCGTGACAAGGGAGGAAGAAAAGAAAAGGCGAACAGTTATTTTCCACTTGGCGGTGGCATTCCGCCGTAAATTCGTGCTGCTCCGGGATGGACTGCTCCGCGGATCGGCTAAATAGATGCTCCGAAATTTACACAGGCAATTCGCCCAGCTTCGCGGATCTGGCTCCGTGGAACTGGTGTGTTCGGTGCTGCTCCGACGTGAAGCGACCAGAAGCTGGAAGTTGGAGGAGATCCGAACACGCCCTTATTATCTCCTCCCTCCCTTCGCTGTGCACATTAGTCTACTCCATCCATTTTTAAATATAAGATGTTTTAGTCTTTGTCCACATTCATATGTATACAAATGTATCTAGACACATATTAGTGTATGTGTTCACTCATTTTAGTATGCATCTAGACAATATGTGAAACACCTAAAACATCTTACATTTAAAAATGGAGGGAGTAATAGTTTGTTGTATTGTGCGCAGCTCCATGGATAAAGTTAGAAGGATACTGCATGGTGCTGAGTAGTGAGGACGGTCAGTCCGCAAGTACGTTTATTGGTTTCTGAACTTGTATTTTTCCTTTGGATATTCTGCTCTAGGTGTCACCTACAAATTTGTACTAAATATTTGCACATTCTTAGGTGTTGAACCTTGCATGGTGCTGCAAATTGGCCATCAAAATGAGAAGGATAACTTGTGAGCAGAGTGATCATGACTTAAGTGGAATTCTTAGCTGGTCTGTTTTGTTTTGCTGGAGTGGGGGAAAATGTGCATGTAGTAGACATTTGTTATGCCATAACATACTAGAAAGCTAGCACATGTTCTTTATGAATCCTGTAATTAACTATCTTTGTGCACTACGACATGCTTAAGACTGATGATTTTGAAATGACTAGCCTGTTACAAGACTGATCGTGTTTTTCTTTTTTCACTGCTCTATCAAGTGGCAACTATTCAAAAAAATTGGCACATAATCAAGGCTTATTATTGGCTGATCTACCATTATTATTTTCATTCTCCTTTGCTTTAATGAATTATACTTTTAATAATTGTTGCCGGGATTTCTCTGCAAAACATTTATTTCATTATCTGGCATTTACTAGTTCAGGAGAACTTTATTAGTATGATATATTAAACTATGGGTACAACATCTCGTGAGGTGGGTGCAACCAAGTATGGAACTTTACATCCGCTTGTGTCGGCCAATCGTGCTTACTGAACACCATCAATGGTGACAAGTGGCAGATGGTGCTGTAGTTCAGAGGACTGGTGGCAGATGGCTGCCCTTTCGGCTCCTACAGGGGCTCGCAAGGGCACATCTTCGGTGATCATGCTCACAGACTGGTGGCTTTGGAAGTGGCGCAATGTGATCATCTTCGACGGTGCGCTGCCCGACCCTGCTGGCCTGCCTGACACAATTAAGGCGGAGGCCAGATTGTGGCCGGCGGCCGGAGCGTCGGTCCTTGCAACGGTACTTCTACTGACCTAGCTTGTGCGACGCTACTTCTACTGACCTAGCTTGTAGGGTGTGCGCTTTAATCTCTGGTATTGCCCTCTTGGGCTTGTAACAACTCTCTATCAATGAATCGAAATGTAAAGTTTTTTCGGTTTCTCAACCAAAAAGTGTGCTCCCGGTCCCATGGACTTATGCAGGCTAAAATTCCATTTGCTAGTATTACTTTTCTATGGTACGGTGCCAGACATCATGCCAAACACGTCACGTTGTCCAGGTAACATAATCTGATGCTGTGGGACTCGGTCTTAACGGTTACTCTGCAGATGTGGATATATCAGAGTAAGATGTCTTTCAACCTGACCTCATACAACAACTGCAAAACTTTCTACCAAATGCTAGCTCAAACCTGCAATTGTTTTAAACACTGAGCTACTTGAATTTGTTCTTTTGGTTCTCTTGTATTCATAATGCTCCGAGTAAATTCTAAATATGCTACACAAAACAATTTTTCCTTAGAATTTATTGATTTGTGTCATCTTTATTACAAAAGAACTTTGAACTTGCTGGATCATGTAAAATTATGGTTGTTTTGCCTTAACTTACTGAAGAACTATGTAATGATGTATTGATGATGTCTACACTACTCTGTGGCAGACATATGGTGGCATACTGATTCGTGTACGATTTGCTCTTTTGGCATCTCCATTGATTTACCTTCTCTACAAACTTGTCACATTCTTAAGATACTCGCCAGTTGCCACAGGTCCTAGATGTAGCCTGGAAATAGCATATCATAAACCCTAAACCAGTGTTAACTACAGCTAACAGCTTATATTATATTAGTATTACGTTAGTTAGTATGTTTTAACTTTCTTTACAGAAGCATAAACCAAATAGTTGCCCAGAATAAAGAGAATATGGTGCGTGAACTACAGGCTGTAGTATAATACAGGAGCTTATCATTGTGGCACGGTTCCACAGTTGATCTGCAAAATGGAAACCATGCTTCTGTTGTTGAATGTTTTAATCTAACTTGATTTGCATCTTGGTGTTATCATCGTTTTGCAAATGTTAATTGGTATGCTATGCTGGGTTGCTATAAGATCTGGCAGTTGCATCGAGGAATAATTTTGGTGAATTAAGAACTTAGTAGTAAGTCCTGGTAGCCTTTTACACTGTTTGCAGCTGTAGCAATTTGGAATATCTAGTCCTGAACTTTAGTTTTACTGTAAGTTTTTTGCGTGGGAAGTTTTTTACTGTCACTTAGGTAATGTGTGGGGAACTTAGGTTACAACACTTTGATATGTGCAGACCACATGCAGAACACCACAAAGCTCAAGAAGATCACCCAGGATTCAGAGAAATTGGTCATGGAGTAGCAGGATGCAGGATTTGAAGGATCAGTTAATTGAAGCAATGAATCATGCGCAGAAAGTCCTGGAAGTTCATGCATGTGTTTGTAGCCATATGCCGAGGCCTTTGGGACCGTGAGGAAGGTATCTGAAAGTTCAGTAGCACCACTGTTTTTTTTCTTATCATATGAGTTACTAATTGAATCTTTCTTTAGGATGACTTGAGTTTCTTGGAAAATCGCAAATAAAACAAGGCCTGGTACAATGGCGCGAGAGTCGCAGTTTCTGTAAGTCATTTTCCTATACTGCTCACAAGACATTTCTTGAGTGTTTTTCTGTCAGTTTCATTCCTCTTTGCAGCTGTGCTCATATAAACGTGATGTTGCAGGTTCTTGACGATACATTTGCATCCCAGACGCAGCAGTTGCTTGGAATACGCTCCAGTAGAAGGACCTGGAGCCACCTAGGTCAATAATGGAAGTTAGGTTGATTCTCTGCAAGGATGAACTCTAGCTTTTATTATTGATCATTTTTTGTGTACATAGGAAGGAATTATGCGCATTATAATGTGCAGGTTTCACCTCATGTGGTGAAAAGGCAAAGTGATAACAAGGAGATCTTTGTAAACAAGACGAGACAATAGAATACTAAGAAATAGAATAGGGCTACTGGAGTACTGGTTAAATACATGATCTGAGAAGCTAGCGTATCTTGTTGATCCATCAAATAGTGCTTTGCTGGTTAAGCAGGTTCAAATATCTTCCAGTTTCTGTGAATTGAGAGGCTGGTTTGTTCTTCATAGGGTGTAGACGTGTAGTTTAAGTTTTACTGGCAGCACCTAGCTAGCTGAGTTTTCGCAGTTACTAATCTTGTTTTCTGAATATGTAGACTGGATTATATGAATTTTGTTGCCTTGGTACAATACTAAAGGGCAAGACATGTGATGATCATCGATGGCCTTGTATAGTGAATTCATGGTTGTCTATTGAAAGTGCATGGGTATATTTACATCTTTTTTTTTTGCCTGGAAAACGAGATTAGTATATTTACTTCATAAATATAGATGTGAAATGTTCCACATTTTCAAGGAAACTCTTTCTTAGGTTACCGTTTTTGTCGAAGAGATGGTGAGACATGGTTGTTAAATGTCTAGTGGAGAAGATTGATAGTATCTATTGCCCCGTTCCCAGTGATAAATCGGTTACAGGCTTACAACATTTACTAGGTGGATTTACACATTTCCTGGTCGTCAAATTCACATGAGACAACCATTACCAATTCATACAAACCGAAAGCAGAAATATCACTTTCTCTAAATACAACTTGCAACATCTTGTCACGGATACATCAGCTCGTACAGAATCAGATGGAGAAAAAAAAGACATCCATCACAGTACCATGCACTCATGCAGAGTCTAAAATTAAACTAGATACAATATCTGTTCACGTTGGAATCTTGACTACGGAGCGACCTAACTAAGCCCAGCTAGCCCGGAGAGTAGACATCAGGGCGCTCTTCTCGGCGATGGTAGCCGCGCATCGGACCTCGTCCCGCCGCCGGATGATCTGGTGCTGACTCTTCCGCCGCTGCTTCGCCAACTCCGGCGCCTCGATCATCTGGGTCTTGCGCTGCCGCTTGGTGTCCTCGCATTTATTGTCCCCTCTTTCAGCTTCCGCTTCGCGGTTGCCAGCTTCGCCTCCATGCTCTGCTCCGATGGCTGTGGCGGTGACTTGTCCCTGACAGCAGCGGCAGCCGGAGGCTTCGTGGAGTGTGGACGAGCCGAGCAGTCCTTGCGCGCGAGGTTCTTTTTTTTTTTTTTTTGATTTTTCACCGGGGGGACAAAGTCCCACCTGAATATTCCATATATGTGTGATATACTCAAACCAAAAGGCTGAGGGTTTCTTTACAACATGGAGCCAGCAATACATGAGGGGAGGGAGGGAGGGAGGCAAGGCAACACGCCTAGGGCATCAGACAACATGTCAAAGCTCGCCCTCACGAAGGCAGACCAACCAGGCGTCTGCAGCAGTTTTCAGAGTTTGTGGCAGCCGAGCTCGCCAAAGGTGGGCATCCTCGCAGCACATGGCGATGAGACGGGGAAGGCAGGGGGTCTCTTCTCTGAAGACCACGGCGTTCTTGTGTTTCCACAGGTTCCAAAGACAGAGCAGGAAGAAGGTAGACGCCGTGTCGCGAGGGACAGCAGCCGGAGCGCCATATTCAGGCAGTCGCCGAACATCAGCATCGGCGGGGAAGACGAAGCCGATTTTCCTCCAGAACCGGCGAGCAAAAGGACACTCGAGGAAGATGTGGTTGGCAGTCTCGAGGGGGGCGCTGCAGATGGGGCAGCCAGCTTCCTCAACGGTGAGCACACACCGCTGCAGCAGGGCCGGCGTCGTGGCCTTCTCTGCGGAACTCGCTGGTGGCCGGTCCTCCTTCTTGCTCACGGCCACGGACCGGCATCCCTTCAGCGGCGTGGTAGTGTCGCCACAGGAGAGGATACCTCTGGTGTAGAGCCTCTGGGCGATCCATTCGCGCCTCTGCTTGAGCTCGGCGGGGCGGTCCAGCGCGGCGACGGCGACGGCGGCGTCGATGATCTCGAAGATGTCAGCACCACCGGCGCCGGCGAAGAACCTCCTCCACTACGAGTGAGCGCTGCCTTCGGACGTCGCCATCTCGCTCGATCGCGGGTTGCGCGTTTGCGGTGGAGCAGAGTGTGAGATGTGGAAGGAGGAGGGCACGGCGAAGGGCCTTTATTGTCGACGGACGGGCTGCGCGTCGCGGCGAGTCCGAGTTCGGCTCCAAGTCGGTGATGCAGGTTCAGGGTAGCGTTCGCAGAGCACATGAGTGATTCAAGCTGGAATCCGACTCTGGGTCGATCGGCCTTGTTTCCAAATCACTTGCCCATACGCGTCGCGGCGAGTCCGATTTCGTCTCCAAGTTGAAGTCCCATACTCTGGGCTTGGGTCGGCCCAGCGTACGCGCCACGCTCAGGGAAAGGATGAGTTGGACGAGTAGAAGGACTAATCCATATCCAAAATAGTGACTGGCTGCGTGCCCGTCCCCTCCCCTTCGTCCTTAGAGGAGAGGCGATTTCTGAAAACTTCCCGGTCAACCCACCTCGCCGCCGCGGATCCGGCCGTTTCCTCCCCTCCGCCGGCTGCTTCGGCAGCGGGAGGGTGGGGGAACGCCGGATCTCGGTGTGTATATAGTGTAGGGTTTGCTAGGTTCTCTGCCGGCGGCGCTCTGGAGGCGGAGGTGCGGTCGGCGGCGTGTTTGGTGGCGGCGTTCTTCCCCTTCGTCAGTGGTGTTCTTCGGAGCTTCGCCGTGGAGCGGCCGCCTTCCTCGTGCTCGCAGCTCCTGGGAGCTGCCGTGTGCGAGTTCCCCGACCCCTGGCTGGATCCGAGGCGACGGATCTGGTGGCTGGGGTCGTGGTGTTGCTGGAGGTGGGCACGGAGGCTGCAAGGTGACGGCTTTGCAGGTTTGTGGCTAGAAGGTGGAGGATCTGTGGCGCCTGCTCCAGGTCCGGTGCAGTTCGAGCTCGGGGGCCTCCCCGGCCGATTCCCGTTCATCGTCCTCAGGTTCCTGCTCTTCGGAGCGGGCGGATGTTGCGGCTCTTCAAACGCCTCTGGGCTAGGGGCTCTGCTGCTCCTCGGGCGATCGTGCTTCGCGGCGGTCTCCTTCATCGTCTCCGGCGGTGCAGGGCGTTGGCGCGGGTCGATCTCGTGGTGGAAGACGGCGAGTGCAAGCTTCGTTTGCTCTTGTTTTCTCTGTTGCCTTTCCTCGTATGTACTTGCTGCTGGTATGTTCTTCTTTTTAGTATGAATACAAGTATGTGCATTACAAAAAACAAAAAAAGGACTAATCCATTAGCATTTTCACCTATAGATGTTTGTGCACAAATTGTATGCTTGTCCTAGAACCTGCAATGTGTTCGTAACGAGGGAGGATAGTTTCCCACAGAGATTTTTTATTTTTTGCGGGTGCCACAGAGATTGACTCAACATGTTTATTTGCATTTCAAAATGTGTCGTTGAGTTTGTGGTGGATGCCAATTAACAGAGGATGCAGAATTGCTGCAAGGGCATGTTAAACGAAGCTGCTCCTACGCGGCCGACCAGAATAACTTGGCATGAGAGCGAATAATAATTGGCGCATGCGAAAGCGTGCGCATGCGCAATCTGGGGCCGTCGGATCCGGCCATCCGACGGCCAGGATTCACCGTTGATTTTTGAGAAATCAACGGTGAATCCTGGCCGTCGGATGGCCGGATCCGACGGCCCCAGATTGCGCATGCGCGCGCTTTCGCCTGCGCGAAATTCGCGTTCGCATGAGAGCACTCCTCGACGGCATGCAGCGATGATCCTTGCACTGATAAGCATACCTAGCGCAGAATGTGGCGATGACAATATATAATATCCTCTGTGGAAAGAATTCCACAGATATCTTTGGAACCACCTGTGTTTTCCAACGGATCAGCGGAGCGTGGTCCTCCGATCACAACAGCAGCTATCAGCATGAGGTTTCATTGAGTAAATTACAAAAAACCACCACAATTCAGGTTAGGGTTTCAAAAAACATCGGGATACACTAGGGTTTTAAAAACCACCTGTCTAGAGTTAATTACTTTCAGACAACCACCACTCTAACCATACGCGATGCTCAGTTAAGCACGAAACTGACAGACGGGGCCCATTATCGGGCTGACGTGGCAAGCGCGGACAGTCCGTTGTTAACGGCGTGTTTGTCAGCGACGTAGGTGCCACCTATCAAGGACTCAACATGACGTGGGTCCCACATGTCAGCTCCATAAATAAAAGAAAAAATAAAAAAAGACTTTTTTAGGCCAATTTCATGTTTAATAAAATCCTCGTCTTCTTCCTCTGTTGCTCGTCCTGGATCCCGTCGGCAAGGATGGAGAGGCCGTAGAGCTCGGCAGCGTGGACGGGTGAGCTTGTGCTCGCACTGCGCGAGGTCCTGCGGTGGGAGATGACGCCGGCGAGGAGATCGTGGCGGATGGCGAGCAACAGTGGTGAGCAGTGGCGGTGGCGGCTCGTGCCACGGCGGTGGCCGTGGTGACAACTGCGACAGCTGTGGCTTGGAGGTTCGGGGGTCGGCGAGTGGTGAGCAGGGGCGGTGGCGGCCCGTGGTGAGCACGGCGGCGGCGGTGGCCGTGGTGAGCAGTGACGGGGGGCGGCCGGCCATGGTGGCTGGGTGGGTATTTTGTTGGTGGATATTTTTTTGTGGGATTTTTTTAATTTGGCAGACATGTGGGACCCACATCAGTCAGTGACAGGTGGGACCTACGTCAGATGACGAACGCGCCGTTAATGGTGTGATTTCTTAATTTGCCACGTAGACCTGACAATGGGCCCCGTCTGTCAGTTTCGTGCCTAGTTGAGCGTCGCGGACGGTTAACGAGGAAGTGGTGGCTGTCTGAAAGTAATTAACTCTAGGCGGTGGTTTTTTGAAACCCTAGCGTATCCCGGTGGTGTTTTGAAATCCTAGCCTGAATTGTGGTGTTTTTTGTAATTTACTCGGTTTCATTTCCAGATTGTGATGGGTGATCTATGCGTAATCAGCTGGCCTCTCAGAGTTTGTCTGAACACTGGAATGTAAGAATCCACAGAAACTTCAAAACGAAATAATTCCTTCATAACTCCCCCGACGTTAAGTTTCAGGGTAGTCCAGAAACTTAGTACCAGGATGACAGGCTACGAGTTTCCAAAGTTTATCTCGATCCGCTTAAAACATCACCCCAGTGTAGCACTTAACATGATATGATGTTACAATTATTTCAGTAACTGAGATATAAGCAATTTGGCAAGTTCCATGCCTGCATCCTGAATTGCATAGCTCATCACTTGACTGGAAAGACACCGGCTCCATAAGCTTAATTGGGGTTCACAGCAACAAGAAAACCCAGGATATCTGATGCCCAGAAACAAAGGATTTGTGCAATTTCAAATGTATGGAAATTATATGGCATTGCAAAAGGCCCGTACTCCAAATTCAGTTGTTTTACGCACACATCTGCTGTTGAGAGATGGAAGTGCAGTGTATGATTTTAAGCAATCAAATGCAAAGGAAATTGACAGTAGTAATTAAATGTCAAATGAATAACTGAAGAAAATGACACAAAGTCACAAACACGTCAAATTTATGGGACATAAACCAAGAACATTCAGAGAGACATCGTCCAGTTTCATGGTTAGAACTCCCTCATCCTATCCTGAAAGGCAAGTGAGTAGTTACTGTTATGCCAATTCTGAAAGCTCACTTGCACAAGCTAATTTCATGATTTTTAATATTCTGTTGTCGTGGCTTAGCATGTGGGAGTCTGGGACCATACCAGATCACGACTTCAGTACAGAAAAAATAGTGCAAATATGCCTTAATGAAGTGAAGTACTTCCATCAGATATCAGCAGCAACTAAAAACACACAATACATAACGAAAAGCTCTGGTGACTTTTTATAAACTGAATAGTTCTTTAATATGATATTACATTTCATCACAGAGCTCAGGCAAATGTTGAAAACAAATGGCTCCTGCCCACGGTTCTCGGTACTGAAAATAAAAACATAATACCGTTAGATAAATTTCTAATGCGCCGATTTTTGTGCCAAAAAAAAGTTGCATCTCCGAGTTATGACAAAATAATAAACAACGTTTCAGTAGATTACTACAAATATGTACACAGAGCATAGGAAGATAAATTCTGCATCATTCACAACGTTTGCTGCACTGACACGCTGAGCAACCAAGAAAAACGAGAAAAATATCCATGATTCACCTCCAGAATTTCTGATGAGAGTGTACATTCCACCTCCGTTTGCCTTCTTCATTTATTAAAAAAAACTTGTTTGTACCTTCTTGGTATATAAAATCTGAATTTGTGGTAAAGGGTGGAGCCGTGGAGAGCAAGCGCTTTTGTGAAAAATAAACGCGCACTAAGCTAACTGGGCAGGATTTTGATCGTCGGGTTGAAGATAACGAGATGCATGGATGCACGATACTGACCGGATGTTAGCGACCCTTCTACCTGGCATCTGGGCCGCCACTGTTGGGCCGCGGCCTGCTCGGAAGCCAGACAAGGAGTGGACCGATATAAACCAGCGACACGCCTACAGGACGACTCGGCTTGGAACAGGACGGCTTCGGCCTCCATAGCTTCTGTCTCCTTCTTCTCTTCTGCTCCTCTTCCTGTAATGGCTAGAACTTGGTGAATCCATGGCTTGTAATCCAAATCAATGAGCAATAGATCCTCTGGAGTAGTGTGTTATTAACACCGGATTCACCAGATATGTTTGCAATCTCCATTGGTTACACATGACTGTTATGAACACAATTTTTTCAGTAATGTACAAAATAGTGTTAGAAAAGTTGACAATCGACCCTTCTAGATGAAAACATTGTGCAAATAATTGATAATTTTTGGCTTAAGAATTACTTGTATACTTCAATATTTCTTAAAACTAGACTAATTTTTGTGTATGTATTAGTCAACACGTGCATTGCATCTGTAATATTTCCTACTTGTAAATTGCCCCTTTAATTCTATAAACGGTGTTGCACGTACATGACAATCAGCACAATTTTGGGCTTCACTACCAGAAGAACAGAACTATAGAAGTTCTAAAATTGATTTGAAAAGTGCAACTAGATCTTGATAAAGGTACACTTGCAACTCTAACTCAATCGGGAATAGCTACTCAAGAACCAAGTTCCAAGTCTCGTAAACATCTCGCAGAAATAAGAATCCATGTCCTAATCGACATCAACAGATGGATCTGAAAGCATCAAACGCTAAACCATAAGTTCAGATTAACGCATCCAAAAAAACAACAGGGGTTTATTGGAATTTTCTATTTCCAATAAGAAAGGGTTAACTGTTCCTGAAATTGCAGAAGAATTTTGGTAAATTAACATATTTCCTGGCCGGTCAAGTCACATAACACTACCATTACGATTCTTATAACCAGAAAGCATAACAATAATCTTCTCTTTATACAACTTGCAACATCTTGCCATCAGACATCAGTTTGTACAGAACCAGATAGAAAAAAATAGAGATCCATCGCAGTACCGTGCACTGATGCACATCTTTTTTTAGATTGAAGGGGCTCCTCCCCCGATTTCATTGCATCAACGAAACCCATAATACATAGTTTTGTTAACAATTCGCACTCCAACACGCCTCCAAACACCAACATCCACCGACACCAACTACCAGCAAAGAGAACAAAACACTTACAGAGCCATCCCAACCACACAGCATCCTAAAACTAAACAAGATGGAATCTTGACTACAGAGGGACCTAACTAAACCAGCTTGCCCGGAGAGTAGACATCAGGGCGCGCCTCTCGCCGATGGTGGCCGCGCATCGGACCTCGTCCCGCCGCCGGATGATCTGGTGCTGGTTCTTCCGCCGCTGCTTCGCCATCTCCGGCGCTTCGACCACCTGGATCATGCGCTGCCGCTTCGCTTCCTTGCAGTCATCGTATCACTCATTCAGCCTGCGCTTCGCGGTAGCCAGCATCGCCTCCATGCTCTGCTCCGATGGCTGCGCCGGTGCCTTGTTCCTGTCTGCAGCGGCGGCCGGAGGCTTCGTGGAGTTCTTGCGCTGGTTGCGCCTTGGTGGTGGAGCAGAGTCTGAGATGTGGGGAGGTGAGAGCGTACAGCGAAGGAACGGAGTGGACGGCGAAGGGAGCGGGCTTTTATCAGCGATGGACGGAGGGGCTGCGCGTCGCGGCGAGTCCGACTCCATCTCCAGGTCGGTGATGCAGGTTATAGCGTTGGCGCCAAGCACATCGAGGATTGTTTCCAAATCGTGGAATCCGAGTCTGGGGTCGCTCCGCCTTGTTTCCAAATCACTTGCCTGTACGCGCCACGCGTAAATACTCTCTGCATATGAATGATACTGACGAGAAAATTTGGTAAGTGCAGGCCACTCTGCATGAACGTGTGCCAGTATTTGATTAAGCAACTATTCCAGCATATACTCCCTCCGTTCGGAAAAGGATGTCTTAGATATATCAAAATTTGAATATATGTGGACATGTTTTAGTGTACACATACATCCAAATCTAGATATATCCAAGACATCATTTTCCGAACGGAGCGCGAGTAGTTGATTTGCCTGCGGAAATTGACAATGGCTCCCGAGCTCATATGCTCGTACCCAATTTGTTTTAAAAAATAGTAGTAAAATATTTATAAAATTCCGAAAAAATGATGAAAAACACATACAAGTTTTTTACAAAAGTGCCAAGTTTCGTGACGAACATTTGTGATGCTCTCGAAAAAACAAATCAGTGTCCAAAATGGGAGATTAAAAAATATTTTTCAATCGCCTCAAGGCCAGCGGCAAGAACTGGATCGATGAGCTCCCATCCGTGCTCTGGTCCATTCGCACGACAGCTACCAAGCCCACTGGGTGAAACGCCGTTCTCCCTCGTCTACGGAGCTGAAGCAGTCCTCCCCAACGAGCTCAAGCACGGGTCCCCGCGAGTCCTCGCCTTCAACGAGGCCAACCAGGATGACCTCCGCAACGACGATCTGCTGCTGCTCGAGGGAATCCGCTGCAATGCTGCCCTCCGAGCGGCCAGATACAGCAAGAACTCCGCCGCTACCACAGCCGCCACATACGCACGCGCACACTCGAGACAGGTGACCTCGTCCTGAGGAAGATACTCTCCTGGGAAGGCCTCCACAAGCTCTCACCCATGTGGAGAGGGACCTTCAGGGTCGTGCACGTCTCCAGGCCCGGCGCAGCACGGCTCGAGACGGAGGACGGCATTCCAATCAAAAACCCGTGGAACGTCGAGCATCTACGCAAGTTCTACCCGTGATCAGTCGCAGCAGGCATTTTTTGTCTCAAGAGGGAGGCATGCGCCATCACATCCCCAGCTTGACAAAGCCTCTCCCTCCACGAGGGCTTACATCATCTGAGCTCTCTCTACAACGCGTCGCCACGGGCCGCGAGAAGTCTCAGCCACTCGTGTGGAACCCCATGCTCAGACATGTCGGAGTTTATTTTGGCCACGCCAAATGTAATGAACAATTTCATTCCAGCATGAACCTATGCGCCTTAGCGCCGTTATGTAATATTGCCTCGGTAAGCAGCTATTTTTCTGCAATCATTCACGCTCATACTTACCCTCATGCATATCTCGCGAGCGGGGGCTGAATACGGTGCATGTGCCTCGGGAGCATCCCAGCAGCATCGCCAAATCCAAAGGATCCGAGCTCTGACTCATGGGTCTGCTCCCATGCACGTCACCTCACCAAGGACCTTGGTCAAACCCAAAGGATCCGAGCTCTGACTCGTGGGCCTGCTCCCATGTACGTCACCTCACCAAGGATCTTGGTACTTACTCTCCTCGCGAGACACACATGAGAAAACTTATGAGGCGCATGAGTTATACAACCGTGCATTGCTTGTGGTTATGCCTACTTGTCCAACACAGGAAAGCAAGGCTTCAAGATCAGCCTCAGGCAGCCTCGAGAGCAAAAACGTCTCATTAGGGAACGTGACGCTCTCTACAAGACAAGCGGCTCGCAAAAAAGCTAAGTCTAGAACCTATTGAGTTTTCCCTCGTTGGTTTTGCGCCTCTCGAGCCTCTTTTCTCTCTTACGCTTCATGGGCTGCTTGCACGTCAAAGGGGGCTCACGAGCATCGCGCCTCGCGAGCCCTTACCTCTCCAAGCCTAACGCACCCCCGGCCTTGTTGAGCCCTGACTCTGACATACCAAAGCGGCGGTGTCATAGCGCTCGAAGCAGGGTCCTTACGACGTAGAGCGAAAAGACATGGAAGAGAGATAAAAGGCCTCCCGAGGGGCACTCATACTTGCATACAAACAGTCTTAACAAGTCATTACAGACAAAGAGCCAATCCTAAGATAAATTCACTAGTACAGAAAACCTATTCTGTGGCGCACCAAAAACCTATTCTGTGGCGCATGGGTGGTGCGCCACAGAATAGACGCCACAAAATAAGCTACCTGGTGCGCCACAGAATAGTGGCTATTCTGTGGCGCACCCAGCCGGTGCGCCACAGAATATCGTTTTCAGGTTTAAAAAAAAAAGAGCTGGCCATGGCGCGCGGCGGCGGAGGCTCACGCCCAGGGAGATGACGGGCTCGATGATTCGTGGCGAGCCAGGACGCAAAACTTGGCGTGGACGGGCGCCTCGTCACAGGGAACCCAAAACGGGCGGCGCCGGTCAAGGGGAACGCCGGGAGTTCGCCGGCGACGATGATCTGCAGAGGCACACGGCGGTCAACAACGACAAGAGGTTGTAGAGGGAGGGGGGCTCCAGGGAAAATCTCGGAAGAACCGCGTGCTTACCAGGAACAGAGCCGGAAGCCCGTGGAACTTGTTGTCCCAGACGCCCTTGAAGTAGAGCGCGTTCCCTAGGATGGCCCGCGTGGCGGCGTGTACGGCGCCCGGCAGCAGGAAGTCCTTGATCCGGCCGGCCGTCGCCTCCTCCAACCACTGGTTGATCTCGCGCCTCGCTTCCTCCGGCTGGAAAAGGAAAGATCGATCAGCAAATTAAGTGTGAGAGAAATCGGAGATGCCGTGCATGCAGGGAGAAAGGTTACTAACTAGACCAGTCCGGCCAGCACGACAAGGCAAGGCTGAAGGCTCACCTTGGTCGTGAAGGACGTTGTGCGAGCTTGGGCATGGTAGTGCTCCGCGACGACGCGGGCGTAGTCTGGCTTGAGGCGCGCGGCAGCGGCGTCCACCCAGACGCCGTTGGCGAACCGCACTGTCGGCCCGCCGTTCTCGCCATCGGCATCGGCGAGCACGCGCAGGGCGACGCGCGAGGCGAGCAACGCGTGGGCCTGGCCGCCTGCGGGGCCGAGGAAGGCGACGATCTCGTCGAGCGTGGCGCCGCGAGCGCCCGCGCCGAGGAGCACAAGCGCGGCGTGGATGGAGAGCGGGGAGATGGCGAGGTTGCTGCACGATTCGGCCCGCGTGAGGTGGTGCAGCGCGCGCATCGCAAAGGCGGCCTCGCCCCTGGCGGCCTCCGCGACTTCCGGCTCCATGGCTGCCCTCTGTCCGAGTGGCTCTGTTCCTTGGGCTTCGGTGGTGGTATCTCGGTCGTATTTGTGGAGATAAGGCAGAGTGGTTTGACCAAGGAGAGGATCGATCAGATCTGAAAATATCTGTACATTTTTGTGGCGCATGTGAATCTTGTGCGCCACAGAATATCCCTATTCTGTGGCGCACCAGTGCTGATGCGCCACAAAATAAGCCTATTCTCTGGCGCATGGCCGTGGGTGCGCCACAGAATAAGCCTATTCTGTGGCGCATCTGACATGTGCGCCACAGAATAGGGCCAAAACTGGCTGACCCGTGCCTGGGTGTGGGGCCCGCACATATTTGTGGCGCACCGCTACCCGTGCGCCACAGAATAAGGTTATTCTGTGGCGCACCAGGAATAGATGCGCCACAGAATAGGCTTATTCTGTGGCGCACCAGCTAGGGTGCGCCACAGAATCTTATTTTGTGGCGCACGGCTAAATGGTGCGCCACAGAATAAGGATCCATAGAATTGGTTTTTCCTACTAGTGATTGTGCTCCAAGCACACCTTGCCACATGAGCAGCTCAAGCAGTAGAGCCACCGTCGTCCTCGCCGTCGACAGCCTCATTGTCCTCCTCCTCACCGCTTTCCTCGCCATCGTCTTCCTAGGTCGGGTCCTCCTCAACCCTCTGGAAGCGCTGGACGAACTCCTCCACGTCCCGCTGATCGTCAGGGGCAGGATCGGCCTGTCTCGCCGTGGCCGCTCCCGCCACGGCCTCGGAGTCCGCCGCTGCCGCCTCAGGGCCCGCGCTTGGTGGAGGTTGCTGCGCGGTGGCCTCCTCCATCTCAGCGTCGATGCGCCCCTCCGCCGACGTCGCGGCCTTCGCCGCTGCCTCTTTTGTCGCCTTCTCCTGCTACGTAGGAGGAGTGACGGGTCGCACCGGCGACGGTGCCTTCGCCACAGTTTCCTCCTCCCCGCGGCGTTCATCCGCGGAAAGAGGGGAAGCCGCAGCCTCACGATGCGACTCCCCAGCCGCAGGCATCGCAGGCTTCGCTGCGGCACCAGAGCTCTCTCCGACCTTCCGGAGTCTGCGCCGCTTCGTCCCCACGGGACGCCTGACGAGAAAAGCAAGCAGAAACCCCTCAAGAGGAGCATTCGAATGCACATCATTTAAAGCAAGCAGATAAATGAGACTTACTCAGCGGTGTCTATCCACCTCTTCGCCGGTCATCGCGGCTGCGAGGCGGTCGCTTCCGCCTCCTTCCGAGGCTCCTCCGCCCCCTCTCCGCGAGGAGCGCTCTTCGGACTCCCAGCAGGCTTGTCATAGAGCGCCTTGGTGCGGGGATCGCGACAGCCTGACAAAGCCTCCTCGTCGCTGCTCTCCCCTCCTCAATGCGGCGTGAAGGAACGACAAGGTACTGGTCGTCGCTGCCTGAGACCTCCTGGATCTCAGCCTCAGGCGGTGCAGCCCTCGAGGAACTCGCATCCCCTGCCGAGGGATTGGCGCCCCCTGAGGCACCATCGATGTTCGCGTCCGACGCCGCCGGCGTCTCCGCCGCCTCTTCTTCACCATCTGCGGGCGCCGCCTGCGACGCCGACTCCGGTTTATCGCGGGGCCCTACCTGTCCCTCGGGCACCAGGGCCCACTGGTTGAACTTGGGCATCGCCTCCACGAATTCAAGTCGAGATTCAATCTCGAACCTATGGAGCGGCTGTGCAAAGTGAGACGACGGCTTGGGGATGGATGGAGAAGTGAACAGGATCTCCATGATGCCATCCACTTCCCCCCTCTGGAAGAGGGCAGAGTTCAGGCGCATCTTGTCTGTCGGGCCTGAGTACATCCACATCGACTCCGAGTGCGCCTGGAGCGGAGCGATGCGGCGCCTCACGAAGTCCTTGGCCACCATCTGGCCAGTGAGGCCAGCCTCTCGAAGCTCCGCCAGGCACCCAACCAGGCTGCCAAGTGTTGGGCCCGCGAGAGCCTCGCTCGCCCAGCACCTCCTCTTCGTCGGGGGCGCATCAGGCAACTCGAAGAAAGGAATTGACCTCTTGGTGTCCACGAAGAGCCACCGCTTGCGGATATCCTCCACCTTCTTCGACACGTTGGAGACGGCAACCTCGCCGGCCCACGCGATGGAGATGTAGACGCCTCCCATGCCGTCTGTGATGCGGAAGGAGACGCACCCCGTCCGCTCGTTGTTCGTCGTGAACCGAAGCGCGTAGAAGCTGCGGAAGAGGGCGACCGAAGGCGGAACGCCGATGTACGCCTCGCAGAGATAGGCGAAGATGGCGAGAATGAGAATGGAGTTGGGGTGAAGGTGGAGAATCTGGATCTGGTAGAACTCCAGAACCGCCAGGAAGAAGTCAGAGAAAGGAGGCATGAGCCCAGCGAAGAGGGTGTGAAGGAAGATGGGGTAGAAAGGGGCGCCGAGGTCGCTGGGGCGCCCGCCGACTTGAGCACTGTGGCACCCCACTCATTGTCCTCGGAGGCCGCCATGTGGCGCACCTTGTCCAGATGCGCCTCCGTGCTGACACGGTACCCCGACAGCGCCGGCTTGAGGGCTCTGTCCTGCCTCGTCGCGGCAGGCTCGCTCGTCTGCATCACCGCCTTGTCCTTCCGGAGCTTGCGGCTTTCTTGGGCGCCATTGCAGCCGAGGCGTGAAGATAGGGAAGCTCGGAGGAGAGTTGTGCTCTAGAAGGAAGGATGCGAAAGGAGATGTGCGGCGTAATGAGTACCTGCGCCGCGCTCGCAGGCTTTAACGCCTCAGCGAGCCGTTACCGAGGCATGGTGGGCCCCGCCACTACGCCTGTTACAGACGAGGAGATCGTGGCTACGTGGGCGCCCGCTGCTCGCCATATGTCTCGGCCTAGGCAGGCTTCTTTGGGCCCATGACGCTTCGCCTGCGTCTATGAGACCCCAGCGTGCCCATCGCGGGCCCGGGGGCTACTGTCGGCCCCGTGGAAACCAGGGTACCATGGGCCGGCCTGCCACAGCCCTCGACACTCTGCCGAGGATTCTGCTAAGGACCAGGCGTCTTAGCCTGGTGTGCCTCGCGAGGAGCCTTTCCCTCACGAGGGCTTCTTCTATCAAGAAATATAACCAAGTCCTGGCGCACGTCAGCGCCACCCTCGCGAGGCTTCCCTCGCGAGGCGTCAAGTACTTCAAAATCTCAGCGAGGCAGTCAAGCCCTCGCGGGGTTCCTTCAAGTGGAAGCAAGCTCTGTCTCCGCGACAGAGCGCACATGGCCTCTGCGCCCGCCGCAGAGTGACGCGCGCGCCTCGCGCAGTGACGACCACGCCGCAGTTGCCTCTTTGGTGATAAAAGGTGGTCAACAAAGCTGCACCAAGCAAAGCGGACTACAAGAATTGCCATTCCGGTGATAAGGGGACCGTTGGCCACTACGCTCCAAGCAGACGTCACCGTGGGACACCCCACGAGCCTCTGCAGCGTCAGCCCATCGTCCTGGATGGATGGTGGCCTTTCCTGCAACGGGCGGCAGCTTTCTGCCATGGACCAAGTCCATGGACAGCCCCGCAGCCGTGCACTGTCTTCCTCCTTCGTCGCCATGTGGTAGCCCTTCCCGCCTGATGAATTGAGGGAAGAGGCCTGAGGCACCTATAAAAGGGGACGGTGTACGACCAAGAAAGGGGATCGAGCCATCCATCCATCGATCGATCCATCGAGCAATCATTTGAGCTAGCCACACCACCGCAAGGAAGAAGACCAAGCTCCTTCCTCCGTAGTTCCACCATAGCAAAGCTTGAACCCCCACAAGCTCACTTGTACTGTAACCTCCACAAGCAGTGCAATACAACCAAGCAGGAGTAGGGTCTTTACACCTCACGGTGGGCCTGAACCTGGGTAGAGGCTCGTGTTTACTCTCTGCCGTGATGTCCCTCACCGAGCTCGACGAGCACCGTCGCCGAGGTAGCTGAGGATTGTTTGATTGCGTGTTCATCCCCTTACTCGTTCCTGTCATCAGAGAGACACACCCCTAGTTCCTGGGACAAGTCTCCGACAGACACTTTTGTCTATTGTTATCTGCAAATTGTAAATAACTCACAACAGCTAGGTTGTAATCATCTATCTGCTTTTGGACATTTGAGGACAAGGATCGAAGAACGCCGAAGGTAGGTGTAACAACCCAAAGCTGGGACCCTAAAAACCTGTGTAATTTTTCCGCTTTTGTGTTAATTGCATCATGGCATCCATGCTTAATCATGTCTCTTTTGAGTTAACACAACAGTGGTATCGAAATGATGTTGAGTTGCTAAAACAAAATGCCAAATTGCTCTAACAAACTTCAACACATTGAAGGCACTTAAGGTTGCAAAACAAAATTTCTTGACATCTTATATTTGTCAAGGAAGTTCCAAGAGTTCAAAACAATATTTTGTAATTGCTTTGAAATTCCAAAGGAGCAACATTTTGAATTTGGCCAAAAATGCCTAAACCAAACTCCATGAACAAATGTTGTCAAAAACATTTTATTTGGCAACACCAATTTTTGTGGTGCCTCTACATGTTATTGGGAGGCTACCCAAATTTTTGCAGATTTTTGTAAAATGTTTTGGTACCTAAATAAAATCAGGGAATGTGCTGGTTTTAATTTTAAAAGGAAAATGGACCGATCTGTGAGGAACTCAAAACTTCCAGGGGCTTAATTGCAAAACCATCATCTCCTTCGTTCTGTAGCGACCGCACCGTCGCGTGCCGCCGGACCAGCTCGCCGCCGAGCTCGCCGTGGGGCCCCCACGCTGCCCCCACCCACGAGGAGTAGGAGACCACCCCCTGCCTACTCTCTCCCCTCGAGATATTTCCCCTGCCGTGCCCTAGCTCTCTCTCTCTCTCTTCTCGCACCGCCGCCGCCATGGCCGTGAGCTCGTCACCGACGTAGAGCTCCCCATCTTGCTTGAAGACCACCGACGAGTCCGCCTCGCCGTGCTGCTCCCCCACGCCGAAGCAATCGAGCCCGGAGGCTGCACATCGCCGCCGCCGTCCGTGTTCTTCCCCGCCCCCGACGCGGCTCCGCCGTGCGATCCCCGCCGCCGTGGTCCACCTCCGACCTCGCCGCCGTCCTCTACGCACTCAGGGTGAGCCCACGGACCTGCTGGACAACTCCGTTCCATCCCTCTCCCTCTAGTTCGTCGCTTCCCCGTTGCTCCCGGAAAAGAGCTACTGGACCCGATGTTTTTAGCCCGGTCCATAACCGGAATTGGACCGGAAATGTTTCCGGGAATATTTCCTCCCGGTGAAAAATCTGGAAAATTCCGGAATAAATCCCGGATTTCAATACTGATGTTTAAATTTCTATTTTCTTTTCACCCTTGTATCCCTAAATGTATAAATTATATATGGTTGCTAATTAAATCATCAAATGGTCATTTCAAAAAGGAAAGTTACAAAAATAATAACTTTTATCGGTGTATCCGAAAAATGCGTGTAATACACCAAAATGTTCAGAAAATTTTGATTAAACCTTTAAAATAAATATTATGCATATTTGATCACAATTGAATTACGGTGCTTCTAGTAATTTTATAATCGTAAGTTTAAAGGAGGAAATTAATAAAAATAATAACTTTTTATCGGGACCTCCGAAAAAGTGTTCTTTATATCAAAATGCTCAGAAAAATGTGCGTTAATCAGTAGCATCATTTTCATGCATGTTTACATGATCTATAGCACAGGAAAACATAAAAACAAATATGAAGCCATATTTCTCTCTTGCTGAATAATTATTTCTCTACCCCATGTAAATTGGTAGAACTTGTTATAATAATTCCAGTGCCTTAAACATGTCATGTCATCATGTGTCTGTGCATTGCACCTGTTGCATCCGTGTGTATTGATTGTTCCTCCCGGTATTGTTTGTGCCTCGGTAGACCAAGGAGTGGAAGTGACACCGCAGTCTCGTGACGATCCGTACTACCAGCCGTATCAACAAGGCAAGCGTAATCCCCCCTCTGAGCATATCTTATCCTATGTTTCCGCAAATATTTTCTCCACTATAATATTGCATGCGGTTCTAAATGTCAATTTTGTTGGATTAGAGTATCCTATAGTTGCATTAAGTTTCCGATGCCAATACCTGTTTCCCTCCTATTATCCATAGGTTTGTATTGTTGGCCTGAGATACTAAACTATGCTATGTTGATGCTTAGCCATGCTTAGTAATGCTTAGCTGTACGATGGATGGTTCATGTTGGAAACAGGTGATGAGTGTGCAATGATGGTGGAGAATTGTGGTGACAGGTAATAAGATGCTAAAGGTGGGGATGAGAGGCCACTGTGGTTGTGGTGCTTTGTCTCGTTCTCGCCGCCTAGGTGCGAGTTCTTTACCTCCCGAACCAAGACTGAGCGTGCAACCATGCGTGAGGCCTATGCATTCGCAGTGCAGGAACCCTCATAGACTAAATAACTCGGCGGGGCTAGCCAGGGTCCTCTAGTTCGGGCTTCCATTTGCGCGTGCGTGATGATGGTGGTATGAACTGGGATGAGGATGTGGTGTTAGGAAAATGAGTGGCGTGGGGCGGGTGTTGGGCACTGGCTGTCCTGCCGCCACTGATGATCCTGGAAAGTCCTTAACGAGGGAGAAGTCGACACCGCTCCCACCCAGCCGGCTTTCCAAGGAAGAGAGCTAAAGCTAGGTAATGGGCCGGACGGTACGCGTGGCAAACATTGTACACCCCTGCAGGGTAAATCTTTTCGAAAAGCCGTGTCCACGGTTAAGGACAACTTGGGAAAGGACGATAAGATCATAGAATAACTTTAACGGAATGATTAAAAACTGGGTACTAGAGGTACCACTCAAGATTGTAAGGTGAGCTTCCTCGAGGGTGATTCGGGGAGGTGCCTTTGATGAACAGGTACAGGGTTGATGATGGTTGATGATGAGAAGGTGATCAAAGAAAAGAGTACTTCTTACCTCTTTTAAAATACTCTGAATAGTCGATGCCTTTGAGTTATGTTTTCATAAATAAAATCAGCTTTATGCAAAACAGCCATAAACTTTGAAAGCCTCATCGAGCTAAAGCTCTATTATAATCTTGCGAGTTCGTCGAACTCAACGTCGTTTGTTTTGTTTCAGAGGAGGACTTCACCGACCTCGAAGGTGGGTTCTTTGTGGACGTCGACGAGTAGTCTGGGGTTCCCAGGTGGCAGCTTGGGACATCCCGGAACAGCTGGCGCTGGATGTTTATCTGTAGGCCTCTTAGGCCATATTTGGATCTTGTTGTTTAGAACAACCTAATTTGCTTCCGCTTGTTGTAATGTTGGGTCTGTGACCTCTGGTTGTCATTTGCTATCTTTCTCTATTATAAGAGTTGAACTATAATGATTTGTGTCGTAGAGTCTGTGATGTGCCAGTTGTTCCACAAGTCTTGATCTCTCTATTATACATTGAGGGTTGTGCCTGTGTTAAGGCATCAATCGGGGTGTTGCGTTGCCGATGATCCATTCCGAGCAACGCCTGCCAAAGGTTTTGGCCGGGGATTGGTAAACCCGTAACCTCCGGTTGTATCGCTTAACCGGTGACACACAGCATCACTGTATAACAGTCGGGTCGGGGCGCCACAAGTTGGTATCAGAGCAGTACTGCCTGTAGGAAACCCTTCTACTGGTCGATGTTGAGTCTAGTGTTTGTGAAAATATTTTTAACCTAAAAATGAGTTGTGAAAACCATCTTAGGATTCTTTTTACTCCTTATCTGGTTACCCTCTAATCTCGGAGCAATCTTACCTCGATTTGAGTTAAAGGTTTTACTTCTCATCTGTTACTTCAAAATGATTAGAAACGGGGTGGGTTCGACCTTTAGTGTTATGTGTCACGTTGCTCCCGCTGCGTTGCAATCCCAAATCAATCAGATGTTCACTGTTATTCTACCGAGTCAATCATTTGATCCTTTCTTTGGGTTTTAACCCACGGACTTGAACATAAGGTCCCGGATTGTGTCAACTAGAGTGTGTTAAGTTGTGATTTCTTAACTCTCACTAGTAGCACATGATGCTGATCTTTGACCCAAGTTCTATCTTGTTGATTTCCTTCTCGCAAAGTATTATCGTCCCTAGTCTGTGTACTTGTGTAGACGCTAATGCTATTGTTCGACCATTCGGAGAAAGATACTAACCGTGTCATTGTCAAATCTCCAGAATGGCTCGAGGAGGCCGTGGAGGCCGTGGTGGTCGCGGTAACCACAAATGATGAGGATGATCTGCCGCCACCACCCTCGATGGCTGAGGTCTTGATGGCCATTGAGGAGAACCGTGGGCGCAATGAGCGCTTGCTTGAGCAGTTGGTGCAGCAGAATGCACGGAGGAACGAGTGCAACACTCTCACTGAGTTCCTGCGCTCGCAGCCACCCACCTTTGCTGATGCTAAGGAGCCACTGGAAGCTGATGATTGGCTTCGTGCTTTGGAGCGCAAGTTCTCCGCGCTGCATGTCCCAGTGGCTGAGCAAGTCAACTTTGCCACCTATCTCTTGGTTGGTGCTGCTGGCTGTTGGTGGGAAAGCCATGTGGCTTTGTTTCCAGCCAACCATGTCTTCACCTGGGCTGATTTCGCACTGCCTTCCGTGCGGTACATTCCCCAGCCGATCATGGACTTGAAGAGGAGGGAGTTCCTGGATTTGCAACAGGGACGGATGGACCTCCGCACTTATGGTCGTGAGTTCAACCATCTCTCTCGTTACGCCCCAAGGGACGTGACCAATGATGCTGACAAGCAAGAGCTGTTCCGCAAGGGTCTTGCCGCAGCTCCGCTATGAGTTGTTGCCCTTCAGGTTCCAGACCTACCAGGAGCTGTTCAACCAGGCTTTACTCTTGAGCAAGGAAGAAAGGAACTTGAGCTTCCAAGAGGCCCGCACACGGGGACCACCAGAGTTCCTCGGGTTCTGAGAGCAAGAAGCGCAGGGTGTTTGTTCCCTACAGCGCTGTGCCGCGTGCTCCATTCATGCCGAGAGCCGCGGATACAGGCCACCTCCTCCGCGCCCCACTACTTCGACACTTGGGGTAGGCGGGAGTGGGTACCGTCCTATGCTACCTGCTCCACCTGGACTCACTTGCTACACCTGTGGCCAGGCTGGCCACTACTCCAGGGAGTGCCCCCAGAAGGCACCTCTCGCGATAACTCCTGCACGAGCCCCTGCCACTCCAACTGGCAAGGCTGGACCTATTGTGCGTGGTCGCCTGAACCACATCTCTGCTGAAGAAGCTGAAGAGGACCCCGGCGTTCTCATGGGTGAGTTACGAATCAACAATTCTACAGTTTTGTTTGACTCTGGAGCATCGCATTCATTCATATCCATAGCTTTGCAAAAGACCACAAAATACCGTTGAGAAAATGAGCCATCCCTTGGTGATTGCCACTCCTGGCTCCAAATGGCAAACCGATGGGTTACTCCTGAGTCCAGATTACTATCGGTTACTACTCTTTCCTTTCGCTTTGGTAGCTCTGAGGTCAAGTGGCATTGATGTCATACTGGGCATGAACTGGCTAGCCAAATACCGGCTAATCTCGACTGTGCTGCCAAGACCGTCACCGTGACCAATTCTTCCGGTGACAGTGTAAGTATTGGTCTGCACTGTCAAGACCTCCGTTCATCATACCCAACTCACCTGAGATCTCCTTTGCTTTATGGAAGGCGAATCCCTCCTGAAATCCAGGACATACACGTGGTGTGTGACTTCCCGGATGTGTTCCCGGAAGAATTGCCTGGCATGCCTCCTGACCGAAGTGTGGAGTTTGTCATAGATCTACTTCCCGGTACCGCTCCAATTTCCAAGAAGCCCTACCGTATGCCGGTGGAAGAGTTGGCTCTGTTGAAAGAGCAAATTGATCAGCTGTTAGCAAGGATTTCATCCAGCCTAGCAGTTCACCTTGGGGTTGTCCGGTACTCTTTGTCAAGAAGAGGGATTCTACCGTGCCTCGTCTAGTCTCTGACTATCGACCGTTGAATGCGGTGACAATCAAGAACAAGTATCCTATTCCTCGCATCAATGATCTGTTGGATCAGTTAGCTGGTGCAACGGTATTCTCCAAGATGGATCTGAGGTCAGGCTACCATCAGATAAAATCAGAAAGGAGGATATTCCAAAGACGGCATTTGTTACTCGCTATGGCTCATATGAGTATACCGTCATGTCCTTTGGTCTCACAATGCTCCAGCTACTTTCATGAGGCTCATGAACTCCATCTTCATGGATTATCTTGACAAGTTTGTCGTCATTTACATCGATGACATCCTCATTATTCCAAAACCGATGAAGAGCATGAGAACATCTTCGTTTGGTTCTGACACGACTTCGAGAACACCGCCTCTATGCCAAGTTCTCCAAGTGTGAGTTTTGGTTGGATAATCTTGTCTTCCTTGGTCATGTGATATCCGCTAATGGTGTGGCTGTCATTCCCGACAAGATTCAGTCCATTCTGGATTGGAAAACTCCAATGTCAGTCAAGGACATCCGTAGCTTTCTCGGATTGGCGGGTTACTACCGCCGATTCATCGAAGGTTTCTCCAAGATAGCCAAGGCCCTGACTGACCTTCTCAAGAAGGATAAAAAGTTCGTATGGACGGCCGAAGCTGAAGAGAGCTTCAAAACACTGAAAGCCAAACTCACGTCCGCTCCTGTGCTTGTCCTGCCGGACACAAGCAAGGATTTCGTCGTCTTCTGTGACGCCTCTCTACAAGGCTTGGGCTGTGTGCTAATGCAAGATGGCCATGTGGTGGCATATGCTTCTCGCCAACTTAAGCCGCATGAGCTCAATTACCCAACTCATGATCTAGAACTTGCCGCGGTGGTCTATGCTTTGAAGCAATGGAGACCATACCTGTTTGGTAACCGTTGCGAGATCTTCTCGGATCACAAGAGTCTGAAGTACCTCTTCACCCAGCCGGATTTAAATCTCAGGCAAAGGCGTTGGTTGGAGTTAATCAAGGACTATGATGTGAGTCTGAACTATCAACCCGGCAAAGCAAACGTCGTGGCTGACGCGCTAAGTCGGAAGTCCTATTGCAACAATCTGATGATTGAAAAGGCCCAACCTGCCCTTCATGAAGAGTTCTCTCGTTTGAACTGGAAATTGTTCCCTCGGCTACCTTGCAAATCTGGAGATCAAATCTACTCTTGTAGACCAGATTAAGGATGCTCAAACCGTGACAAGGGTATTCGAAAATCAAGAGAACATTGCTAGCGGGAAGGCAAATGTTTTTCGTCAATGAATCCGGAGTTGTTTATTTTGGTGACCGCTTGGTAGTGCCAAAGAAACAAAATTGAGAGGGTGATCCTCCAAGAAGCTCATGAATCTCCTCTCTCTATTCATCCCGGTAGTACCAAGATGTACCAAGACCTTCGACCACAATTCTGGTGGACTCGTATGAAACGAGAAATTGCCAAGTATGTTGCTGAATGCGACACATGTCGACGGGTAAAGGCTGAACATCAAAGGCCTGCCGGCACTCTTCGCCCTATTGCAGTCCCGAGTGGAAATGGGATGAAATTGGTATGGACTTCATCACCGGGTTTCCCCGATCTCAAAAGGGCAACAATGCAATATGGGTAATCATTGATCGTCTTTCCAAGGTTGCTCACTTCCTACCAGTCCGTGATGATATACGGCAAGTCAACTTGCTGACTTATATTTGGCTCGTATTGTTCCATTGCATGGGGTCCCTCTGAGGATCATATCGGACCGTGGAAGTATCTTTGTCTCCAAGTTTTGGCAGAGTTTCCAAACTGCTATGGGGTCCCGTCTCAACTTCAGTACCGCCTACCATCCTCAAACTGATGGTCAGACCGAAAGAGTGAACCAAGTGTTGGAAGACATGCTTCGGGCATGTGTAATCTCTTTTGGCAAGGGTTGGGAAAAGTATCTCCCTTTCGCGGAGTTCTCCTACAACAATAGCTATCAAGCTAGTCTGGGCATGGCTCCATTCGAGGCTCTATATGGAAGAAAATGCCGCACTCCTCTAAATTGGTCCGAGACCGGAGAGAGAGCACTCTTTGGTCCGGATGTGATCAATGAAGCTGAGGAGAAGGTTCGAATCATAAGAGAAATCTGAAGATTGCTCAGTCTAGGCAGAAGAGCTACTATGATAAGCACCATCAGGAAATTCACTATGAAATTGGTGATAAAGCTTATCTCCGCGTCTCTCCCCTTCGTGGCGTTCGCCGCTTCGGAATCAAAGGGAAATTGGCACCTCGCTATGTTGGCCCTTTCACCGTTCTGGCCAAGCGAGGAGATCTTTCTTATCAATTGGAGTTACCGGTCAAATTCCCAAATGTACATGATGTGTTTCATGTCTCCCAACTTCGCCGGTGTTTCAAGATCCTATCCATGGGTCAATCATGAAGAGCTAGATCTCCAGGAAGATCTCACTTATCGCGAGCATCCTATCCGTGTCCTGGATGAAGCCGAAAGGAAGACCCGTAACAAGACTACCAAGTTCCTCAAAGTTCAATGGTCTCACCATTCCGAGGAAGAAGCAACTTGGGAAAGAGAGTCTAGTCTTCGTGAGGAGTATCCCGACTTCTTTCCGCAACCTTAGAATCTCGGGACGAGATTCCTGTAAGGAGGGTAGAGTTGTAACAGCCCAAAGCTGAGAACCTAAAAACCTGTGTAATTTTTCCTTTTGTGTTAATTGCATCATGGCATCCATGCATAATCATGTCTCTTTTGAGTTAACACAACAGTGGTATCGAAATGATGTTGAGTTGCTAAAACAAAATGCCAAATTGCTCTAACAAACTTCAACACATTGAAGGCACTCAAAGTTGCAAAACAAAATTTCTTGACATCTTATATTTGTCAAGGAAGTTCCAAGAGTTCAAAACAATATTTTGTAATTGCTTTGAAATTCCAAAGGAGCAACATTTTGAATTTGGCCAAAAATGCCTAAACCAAACTCCGTGAACAAATGTTGTCAAAAACATTTTATTTGGCAACACCAATTTTTGTGGTGCCTCTACATGTTATTGGGAGGCTACCCAAATTTTTGCAGATTTTTGTAAAATGTTTTGGTGCCTAAATAAAATCAGGGAATGTGTTGGTTTTAATTTTAAAAGGAAAATGGACCGATCTGTGAGGAACTCAAAACTTCCAGGGGCTTAATTGCAAAACCATCATCTCCTTCGTTCTGTAGCGACCGCACCATCGCGTGCCGCCGGACCAGCTCGCCGCCGAGCTCGCCGCGGGGCCACCACGCTGCCCCCACCCACGAGGAGGAGGAGACCACCCCCTGCCTACTCTCTCCCCTCGAGATATTTCCCCTGCCGTGCCCTAGCTCTCTCTCTCTCTTCTCGCACCGCCGCCGCCATGGCCGTGAGCTCGTCGCCGACGTAGAGCTCCCCATCTAGCTTGAAGACCACCGACGAGTCCGCCTCGCCGTGCTGCTCCCCCACGCCGAAGCAATCGAGCCCGGAGGCTGCACATCGCCGCCGTCGTCCGAGTTCTTCCCCGCCCTCGACGCGGCTCCGCCGTGCGATCCCCGCCGCCGAGGTCCACCTCCGACCTCGCCGCCGTCCTCTACGCACTCAGGGTGAGCCCACGGACCTGCTGGACAACTCCGTTCCATCCCTCTCCCTCTAGTTCGTCGCTTCCCCGTTGCTCCCCGTCGCGTTGGAAGAAGCCGGTGACCATCCCGGAAAATTCCGGATGCTGTTCCAGTTTAGAAAAGAGCTACTGGACCCGATGTTTTTAGCTCGGTCCATAACCGGAATTGGACCGGAAATGTTTCCGGGAATATTTCCTCCCGGTGAAAAATCCGGAAAATTCCGGAATAAATCCCGGATTTCAATACTGATTGGAAATTGTCTAAACTTGTCACAAGCAAATAGTACTGCTAAAAATTCTTTTTCAGTTGTGCATAATTCCTTTGAGCAGCATCAAGTGTTCTACTAGCATAATAAATAACATTCAGTTTCTTATCAACACGTTGGCCCAAAACAGCCCCAACTGCATAATCACTAGCATCACACATAATTTCAAAAGGCAATTTCCAATCAGGAGGTTGAATAATAGGAGCACTTATTAAAGCATTCTTCAAAATATTAAAGGACTCAATGCAATCATCATTAAAAGAGAAAGGAACATCCTTTTGCAAAAGATTGGTTAGGGTTTTGATATTTTGGAGAAATCTTTAATAAACCTACGATAAAAACCTGCATGCCCAAGAAAACTTCTTATACCTTTGATGTCCCTTGGGTATGGCAGCTTTTCAATAGCTTCTATCTTTGCTGGGTCAACTTCTATTCCTTTCCAGAAATCTTATGCCCAAGAAAATACCTTCAGTAACCATGAAGTGACACTTCTCCCATTTAAAACTAAGTGTTGGTCTTCACAACGCTGCAAAACTTTGTTAAGGTTGAACAAGCAATTATCGAAGGAAGTACCATACACAGAAAAATCATCCATAAAACTTCCATTATCTTTTCAATATAATCAGCAAATATAGCATTCATGCATCTTTGAAAAGTAGCAGGAGCATTACATAACCGAATGGCATTCTCCTATAAGCAAATGTACCATATGGGCAAGTAAAAGTGGTCTTTTCTTGATCATCCTTATGGACAGGAATTTGTGAGAAACCTGAATAACCATCTAAATAGCAAAAGTGAGAGTGTTTAGATAACCTTTCTAACATTTGATCAATAAATGGCAATGGGTAATGATCTTTACGAGTTGCTTTATTTAACTTCCTGAAATCAATACACATCCTATAACCAACAACAGTACGTTGAGCCACAAGTTCATCCTCATCATTTGGAACAACAGTCATTCCACCCTTTTTAGGAACACAATGAACAGGACTAACCCACTTACTATCAGCTATGGGATAAATGATACCAGCTTCAATAAGTCTTATTACCTCTTTCCTTACCACTTCTTCATTTTTGGATGGAGACGGCGTTGATAATCAACAACAGGTTTTGCATCCTCTTCCAAATTAATTTTATGCATACATAGAGCTGGGCTTATACCTTTAAGATCATCAAGAGAGTATCCAATGGCTGGTCGGTGAGCTTTAAGCACATCAAGTAATTTCTCTTCTTCTTCAGCTGAAAGGTTAGCACTAATAATGACAGGATATATGCTCTTCTCATCCAAATATGCATATTTCAGATTTGTAGGCAAAGGTTTTAATTCAAACTAGGATCCCCTTTAGGTGGTGGTAGCACTCCTAAATTATCAGGTGGGATATGCAATTGTAATTGTGGTGGTTGTTGCCATAATATTTGTTCTAAAGCATCCTTTTCCTCATCATTAAATGGTTCATCTTGATTAAGCATATAACGTTCTACAACATCTGTTGAAGCTACAGCTATATGTGCAAGAGTTTCAATTATATCTTCAGAAATTGGCTCTTTCACAACATGTTTATCAGCAAATTTGGAAAAGTTGAACTCAAGTTTTTCACCAGCACATTTAATAAACACTTTCTCTTTAGGCAAATTAATTTCAGCACCAACAGTGTTTAAGAAAGGTCTACCAAAAATGATAGGACAAAAAGAATCTTGAGGACAACCAAGCACAATAAAATCAGCAGGATATTTTATTTTGCCAACCAATACTTCAACATCTCTAACAATTCCAAATGGACTAATATAATCTTTATTAGCAAGTTGAATTGTCATACCTGTCTCTTCCATAATGATAGGATCAATATCAGGCTTGATTTCAAGATAAAGAGAATATGGAATGACACTAATACTTGCTCCAATATCACATAGACCATGATAACTTGAAGTCCCAATAGAGCATGATATAACAGGTTTACCAACTTTGGCCGAATTACCTTTGATGACTTAGTAGCATCTTCACATAAATAAACATCAACAGGGTCTTCTTCATTTAATTGTTTGATAATGAAATTTGACTGTTGACTTCCACCTGTTCATAAGGCTGAGAACATCTTCTTTTACTCTTGTTAGTAACAGCAATAAGTAAATTCTCCTTAACTTGGTTTGGATATGGAGGTGGTTCAACATACTCTCAATTGTCACAGATGACACTGGTTCTGCCTGTTTAATAACTTTAGGAACAACAATAGATTGTTTAACAGGTTCAACATAAACTTCAAAACCACTTTGAGGAACACAGATATGCTCAGCAAAACCTTTAGCTATCTCAATTATAACATAAGGATCAAGATTAAAAGTATCACTCAGATTTTTAAACAAATAGAAGTAGAGAAGTTCTCTACACATGAATATCCATAATCAAAATAGGGCTCATTACCTTTATCAAGATCCCAGTGACTAGTATTTTCAGAAATAGTCTCCAATAAATTCCATGCTTCTTCTTCAGTATTATTAGTAAAACTTCCACCAGATGAATTATCCAGAATTTCCTTGTGCTTCGACGGTAGCCTCACATAAAAGTTTATCAATATAAGTTTCCTTGTAAGATCATGACAAGGATTCTTGCGAAGGAGTTCCTTTAACCTCCCCCAAGCTTGAGTAATACTCTCTCCCAGATGTGGCCAGAAATTAAATATATAGCAGCGGTTCTCATAAGCTTCTTTAGGAGTAAAATATTTAAGAAAGAAAACCTTCCTCAAGATATTCCATTCAATAGCACCTCTTCATCAAGAGACCTGTACCAATCACGAGCATTACCAGATAAAGACAAATATAATAACTTCCTTTTTACCTGATCTTCAGAAATACCAGGAAGTCTAAATAAACCACATATGTCTTCAATTAACTCCATGTGTTCACGTGCAGACTTAGTTCCATCACCTGTAAATGGATTTTTCATAACTCTTTTAACATGACCAAGGGAATTTTAAATCCCACTTTAGGTACCTCAGACACAGTAGTTTCAACCACTTTAGGAGTAGTGGCATAAGCACTTTCATATAGAGCAAGATGCAGCGAGGCACGATTCATAAATGCCATAGTAACAATGAGATAAAACAGCTTTCAAGTTTCCTTACCAAACTTCTTACCAATAGCGCTACGCTCCCCGGCAACGGCGCCAGAAAAGTGTCTTGATGACTCCCAAGTGCAGGAGATCAATTGTAGTACCTTTCAATTAGAAAAGGTTGTCGAACCCACGAGGAGCTGAAGGTATTGGTTAGCAAGATTGATAAATAAAACAATAAAAGATGCAAGTGTTTTTGGTATTTTTGGTTGTATAGTTGCAATGCAGAAATAAACAGTAGCAAGTCAAAGCTCTCAAAGAGAGAAAGCCCAATCCTCTTATGTGCAAGAGGACAAGCTCAAGTGATGTGTAACTTATATGTGGAAAACGTTCCCGAGGGCGGCATGGATATTGCTAGGCATAGAGATTTATTAAACAACACGTTGAATATCTTGTCAAGTTTTAATCTTCTTTGGACGGAGCCATTATTAGGTATAGCTAAATAAATAAACTACAACCCCTTATGATGGATCATGTGGCCAAGTAAATGACTGCACAAGAATTATTAAGACATAAAGTCCCACCATAGCATTACACTCTAAGGTCCCCGATACTAATACCCTCATAATATAACTTCATGATTCGGTCCAGGTTTACATGTCCTCCCAAGTCTCCCTCAATTCATTATACTACGGTGTTCTCCTATGAGCCCATAAAGGTGAAGTGTTGTGCAGTCGACGTTCGCACAACACCATCATAGAATCACATAAAAGATAAACTCTTGACAAAATACCAACACATGTTATATATAAATCATTGCCAATTCATCCTATGCCCTCAGGAACATATGGGAACTACTCACAACGTGCAAACATGATAATATTCAGTGGCATAAGTGGTACAACACAATCTGAAAATATAACTTCACCACCAAATAATGACAAGTACTCAATCACAAACATGAATAGTAGCACAAGACAAGTATCTAGGGTATAGCAACTCTCAAACTACGAGGGGAACGGAGTGGATCACGGAGATGATGATGGAGATGGTGCTGGTCTTGGTGATGGTGATGATGTAGAGGCCTCCTCCCACGCCAAGGAGGAGAGGTGATGACGATGACGATGATTTCCCCCTTCTCCGGAGCTCCGGAGCAGCAGGATCTGATCCCCCTCGGAGGGAATCAGGAGTTTCGCCGCTGCCGCGGCCTCGGATGGACTTGGAAAAATTAGGGCGTAACTTTTCGGGGAGGACGAAGGCGTCGATAAAAAGCCCCAGGCGAGGAGGTGCCCGAGGCCCCACTTAGTGGGTCCCACGTGGCCAGGTACTTGGGCCGCGTGGGCCCACCCTTTTGGGCCTCGTGGCTCTCCTCTCTTCGGTCTTCTTCCCTATGCCTTTCTCTCGACGAAAAACCAGCTGTGTATTTTCCCTTTTATTATTTGAGTCCCTGTAGCTCCTAAAACATTAAAAACAATAAAAAGGAGGTTTTTTGCCTCCCAGAAATTAAATACCATAAATAGGGACTTTGTATGAAAGTCCCATAAATCATCTAAAACATGCATAAACAATGATATAACAATGCAAATAACATTCTAATATGATACTAAAAGTTGTATAAATGATGATATAAAATGCACGTATCAGCTGGTTGAGTTATTTTGATCGGAGGACTCTGGTTAACCTGTGTGCAATTCGGGGTGTAGTGGGGATGAGGGTGCAGGTCGTGGCCTCATCATTGGGTGTATTTTGGCCGTTAGATCTAGCGGATGGACGGCTGCTAGTAGGGGGGTACGACTAATGAGAGCACATCATTCGTTTAACCAGGATCATAGGATGATGGAATCTCACGGCTGACGTTATTTGGATCAGTCACCCTCTGGGTCTTTTTATATTAGTGGAGATATGATTACCCTCCATGTCTACCTAAGGAGGAAGAATGCTATATTGTTGAATGTTATGATTCTATTGAAATATCTCCTTTTGATAAATTTGAATTAACAAATTCCTTGACTCAAGAAAAATAAGAAATATCAGAAAGTAAAAAATGTGCTCCCTACTGTTATATATGATATGCTCTTGATGATGGTCCTATATTGCCTGATGATATTAATTATACTGCTATTTTCAAAAGTGGGTTTAATGACCCCACTGTTTTTTAGCTTAATAAAAACTATGTGTTTGTAGATCATGAAAAACATTCTTTATGTGATAGTTATATTGTTGAGTTTGTTCATGATGCTACTGAAAGTTATTATGAGAGAGGAAAATATGGTTGTAAAAGTTTTCAAGTCACTAAAATACCTCTCTTTATGTTGAAAGTTTTGAAGTTGCATTTGTTTCATCTTCCTATGCTAGTTGCTTTATGCTTCAATAATTTATTTTATTACAAGATTCCTTTGCATAGGAAGTGGGTTAGACTGAAATGTGTTTGATATTTGCCTCTTGATGCTCTCTTTTGTTTTTCAACTCTTATTCTTATGAGAGCATCATTAAAATCTTCTAGGCTAGCTAAAAGGCATTAAAGAAAGCGCATTTGGGAGGCAACCCATTATCTTTTTTTCAGTTTTTATTTGTCAAGGAACTTGTTGCTACTGTAATAAATTCTTTGTATCTTTTTATTTTCGTTTGTTTTGCCAAGAAGAGTCTCTAATAGCAAGAAAGTGTTAAAGTTTGGTTTGCTGTCTAGAAACAGATTTCTGAGCTTCACCGTAAAATTCATGTAACATTCATAGAATATCTTTTTGATCTGTGATTTTTTGGGCAGAAGACTGAGCTTTATATCTATCTTTTGTTAGTTCACCATTTTCTGATTTGAGCAACGTAAGTGCCTCGAAACAATTCGTCTTTACGGACTATTCGGGTTTTGACAGATTCTGTCTTTGTTTTGCATTCTCTCTTTTACGAGTGTTAAGTGAAATTCTTTAAGGGTGGAAGAGCTTCACGTAAGGCTAGTAAACAGTAGTTAATGTTTAAAATAAATGTTTATAATGTGTCTCTACAGAACCAAGTGAACTTATGTTTTGATGCGCTAACCCTCTAATGAAGTTTATGATGAGTTTGATGTGAAGGAAGTTTTCAAGTATTAAGATCGAGAGAAGAGTGATAAAAGAAGATTAAGAAGGAAGAAGAGCTTAAGCTTGGGGAGGCTCCCATGGACCTCCCCTGCATATTTCAAGAAGACTCAAACGTCTAAGCTTGGGGATGCCCAAGGCATCCCCTTCTTCATCGACAAATTATCAGGTCATTTCTAGTGAGACTATATTTTTATTCCTTCACATTTTAAGTGCTGTTCTTGGAGCGTCTGTGCGTTTTTATTTTCAGTTTGTTTATGTTTCTGGTCATAACTAAGTTGGACCCTAGCATTCTTGTTTGGGAGAGAGACACGCTCCGCTTTTTCATGGAATACTCTTGTTCTTCACTTATACTTGTTGAGTATTCTGTTCTAGCACTGCTATGCTTCTAGCTCTTGTTTTTCATGTATCTTTTGTTCAGAGCTATTAGTTCTTTTGAAGAAAGTACTCTCTTGCTTCACTTATACTTGTTTGAGAGTTTATTAAATAAGTTGATTGGCGTTTGGTTGGAACAGAAAATGTTATGCATGTGGTAATGTATGATAAAAATTGCATAGTCTTGTAGATCATTGAACTTTGATAACTTGATTCCTTGCAAATGTTTAGAGGTATTAATTAATAGATGTAAATGCTTCCTGGTTACTTAAGTTAAAATCATTAGTGGATTGTTGTCTTTAAAGCTTGTGCCGTACTACAAACTCTGCTAAAATTGTTGAAGGTGTAGTTGGTCTTGATAGCTTTTCATGTCTAAAAGTAATTCGTAATTAACATAGTTGCGTGCTAAGGTCGAGGGATCTAACGGGGTACTTGTACCGCCGTGAACGGCCCTCCTTGGAGTAAAATTTAATCAAGCTCTTATATTGAACTTGCTAGTCGTTTGCAATAAACTTGTGAGTTCTTTTTGACTAATGTTAAGCTACGATTTTGGCAGTTCTACCATCCAAATTTTGCTAGCCTCTTCGGTGTTGTGCATTGCCCTCTTCTCACCTTGAGAGTTGGTGCATACTTCACCAGTACATCCAAACCCCGTGGGAGGACTTCCTCTTGTTCTCCTACACATAAGCCTATACATCTTCCTCAAAACAGCTACCATACCTACCTATCACACCATTTCCATAGTTGTTCCGAGATATATTGCCATGCAACTTCCATCATACATTACATGACTTGTTGTCATTCATCATTGTTATATATTGCTTTGCATGATTCTATACAGCTGACGTGCGGTTTACCCATGTTACGCTAGATCATTGCACATCCTGCTACACTGGCAGAGGCATTCAGTTTCATACATCATGTTCTGTTCATTATGAGTTATTTGTACAAAAAGTGTGTTGTTATATTAGGATATTGCCCTACCAGTGAGGGAGAGAAAAGTGAAAAGAGCCATGGAGTCCATCGAAAAGAGAAACAGAAAAGAAAAAAAGAGAAAAAAATAAAGAGAGAGGGGGCAACATCACTATCCTTTATACACACTTGTGCTCATGTTTAGCACCTATGTTTCATTTAAGAGAGTTTTCATGTTTCATTAGTATAACTATGTGGGGAATTTACACTATAAAACTTGGGTTGTATATTCCAATGATGAGCTCCTAAAAAACGCTCTAGGTCTTCGTGAGCAACCAAGTTGGATGCACCCCCACTAGTTCCATTAGAGAGCTTTCATACACATATAGCTCTATGTGCATCCGTTGCATGGCAATCACTACTCCTCACATAGCTTCAATTATAAGACTTTCTCTTGCCTAATGATCACTTATAGCTTTGTGAGCCTTTCTTCCGTTGGCCTTCCAAACCCCCATTATTATTCTCTTTGCCATAACATCCTGGTGCCAAAACCAAATGCTTACGCTCACCGGTTGAGTAAAACTTTGAAACAGTTGATTCATGGCGTTCATGTTTATTTTTACTTGACTGGATCCTTTCTATGTTGTAAAAAATTGCTTGATGATTGGTGATAGCGTGGATCACACGTTCGTTGGGAGACCCCAAGAGGAAGGTATGATGCAGTATAGCAGCAGTTTTCCCTCAGTATGAAACCAAGGTTTAATCGAACCAGTAGGAGCAAGAAATCACTTCGGAAGGTTGTCAGTGGCGCGCTGACGTGGAACCTGCACACAACACAATCAAACTACTTTGCCCCAACGAAACAGTGAGGTTGTCAATCTCACCGGCTTGCTGAAAACAAAGGATTAAACGTATGGTGTGGAAAACAGTAGTAAATTGCAGAGAATGAAAAGGAACAGTGTTTGCAGTTGGTTGTATTATCAGTGTAAAAGAATGGACCGGGGTCCACAGTTCACTAGTGGTGTCTCTCCATAAAAGATAACTAACATGCTGGGTGAACAAATTACAGCTGGGCAATTGACAAAATATTGAGCGCATGACAATGCATATATATGACATGATGATTACTATGATATTCATGTGGGCATTACGACAAAATACATAGACCGTTATCCAACAGTCTATGACTAATAATCCACCGCCAGGTTGTCATACCGAGTTCCCCGTTGGTATTAAGTTGCAAGCAACGGATAATTGCATTAAGTAATGTGCGTAATGTAAACAAATGCATTAGACCTAACGGCGTACCCTTAAGCTAAGCATCGGTTATTTTATCCCTAGTGGCAACAGCACATCCACAATCTTAGAAGTTATTGTCACTCTCCCAGATTACCGGAGGCATGAACCCACTATCTAGCATAAATACTCACTCTTGGAGTTACAAGCATCTACTTGGCCAAAGCATCTACTAGTAACGGAAAGCATGCAAGATCATAAATAACATATAAGATAGATTGATAATCAACTTGACATAGTATTCAATATTCATCGGATCCCAGCAAACACAACATGTAGCATTACAATAAGATGATCTTGATCATGATAGGCAGCTCACAAGATCTAAACATGATAGCATAAAGTGGAGAGACAACCATCTAGCTACTGCCATGGACCCGTAGTCCAAGGATGAACTACTCACGCATCACTCCGGAGGCAGGCATGGTGATGTAGAGCCCTCCGGTGATGATTCCCCTCTCCGGCAGGGTGCCGGGAAGAGCTTCTGAACCCTCCCGAGCTAGGGTTGACGGCGGCGGCGTCTCTGGAACTTTTCGTGGATAATGGCTCGGGTATTTAGGGTTTTCGCGTCGGGAAGAATAAATAGGCGAAAGGGCGGCGGCTGCGGAGCCACGAGGGCCCCACACCACCCCACGGCGCGGCAGGGGGGCCGCGCGGCCCCATGGTGTGGGTGCCACGTGGCCCTCCTCCGTCTCTCCTCTGGACTCCGTCTTCGTGTTGGAAAAATAGGAGGTTCTGTCCAAGTTTCGTCCAATTCCGAGAATATTTCCAGACTAGCTTTTCTGGAATACAAAAACAGCAGAAAACAGGAACTGGCACTGTGGCATCTTGTTAATAGGTTAGTCCCAGAAAATGCATAAAAATGCTATGAAGTGTATATAAAACATGTAACAATTGGTATAATATCAACATGGAACATCAGAAATTATAGATACGTTTGAGACGTATCAAGCATCCCCAAGCTTAGTTCTACTCGTCCTCGAGTAGGTAAAACGATAAAAACAAAATAATTTCTGAGGTGACATGCTACAATCATAATCTTGATCAAATAATATTGTAAAGCACATGTTATGAATGAAGTGATCCAGGTCAATGGTCTATAGTTTGCTAGCAAGTAGATAATGAGCAAACAACTGAATCATATAAGCAAAAACTTTTCATGAATAGTACTTTCGAGACAAGCATCAAAGAGTTTTGCATAAGAGTTAACTCATAAAGCAATAGATTCTAAGTAAAAGGTATTTAACCAACACAAAGGAAGATTTAAGCTTCAGCAATTGCTTTCAACTTTCAACATATATATCTCATGGATATTTGTCAACACAAAGCATATAATAAGTGCAATATACAAGCATATAAAAATTGTTGCACCAAAGTTGACACTAGTGTTTGCTTCTAAGATAGAAAGAAGTAGGAAAACTGACTCAACATAAAAGTAAAAGAAAGGCCCTTCGCAGAGGGAAGCAGGGATTAAATCATGTGCTAGAGCTTTTTAAGTTTTTGAAATCATATAGAGAGTAAAAATAAGTTTTGAGAGGTGTTTGTTAATTGTCAACGAATCAGAAAATGGAAAGTACAATATGACCCCTGCCAACCAGACTTTTAAGAGCGGCTCCCATGAAGGACGTTATTTCTACCAGCAAGGCAGATCATCCCTCTTTCTCTTTTGTTTACACATGCAGATATTTCACTGTTTGTCATTGCTTGACTGATAAATCAGGGCAAAAATGTGAAGAGAATTAAGCGGTTAAAGTTGTAATTAATTGGGACTGGGCACCCCATTTGCCAGCTCTTTTTGCAAAATTAATGGATAAGCGGATGTATATGCCGCTAGTCCGGTGGTAAAGTCTGTTTGACAGTTGACATAAAGACATCCACCCCGTCCTCATGAGCTTGGTAAACATTGACACAAAATAGGAGTAATAAGTTTGAATAGTTTAAAGGTAGCACATGAAAAATTTACTTGGAATGGCAAGGAAATACCACATATAGGTAGTTATGGTGGACACAGATGGCATGGATTTTGGCTCAAGGTTTTGGATGCACGAGAAGCATTCCCTCTCAGTACAGAGTTTAGGCTAGCAAGGTTATTTGAAGCAAACACAGGATATCAACCGACACAGCAAGGCTTATATGAAAACATATTGCAAGCATTATAAGACTCTACACTGTCTTCCTTGTTAACCAAACCCTTTTACTAGAAAATATCTAGACCTTAGAGATACCAATCATGCAAACCAAATTTCAACGAGCTTTACGGTAGTTCTTCATTAATAGGTTTTAACTACATGATACAAAAGCTTAAACATGAACTACTTGATAACTCAAAACAATTGACAAGTATCAAATTATCCAATACAATGATCTACAAGAATATGTAAGCTTTTTCCATTATACCATCTACCACATGCAACATTTTCTGTTCCAACCAAACACCAATCAATTTATTTCAACATAAACTCTCCAAACAATTATAAGTGAAGCAAGAGAGTACTTTCTTTAAAAGAACTAACAGCTCTGAATAAGAGATGCATGCAAAACAGGAGCTAAAAGCATAGCAATAGCTAGATAAGAATACTCAACAAGTATAAGTGAAGAATAGGAGTATTCATATGAAAAAGCGGAGCGTGTCTCTCTCCCAATCAAGAATGCTGGGGTCCAATCAAGTTGACCATAAGAAAAATAAAATACTGAAAATAAAAGCACACAGACGCTCCAAGTAAAGCACATATGATGTGAAAGAATTAAAATATAGTTTCACTAGAGATGACCTGATAAGTTGCTGATGAAGAAGGGGATGCCTTGGGCATCCCCAAGCTTAGACGCTTGAGTCTTCTTGAAATATGCTGGGGTGATCCATGGGAGCATCCCCAAGCTTAAGCTCTTCACTCTTCTTGATCACATTATATCATCCTTCTCTCTTGACCCTTGAAAACTTCCGCCACACCAAACTCAAAGTAATTCTCATTAGAGGGTTAGTGCACAATCAAAAACTCACATGTTCTATAAGGACACAAACATGACCGTTACTTTTAACATTAGCTACTGCCACTGATGTTATGTGAAGCTCTTCACCCTAAAAAAGAATTCCACTCAACACTAGTAAAAGAGAGAATGCGAAAAATAAAAGACAGAATCTGTCTAAACAGAACAGTCCGCAAAGACGAATTTTTTCGAGGCACTTACGTTGCTCAGATCGAAAAACTTTAAACTAACGAAAGATGCGTACATATCTGAGGATCACGCACAAAAATTGCAGATTTAAATAATTTTTCTGTGATTTTACAGAATTAAAACGGTGAACAGCAGAAATCTGTTCCTGCGCAGAAATCCAAATCTAGCATCATCTTCCTATTAGAGGCAATACTTGGCACAACAATGCGATAAAATAAAGATACAAAGGAATTGTTACAGAAGTAAACAACTCCTTGACTCAAAAAAAAGAAAAATTGCAGAAATAAAATAATGGGTTGTCTCCCATAAGCGCTTTTCTTTAACGCCTTTCAGCTAGGCGCAGAAAGTAAGAATCAAGTGTTTCCAAAGACATTAAAATCTCCCAACCTTTCGGTGGGGTCATTTTTTTGATGGGAAGAAGAACCTCCGATTGATAGGAGCATTAAATTTCATAAACCCATACTTTGCATTGATAAAACCCCCATTACTCTTTAAAAAGGATCTCCCTAAAACAATATGGTTGGGAGATTTTGCAAGGATCATGAAATTCACAGGGATGGTCTTATTTTGAACAGTGACCATAATATCATTAATAATCCCCATGCTTCTTGTGATTGTTCCATCAGCATGAAAATGAAAAACAGGGTAATCAACCATATTATCAAATTTTAATAGATCATAAACCATTTTAGGCATGATGGACATTGTTGAACCAAGGTCACAGTAGGCACGAAACTTTTCATTACCAATATTGATCTCAATGAATGGTTCCCAATCATTTTTTAACTCAACTAAAGGTTGTTCTTTAAGATTATGGCTCAGAGTTAAATTATCAATTGACTTTTCTATTTTATCTAGCTTAGTGAATATCCCAGTTTCGTCCACCATTGGGAAGATTGACAAACCACTCAAAATATTATGAGCTTTTGTTGTATCAAACTCAGAAAAGGTTTCCCCTACCATGGTATCTAGAGCATGCTGATAAACAGAAAATAAACCATAGTAGAAATTTTTTATAAGAACTCTCAAATCCATCTTATGTTGCACCTTCTTGTGCAATTCCAAAATTCTCTCCCAGGCATTCCTAAAGGATTCCCCACTTTTTTGTTTAAAGGTAATAATTTCTCCCACAGGTGGCACTACGGAAAAAGGAGCAGAGCTAGACATGATAACAAGACTGAAAAATAACAATTCGAAAAATAAAAGTAACTAATTTTTTTGTGTTTTTGATAAATAAAGCAAACAAGACTAAATAAAAATAAACTAAGCAAGACAATAACAAAGTAAAGAGATTGGAAGCGTGAAACTCCCCTTGCAGAAATCCTCTTGCTCCCGCAACGGCGCCAGAAAATATGGCGTGTGGAAGGGGAAGCAAGGAGATTTCTGAACCGAAGTGCTTCTGCTCCCCGGCAACGGCGCCAGAAAATATGCTTGATTGCGTGGATCACACGTTCGTTGGGAGACCCCAAGAGGAAGGTATGATGCAGTATAGCAGCAGTTTTCCCTCAGTATGAAACCAAGGTTTAATCGAACCAGTAGGAGCAAGAAATCACTTCGGAAGGTTGTCAGTGGCGCGATGACGTGGAACTGCACACAACACAATCAAACTACTTTGCCCCAACGAAACAGTGAGTTGTCAATCTCACCGGCTTGCTGAAAACAAAGGATTAAACGTATGGTGTGGAAAACAGTAGTAAATTGCAGAGAATGAAAAGGAACAGTGTTTGCAGTTGGTTGTATTATCAGTGTAAAAGAATGGACCGGGGTCCACAGTTCACTAGTGGTGTCTCTCCATAAAAGATAACTAACATGCTGGGTGAACAAATTACAGCTGGGCAATTGACAAAATATTGAGCGCATGACAATGCATATATATGACATGATGATTACTATGATATTCATGTGGGCATTACGACAAAATACATAGACCGTTATCCAACAGCGTCTATGACTAATAATCCACCGCCAGGTTGTCACCGAGTTCCCCGTTGGTATTAAGTTGCAAGCAACGGATAATTGCATTAAGTAATGTGCGTAATGTAAACAAATGCATTAGACCTAACGGCGTACCCTTAAGCTAAGCATCGGTTATTTTATCCCTAGTGGCAACAGCAATCCACAATCTTAGAAGTTATTGTCACTCTCCCAGATTACCGGAGGCATGAACCCACTATCTAGCATAAATACTCACTCTTGGAGTTACAAGCATCTACTAGTAACGGAAAGCATGCAAGATCATAAATAACATATAAGATAGATTGATAATCAACTTGACATAGTATTCAATATTCATCGGATCCCAGCAAACACAACATGTAGCATTACAATAAGATGATCTTGATCATGATAGGCAGCTCACAAGATCTAAACATGATAGCATAAAGTGGAGAGACAACCATCTAGCTACTGACATGGACCCGTAGTCCAAGGATGAACTACTCACACATCACTCCGGAGGCAGGCATGGTGATGTAGAGCCCTCCGGTGATGATTCCCCTCTCCGGCAGGGTGCCGGGAAGAGCTTTTGAACCCTCCCGAGCTAGGGTTGACCGCGGCGGCGTCTCTGGAACTTTTCGTGGATAATGGCTCGGGTATTTAGGGTTTTCGCGTCAGGAAGAATAAATAGGCGAAAGGGCGGCGGCTGCGGAGCCACGAGGGCCCCACACCACCCCACGGCGCGGCAGGGGGGCCGCGCGGCCCCATGGTGTGGGTGCCACGTGGCCCTCCTTCGTCTCTCCTCTGGACTCCGTCTTCGTGTTGGAAAAATAGGAGGTTCTGTCCAAGTTTCGTCCAATTCCGAGAATATTTCCATACTAGCTTTTCTGGAATACAAAAATAGCAGAAAACAGGAACTGACATTGTGGCATCTTGTTAATAGGTTAGTCCCAGAAAATGCATAAAAATGCTATGAAGTGTATATAAAACATGTAACAATTGGTATAATACCAACATGGAACATCATAAATTATAGATACGTTTGAGACGTATCAATTGGATTGAAGGATAGAACTTCTACACTGAATACTTAAAACATCTATAATGAATCTTGTACGGTTTCATGTCTCTAAAGCATCATCCATGAAAAGTTTTAGTTTGTTTAACTATCTTGCTTTATTATCTTTTGTTTAATATCAATTATAGACATTTGATTTGAATGATTTAATCTCAGTTCACATGCTGTACATTACTATTTGGTCAAGATTATGTTGGTAGCATGTCACTTCAAAAATTATATTTGTTATCATTTACCTACTCGGGACGAGTAGGAACTAAGCTTGGGGATGCTGATACGTCTCAAACGTATCTATAATTTTTGATGTTCCATGCATGTTTTATACCAATTGCTACATGTTTTATATACACTTCATATCATTTTTATACATTTTCTGGGACTAACCTATTAACAAGATGCCACAGTGCCAGTTCCTGTTTTCTGCTGTCTTTTTGTTTCAGAAAAGCTAGTCGGGAAATATTCTCGGAATTGGACGAAAATCAACGGGGCGGAGTTTTACACGACACGAAGACGAAGTCCGAAGGGCAATCGAAGTGGCGCCCCGGGGGGCCCGGACGCCACCTAGTGGCACGCCGGGGGGGGTCGTCTGGCGCCCTCGGGTGGCCCCACGCGCCGCCCTTTCGCCTATATATTCTCCTCCTCCCGAAAACCCTAAACACCCGAGCATTATTCCACGAAAAGTTTCGTCGCCGCCGCCGTCGTCAACTCTAGTTCGGGAGGGTCCTGAAGCTCTTCCCGGCACCCTGCCGGAGGAGAATATCATCGCCGGAGGGCTCTACATCACCATGCCCGCTAGCAGTAGTTCATAGCAGTAGCTAGATGGTTGTCTCTCCACTTTGTGCTATCATGTTTAGATCTTGTGAGCTGCCTAACATGATGAAGATCATCTTATTGTAATGCTACATGTTGTGTTTGCTGGGATCCGATGAATTGTGAAGTTATGATTAAGTTGTTTATCTATTTATCTACTGTTTTATTTATGTTCTTGCATTGTCTCCGATGCTAGTAGATGCTTTGGCCAAGTAGATGCTAGTGTCTCCAAGAGGGAGTATTTATGCTAGATAGTGGGTTCATGCCTCCAATAATCTGGGCTCGAATGACAGAAACGACTAAGGTTGTGGATGTGCTGTTGCCACTAGGAAGAAAATAACTTTGCTTTGCTTATATGCGTTGCTTATATGTCTTATGCATTGTTTACATTACACACCTTGCTTAATGCAATTATCCGTTGCTTGCAACTTAATACTCGCGAGAGACACGGATGTTATCTCGGGAGTGGATTATTATTCATAGATGCAGCTGGTAAGCGGTCTATGTAAAATTTTGTAATGCCCAATAAATAATACATTGAACATCTTGTCATAATATGCATTCTCATGCTCTTGCCATTTGTCAATTGCTCAGCTGTAATTTGTTTACCCAACATGCATGCTATCTTTTATGGAGAGACACCACTAGTGAACTGTGGACTCTGGTCCATTCTTTTACACTGATAAAACCACCGTTTACACCACGCTCTACAATCACTTGTTCGCTGTTCCTTTTTGCATTTATATTTATTCTCCACACCATATGTTTAATCCTTTGTATTCAGCAAGCCGGGAAGATTGACAACCTTCCTGTTTCGTTGGGGCAAAGTACTTTGATTGTTTGTGTGTAGGTCCGTGTTGATCTACAAGCGCCAGAGTAGATTGACACCGTGTTGAAGCTCTTCCACCTCCTACTGGTTCGATAACCTTGGTAGATTTTAAGGGAAAATTGATGTTGCACTACTTCATACCTTCCTCTTGGGGTCTCCCAACGAGCGTGTGTTTTCACGTCATCATCGTGTCGTACGTAATCTGCACAACCGGTGTCTGTACTGCCTGTGTCTGCGGATTTTCTGTGAGGAACTTCCCAAGTGCAGGGAATAATGATCTGAGTTGGGCCAGACATTCTTCTCTGGTCGCAGCTCTGACCTTCTCATCAATTTTTGCCAATTTCTCATCAATATTAAGCAATTCTGATTGCCTTTTCTCTTCTTTTGTGTCTCTGTTGATTCATCACTATAGTATCCCGACATAACTAAAGTTTACAATTCTGCACTTAAAAACCTCATAGTTAGTAGTACACTTGAAATTCACTTAATTTTTTTGGTAACACAGACAAATATTTAAAATTCTACACTTAAAAGTCGGGCACTCATATATGTCTTTTTAGCAAAAGTCATGTCGAAATTCATAGAAAAAAAATTCGGCATTAACTTTGCTAAAAATAGGACATATGGAGTGCCCGAAATTGTCGGAATCACTGAAGATGCCGATGGCCAAGAACTGTCGGCAAAGAGTTTGAAACCTAGCCAACTAATCATGCTAAGCTAATGCACGCAGGCTCCTAACGCAACGTGTGTGTGGCGTTTAAGGTCATGGGCTGGTTAATTAGGTTGGAGACAGAGGGATGTTTGAGTTCAAATTAATGAGACAATCTTGGGTGGGGGGAAATGCCCCCCTCTCCTTAGAACTTGTGCTATAGAGCTTCTCGTTATGGTCGATGAAGCATTTTTATGTTGGAGCCATTGAACTTTGCTTAGAATGGCCCTTAGACAAAATGAGCACCTTGAGGCTTTCCATCGAGCCTAGGAACTCATGTATGTTGCCAATGAGATTGTAGTCGATGCTAGCTCTAGGATGGTAGCTTAGCCCAAAGGGGAGCGAAATAGATAAAGCGTTTTAACGCTCATGGGATGGTAGTTCAATACTGGCCCGCACTATGTAGTAGCTCAGCCAGTGGAGATTGGACAAGAGCTGAGAGAGAAAACTTAAGTGGAATTACAGGACATTCTCGAAGGAGTAAAGGTTGCACGAGATGTAGTCCAAATGCTAGTGATCCTTTAATCAGGAAATACATTGATCATTCAGGCACTTGATAATCTCCAAGAGCAGGGAATCCCTGTAGCACAATTCGATAAGTTTTTGAGTGTCGAACCCACGATGAGCTAAAGGTAAACTATCTATTCTCTAAAGCCCTATAACCCACTTATATTGCCTTTTATGCAATGGAATGAACGAGAGGTGTAAGGTACTTTTTACTTCTAACTAGAAAATGGTAAAATGTTGAAAGTAAATACATGAAGGTAACTATTGCAAATAAAGTAAAAACAAGAAAAGTAAAAGCGGGTAACTAAAGGGAGTAAGTGTTATGGCAAGTTGTTATTTCATTCGTTTGGTTGTCACAATTAGTGTAGCACAAATCCTGCATAGCCATATGCATGAGTTCTTTAAGGTATGTCCATCTGCATTTCTCCCATCTACCTACACTTGGTGCTTTCAAACACATCATGACATGGGTAAACAAGGCATTTAGAACCAAGAACATGATGATCAAAGACAAGCCTAACCATCGCACAAGCTATAAATATATAATAAAGTCTCATGTTTCTTCTAGAGAGAGGAGCCATAAATAGGTGCAGCCATGTACATGCGCAATTACACCCCTAGTGATTGATCCCAAGGCCATTTCCGCGCAAGCAAGGGAGTTATTAAGACACAAAGTCCAACCACCGCTGTAAGTTTCAAGGTCCCCATAATTATACCCCCGGTTACATGCATATTTAAGACTTGGGACATGGTTTCTGTTAGTCTCTGGCCATCCTCCTCCTAGAAAAATGCAACGGTGACAACCTTATGCATCCCCAACATACGAGTGCACTCATATATTAGTACATAAGACCATCATAGAAGATAACATACTTGTATGCTACCAACAACGAACTATTTCACAAGTCCCATAAACAGATCACTGCTCAAACATAGACATAGAGATACAATAGATCATGGGAAAACAATAGATTGCATCACACATCATGGTTGCCAAGAGATTACAGTAGGGGGAAGAAGATGGTGTTGCTGTAGATGTTGATGACGACCACGCCAGAGGGCGGTGGAGCCCACCGGAGGTGATTCCGGCAGTGTTTCCTCCTCTAATCTCCACCGGAGGCGGACTGCTGACTCTCGGTTTTGGTGTTTTCGATCTCCGCCTCCGTCTGTTTTGAGATTGCGTCGGGGACCCTTTTCATAGAAGGTTTTAGGTCAAGGCAAATGCGGTGGCACAAAAACCGAGGCACAGAGTTTCGACGGCCGAGATAACATGGGTGGCGCGGTCCCCTTTCTAGGCCGCGCCACCTAGGCTCTTTCAGGCCTCCTGGCCCCGCTCGTGAGGTTTTAGTGCTCCAGGTCATCGTCTTGGCGGAAAACAATCCTCGAAAAATCCTAGCTCCTTTTGAGTTTGTGATGGTCCCTGAAACTTAAAAATACACAAAACAAGATTTTCCTGTCCTACAGAGTTCTAACCCAAATAAAGGGGATCATCGGGAAATCCCCATAAATCAATGTAAAACATGAATATAACATTCTAAATGATGCAAATATGTGGGAATAAGTGAGAATAAACTACAAAGTTGATGTATACATTTTACATGCATCCACAGTAAATAAATCGGTGTTAAACCCAAAGTTCCGTGTGGCACCCCGATCCAGATGATCGAGCTACCCCATATACCAGTCCCAGAAACACTGGATATATGACAACTTGGTAAACAAAGACATAACCAAATATATTCATATGGCTTTGAGTTCGGACAGATACAATATTACAACAAGGGGTGAGGCTCCAGCTCTTGCGCAACAGGCGCACACAACAGTATGTACATTATTTTTCTAACATCAAGCCTCTAGCGGAAGTCGTAGCGGAAACGTAGATAGTAGCGTGGCGACAGCGGGCTTTATTCCACAGGGTTCTGCCTGGAATACGGTTCCTAGTTCTCGTACAGCGGGTACTCGGCGACGGGTGCAGCAGGGTCTGGCCACATGAAAAGCCAGGTGAGTACATGGAATGTACTCGCAAGACATTAGCCCAAAAACAAACAAGGTCTACCTATATGGCATGGCATAAGTTCAGAAGGTAGCATGGCATCAGTTTGGGTTTAGAAGTGCGAGTCCAAGCTAAACGGTTGGACCTAACTTACCTACTTACCTTGGTAGGGAAGCTTCGTGGTTGCTGGAATGAGATCACGTTTCTCATCCAACAACATCTAGGCTTTCAAGCCTCTAGCCAACTCTGGCTTAATTCTAGCCAACTATGGCTTTTACTCTAGCCAACTCTGGCTGTCATTCCAGCCAACTCTGGCTTTAGGGTTGGGTTTCACATTCATTATTTCTCCATATTCGACAGGACTGACTCATTGCGTGACTTGACCCAAACAACGTCCCATAACCCAGGGACAAGGCTAGACATCCAGATTTACACTCTCGAGAGGTTGCAACTTTTAACCACACGCTGAAGTCTAGGCTTGTACCGCCGGTACCGAAGTAGTAGAACCAACCATGGCGGACAGCACAAACCCATACTTCCACATTCGTTTACTCTACCAAGACACTCCCTGTATAGCCACCGACATAATTCTATGCCTTATGCAGAAGTGAATCCGGCACGTCCCCAACCCATGAGCGACGCCTAGCTCCGGAACCTTCGCAAGACTAGCCCCGACCAACTATGGTAACCGACTAGACTTGCCAAAAATGTGGCATCAAAGGAGGCTGATAAAATACCCGGCCATGGTCCGCCCACACAGACGACGCATGGTTGTGCTGGTTGTGTTTGGTGAGTGGCACTATGTGACTCAATCTAGTCGAGGGAGGTGATTATCTTCTTAGTCATTTTGTTTGATTACAGACATCAACATTAACAAATTAACACATGGTAACCACATGATAATATCAGCAGTAAATAAGCATATCCACCTGCATGTACCAAAGTCCAAGCATAGCAAAATAAAACGTCAACCGGAAGACTACGGCGGCGAACCCGCCGACCAGCGCCTTCTCGTTCGACAAAATAAAAGAAACGTCAACCGGATGACTATGGCAGCGATTCCACTGGCAAGCGCCATCTCGTTCGACAAAATAAAAGAAACGTCAACCGGGACGACTGTGGCAGCGATTCCGCTGGCAAGCGCCATCTCGTTCGACAAAATAAAAGAAACGTCAACCGGACGACTGTTGCAGCGATTCCGCTGGCAAGCGCCATCTCGTTCGACAAAATAAAAGAAACGTCAACCGGATGACTGTGGCAGCGATTCCGCTGGCAAGCGCCATCTCGTTCGACAAAATAAAAGAAACGTCAACCGGACGACTGTGGCAGCGATTCCGCTGGCAAGCGCCATCTCGTTTGACAAAATAAAAGAAACGTCAACCGGACGACTGTGGCAGCGATTCCGCTGGCAAGCGCCATCTCGTTCGACAAAATAAAAGAGTGTTGCGATGATCCACAGATATATATATATATATATATATATATATATATATATATATATATATATATATATATATGAGTGCGGCAATATTAAAATGCAACATGGCATACGATATGCAACAACATTCAATTTTAAACAAGCAAGCAATTTTCTAAAGTTCGACCAAGCTTGAGATTAGGTTAATGGCTTGCCTTCAGCAGAGGGGTAGGGTTCGGGTTCGACTTCAACTTCGTTGGAGAAGTTTGAATCTATTTAAAGAATGAAATTGCATTAAAAACCTTTCCTACGGCATCAAGTAAATGATCAAGCAAATGAACTCCAAATGAAATTCTTTTTATGTCATAAGACAGACATTTTGAAAACAAAGCCATCAAAAAAAGATTCATATTTTTTGGATAATTTTTGAGAGAGATATGGACTTCTAAAGTTCTGCCTTTTAATTAAACAGAAAATGGAAAACCTTTAAGTTTAAAAATCTGACAGTGGGTCCCACAGGGTATTGTGCTCGAATCGTTATTCTCTGGAAAATAGAAAAACGGCACTGTTCACCGCCGGCGAACTCACCGGCGAGGTTTCCCGGTGGCTAGGGGGCAGGGGAGGCGAGGGAGAGGGTGCTGGGCGGCTCGGGGAGGCTTGGCGAAGCTCGTCGGCGTACTTGTCGATGCTGGGGAGGTCGGGGCAGCGCAGAGCTTCGTCGACAGCGGCTCCAGCGATCTGTCGATCATGGTTGCGGCGACTCCGGCCACCAATCACTCCGGCGAGAGCGGCTGGAGGTTCGCCATGGCCTAGTTAGGTGGTGGGTGGAAGGAATTGTACAGGGGAGCCTCTACGGTGGAGAATTCGAACGGAGCCCGTGCGGCTCGGGCGAGGTCGATTTCGGCGATGGGGTGCTCTACGGGATACGAGACTCGAGGGGAGGGCGACTGGGAGTGAGAAGGAGGTGGTGTGGTGCTCTGGGTTGCCGGGGAGGTCCTTATATCGCGATTCGAAGGGGGTGCCGATAATTGGCGCACGGTGGTGGGATGCACTGCTCGCCGTGGCTGTGCTGGGCGGTGCGTCGCGGTGCTGGTGGCTTCTGCGTGCGTCCTCGCGCATTTATGAGCTCGCAGGAGGAAGGAGCAGGCACGGGGAGGCAGGGAAGGGGGACGGCACGGCGGCGTTGACACCTGGCGGCGACAGTGGCGTGCGGCGCGTCGCCGCGTGCTTGGAAGGTTGCGGCGGGGGCGTTGCCGGCGTCGGGGAGGAGGTGGAGTGGCCTGGGGGAGGTGGAGGTGGCCGGGGAGGGTCAGGGGGGCGGCTGGGGGGCCGTGGCGTCGCCGGCGAACACCTGGCGCGCCACTGGCGTGGTGATGCCAGCGGTGACCAGGGCCAAGGGCATGCCGACGATGGCATTGGGCCATATCTCGCGAACCACTGAACCAAATCAAGTGGGGTTTGTTTTGTTGTGCGCCAAATTGAAAATGCAGCAACTTTCCTGACTAGTGTTTCCCCAAATTCGAAAGTTGGTCTATGAGAAATTTTGGAAAAACACTTCTGGTCAAAAGGGGGAAGGTGGTTTTGGTGAAGCAAATGAAATGTAAAAGGGTTCAAATAATTCCCTGAGGTGTGTGCACTCCTAGGGGTTGTGTCTAGGGTCTTGGATCACCAGGGAGAAAAAGTAAGCTTTGTACTTTGAAAATAAAGAAGGAAATAGGCAGAAACTAAAGTGGGGAATTACTTCATAATTTTGTAAGCAAGGTACCAAATGTTTTTGCATATTTGGGCTATATATTGCCCAGGGGTCATCCCCTAATTTTTGCAGAATTTTAGGAAAGATATTTAGGGTACTTCCTTTGTAAAGTCACAATAAAGAAATTTTGGTAATTAAAATAAAGGAAAATATGGAAATAACATTTTTGGGTGAAATGAGCCAGCAACATGTTTACCCAGTGGGAGAGAATTCAAAACATAAGATACCAAACTTGGACAAGGTTTCGTAAATGGTCGAGAATTTTTAAAAGGGCAACAAAATCAAGGGATAATTAAATCCCAAATTTCAAGAATAAAATTTTTAAAGATTTTTTTTGAAAGGCCAAATTTCAGGATGTTACATTCTGTCAGCATTCAGTATGTTTCGTGCAGTCCACCAATGCCACATCATACAACAACAAGCCCTCCTTTGTGGAGGAGTCGCTCCAGGATGATAGGAGAAGCGGGCATCGTTCGGCATCAATCCTGTCGCTCTACTTTGTGGTTAGTTGGTCTGCCAGCCCATTCCATGTGGACGGAGCCTGTTAAGAGCAGTGCACAACAAACGTCACATGCCCAGAGATACTGTCAGGAGCAGATCAATCCAAGAAAAAAAAAGACTCTTGAAATTTTTTAAATCTCTTTGGAGCAATTATTTAGTGAAAATTAAAACGGCGTTCCTTTTGTAGTAGGGAAAAAATTGAGAGTTCTTGGACTTCTAAAGTTTCCTTTGGATTTTGTTTGAATTAAAGTTTCGTTTGGATTGCCCTCAGGAAGTACTGAAAGGGCCTTCTGCGAATCCCAGTCGGGCTCGGCCCGTGTAACCGGGGGCCAGCCCACCCAGTTGCCGACGCCACAACCCGCCGTCATAGTCACATCTCTATCCCTTTCCCCGAAAATAAAATCACAAATCGAACCAAACCCTAGCTTCTCTTTCGATCCCCATCCGGCGACTCGCCGGAAACCCTACCCCCGTATCCGCCCCTCTCCGCCGCACCAGCCATGGGCCTCCGGGACAACCTCCCTCCGGCCAAGAAGCCGTCATCCACCTACTACGACCACAGCAGCGACCCGTGGTTCAAGGAGCGGTACGGCGACGAGGCCGCAGAGGACGAGGCGGGGCGGCCGACGGGCCCAGGCAAGACCGTTCCTCCCTACGGCAAGCGCACCGGGTTCGTGCCGCGGCGGCCGGAGGACTTCGGCGATGGTGGCGCCTTCCCCGAGATCCTCATCGCGCAGTACCCGCTCGGCATGGGCCGCCGCGACGCCAAGGGCGGGTCCCAGATCCTCGCGCTCACCGTCGACGCGCGCGGCAGAGTCGCCTTCGACGCCGTCGTCAAGCAGGGAGAGAACGCGTCCAAGATCGTCTACTCCAAGCACAGCGACATCGTGCCCAAGATCGCCACGGCCGACTCCGAGGCCGTCGAGGACGAGGAGTACGAGAAACTGGTCGAGGAGACCACCGACCGGACGAGAGCCGCCCTGGAGAAGATTGTCAACGTCAGGCTCTCCGCCGCCCAGCCCAAGAACGTCCCGACGCATGATTCGGGATCCAAGTTTATCAAGTATAAGCCGTCGCAGCAGTCGGCCGCGTTCAATTCAGGTGCCAAGGAGAGGATTATTAGGATGTCAGAGATGGCTTCGGATCCTCTTGACCCACCAAAGTTCAAGCACAAGCGAGTGCCCCGTGCGTCTGGGTCGCCCCCTGTGCCCGTGATGCACTCACCACCACGGCCAGTGACAGTGAAGGACCAGCAGGACTGGAAGATCCCACCTTGCATCTCAAATTGGAAGAATCCAAAGGGGTACACAATTCCACTGGATAAGAGGTTGGCAGCTGATGGAAGGGGTCTGCAAGAGGTTCAGATTAATGATAACTTTGCAAAGCTTTCGGAATCATTGTATGTTGCAGAGCAGAAGGCGAGGGAGGCAGTGCAGATGCGCTCCAAGGTGCAGAGGGAGCTAATGCTAAAGGAGAAGGAGAGGAAGGAGCAAGAGCTGAGGGCACTTGCTCAGAAGGCGCGCATGGAAAGGTCTGGTGCTCCACCACCTCCATCTGCGGGTGTGCCTGTTGGAGGTGGGAGGGAGAGAGAGCGGGAGAGGGTTGATGATGGGGATGCAGATATGGATATGGAGCAACCGCGTGAGCAGCGCAGGGAGACTAGAGACGAGAGGGAGGCGAGAATTGAGCGTGACAGGATCCGTGAGGAGCGGAAACGTGAGAGGGAGAGGGAGAGGAGGCTGGAGGCCAAGGATGCTGCAATGGGTAAAAAGAGTAAGCTCACTAGAGACAGGGACCGTGACGTCAGTGAGAAGATTGCTCTGGGTATGGCAAGCACTGGAGGTGCGAAGGGTGGGGAAGTCATGTATGACCAGAGGCTCTTTAACCAGGACAAGGGGATGGACTCTGGGTTTGCTGCTGATGATACATACAACATCTATTCCAAGGGGCTCTTCAACGCGCAGTCCACCATGTCCACACTTTACAGGCCCAAGAAGGATGGTGATTCTGAAGTGTATGGTGGCGATGCAGACGAACAGTTGGACAAGGTTATGAAGACCGAGAGGTTCAAGCCTGACAAGGCATTCTCTGGTGCTTCGGAGAGGTCTGGCAAAAGAGACAGACCCGTGGAGTTTGATAAGCAAGAGGAGAATGATCCGTTCGGTCTTGATCAGTTCTTGACTGAGGTTAAGAAAGGAAAGAAAGCTGTGGACAAGATTGGTGGCGGAGGAACCATGAAGGCAAGCGGTGGGTCCTCAAATAGGGATGATTACGATGGAGGATCTGGGAGGTCTCGTATTAATTTTGAAAAAGGAGGGCGTTGAGGTATTTGCAATGCATGTTACCTTGTGTGAATTTGCAGGTTTTCGGTGCCTTTTCCAGTAATCATCCTGAAGGATTTCCTCAAGGTTATGAACTTTCTCACATAAGGAAGAACCCGCTATTTTTAGATGTTGTGTCGAACAGTGTACGGATCCCGTGATTCCTGTATGTTGTATATCTTTTTATGACGGGGTCCATGAACTTAGTTGTTTACACATTATCCATAGGCTCTTCCATGTTCTGTTTGCTTAAAAGCTGTATCAAGTCACAATATATCTTTTTGCTGAAATGGATATGTTTCACAAATTAATTTGTCTCGTCTTTTTTATCATACCTGATGATTTGCTGTTTTCCTTGGCGTTGCCATGAGAAGCATCATTATGTTGATCTGGAAGATGTTTTCATTGACAATGCCCCTTCAGGCTTCAGACTTCAGTTTATCTGCAGTCATTCCAGTTGGTCTTGATTTTGCTGCTTTTATATGTATATATGGACGACTTACAACTAGCTGATGCGATTTTTTTTAAAGAAACTTGCAGATGCCAATTCTTGTATATTGATTGACTTTGATTTCTTTGTTCGGCTGAGAAGTTCATGATTGTAGGTGTGCACAGGCTTGGTGCTTTCTGAATGAGTGTAAATAGTCGCCAGTTTATGGAGCTCACTCTGGATCGTTTTCTGTTCTCTTGGCTGGGCTAATTGATTTTGATGGTCACCAGTAAGCCAAACTTGTCTTGATATTGAGATGAATGAAGCATTTATCAGGAAAGCAGAGACGTGGTTCTCTCTAGTAGTACTAGGTGTGAATAAACCTTATTGAAGTCAGATCGCAAGGCACAGTTGTAACAGCCGTACTCTTTTGAATGTCATCGCGTGGTACACGTGATAAGCTACTCAAACTCTTTTGAATGTCTACACGCACGCCCAAGCAAGCTTCAAGGCTGCTTCCTGTGACAAAGCTTTTGTTCTGCGGATATTCACAACGGGTAGTGGGTGCAGATAGTGGGTGCATCTGCACCCACTACCCAAAAAACAATTTTCAAAATGTCAAAAAATTCAAAATAAAAATTTCGCATATAGTTTAAGACATTTCATGTTAGCACAAAAAGTTATGCGAAGAAAAAACTTTTTTTGCAACATGTGCAAAAAAGACAAATCCGGACTCACCGAAATGTCTTTATACGCGTCAGTTTTTTGTATTTTTTGTACATCTCACAAAAAATGTTTTTTCACCATGCCATTTTTTGTGCTAACACATCATGTTGTAATGTACATCCGGATTTTTTTCTGAATTTTTTTGACATTTTGAAAAAAAACTAAAAAAATTACATAATGGGTGCATCTAGACCCTAGAGCCAAATAAATAAAACGCTTTTGTTCCCTTGCGTGCAACAGGACCAGTTCATCGGCATGATAAGCAGCGTCGACTGCGGAGCTGATACCTTAAATCTGTGCCTGATGGCTGCTCCCCTCTGTTACCGCCGCCATTACGACGGCTCCCTGAGCCGTCATAAATGGACCGGTGTCCATTTCTGTCCACGCGTACCATTTTCAGCTCCGGGCAAGCTCGGACGACCACCATGTTCTCACCTGGCCCGCCACCGAGTGACACAAAATCGTCACTCTAATCGTTTCCTCTCTCGCCGCCTACCCAAGCAAAAACCTCGTGGCCGCCGCCGCCCACGAGGAAACCACCCTCATCCCCGCCGCGGCCACCATGGCCCGGCTGCCCCCCATCCCCGTCGTGGTGAAGCCAAAAAAAGATCTCACCCAGGAGCAGAGAGCGGCCGAGACATTGAAGCGGAACAACCGGAGGAAGAAGGTGAATGCAAAGCCGAAGAGGCCGCCGCCGTCCAATCCGCGCAGGCGCTTGCTGCCGTTGCTGATATGGAGGCCATCACCACCAAGGCTACCACAACCACCCTCCTCATGAGCTGACAGTGGTTGGGGTCGCCGCCGCCGGCGGTGGTCGACGAGGAAAATGCTCGCTCTAGTCTAGAGCCATTGAAGTGAAGTCAAAGGCCAAAAAGGTTGAGTCGTCCTCTTCACTGAGGAGTACCGATTTGAGCAACTTGACCGTGAAGAAAAGGTCTTGGTTTGCAAAGAAGCAACAATTTTACATGGACTGAGATGCGTGATCATCTCAATTTGTGTGTTGTGCATGAACTACGATCGGGGCACGTGTTTTGTCCTTGCGTAATTATTTTGGGTACAATGTTGTATGCCTGTATGGCATAATATTCTTTTGCTACCATGTTAAATTGCAAATTATGTTGTCTAAGATATATTTGCTAGCTTACTACTTCCTCCGTTTTTTCCTCCGTTTTTTAATATAAGATGTTTTAGGGGTTGTACATGTTGTTTAGATACATACTAAAGTAAGTGGACACACATACTAAAACATGTCTACATACATTTGTATACATGTGAATGTGGACAAATGCTAAAACATCTTATATTAAAAAACGGAGGAAGTAGTTATACTATTGAAATATGGACAATGATTAAAGAAGGAAAACATACAGGTGGACCAAATGGGTCATCCGAGTGGGTAGGAAAGGCCGAATATGAGCTGGACGCCTGTCTGTTTGGTGATCAAACGGATAAAAATCGGATACATTCCGTGTCCGTTTCAGTCGACGCGTTGGAATTAGCCTCCATGTCTCGTATGGTTTCCATACCTGTAATCGTGTCATTTAATGAAACTTGGTTACTACTATAGCACTAAGAAAGTTATCGTGTATAGGCAGGCAATCTCTCGTAAGTAATTAACCGCTACGCCATCGGTCAGACAAACGTAGGTCGCCATCAGTTGAGTTTTCAGGTTCAGATCTTCCGCCCGCCTCTCTTTCGTCTTCACCGGGACAGCTAGGAAGCGCAAGCGCGTGCGCGGGCCGCGGGGTACTCGTGAAGCCGACCCAAGGAGGAGAAGCCACCGCATTCTCACTTCTTCTCTCGGTTCGGCGCCAGCCATGAGCGGCACGGGGCCGTACTTCTTCACCTCCAAGGAGAAGGCCGACGGCTCCTCCCGAAACCCCTTCGACTCCGACTCCGACGACGACGGCGGCGGGATGCAGCAGAGGCCGCCGGCGAGGGCCTCCTCCGTGCCGATCCCCGCCGACCAGCGGGGCTCCCTCTTCGCCGGCGCCTCCTCCTCGTCGGCGGTGGTCAGGGCCCGCTACAGGAACGGCTTCCGCGACTCCGGCGGCGTGGAAGGCCAGTTGGTGCAGGACCTAGAGGGCTACGCGGCGTACAGGGCGGAGGAGACCACACGGCGGGTCGATGGATGCCTCAGGATCGCCGAGGAGATGAGGGAGACTGCCTCCAGGACCCTCGTCACCGTGCACCAGCAGGGGCAGCAGATCAGGCGTACCCACGGCATGGCCCTCGACATCGACCAGGATCTATCCAGGGTAAACCTAATCAGGATCTTCCCAAGCTATTGTTTCATTCCCAAACTCTTAAAAACTACAGTAAGTACATGTATTGGAACTTACAGCTGATTAGTATTCCGTTTGTTGACAACTTTTTTTTAGAACTAAGATCAATGTTGGGAGTTTGGAACTACAGTTAATGGCATTACTCCTAGCATTACTCTCAATCTCCAAAAATCTACCTGTATTTGAAATGTTGAAGCTGGAACCGATTGCTGGGGATAATTTTGGACTGCAACATGTAGTGGAAAGTTTATGTTGGCTAATTCTCCTCGCTAGACGAACAAGTTTGTGATAGTGCATTTTGTTCTCAAAACATTTTTCAGGGGGAGAAGCTAATAAGGGATCTTGGGGGATTGTTTTCGAGAAAGTGGAAGCCGAAGAAGAATGACACAATCAGGGGACCTATGCTAACCGGAGGTAATTTCCAATGTAATCTTAAACAAGACCGCGAGAACGATTATTTGTCACATGAGCAAATTGGACTCTGGTATCCGTTCCTGTCTGCTTGTAACTGAATGGATGTAATGGCATGGATGCAGACGATTCCTTCACACGCAAGGGCAGCCATTTGGAACAAAGGCAGAAACTGGGGCTGACAGATCGTTCACGTCGATCCAATGCACACGATTACCTGTATGAACCTACTTCAGGGCTCGAGAAAGTTGAGGTACGTAGAATCGCTATGAACACGTCAAATTTTCTGTTCTGGATCATGTCGTCTGGTAATGATCTTATGTCAACATTGCGTACTATCTGATGACCTGGTTGATCTCGTCAGGTGGAGAAGGCAAAGCAGGACGATGCCCTATGTGATCTTAGCGACATACTGACTGAGCTGAAGGGCATGGCCATTGACATGGGATCTGAGATTGACAGGTAAATGCCGCACACTTCACTGTTCTTACTTACAGCTCACAGCCTTGATAGGCACTTTTCCCAGATTGTTAAACAGAATACATGTTATTCTCTAATCCACAGCACTTTATAATAGGAACAGGTATATATTTTCATCCATTCTGTTCCCATGGTCCTCCATGGAAATACTGTAACACCCAACAAAGTAGCTCCAAAATCCAAAAACGATTTACCATCTAACAGTGTCGATATCTGATGGAACATTTCTGTAGTCATATTTTTTACCGTCGTTGCTTCATGCTTCAAGGTGTAACAATTGCACAGGCTAAGTGTGACATGCTCTTCTGTACATTTATTGGTTTCAGGCAAACACAAGATTTGGGTCATGCAGAGAACGACTTTGACGAACTAAACTTCAGGGTCAAGGGGGCAAACGCTCAAACCCGCCGTCTGCTTGGGAGATAGACAAAAATCATGTTCTTGTGACTGGAGGATTCCTATGGCAGTTGCTTATCTTCCACAGTTTGCTTTGTGGGTCGTTATTTCAGGTCATTTTGTGCATAGGATTCTGATCAGGATGGTTTGATTGGTGGAGATGACTAGATAGTTGTCCGGGTTTATTGTGTATAATACTTTACAGTAGTACATTTTATGTGTTGTAGTTAGTACATTTGCTATAGACAGTAGACAAGCTCGCATTTTTGCTTTCTTATTTCCTTGCTTCCGCGAACGCACACAATGCGGAATGGACACTATAAAATCATCTCATACCCACATATACACAAAACAGATGACCTACACGACACTGGCGGAGCTACATAGGGGCCGACCTGGGCCATGGCCCGCCCAGGATTTTGGCAAAAAACATCTATACTCCTTATATTGTTGGCCCAATCTGCTGGATGGCGAGAAAGCCCAATAAAAAATAGCGCAGGAAGACACAGCGCTCTGCTTTGATTGCTTCGTTGATTTTCTTTTTTCCAAAAAAATTCGTACTCTGTAGCAAGCTAGCTAGATTTGTTTGTACTAGTTCAAAAGATCGTGTATCTAAGCTAAAAAAAACCAGATCGTGTATCTTAGCTAGTCTAGCACATGTCAAATTCTCAGTAAATCAGGATAATAGCTTATTTTTTCACTAACTTTTTCTTAAATTCTTAATTAGTCAATAAAAAATTCCGCTCTCTCTAGTGTGGCCCGCCCAGATTTTTTGTTGTAGCTCCGCCGCTGCTACACGACATGCAAAACTGTTCTGAAATTTCAGAACTGCATTATATTTAAGCTGAGAGTCCAAATAAAAATGCATTCTCACCGGCATGTAGCTCATGACGAGATGTTTGAAACAACGTCTCATGTTTTTTTATAGAAAATACGCCCCGCCCCCGGTTCCATTTTCATTGAAATGAAACAGAACACGTTCAAAAGGTGTTCCACAGTTCGTTACAAGCATCCAGGGAATAGTTCTACAAACTACATTGAGCGTTCTCCCTCTCCGACTCTCCCATCAAAGTGAAACTGGCACGTCTTCGACCATAGCACCTTCATGTTTGACCAAGTGACGCCCTGAATGCACACAGAGTTACGTAAGTTCCAGATGGCCCATAAGGTAGTCTCATGTTTGTGATGATTTGTATTAGGTTGGTGGAGTTCCTATCGTGAGACAGGCAATCTCTTAAGTTATGGAATGTATGGCTATGCCGCTATGTGCATCAGCCGATGCAGAAGTCAGGCGTATAATCTCGTTTTTGAAAAGAAAAAAAAGATAGGCCAGGGGTATTCCCTCCCTTCTGAAAAGAAAAATGAAAAAAACAAACTCATGGTGAGATGTTGAAAACTACATCTTGCACATAGATATTCTGAGTACCATTTACAAAAAACTATTTTCAGTCACGAAAAGAATTACGGACATGATTTTCTAGCGCAGGCCGACTAGTTGACAACTTTTTGGCTAAAAGCAAAGCTTCTAGTTTATAGTTTCTTGCATAACATTCAAGTCACTGAAACCCCGCCTTTGCAATATGATGGGCATGGCATTCTAGGGAAATAAATTTTGTGCCACGAAATTAGATTTGACTATCATTAAAATTGCTTTTGTGTTCTTCAAAGCAATGTAGTATGACGAAAAAGCAAGCTTTTAATCACACTAATTTACTTTTCAAAAATACCTGTCTCTAAAATCGTATTAAAACATAAAAAACAGTACCATCGATCAACCTATCGGGTTGTGCGAGAAAAGCAAACTTATGCTACAAACTTGTTTTTTTTTGTCATGGTAAGTTGCTTTTCAAGAATATTCGTCGGAACATTTTTGTACCTCATGCCACGGAGATATGTGTGTGCTTGGGGATCTCGATATGCTGAGTTGTGTCTTATCAGTTTTCATTTTAATGACAATTGGGAGCCCATGGCTCTTTTCCTCAAAAAAATGCAACCTTCAATGAACAATCCTTAGTAACCATATATACCTACAACACACCTCTCAACGTGAGCATCCTCATGTAACCACATGTATTACATAATCAACACATGCTCTTGTTCCTTTTCCTCGTCATAACTTCTTCGAATACTCGAAGAAAACATCCAAAGATTTGGTGAAACTCTCGGTCGCCCTCGATCCCACGTACACCCAACTTGGACCCATCATTCCATGTGAGACAAATATAAGCAATTAGCCTTTCCGATTATTCACTTTAGCTACACCAACAATAAGAGATAGTCGTTTCAGAGAGGATAATCGAGGGATTTCTACGGTCAGATGATCGTCATCATTGTTATAACCGAGTAAACTTAACTAGCCAGTATGAAGTACACTGCTAGCAGCCAGAAAACCAATATTTGGTTCGGACGGTTTCAATTTTGAAGGATAGGGCAGCCCGATATTAAACATCCACGGTTCATGTTATTTACTTATTACAGAGGAAATCGAAAGGAATTTAGTTTCATGTGACTCGAAAGTGACATCTCAGGAACGGCCACTCAAGAAAGACACGAGATACCGCTGGTGATTTCTAGCTCCTAAGATCACGTAATCCCCTTTTCTTAAGATAAAAAATAATATTTACAGGTTTTTAAAATCAGAAAGCAATTCTGCATGTTGTAAATGATTTATCCCATAAACGTGCAAAATCTCATTTTGAAATACTTTATATTCTGAGCTAAAAAATGACAAACTGTGGACCTAAGTATACACACTTTAAATCAACAAAATATATACAAGATTTTATTTGTGTACCCCGTAATATAAATAATTCACATTATAATTTTGCATGCTTATAGGATGGATCATTGACTTCACCTAGAATAATTTTAGTACTTTAAATATTGTTTTAAAATTTTAAAACAAAAAAGATCATTAAAGCTCGGGAGGCAAAAATGACTTTCCGCGAGTGTATGCACCAGCCAACCGGCCGGACGGGTCCCTGATCTGCACCGGATCAAGCAGGAGACGACCAAGGACGCGTCTCGTCAGCGAGCAGACCAAACTCAACTGCTTGATTTTCCCATCGTCCCTTTGTTCGACAACAGGTCTACAGCTACCACCTCTTGTATCTTCGATTCTTTCCTGCAAACAATCCGAACATACAGACGGTTCTGACTCCACACTTGCTCAATTATCTTTGCAGTGACCAAGATAACCTCACCCAGCCGAAAAAGCTGTCAACTGGTTTTTTTTTTCCGAAATGGGGAACGAAGCCTAGCCTCTGCATCGACTGCATCGAACTTATGCACACAGTTTTTTATTGCATAGTTTAGAAAGATACAAAGATAACAAACTCGAGATCACATGCCTCGCGACAGAAACTCCACCAGACTACCACTAGAGCCCTATGGTATAAGAAAAAAATAAAGAAAAAAATACATAGCTTCTAGGCAAAGCCTACAAGAGGAAAGAGTCGCACGTGCGCCGCTAGTGACGAGCCTAAACCTAGGATTTTCATCCCCAAAGAAGAGGTTTGAGCCACCACCATCAACAAGGGCATGACGCAAACGCGTGTCAACATTGCCAATAATATTTCCACCGAAGTGTGCAAACTCAAAGTTTAAACAATTACCATCGTCACATGTCCAAACACCCTTAACTTTTTGCAGAAATAAGAAATATCCTTCATCGAACTGATATATGCAACAACCAAATGAAGTTGAGCTGTCCAAGCTCCCTCCCCTTTCATGAAAGAAATATCCAGTCTCGGAGATACAGTTTGGTGCACATTGCACGAAAGAAACGTTTCTTCTTCTACCTTTTTCTTTCTGTCAGTAAAACCGAAAGGAACGTCTCGTAGGCATAGCCCCGGCGCCCTTTGTCAGTTTGCCATACGAGCATATCGCGACACTGTTGGAGAGCAACGCTGCCGTGACCGGTGAAGATGAAAGGACTAGCGGGAGATCGCAAGACGAAAAGCTGAAAAAGACTGCACGGATCGGTGCACGTCGGCACACGGTGGCTGGCCGGCGCGCGCCGCGTCCCACATCACATCACATTCACCGAAGGTTTACATTCCGATCTCGATCTCTTCATCTCCACACTTCGCGGCTCGCGTCGCATCGCCGTCGCCGCCGAACCGCACGCCGCCACCCGGCGATGACCGCGTGCCGTAGTGCGCGCTGGCGGCGACGCGTTGCTTCATGCCTCGTTTAGTTTTCTGTTCCGATCTGGGATCACCATGTTGCTTGGTTTTGTCCTGACTCGAACGTGGGTATCATTGCACGAGATCAATCGATAAAGCCTACTACCCGACCCCCACGTGCTCGAGCTTGCGACGGGCCATCTCCTCGGTGATCATCTGTTGGTGCACAGCAACCGGATCACGGAGAGATCTTGGGATACTTGACGCTTCAGCACATGATCAGCTACGGTCGAGCTTCCTGACTTTGCGGTTTACATCGACGATGATTGACACCGATCGAGCAGAGGCCCTCGATCGTGCGATAGATGCGGATAACATCGTGCTACTTCCGTGGCTATGATAAAAAAAAAGTGTGCAAGGATCTGCGTAGGATAGCAGTGGACGGTGACCGATCTGGCATTCGTCATCCCTCTCCCGTTTTCCTCGCGAAATAAGATCCGAGTTTTACACGCACCCTTCCAAAACCCAAAATCAACATCACATGCTCAGCCGCGCCGTCGCACAACTTTAAAGTGTGCTTCGCGATCCACATGAACCCTGTCAATAGATACTAGTAAGATCTTAGGTAGACTTTGGCTGCACATCCGTTGATCATGTGCTGCACGAAGCTATATGTGTGTCAATGGACTTTGGCTGCACAACTGAGCGTTCTATACTGCCAAAAAAAAAGGCTTCGTCGCGGTGGAAAGTTTTATAGTTCCTTATTGATTTTCTAGCTCTGAGTTGAGGAAAAGATTAGAATATAAGGGATCATGGTCTCATTTCACGTCGACAAGAGAAAAAGTTGTGTGTTTCATGTAGTGTTGAGGGTACAACCAAGGGCCACGGCTGATTTGTGACATGCCGGTTGACACAACTAAGTAAAACCTAAAAGGTCCATGAACAGAATTGATTCTGGCTACACTGTTTCCTACTTTCCCAATTGATTTTCTAGCCTAGCTTTGAGTTGAGCAAAAAGCAGAGAGAACAATGGATAAGGGTCTCATGTCACATTGACAAGAAAAGGTGGTTTGTGTTTGTGTAGTGTTGAGATTACATCCCAAACGCTGACTTGTAAGATGCTGAGGATTAAATTAATAGTTGACACTGCCAGCTACTACTAAGCAAGCACAAAAAGGTTTAGGAACAGAATCATTGCGGCTACAATGTTTTCCTACTCTGCAATCGACTGATTGGCTTGGAGTTGAGAGCAAAAGGTAGAGACGGAAAAGCTAGAGAATTTTGGATAAGAGTCTCGTTGCGCATGGACAACGGTGGTTTGTGTTTATCCAACCAGGTTATATCATGGCTGACTTCGTAAGATATTTAAGGATATATATATGGATATTCCATCTACAAACGAAGAGAGTAGTGACAACTGAGTTAGCAGTAACTGAAGTTCAAGGTAATGGTTTTCATAATCCGAACAAGAGTTGCATAGGGGTCATGACAACCCAGAATCCAATGATAACCAGCGACTCATCAGGGAAGACAGAGATCAAACATAACGGTCCATTTTAACATCTCAAGGAGTAAAACCATTACCTTTCTCTTTCCGTGTGAGAAGAGCAGCTCTACCCAATCTGAGCTTTAAGCTTTCGAGCCCTCCGAGGATGTAAAGACTCACCGGAGAAGGATAAAAGGCAAATGACCATTAGACACTTGATATCATGCAGCTCTACATGAAACAAGGACCAAGGACCACTCTGAGATCAAATCATTAGTAGTGCTATAGTAGTAGCAGCAGCAGAGCAGTCATAATCAGAGTCATATGATCATGGCAATGGTACAGTGATAAGGACATGCAACCAAGGAAGAAGACCATAACAAATTGATGCTGATTGAAATTCAGTTCCTCCAATATTTTTCTTGATTAATAACAGCAGAAGGTGTGACCAATAATAAAAGGGATAATGGTCTACATTGATCTACAAATACAACTTTGTCGAAACTAAAGAAATGACAAGGTAAAATTTATCTAGCTGAGATAATCTAATACACGAGGCAAAAAAAGTTGGTGGAACATTCAGTCTTCCAACATAGTTACATAGGCAATGTCATCCCTTGGTCTGAGCAGATAAATTAAACAATATAGATGGCAAAACATCAATGGCCGGAGACTTGAGGGCAGAAGGAACCATCTAAAATCTGCCGCCGAACTGGAGTCGGCGTGTAGCCAGTTCCTGCGCAATCAGTTCCTACAACTCAACTATAGTACAACAGAGACATCAGTCGGGTGCTGCCGAAGAAAATAACTCAGATTCCCATTAACTCACTACTTGAGCTGCTCATCAAGATACACACATCAAACAAACCTTGTTAGGTTTAAAGCTCGATACAATCAGCCTAGAAAAAAATAACTGACGGTCTGCTTAACTGAATGGTGATGACTGATGCGTGCATGTTCGCTGCTACATCATAGAATCATCTGCGGGGAGCTTCCTCTCTAGCTCTGGCATGATCAGGTGTACAACAGCAGCGATCCGGAGTAAAATAACAAACATGGTCCGTACAACTAACTTCTTCAACAGCAGTACTACAAGATGTTGACAAACTAAGGAGCATCAGTTCTTGGTCCTGCAAGTGATCGATACAAGTACAACTTATCAACGGTATCTGTCTCCCCTTCATCATCAGGCTGGTCCTTCATTACTTCAACCACCAAATTAGGCATTTGCTGAGCTACATCTCCACAACCCTTTGCTGTTAGCCTGCATGAGTTCATCCAAAAGAACCTCATGTTGTAAAAATAGTTCATGCCAGAGAGCAATCCCTTGTCACCAAAAGGGCTATCCCTGACCTCAAGCTTTTGCAACCTAGTGCATCCCTCAAACACATGTTGAAGAGACATGTCACTATTCCCAGCAAAGGCAACAGACAAAGTCTTTATTAGTTTCCCGTATTTCCCGATATAGGCAAACGCCTTATCGGTGAGCAGGCCAGACACTGAAAGTCTAGTGAGCTTCTTGCAGTTCATCACAATTGCCCCAAAACCCTCATCCATGGGCTCCCTGGTAATATGATCAGGGCGGTGGCGGCCCATAATACAGAGGCGGAACACGATAAGTTCAGGGCAGTTCTCGGACATGGCAATTACTGCTCTATTTGTCATGCGCTGGCAAAAGTAGAGAATTGATTCGAGCTTCCGGCAGCCTTCTGAGATTGCCTGGAGACCAATATCAGAGACTGAACCCTCCGAATCCTCAGTGGCATCCAGAGGAAAAACTCGCAGCTCATGGAGATCTGAGCATGTTTCAGCCACAGCCCGAAGGCCTTCATCACCAATGGTGTCAAGAACCTAAGATAAGAAATGTAAACACCAATGCCTAATGTCAAATTAGATAAATGGAGAGGTCTATCAATGTGGCAACATGAAATCACAAAATACTTACCCAGAAAATGCGAAGATTGACGCAGTGGTAAATAACTGGTATGAGCTCTTCAGAGGTTAGGCTCGCAAAGCTAAAGTTGAGGGAAGTGAGATTGGCACAAACAGGGTAGACTGCTGGGAGGTATTCTGCATTGACATCCAAGAAACCTGACAAACAAACAAGTGATCTGGATGCTGCGAAAGAGGTGGCGAGCTCAGCGACAGACGATGCACCACCAGAGCCTGGCTCGGAGCGGAATGAACCAGTGCCAAGGTGCGTGAGATGGGGTGCCCTCACCATAAGACGACGCAGCTGCTCTATGGACACATGGTCATTCACACGCAGCCGCCGCAGAGCTGGTGACCGCGCAACAAGTGCCTCCAGGGCCTCGAAGTTGAACGGGACACTCACACAATCAAATACAAGTGACTCCATCGATGTGTTGCACTCTGGGAACTTGGAGATCCAGTCCACTACATCGCTTTCCTCCTCATGCAAATAATCTTCAGTCAGATCCAGTACCCGAAGATGCCTAAAAAAATAAACATGCGGATCCATGAGACACCACGCTTCAGTATTGTATTTGTATCCCACTTGGGGACAGACATTTGTTAACTGAACAAATTGTCATAAACCAAACAAGATCAAACGCAGCCGCTAGAAACTAGAGAAATTCCAACGGCGAGATTCGACTGTGACAACACCAAGCGACACGAATAAGTAAGCAGATCTCCGTGTAGGGATGAGAACCCAATACGGCGATAAAAGCGCTATTATAGCCAAGATCAGATTCTGATCCATGGCAGAGTCGGACCAATAGAAATGAAAAGCATAAAGGGACTAGGCGTGCACATTAAATAAAGCGGCAATCGTACGATGCAGCTAAGAACTGAACAAATGCGCCAATGATAGTACGATACTGTCCCAGTCCGGAAAGCTGGCGGCCGGTTTAGATTCAGCTCAGGTGTTTCATCCCAGACACGAGAAAGTAAGAACGTACCGGCACCCCTCGGCGATGATGGCGAGGCCGCGCGTGGTGAATCCGTCGCAGCAGACGAGCGAGAGCTCCTTGAAGAGCGGGAACGACTTCGGTATCAGCGCGAGCTGGTCGTCGGAGACGGTCATGCGCTTGAGGCAGATGCGCTCGAGGCGCGGGTAGGCGGGTCCGAGCGCCTGGACCCAGGGGGAGAGATGGGCGCCCCAGCCGTTGGGCACGAGGCTGAAGTCCGCGAAGCGGGGCTTCCCCTTGAGCACGACGGCCCGCACGCCGCCGAAGCGCTGGACGGCGCGGGCGGGGGAGACGGCGTAGCAGTTGCCGATGAAGAGCTCGCGGCGCGTCTGCGCCTCGGCGTGGTACCAGGAGCGGCAGACGAGCGAGGCCGCGTTCCGGTCGCGCGCCGCTGTGAGGAACTCCAGCACGCTCTCCAGCACGTTCTCCAGCACCTGGTCCGGCGGCGCCCATCTCCCGCCGTTGCTGCCGTTGCCGCCCCTCAGATCCGGCGCCCACCGGTCCCCGCCGGCGGGGTCGTCGTCCTCCGACATTAGCGACGGCGGCGAGTCGGAATCCTCCGCCGCATCGCGAGGGGACGCTAGGGTTACGGGCTGCTGGGGGATCGGAGCGGGGGAGGAGCCGGAGGGGGGAGTGCTCATGTGGGAGACTGGAGGTAAAAGGATTAAATAATGATTGGATCTGAGAAGCGAGGTGGGAGTGGGACTGAGCCAAGCAAGCAAAGCTTCGATCTTTTTTATTCCCCTCTCCTCTACTCCCTCACTCTCTGGCTCTCTGTATCCGACACCAACCAACAGTGCCCGGAGACGACCGAGAAAGGAACACGACGACGGTACGCATGAATTTTGCACGGAGAAATAATGGCGGCGTGGCCTGCTTCGGGTGCGGACAATTATATGCACATCGGGGTGTACTCTCACAAAAATATGTAGATCTGGCGATCACCGATCAGGGTGTTCTTGAAAAACCAAATAAGAATCTAATCAGTGTGTGTGTTTTTGTAGCACGTTTCTTTTATAAAGTGATACTGTACTAACCTACAAGCTTTAATAAAAAGTATAATTTTTTCCTTGTTTTTTCTGGTAATCGACAACTAGATAGCGGAGTGAACAATTATCATACGCAATTGGGCAATCTCACGAGCGATTTCTTCATTGTCTATGATGTATGTATAAAGCCCGAAAACAGGGGGCTTGGCTTGGTCTTCCTCTTGGAAAGACATGTGCATAAATACAGTAGAGACAAATTAATCCTTGCCATGCATCTGTAATTGTGCTATCACCGCCATACAATCAAATTCAAGCATGGTTGGCTTATTCACACACTCTCTTGAGATAGTTGAACATAGTCATGTCACTGTTTCTGCCTCCAAAACATTATCGCGCGTTCGCCATGTATCTCTTGCATGATAATGCCACTATATGAATAACAAACAACCTGGACATAATTGGTGTGTTTTAGATAACATAATTGTGTGTTGAACACTTGAACTCCAAGGGAATGAAGCTGATTGTTGAATAGACTTTTAGATGATTCCCAAAAGGTGTTATACAAAATGTTGAGATTTGATGTTAGGCCCAATAGGGAAGGGAGAAGATGAACAAGAATGGAGATGAGAGCTCCTGTTGGTACCCTCTAAATTCGTATAAAAAGTATATATCATGTGCACATTAGTCGCCGCAACTCTATGTACTAAAAAGGCGCGTAAAGGTGGACAAACGGCGATGTTCAGAACCGAAAGGATCTAAATGTCACCTACATGGGAGAATAGATGATTTAAAACAATTAGACTTTCCACGTAATACTATTAATGAATTAAACGTGTCAGATTCTTTTCAAACACAAAATACTAAATATCTTAGAATCACTTCCTCGGTTGTGCCATGCAATTCTCGCAGATCAATACTTAACTTCGATTTGACAGAAGTGGCTTCATATATCGACACGCCGAGAAGCCGGCGTAACATGACAGAACACGTCAATCCGTTTGTAGCTCGGAAGGCGGGGATGGTGTTCCTTCGATTACGAAAAACAAAAATCCGTTTGAGACCAGCGGCAACTCATGTCATGTGGCAAACCCATGAGACTGTTGCATGGCGTGGCCTGGGCTCAGCCCACCCGTTCAATCAAGCGACAGGCCACCCAACGCTATGAACTGCTTAGCTACAGTACAGCTAGCCCTAACCGCGGTCCACCCACCTCTTTGCTCATGTGCCCACGATCTGCTAAGCAAAATTCTGCTCAAAACTTTTGAATTTTAATTTCGCTTGTATGATTTACGTGCATTAATAAATCGAGACTACTGCTGTTGAAGCAGCTACTTGTTGCAGTAACAACAGATTCTAGTTTTGGAGTCGTCTTTTTTCGAGTGGTAGGTCTCTTGGCTCAAGTGATTGATCGTGCAATAACCAAGCAATAAAATGGTCTTATGCAATAAGTCATCAACGGAAAAAAAATGTACAAATGGCAGATTTTTCTTCTTCTTTGGGCATACAAATTCATCTGGAAAAATAGGCAGAAAAATTAAAACAAATACCATTAAAAAAACAGGGCACGTCTGCACGGAAAGGAAACAGAAGATCACTTGGCAGAGACATCGTTTCCGTCAGACCCATCCATATTCTTCTACCTCGGGACTCATGCAAACTCGCCAAAACCAGCGCAGAGTCGCCGTCCTCCGGCCATGCCAGCCAGTGCCATGAGCGAGCCTCATCAGCTCTACAGAATTCGCCTCTGCACCGCACGATGGTGTACCGAGCTTTCGGTCCCGGAATTTCGTACGCGCCACTTCGTTCCAGGTGCTCCTCCACATGCGGCTATGCCAATCCTAGGCCTAGCTGACTAGCTCACAGGTCACACAGCACTGCCCTGCTGGTATAGTGGTACTATGGGGCTAGGAGGCCAAGCCCGGCCATGAAATTTTGTCCCGGCGTGTTCTCAACGATAGCTGTCACCTGCAAGCATGGAACAGTACATACTGTTAGGAAAGCCTGATGGAAACTTTGATTACTATATTCATACAGTATGAGATAATGTAAACATGATATTTAGCTCATCAGCAGGATAACTGAGGAGAAGGTATCAACCGCTCCAATAGCGAAATTATAGCTAGTCTTTCTGCTGGCTCAAGTACTCAAGTGTCAAAGCTTGCTATCCTTTCTTTTTTTCGCTTGCCAGGCAGTTTGCCTTCTTTCCCTTTTTAAGATTATGCTGTAATAAGCGAAAAATAAATACTCTGTATTTTTGTTATGTGATTAATAGAAATGGGGATAGCCCGGTTGGAAAAAGTGTCAACCATGCAATCAGCAACATAAACCTGACCTATCCTTCTGTTCTGCTGGCTAAAGTGTCAAAGCTCGGTACAGAGCTTCAAATAAACGGACACATATAGTTAGTGAGGATTTCAGCTAAACTGAAGTGTTATGTGTGATCCTCGCAAAATAAAGTGTTGTCTGTGTGACACGTTTTATTCGCCAGTCGTTTGGTTTAAAGTTACAGATGCAATGGTTAAGCCACGTGCCAGTGTTACTTATTTTTGTGGTGTACCGATAACACGGTAGAAGTGCAGATGTTCTGTGGAAAATAACTGCATCTGACATTCAGCCATTTACCTTTTATTTATAACCGAAATCCTCCTCAGGCCCTCATTTCAGTTCTAAAAACTGGATCAGTACGATTCTACTTGCAATAAGCATGCAACATGCTCCCAGAGAAACTGTGATCTTGAGACTAGAGGATCTAAAATTGCTTTGGTTAGACACTTCACGTGGAGTTGAGAAAAGTTGTGTGAATTGCATGCTTAATGAAAGGAAACTCACAGTTGCGCCTCTATGTTTCGTTCGAGAGAGAAAAAAATAGACAAGTGTTCCACAAGAGAACTATGGAAAATGCTTGATGGGGTGTAAACATTATTCATAAAGCAATGAAAAGATACATCACCTGTTTCTTTTTGGAAACTATTTCAGTTCATATGTGCTTCTTCCACTGCAAATTGCTACGACAAAATGTGCAGACATGTATCAATCGCCCTGTAAAAGGAAAAATATGTTTTACAAAATAGATAACTCACTTACCAGAAATCAAATCAGAAAGTAAAGGCCATAGACCGCAAGCTATGTCCTTGGTTAGTCTAATCGATGAACTTGTCAAATAACTAATGATGTTCAGCTAATATTATGCCAACATTAAAGTGAGCGTGAATATACCACCCATACTTGAATTTCAGAATGGACGAGCTAAATGCGAACTAGAAACACATCAGAGATATTACTGAAACTAGTTATTGCCTCAGCATTCTCCTGTTTAACGCTTTCTTGAACTAGATCATCACTTTTAAGACTCAACTTCTTATCTCCCTACTGCTTACAGTCAAGATGGGGATGATAGGCTACAGCCTACAGTTAGTTATAATTGCTCATACCTGCTACATATAGCCATCTTGTCTACATTCTCCTGGTTAAAAAGGCTTTCTAAACAAGCTCCAAGCAACCATTATTTATGAAATTTAGTTTTCTCTGCCCCAAGTTTGCAAGTTTTTCAAGAATCAGTATTTCGTTCATTTCAATCAATGAGAGTTAGCGTATTATTATTAATCGTGCTTGTGATTTCTAGAGGAGAAGCAAAGGGCATCAGTTTCTTTGCCTGAAAAAACCACATGTGGGGAACGGGTAATCTAATCTATCAAACGGCAGTAGAATGGTTTAACTGGTTACTTGTCATTCAGCAAACATTACAATCTAAACTAAGTCTCCTTTCAGCAAGTTCTCAACTAAGTCTCACTTAAGCCAATTCACTTTGGGTAAGTAAAAGAAAACCCCAGGGCTTTACAAGAGAAAGTGTTTAATATAATAGAAGCATAACGGATTTTCCTATTTCAGTAAGATAAAATTTGGTCCGGTTTCATAGCATGTCAAGAATAATACAACAAGAAAACCCAACCATGTACTAGTCTATCTCTACTGTCGCATAGGTTTCTCTGCATTTCTGTCAGGCAATGAACTGATTTACGAGTGGGGTAGTGTAGGACAGCAAAACAAGTTATCCAGCAAAAGGAAGGTGTGATATAAGGATAAAACTGAAGTCAACTGATATATGCTGGTTTGAAGTTACATTGATGCAGCTTCAGTAAAGTGGTGCATAGGTTAAACTGCATTTATGTCGGGCAATAAACTGATTTTCAGGAAAGGGGTGGGTAGCCAAAAGTTCTAAGACATACAAGAGAAAATACATGAAAAAATATACAAAACACAAGTGGGAGCCACAAGAAATTGATTGCCTACCACTATTAATCTATTATCAAAGCAACAATTGGGATTCTAATGTTTAAGTTTGAAATATGCAGTACTACACAATAAAGTACTATTTGATTGCTCTTGGCTACTCTGGTAAAATGGTGTCAACGCGATTAGCATCCTTATGTAACTTAGATGTTCCTCGCTTGGAGAAAAGTAGGCAAAATAAGTAGTGACGACCAAAACTGATGAATAGAATGCATCACACTTCTAACACATTGACAACTACCAGCTGGCAGTAAAACCAGGGAAGAGTTTACCTCGTATAAGCTCTTGATTGTCCGTGCTAACAATAAATCTTGCAGAGCTCATCTCCTTCGAATACCAATGCTCTTCTTCTTCTGTGTGATTGAAAAACGTCTTGACATTGCAACATTGTAAAATTTTCTCATATGCTCCGAAAGCCGATGTATTGCACCGAGGTTGCCAACAGCTGATAATTGCAGCATGATAGCATCGAACTTCTTGTACGACAGTTTCATGTCATGGTTTATCACTTCATCTAGAAGAGTGGTTGCATCTTCTGTTCTTCCGCAATCAAACAGCCCATCAATCATTATTTCATAGGTATCAACAGCACGCCGACACCTCTTTTGTCCATCTCAATCCAAATATCAAGTGCCCTGTGTGGCTCCCTCATCGCGAAGAACATCACCATCAGCATATTGTAGGTATGGACACTGGGCTCACAGCGTGCTTCTATCATTCTCTCACAGAGCTTGAGCGCATCGTCAGCCTTTTGAAGACTACAAAGCACCTCAAGAAAGCAATTGTAGGTGACAATGTCGGGAGGAAACCCAGCCTTCCCCATCTCCTCCAAAACACGGTAAGCGGCATCAACTTTACCCGCCAAACACATGCCTTCAACCAAGTCTTTGTAGGTTGATACATCGGGCATGCAGCCACGTTTCGTCATGTCTGAAATCAGCTCGAAGCACTCGTCCATCTGATCGGCCTTCGCTAGTGCCACAATCATAATAGAGTATGCCTTAGCGGTGGGAGATGATATCTTGGATCCCTCGGTCCTCATGAACTCAAACAGCTCCCTCGCCTCCGAGACCAGACCGGTGCTGCAGAAGGAGTCGATGGCAGCAATGTAGGTGAAGTTCTCCGGGGTGTGCTTCATCTGAATCATTTCCTCGAGCACCTTCATGGCCTTCTTGGGGTCCCTGGCTCGGCACCACCCAAAGAAGAGGATGCTGTATGTCTCGGCATTTCCCTGCAGCTTCCTCTTCACGCGGCCAAACACCGTCTCCGCCTCCCTGACCATCCCGCACTTGCAGAACGCGTCCAGAAGGATGTTGAGCGCGTCGGTCTCCGGCGGCGACCGCATCCGCGCCCGGCGTTTCTTGGCCAGCTTCCTGAGGTTGGTGAGGTGCTTCTCCGTGTAGGCGCGCAGGATGGCCAGCAGGTCGTCGACCGGCACCGACCTCGTGCCGTGGCGCTTCATGTGGTCCAGCACGTCGCAGAGGACGCCGAACTGGCGGGACTTGTACCGGGTGCCGGAGAGGATGTCGATCATGTCGTTGTAGGTCCGGTGCTCGTGCACGTAGCCGTCCTGCTGGGAGGCCCAGGCGAAGAACCGGAAGGCCAGCTTCTCCTCGTAGCGGAGGCGGTGCATGACGTCGGCCACGAGCGGGGTGGTGAGCTCGGCGCCCAGCGCGTCGAGGGCCGCCTCCGTGCCCTCGTTGGAGCCTTCCTCTGTCTCTGTCACCGCGTCGTAGATCCTGTCCGAGAGAGATGCGACGTGCTGCTCCTGGAGGTTGGTGGGGAGGAGGACGTGCTCGGAGTAGAACCGGCGCGCCGGGATGTCTGGGAGATGGCCCCGCGGAGGCGGGGTTCGAGCGCGATTTAGCGGCAAGGAGAAGGCGCGCCAGTTGTGGGCTTCCGCGAGAGAGGACAAGGGCGCGGCGGCGAGGAGGCGACGGAGGTGACGGAGGTGACGGAGCCGGAGGGGGAGGCTGGGGGATATCATGTGGCCGGGGAACGTGAGTCAGTGACGGCAGATGGGGGATTTGGAGGCTGGATGGGACGGGGCGGAATGGGGGACGGCGGCGTCTGCGTGGGAACAGGGTCTGGAAATTTTATATTGCACCGCGGCGCGGTGGCCGGCGGCCGGCGGCGCGCGTGGAGGAGAGGATGGACGTCCTCGCTTTGTTCGATGATGGATTGATGGGTTCCGTGCAGAGGAAAGGTCGCTGAGGCGTTGCGGCCTGCGACGGTGATGGACTAGGCCGAACATGCGGCCTAGACTCTCTAGGCTAAGCGGGCCGTATGGAGGAACTCAGATGGAAATGCAACGTCCTCTAAAAAACTAGCAGCAGGTGAAATTCTAGTTTATCTAAAAAAAAAAGGTGAAATTCTAGTTTTATTATGAAAAATAACTCGTGGGTACAATTAGCAAGGTTCTTTCTGGTCCATGGAGCGATCATTCCATCAACTGTTATTAGCCTTCGCGCTTCTTAAACCGTTGCACTAAAAAAGGTTTCCAGAGCAGCTTCCGAGAGATCGGATGTGAGATCCTGACACAGGACTTAATAGGATTGATAGAATACTCATATCAACAAGTTGCAATTTCTTTTTTGGAAACTCATCTGGAATGAACTCCGAGGTTAAGCGTGCTTGGCCTGGAGCACTCCAAGCAGGGACGGAGCTAGGGGGGCGCGCTGGGGCCATGGCCCCCCCTAAGCTGATTTTTTTGGGTTGAAGCCTACCAATAATCTGTGAAGTTTATTGCTAAATCATGCTAAGTTAGTCCTAATGGCCCCCTCCAAGGTTCAAGACGTGCATTTGGCCCCCCTCACATATTTTTCCTGGCTCCGTCCCTGACTCCAAGGATGTGTGACCGACCGGAAACTCGTTCCTGGGTGCGCACGAGTTAGGACAAAGTGCGCGGAAAAAACTAGTGTTGATTTGTGGGGCCAGTCTGAAGATCCTAAAGAGCTGAGAGGGGTGACAGGCATTGGAGGGTACAAAAACGTCCGCTAAAAAAAAGATGGAATGCAACGAAAAAAAGGTTTGACTGCATTGCCCGTGAGTATTTTTTTTCTCATATAGGGAAAACAAAGCAAAGCAAATACCGGCAGAGTGGAATCTTTTTTTTTTTTGAGGGGAAGAATTTTATTTTTTTCTTTAGTATCTCTCCAATTAAAAAGAACGTAATGTTCTCATTATGCCCTTTCTTTCGTCTCACTCCTTCCCATTTTGATTCCTTCCCTCTCATGTTTGATTTTTCTCCCACTGTTTTCCCTAAAAAGTCTCAAGTGCCCCATGTCTTATTAATTAACAAATAAAATCTTGTGTTCTTTCTGAAGGCGATAAATGCTTACAAAATAAAATCCTACTCCCTCCGTCCAGGATTGTTAGTCCCCTGGTGGATTTCTATTTGTCTGGAAACTATCCTCAAATAAGGCCCGTAATCATTTATTGCCCTAATTAACCATGCCGTAATTACTCTAAAATCCCACCCAGCCGCACCTTCCTCTCTCTCATTTATTTCTTTCCTAAAATTTGTCCCGTGTGAAAGAGTTTTGCTGCATGTGGTGTGACAGTTTGCATGTCTAACTTAATTACGCTATTAAAAGGAATACGAAACTGCCCCGTTTATTGGTGGAAACGGCTGGAGAAGCGAGGATGTACCAGCCCAATAGGATTGCGCCTTGGTCGCGCTGCGCTTCACTGGAGGACTAAGACTAGTCACAATGGGAGTATCATAGCTAGTATCATGCATGCCATGTTGGCAAAAATCTGATGTGGCACAGTAATTAATGAAGAAAGAGAGGAAAGTGGTATCTACCTATGTTACGGTATCATAGCACACAAAATAAGATTTTTTAATAGCAAGTTAATCTTGTGCACATATTTATATTGGGATACTACAAACAAATAAATGAGATGTGGCTATGATACTACTATATGATACTATGCATTGTAGGGATAGTATCATACACTAGTATCATATGCATGATACCAATTTATGATACTACCCATTCTTCACTCAGTATCTTGATAATGAATGGGTTGGCTATCCATGTGGAGTATCCGGACTTCTCGATTTGTTCATCTTCTAACAACTTGTCCAACTATCGTTGGTTGAATGCCTTATGTTCGTCAGAGAACCGCGTCAATTTCCGCTTCACATGTCGAACCTTAGGGTCTACGTTTGGGTGTTATTCCACGAGTTCCCTCGGGTATTCTAATGACATCAGCCAAACACATCGGCGCCATTTTGGCGTAGAAACTTCATAAGGGAACACTCCAAGTGTTGTTACATATTTGAGATGATCTGAACCGGTCAGTCTGGGTGGTCTTCTCCTAACGGGACAATCTTGTCAGTTCTTGGGGAAGGACTGCTAGATTGGGCCTAGCGCGGGCCTTGGCCGATAGGTCTTCGATAGTTGTAGAGAAAAATGGTTGGCCTTTTGCCATGTTTGCGGCCATCTTGTCGAATTATACAGTGAACTCGGCGAGATGAACAATCTAGGGTTTTTGGGTATATGGTGAATACTCCCCCAATCTTCTTTCTCATCCTTAATTGTAATAGCACGACCTCTTTTTCTTAGATGAAAGTACAAGATATTTGCAATGTTTAGCGGCCTGATGGCTGAAGAGCTACATTAATAATTAAAGAGATCGTTTTGGCTCCCGGGTGTACGTGCTCCTGTTATATGTTTCAAATTTTTAAAAAATAAAAAACTCTTCCAAAAAATCTGAAACAATTTAGGCACAAACATATACAAGTTTGCAACATTCGTGCAAAATTTCGGAAGAAAATAACAATTTATGTGGTTTGTGCAAAAAAGACAAAATTTTTGCTTTGAAAAATGTATTTTTAAATCTCATTTCGGCCAACAATTTTGTCTTATTTGCACAGACCACATAAAGTGTCATTTCCTTTCAAACATTTCCGGGAATGCTTCAAACTTGTATATGTTTGTGCTCAATTTTTTCAAAGTGTTTTCATATTTTTTTAATTTTCAAAAACATAACAGGATCATATGCACCCAGAAGCCAAAATAAATTTCTGAGTTTTCGGTCAAAAAACATAGTGTATACACACCTCCAGGAATGCTTCAGTTTTGCCGCCTAACCATTAACTTCCACAGAATTTTTTACTTGTGATGTTGTACTGTTAACGAAGTCACTGACGAGCTCTCGCTACCAAGTCGATAAGTACACGGAGAACCTAGCCTGTGTACAATGGGGATGTCCCACCACTACGAATCCGTGTAGCAAACAAGTCTTCAGATTATCGGGTGACAAAAAGAGCAGTAAAAGCAACCATTATTCAAGAGATCAGAGTTACATCAAAATGGAGATGGTTTTTTTTGGCCCCCCTGTTTTTCTAAAAAGAGATCAGAATTATACCATTCACTAGAAGGGGCCCAATGTAATCAGGTAGCACCTCGTTGCATATATTCAGCTAATTCATCTGGTACCATATTGGCCTTCCTAGGACAAAATTTAAAGTTTGCTTTGTAACAGCTCGTTCGCCAAGGTTAAATCTGTATGTTCCTCTACGAAGTTGAAACAGAAAAACTACTACAGTATATCTTGTACTGTAATAGCTACTTTGACATCTTTCTCAAGCGGGACTTCCTGAGCACTGCGGCATGCGGGGATTACAGTCTTTTTCTTGGACTTAATAGCAGAGACATGCACGAACCAGTTTCGTTCCTGCATGTGTGGAAGAACACCGCGGTTTCTAGATCCAGTTAGTCCTGTTTCTTACGTTCGAACCTGACTGCCACTTGCCTTGTCCACATCGACCGCCACAGAGCCGACTTTGGCACCACCCACAGCCATTGTTTCAAATTTCAGTTTCAGAAAAATTTCGGCCACCACTGAAATCACTGAAATTCAGTGAATTTCAGTGATTTCGGTTTTCGTTTCGGCCAAATGACCGAAATTTTCTCTTAAAATTCGTTTAAATATTCAGAAATATTTTAAATAATTTTTGAATTCTTGTGTAATACTGAAAGTGCTGAAATATTTTGACTGAAAGGGAATTATTTCTGGGTGTACCGAAATCACTGAAATTCAGTGAATTTCGACGAAATCTCACTGAATTTGAAAACCATGCCCACAGCAGAGCCGTCGGCGAAGTCGACGGCGGCCACTCGTTTCCCTCTGATCCTCGTAGACGATGACGACGATACCTCACCTCCGTCGGAGCTATCCGTTCTCCTGGGCCCCGAAAAGAACCTTCCGGACAACGTCCTGGTGTACCTGAGAAACGACGGCCATCTGCCCGCCCGCCCGAGGCGCCCGCCGCGGCGCGAGCACTGCTCACCGGCGGCCATCATCTCCCTGCGCATGTGCTCCGGCAGGCGCAGCGTGAACCTCTCCAGGTCGCGGTCGAGCCGGACCAGGGTGGGTGAGTGGCCCGTGGAGTGCGACCGGACAAGCTTCGCCGTCGCGTTTGCCTTCACCGGCCGGGACCGCATCGCGCGCCGCTGGGTGCCTATGCGCTGCAGCTCCATGGCCTCCTTCCTGCGCTGCTCCGCTTCCTCCTCGGTCACCACGTCGATCACCACGGACGATGGAGGCTGCACGCTGCTCTCTTCTTGGTGGTGCCGTGCCACGGCGATTTCGCTGGAGTTGGAGTTGGTGTTTGCATCCGGCGCCGGCGGGGGATGCTCGTCGTCGCTGCCGGTGTCCTTGCTGGGGTCGAGGTTGCAGCGGCAGACCGGGCAGGTGACGTGGCTTGCGAGCCACTCGCCGATGCAGTCCGGGTGGAAGGCGTGGCTGCACCTGGGCAGCAGCCGGAGCCGCTCCTCGTCCTCGAACTCGCTGAGGCACACGGCGCACTCGAGCGCGGCCAGCGACGCCGCCCCCTTCTTCCCGACGCGCAGCGCCTTGGCCTCCGCGTACCTCATGGTGGGGAAGGCCTCGACCACCGCGGAGTCGAGCCCGCGCGTCCGCCTCTGCAGCCGCCGGGAGAGGAAGCCAAAGGACACGTCGGCGGCGGGCACGGAGCGGTCGGATGGTCGGGCAGCGTGGGCGGCGTAGGAGTAGCCGGTGCAGCGGCGGAGGTAGATGATGGAGGCGGCGATGAGGACGAACACCGCGATGACGCCGGCGAGCAGCGCGATCATGGTCGTGCTGACGCGCATCTCCTGGTCGGTGGCGTAGTCGTCGCTGCTGGTCCCCTGCCGCGCCGTCGCCGGCTGCGCGCTGCCGGCGGACGCGAGCGCGCAGACGAGGAGCGCCGCGAGCAGCGCGTGTTGGTGGAGGCGGGGCGTGTCCATCTTACTAGCTAGCTCGCCTAACTGCACTTCCGAACTCCGATGCACAGTGTTATTACTCCGGCTGGTCTGCGCATGCAGTGTGGACTGTGGAGTCAGCCTATATAGAGGTGGAGGAGGCGAGTGAAGAAAATCGCAGCGTGTTGAGCTGGTTTGCGTGTTGTTTCGACGAGGTAGGCTTCGTGCGAGTTGAAGCCGAAGGAAGACGTCGCGGTCGCGTGGGTCGCGCCGGGTCTGGCGGGAGGAAGAGCTGTGGGCCAGGTGCGCGTTACCTGGCAGCGTTTGACTGCCGACCATCCAGGTGTTCTAGAGCAGCAGGCTGGCAGGAGTGCCAATGGGGCCGACCGGCCGAGGTGGACGACTTTGCATTTGTCTGAATTCAACTACGTGTCAGACACTCAGGTCAACCAACGGGGGGAGTGCTCGTATCGTATCAGCAACTGCCTATCTGGGGGCACGGACAACGGTTTACAGCTGTTCTTTACGTAGTTGCATGCATGGTGTGTGATGGTTTTTGACGTAGTCCTGTTAATTAGTACCCTCCGTTCCACGTATAAGATGTTCTAGTTAGATCACATGTTTTGCGAGGTACAAACCTAAATGAGTGTACATACACGTTAAAACATGTCCAGATAAATCTAAATACATGTGCATGTGGATAAAAGCTAAAACATCTTATATTTAGGAACGGAGGGAGTACTACCTCCAGTTTAGACTAAGCTAGATATATGTCTGCGGCAATCAAAAGCGATCGGAGGGAGTAGTTCCTACGTAAGGCATGTACAATAGTCCACCGTCAGCTGTCTGTATAGCTTGCCACGTCTGAATTTGGGTGAGGTAGAAGAGGGAAAACCAGGAGAGGGAAGGAGGGCGTCGATAATTCACGAGATGGTCGATATCCCGAGAAAATAGCATGTTATCGACAGCCTTTTACCGTTGTACGCTCGGGTGTCTCGAAATGTACTGTTTGCTGCCGAACCGCCGTATCCTGAACCGATGGATCTGAACGAAGACCTGTTGTTGCGAGTTGATGGTCAAAATTATCCGGAACTACAAATAGCAAAACCTACAACCTATCGTAGAAGGTGTTTTTACGGATGTCTAGAGGTGACGTGGAAGGCTACTGCAGACACCAGGAGTCTGAACTAATGCACATGCCCTTAGGGCTGATATGCTAGCTTAGCTCCTACTTAGGGCCTCTTTAGTTTTGCGGATTTGAAAAGCACATGGATAGAACTACTGCAGGAATAGGATCGATGTCCCGATACTTGAAATTTATAGCAACCAAAAACGTAGAAATCAGTAGGCGCAAGGGATCCTTTGCTTCGGACTCCTCGTGTCATTGAGCGAGTCTCCACGGCATAATTCGATGTCTCTAATCGTAGATGCGCTGGCCTTGGATTCGTAGTACTTGCTTGAGTCCTACGGAGGCGGCGGGCCCAATAGTTCGCCTGAGAGGTCGGAGGTGGCTACGTGCCCCCCAGTCCCGGTGCTGCCAGTGGACGTGACTGAGCGAGTCTCCACGGCATATTTTTATTTATTGAAAACTTTCAACCAACTACAGATGATGCCCTCGCATTTGCGAGGGCCACCATGCTAGTTTATCTAAAAAAAGGGTGAAATTCTAGTTTTATTATGAAAAATAACTCGTGGGTACAATTGCCAAGGTTCTTTCTGGTCCATGGAGCGATCATTCCATCAACTGTTATTAGCCTTCACGCTTCTTAAACCGTTGCACTAAAAAAGGTTTCCAGAGCAGCTTCCGAGAGATCGGATGTGAGATCCTAACTCAGGACTTAATAGGATTGATAGAATACTCATATCATCAAGTTGCAACTTCTTTTTTGGAAGCTTATCTAAAATGAACTCTGAGGTTAAGCGTGCTTGGCCCGGAGCACTCCAAGGATGGGTGACCGACCGGAAACTCGTTCCTGGGTGCGCACGAGTTAGGACAAAGTGCGCGGAAAAGACTAGTGTTGATTTGTGGGGCCAGTCTAAAGATCCTAAAGAGCTGAGTGGGTAACAGGCCCGGCCCGGGGGTGGGCCCCCGGGCCGGGGTGTTACATTGGAGGGTACAAAAACGTCCGCTAAAAAAAAGATGGAATGCAATGAAAAAAGGTTTGACTACATTACCCATGAGTATTTTTTTCTCAGATAGGGAAAACAAAGCAAAGCAAATACTGGCAGAGTGGAATCTTTTTTTTTAGGGGAAGAATATTATTATTTTCTTTAGTATCTCTCTCCAATTAAAAAGAACATAATGTTCTCATTATGCTCTTTATTTCGCCTCACTCCTTCCCATTTTGATTCCTTCCCTCTCATGTTTGATTTTTCTCCCACTGTTTTCCCTAAAAAGTCACTAGTGCCCCATGTCTTATTAATTAACAAATAAAATATTGTGTTCTTTCTGAAGGCGATAAATGCTTACAAAATAAAATCCTATATTCTTTGGTGAGGCCAATAAAATCCAATGTTTAGGTACACTGCTATATTAATAATAAAATAGCATGCATTCATGGTGATGGTCTCACAGTTGCAAGCAAACTATTAGAATATATATGTGCCTGTTGCAAAAGACTCGGCAGTTACCTAGTATATTAAAAAAAATGTACATAGGTGCTTCTCATATGATTTTTTTCTTTGAAACAAAGACATAAGTTTTGTCTCGCTCTATTAATTAAATGGCTATGTTACGGATAGTATTAGGGGGGGGGGGGGGGGGGGGGGGCAAAGCGGCGATTCCACAATTACGAGGATATCCACCAACAATCTGGTCCGTTGGTTGATTTGGGGATACGAGCCAGCTAGGTAAAGGCTACGAAATGCATCCACGGGCTTTGACTTCGCTGAAAAAGCGTAATCTCACGCCAGACCTACTCGTAGTGACTAAAGTGCCCTTTCGTTTTCTTTTTGGCTGTGGGTTGAAGTGCATTTCGGATTTATGAAACATTCCTTTCCTTCTTATTAGGAAACATGGATTAACAAAGTGCATTTCGGAGCTTCATGCATTAAAAAAAGCAGACCCATGTATTAACACATAAAACAGCTCCATGGATTAATAAAAAAATGGACCAATTGATTTTTCAAATAGCTGTATAAACGAAAAACTCCAAATAATCATGGAAATTATCGGATCTTGATGTATTAACAAAAAAAACTGCATAAATAGAAATTGATTGGATCCATGCACCAACAAGAATTTTCGAAATGCATGCATTAACAGGGAATGAATTTCGGCTAAAAAGGTCAAATCATGCATTAACAATATTTTTTCTGGATCCAAGAACCAAAAGAAGCATCGCGCTCCAAATTAAGTAATACATATTCTTTTCGCTAAAAGAAGCGTCAGGATCCAGACTCAAGCATCCCTCAAAGAAGCATCGCGCTCCAGATCCAAGAATCTCTATTACATGTACAAACTTTTAGATCCAGGAACCATTGCTTGAGAGAAAGAAAACATCAGATCCAGATCGAACCTATGAATCTTCCAAAAAAAAAAATCAGAGCAGTTGTTCCAGCACCGCAGAAAAGCTGCAGCCGTGGAAGAAGTCGAGGTCGCCGCCGGCCCGCCGCCATGGATGAAAGAAACGAGCTTGAAGGATGGAGTCTCATCCTTTCCGTCATCGTCCGGCGTGGGGACGGGGAGGTAGCCGTAGTCGACCGGCGCCGTGTCCTCCTCCAGCTTATGCTGGCGTGCTGCTCCGGGTCAGTGGCAGTGAAGAACAGAGCAGTTGGGAGTATGAGCGGATAATGTGGTGAGAAAACGACATTAGAGCATCTCCAGTCATGGCCCCGATACCTATCCCAAACGTCCAGGCGGACCGCCCGGACAGGTATTGGGCCCAAAAACGCCACCCAAGGGAGGTCCCCAAACCTAGCCCAAATGACCGGGCGGTCCGACAAACCCCATAGTCAGCCCATATGTGGGGAGGGTTTGGGGAGGCCCGGACGCGTCCGCCACGTCGACCCTGGCAAGGCGGACCCACGCATTTTTCCCCTCAAATCGACCGGAATCAGAACTTCTTCCTCCGCGCTGCTCCTATTCTGCCCACCCCTCCGCTCCGCCGCCGTTTGCCGTCGTGTGTCCGCCGCCTCCCGTACCTCCGCCACCTCCCCGCAGGTCTACACGCTCGCCGGTGCCCCGTCTCCACAGAAACCAGGCCAGGCCTATAGCCTCCGTTTCTGGTACGTTCGACATCGCTCTCCATCCACCCCGCTCTCAAAGTGTTTGTCGAATTGCCGGAGCCGGGTTGTGACGACTTTTTTATATTTGTAGCCATGGATTCATCCTCCGACGAAGAGTACGATTACTCCGCCGTAGATGAGTTCATGTATAGGGAATTCATCGACGGCTCTAGCGACGATGACATGTTGCAGGACGGAGATGAAGAGGCTATGTCGATGATTAGCATTCAAGAGGAATTGGAGAAGGCGGAGCACGTTCTCAACTTCCGGGGATCGATTAAGGGGCGGATTACCGTGGCCCGTGATAGGATCAAAGGGTGTCGAGACCTGTATGACGACTATTTCAAACCTGATCCGGTGTTTCACGTGGGGTTCTTTCGGCGTCGGTTTCGCATGAGCTCGTCCCTTTTCAAACGCATACTGGAAGCAATGACTAAGTATGATGATTACTTCAAGTTGAAGCATGATTGCTGCGGAAAACTTTCTTTCTCTCCATTGCAGAAATGCACCGCTGCTTTGAGAATGCTAGCCTATGGAAAGGCTGCGGATGCCATCGACGAGTATGTCCGGATGGGAGAGAGTACATGCATTGAGGCTATGGAGCATTTTGCATATGCCGTGGTCAAGGTGTTTGGAGACAAATATCTTAGAGAACCAAATGCCGAGGACACTGAAAGGCTACTGGCCTTGGAGAAGCAAGAGGATTTCCAGGTATGCTAGGCTCAGTTGATTGCATGCATTGGCAATGGAAGAACTGCCCAACAAGCTTGCGTGGGCAGTACCAAGGTCACAGCAAAGAGGCCACAATCGTACTTGAAGCAGTGGCGTCTCAAGACTTGTGGATTTGGCATGCGTTTTTTGGCATGCCCGGTTCTCACAACGACATCAATGTACTTCAGCGCTCTCCCCTGTTCAAGAGGCTCTGTGATGGGGAAGCTCCACCATGCAACTACACCGTCAACGGACACGACTACACCATGGGATACTATCTTGCAGATGGTATCTATCCGCAGTGGGCAGCATTTGTGAAGACTATCAGCAAACCAATTGGTCCCAAAAAATGTGGATTTGCAGCAGCATAGGAGGCAGTTAGGAAAGATGTTGAGAGGGAATTTGGTGTGCTGCAAGCTCGTTGGGGTATAGTTCGTGGAGCCGCAATGATGTGGGATCCGGAGGTACTATGGCAGGTCATGACTTGTTGTGTAATTTTACACAATATGATTGTGGAGGACGAGGGAGAAGGGGCAGCTCGCACACATGATTTGAGAAACCTGGAGAACATGTGAACCTACCTGAACAAGAAGCGGAGTATGTCATGCACTTCCTTGAGATGCACCGACAACTTCGAGATGAACAAGTGCACACCCAACTACTTCATGATCTGGTGGAGCACATGTATGTCTTCATGGGAAAACAGTGAATTTGTGGTCCGAATAATGTGAACTATTGTTATGTCCAAACTAGTTGTATGATCCACGTGCATGGTTTGCATGGATTTGGGTTGTAATATTTGAACATTGTGGTTGTAGGAGGCCACTTTTGGGGGCTGTCCGGTCGCTGTCCGCGGACACGTCCGGACGCGTCCGCAGACAGTTTGGGGGCCAGATTTGGGGGGTCCGACTGGAGATGCTCTTAGGAGATAAATGGGCTTGGTGGGATGGCTATGTTTGCCCAAAGGTATTGCCTAAACTACCCATGAGTTATGCCACGATTCACAACTGCTAAACTAGGATATTGCCGCAGCAAAGCACACGGGCATGCGGCGAGAGCGCGGAAGTGTGTTCACACAGATGGAGTGGTCAAAGCTCAAGCACGAATCTCCAACTGGTTGGACAACCATGATTAGTGGTGGACACACTCTTAGTCGTGGTTGTGTATTTTTGGGGGGGGGGGGGGGGGGGGGGGGTGTGGTTGTCCTTCTACGCATGTTTATTTCACATATCCTGAGTAGGCGTCCAAGAGGCAAAAGAACTGGCTCCTGAGGGCTGCAAGACAGTGAGAAGGAATCTCTCCACCGGACCTCGTTCATACTAGTGTAGTCCACGCATATTTGAAGTTCTTCATCTGTATCTTGATAATGAACGGGTTGGCTATCCATGTGGAGTATCCGGACTTCTCGATTTGTTCATCTTCTAACAACTTGTCCACCTGTCGTTGGTTGAATGCCTTATGTTCGTCAGAGAACCGCGTCAATTTCCGCTTCACATGTCGAACCTTAGGGTCTACGTTTGGGTGTTATTCCACGAGTTCCCTCGGGTATTCTAATGACATCAGCCAAACACGGCGCCATTTTGGCGTAGAAACTTCATAAGGGAACACTCCAAATGTTGTTACATATTTGAGATGATCTGAACCGGTCAGTGTGGGTGGTCTTCTCCTAACGGGACAATCTTGTCAGTTCTTGAGGGAAGGACCGCTAGATTGGGCCTAGCGCGGGCCCTGGCCGATAGGTCTTCGATAGTTGTAGAGAAAAATGGTTGGCCTTTTGCCATGTTTGCGGCCATCTTGTCGAATTATACAGTGAACTTGGTGAGATGAACAATCTAGGGTTTTTGGGTATATGGTGAATACCCCCCCCCCCCCCCCCCCCTCTTCTTTCTCGTCTTTAATTGTAATGGCACGCCCTCTTTTTCTTAGATGAAAGTACAAGATATTTGCAATGTTTAGCGGCATGGCTGAAAAGCTACATTAATAATTAAAGAGATCGTTTTGGCTCCCGGGTGTACGTGCTCCTGTTATATGTTTCAAAAATTTAAAAAATATAAAAACTCTTCCAAAAAATCTGAGCTACATTAACAAACATATAAAAGTTTGCAACATTCGTGCAAAATTTCGTAAGAAAATAACAATTTATGTGGTATGTGCAAAAAAGACAAAATTTGTGCTTTGAAAAATGTATTTTTAAATCTCATTTCGGCCAACAATTTTGTCTTATTTGCACAGACCACATAAAGTGTCATTTCCTTTAAAACATTTTCAGGAATGCTTCAAACTTGTATATGTTTGTACTCAATTTTTTCATATTGTTTTCATATTTTTTAATTTTGAAAAACATAACAGGAGCATATGCACTCGGGAGCCAAAGTGAATTTCTGAGTTTTCGGTCAAAACACATAGTGTATACACACCTCCAGGAATGCTTCAGTTTTGCCGCCTAACCATTAACTTCCACAGAATTTTTTACTTGTGATGTTGTATGCTAACAAAGTCACTGACGAGCTCTCGCTACCAAGTCGATAAGTACACGGAGAACCTAGCCTGTGTACAATGGGGATGTCCCACCACTCTACGAATCCGTTAGCAAACAAGTTAAGTCTTCAGATTATCGGATGACAAAATGAGCAGTAAAAGCAACATTTATTCAAGAGATCAGAGTTACATCAAAATGGAGGTGGTTTTTTTGGCCCCCCTGTTTTTCTAAAAAGAGATCAGAATTATACCATTCACTAGAAGGGGCCCAATGTAATCAGGTAGCACCTCGTTGCATATATTCAGCTAATTCATCTGGTACCATATTGGCCTTCCTAGGACAAAATTTAAAGGTTGCTTTGTAACAGCTCGTTCGCCAATGTTAAATCTGTATGTTCCTCTACGAAGTTGAAACAGAAAAACTACTACAGTATATCTTGTACTGTAATAGCTACTTTGACATCTTTCTCAAGCGGGACTTCCTGAGCACTGCGGCATGCGGGGATTACAGTCTTTTTCTTGGACTTAATAGCAGAGACATGCACGAACCAGTTTCGTTCCTGCATGTGTGGAAGAACACCGCGGTTTCTAGATCCAGTAAGTCCTGTTTCTTACGTTCGAACCTGGCTGCCACTTGCCTTGTCCACATCGACCGCCACAGAGCCGATTTTGGCACCACCCACAGCAGAGCCGTCGGCGAAGTCGACGGCGGCCACTCCTTTCCCTCTGATCCTCGTAGACGATGACGACGATACCTCACCTCCGTCGGAGCTATCCGTTCTCCTGGGCCCCGAAAATAACCTTCCGGACAACGTCCTGGTGTACCTGAGAAACGACGGCCATCTGCCCGCCCGCCCGAGGCGCCCGCCGCGGCGCGAGCACTGCTCACCGGCGGCCATCATCTCCCTGCGCAGGTGCTCCGGCAGGCGCAGCGTGAACCTCTCCAGGTCGCGGTCGATCCGGACCAGGGCAGGTGAGTGGCCCGTGGAGTGCGACCGGATAAGCTTCGCCGTCGCGTTTGCCTTCGCCGGCCGGGACCACATCGCGCGCCGCTGGGTGCCTATGCGCTGTAGCTCCATCGCCTCCTTCCTGCGCTCCTCGGCTTCCTCCTCGGTCACCACGTCGATGACCACGGACGATGGAGACCGCACGCTGCTGCTGTCTTCTTGGTGGTGCTGGTGCCGCACCACGGCGATTTCACTGGAGTTCGAGTTGGTGTTGGCGTCCGGCGCCGGCGGGGGATTACTCGGCTCGTCGTCGCCGCCGGCGTCTTTGGTGGGGTCGAGGTTGCAGCGGCAGACGGGGCAGGTGACGTGGCTGGCGAGCCACTCGCCGATGCAGTCCGGGTGGAAGGCGTGGCTGCACCTGGGCAGCAGACGGAGCCGCTCCTCGTCCTCGAACTCGCTGAGGCACACGGCGCACTCGAGCGCGGCCAGCGACGCCGCCCCCTTCTTCCCGACGCGCAGCGCCTTGGCCTCCGCGTACCTCATGGTGGGGAAGGCCTCGACCACCGCGGAGTCGAGCCCGCGCGTCCGCCTCTGCAGCCGCCGGGAGAGGAAGCCAAAGGACACGTCGGCGGCGGGCACGGAGCGGTCGGATGGTCGGGCAGCGTGGGCGGCGTAGGAGTAGCCGGTGCAGCGGCGGAGGTAGATGATGGAGGCGGCGATGAGGACGAACACCGCGATGACGCCGGCGAGCAGCGCGATCATGGTCGTGCTGACGCGCATCTCCTGGTCGGTGGCGTAGTCGTCGCTGCTGGTCCCCTGCCGCGCCGTCGCCGGCTGCGCGCTGCCGGCGGACGCGAGCGCGCAGACGAGGAGCGCCGCGAGCAGCGCGTGTTGGTGGAGGCGGGGCGTGTCCATCTTACTAGCTAGCTCGCCTAACTGCACTTCCGAACTCCGATGCACAGTGTTATTACTCCGGCTGGTCTGCGCATGCAGTGTGGACTGTGGAGTCAGCCTATATAGAGGTGGAGGAGGCGAGTGAAGAAAATCGCAGCGTGTTGAGCTGGTTTGCGTGTTGTTTCGACGAGGTAGGCTTCGTGCGAGTTGAAGCCGAAGGAAGACGTCGCGGTCGCGTGGGTCGCGCCGGGTCTGGCGGGAGGAAGAGCTGTGGGCCAGGTGCGCGTTACCTGGCAGCGTTTGACTGCCGACCATCCAGGTGTTCTAGAGCAGCAGGCTGGCAGGAGTGCCAATGGGGCCGACCGGCCGAGGTGGACGACTTTGCATTTGTCTAGACATATTTCATGTATAAATACATATATTTTTTGGAAAACTTGAGACACTTATTTTTGAACGGAGGGAGTACAAACCTAAATGAGTGTACATACACATTAAAACATGTCCAGATAAATCTAAATAAATGTGCATGTGGATAAAAGCTAAAACATCTTATATTTAGGAACGGAGGGAGTACTACCTCCAGTTTAGACTAAGCTAGATATATGTATGCGGCAATCAAAAGCGATCGGAGGGAGTAGTTCCTACGTAAGGCATGTACAATAGTCCACCGTCAGCTGTCTGTATAGCTTGCCACGTCTGAATTTGGGTGAGGTAGAAGAGGGAAAACCAGGAGAGGGAAGGAGGGCGTCGGTAATTCACGAGACGGTCGATATCCCGAGAAAATAGCATGTTATCGACAGCCTTTTACCGTTGTACGCTCGGGTGTCTCGAAATGTACTGTTTGTGGCCGAACCGCCGTATCCTGAACCGATGGATCTGAACGAAGACCGCACTCCTCGGGACAGGCGACGTCTCATGCAAACCACGAGGAGAAAAATCTCCAAAGAAGCATTCAACCCCTCATCAGCGGAAACAATCGAAGAGACACTCAACGCAACCTGAAGCTCAGCTAGAGCATCACGAAGCTCAGATCGAAGCAGCTCAACCTTCTGAAGTAGCTCCATGCGCAGCATGGCAACCTGTGACTCAAAAGTTGAGACCAAAGAATCTTTGCAACACGCAGATGGGGACCTCGGCGGCGACGACGAGTGGCCAACGACCTCCGGTGGAGGACAAGGCTGCTCGAACGGGGAGCGGCTTCGCTGGCCAGGAGCGCCTGTGGCCGGAGAGCAAGCATGAGCGGCTGGAGAGCAATCATGAGCAACCGGAGAGGGAACACGGCAGAACCTCTCCCGATGACCAGCGCCACGACAACGAATGCACCTGAATGGCCCGCGACATGCTCTGACTTGGTGGCCATATTCCAAGCAACGAAAACACCTTCCTTGAGCCCAACGCTTGATTGTGAGGCGACGCTCGAGAACTTCCTTTGACGACTCAGGGGGAGGGCCTCAGTTGTAGCGGCGCCGCCCACCCACATGCACCCAGCCTCCATCGGCTTCAAGTGCTGCAGCTGCCACAGAGAGGCTTCCACAAGCCGGCGCTGAAGATGGACCAAGGACTGGAGGCTCCAACTCAAGTATCTTCACGTCGACGCGCCCATGGACTGCCCCTCGAGCTTTGCCAGAAACAGCGCCTCCGGTGGTCGTTAGCCCTGTCGTACTGGAGGCCCGCAAGGCCAAAGGAACACGCTGCACCTCCATGGCGGCCACACTTGAACTCTGACCCACAGGAAGCGACGACAGCAAAGAACAAGCCGTCATGGCAGCCGGAGCAGACGTCATAGGCCCGTGGGGGCAGCGGTGACGAGCCAAGCGACCCCCAGCAGTCGGGTCAGCCTTCCGGGACACTAGGACGGCAGCAGCCAGCGCGGCGGCGGAGGTGGCTGATGGAGAGGGCGCGACCGGCCCGAGCTGGGCCATCTCCACCTCAGAGCCTTCGGTGTCGGCGATATCAGAAGCAACATCGATCTTGGTGGCCGCCAGATGGGCAGGGTTGCACGGAGGCAACAAGGGCCCAATGGCTTCAGGAGCAGCACGTTGCAGCTTGGGCTGCGACTGTATCTCGGGCCTGGACGCGGCAAGGCACGGGGAGGACGACGACCCCAGAACTTGGTCAGACGGAGGCGTGAGGAGGCAGGGGAGAGCCACGGCCCCAACACTGATGGTGGGCAGCATTGCCGGAGCGGCCGACGCGGGAGCACGGGGCATCCCGAAGCCCCAGTCCATGGGACCCGTCGCGGAAGCCGCCGTCACGGCGGGAGCACCGGGAGCGGCGGACTTGGCATTGTTCCCCTCGGCGGCAGGTGCGGAGACGAGGAAGGGCGACACGTCGGAGACGAGCCACTGCTCGACGGAGAAGAGCTGCTCCGCGCAGCCCATGTGCGGCCCCGCAGCCGTGAGCTCGAGGAAGCAGCAGTACCAGCCGTGGAGCGCGCCGTCGCCATCGGAGGTGACCCAGCCCCTACATGCCAGGCGGATGGGCGGGAAGAGGGCGTCGAGGTGAGGCCGGATCCGGTCGCAGAGCTTGGAAAGGATGCTGCAGGGGAGAGATCAGGCCGGCGGCGGCGGCATCTCAGCCCTGGTCGCCATGGGTCGCGGGAGCCCTTCTCCTCTGGTTGCTCTTATTTGCTATATGGTGAATACTTCCCCAATCTTCTTTCTCATCCTGAACTACAATGACACAACCTTTTTTTCTTAGCTGATAGTACGTGATATTTGCAATGTTAGAGGACCGATGACCGAAGAGCCTGACATTAATTAACGACAATACTTCAGTTCTCGGTTAAAAAACATAGTGTACAGTGTACACACAACTCTACGAATGCTTCAGTTTTGCCACCTAACCTTGAACGCTACTGAGAATTTGACTTGTGATGCTATATCGTTAACAAAGTCACTGACGAGCTCTCCCTACCAAGTACCAAGTGAAATAAGTTTATGCGTCGATCCATAAGTTACACAGAGAACCACTACGAATCCGTTAGCAAACAAGTTCAGTCTTCAGACCGTCAGATGACAGAACGAGTAGTAAAAGCAACCTTTATTCAAGAGATCAGAGCTACACCATCCAGTAGAATGGGCCTAATGTAATCAGGTGGCTCCTCGTACGTAGCATATATTCAGCTACTTCATATGTTACCATGATAGCTTCCTCACTTCCTCAGATGAGAATTTAACGGTTGTTTGTAACAGCTCATAATGAATCTCATTCGCCAAGTTTAAATCTGTATGTTCTTCTATGAAGTTGAAACAGAAAAACTACTAAGACTAAGAGCATCTATGCGGAGGAAATCAGGATGCAATCTACAATCTCTCCTGGCATGTCTTGGATTTCCATCGAAGAATCAATGCATTCAATCCGCATCTTCCTTACACGAAGAACTTGCTTAAGACAGGAATCCTAGTTCGTATTCCGAGCTCACCTTTGGGGCATCAGTTTCGCATACCAAACAATAACAACATGTTCATTCATTGATTCCGAGCAGGTTGGCTCTATCAGGTTATGTAATTGATATAGGAATTCCATGCAGTCGAGATAATTGAATTCAGGAAGATACCAACTCGAAGGAACCATGGAAAAGAAATAGGGATTCTTCCCATTCTGATGCAAGTATAGCAGTGGAAGAACTGAGCAGTCAACTGTATTGTATCTGGCTACTAAAGCAGGTGCGTATATCTTGTAGCTACTTTGACATCTTTTTCAAGCGGGACTTCCTGAGCATTACTGCATGCGGGGATTACAGTCTTTTTCTTGGACTCAATAGTACAAACATGCACGAGCCAGTTTCCTTCCTGCATGTGTGGAAGAACACCGCGCTTTCTAGTAGATTCAGTAATTCCTGTTTCTTTTCTACGTTCGAACCTGCCCACCACTTGCCTTGTCCACATCGACCGCCACAGAGCCGACTTTGGCACCAGGCACGCCACCACCCACGGCAGAGCCGTCGGCGAAATCGACGGCGGCCACTCGTTTCCCTCTAATCCTCGTAGACGATGTCGACGACACCTCTCCTCCGTCGGAGCTATCCGTTCTCCTGGGACCCGAGAAGAACCTTCCGGACAACGTCTGGGTGTACCTGAGAAACGACGGCCATTTGCTCGACGACCGTCCGAGGCGCCCGCCGCGGCGCGAGCACTGCTCGCCGGCGGCCATCATCTCCCTGCGCAGGTGCTCCGGCAGGCGCAGCGTGAACCTCTCGAGGTCGCGGTCGAGCCGGACCAGGGCGGGGGAGTGGCCCGTGGAGTGCGACCGCACGAGCTTCGCGGTCGCCGTTGCCTTGGCCGGCCGGGACGACCGCATCGCGCGCCGCTGGGTGCCTATGCGCCGCAGCTCCATCGCCTCCTTCCTGCGCTGCTCGGCTTCCTCCTCGGTCACCACGTCGATGACCACGGACGATGGAGGCCGCACGCTGCTGTTGTCTTCTTGGTGGTGCTGGTGCCGCACCACGGCGATTTCACTGGAGTTCGAGTTGGTGTTGGCGTCCGGCGCCGGCGGGGGATTACTCGGCTCGTCGTCGCTGCCGGCGTCCTTGGTGGGGTCGAGGTTACAGCGGCAGACGGGGCAGGTGACGTGGCTGGCGAGCCACTCGCCGATGCAGTCCGGGTGGAAGGCGTGGCTGCACCTGGGCAGCAGCCGGAGCCGCTCCTCGTCCTCGAACTCGCTGAGGCACACGGCGCACTCGAGCGACGCCCCCTTGTTCTGCCCCACGCGCAGCGCCTTGGCCTCCGCGTACCTCATGGTGGGGAAGGCCTCGACCACCGCGGAGTCGAGCCCGCGCGTCCGCCTCTGCAGCCGCCGGGAGAGGAAGCCAAAGGACACGTCGGCGGCGGGCACGGAGCGGTCGGACGGTCGGGCAGCGTGGGCGGTGTAGGAGTAGCCGGTGCAGCGGCGGAGGTAGATGATGGAGGCGGCGATGAGGACGAACACCGCGATGACGCCGGCGAGCAGCGCGATCATGGTCGTGCTGACGCGCATCTCCTGGTTGGTGGCGTAGTCGTCGCTGCTGGTCCCCTGCCGCGCCGTCGCCGGCTGCGCGCTGCCGGCGGACGCGAGCGCGCAGACGAGGAGCGCCGCGAGCAGCGCGTGTTGGTGGAGGCGGGGCGTGTCCATCTTACTAGCTAGCTCGCCTAACTGCACTTCCGAACTCCGATGCACAGTGTTACTACTCCGGCTGGTCTGCGCATGCAGTGTGGACTGTGGAGTCAGGTTATATAGAGGTGGAGGAGGCGAGTGAAGAAAATCGCAGCGTGTTGAGCTGGTTTGCGTGTTGTTTCGACGAGGTAGGCTTCGTGCGAGTTGAAGCCGAAGGAAGACGTCGCGGTCGCGTGGGTCGCGCCGGGTCTGGCGGGAGGAAGAGCTGTGGGCCAGGTGCGCGTTACCTGGCAGCGTTTGACTGTCGACCATCCAGGTGTTCTAGAGCAGCAGGCTGGCAGGAGTGCCAATGGGGCCGACCGGCCGAGGTGGACGACTTTGCATTTGTCTGAATTCAACTACGTGTCAGACACTCAGGTCAACCAACGGGGGGAGTGCTCGTATCGTATCAGCAACTGCCTATCTGGGGGCACGGACAACGGTTTACAGCTGTTCTTTACGTAGTTGCATGCATGGTGTGTGATGGTTTTTTACGTAGTCCCGTTAATTAGTACTCCCTCCGTTCCACATATAAGATGTTCTACCTAGATCACATGTTTTGCGAGGTACAAATCTAAATGAGTGTACATACACATTAAAATATGTCCAGATAAATTTAAATACATGTGCATGTGGACAAAAGCTAAAACATCTTATATTTAGGAACGGAGGGAGTACTACCTCCAGTTTAGACTAAGCCAGATATATGTCTGCGGCAATCAAAAGCGATCGGAGGGAATAGTTCCTACGTAAGGCATGTACAATAGTCCACCGTCAGCTGTCTGTATAGCTTGCCACGTCTGAATTTGGGTGAGGTAGAAGAGGGAAAACCGGCAGAGGGAAGGAGGGCGTCGGTAATTCACGAGACGGTCGATATCCCGAGAAAATAGCATGTTATCGACAGCCTTTTACCGTTGTACGCTCGGGTGTCTCGAAATGTACTGTTTGCGGCCGAACCGCCGTATCCTGAACCGATGGATCTGAACGAAGACCTGTTGTTGCGAGTTGATGGTCAAAATTATCCGGAACTACAAATAGCAAAACCTACAACCTGTCGTAGAAGGTGTTTTTACGGATGTCTAGAGGTGACGTGGAAGGCTACTGCAGACACCAGGAGGAGTCTGAACTAATGCACATGCCCTTAGGGCTGATATGCTAGCTTAGCTCCTACTTAGGGCCTCTTTAGTTTTGCGGATTTGAAAAGCACATGGATAGAACTACTGCATGAATAGGATCGATGTCCCGATACTTGAAATTTATAGCAACCAAAAACGTAGAAATCAGTAGGCGCAAGGGATCCTTTGCTTCGGACTCCTTGTGTCATTGAGCGAGTCTCCACGGCATAATTCGATGTCTCTAATCGTAGATGCGCTGGCCTTGGATTCGTAGTACTTGCTTGAGTCCTACGGAGGCGGCGGGCCCAATAGTTCGCCTGAGAGGTCGGAGGTGGCTGCGTGTCCCCCAGTCCCGGTGCTGCCAGTGGACGTGACTGAGCGAAGTCAAGGTTAGTTTAATGTCTTGTCGATTTAAGTGTGAGGGCGTCGAGAGTGGGTGCACCAAGGTTGGTACGGTTAGCGACTTTATGAATCCCTGTTCATGTCGACTCCAGGAACCGGCGGAGATCGAACGGTGCGGAGGTGCGGAGCGGAAGAGATCGGACGGCCAAGAGCTAATTTTTATACATAAGCCACGGTTAGAAATAAATTTTAGAGAAAATACAGTGATTGGCCCCCCCTAATGGATGATTAGCATGTGTGGCCCCCGCTGAGCTTTATTCCTGGTTCCGCCCCTGACGATGACCACGATGCAACTCAATCAGAGGTTTTCTGTAGGCTTGACCTACAGATGTAATTAACCGGCCGCTTTTTTAAAGTGTCTAGAATCAGCGGACTACACACAATCTCTTCAGTTATATCTCCTTAAACATAGCCGCGAAGGCAAAATAGGCAAACTCTGATGGGAGCACGTACATGTACTTTTTATTCAATACAATGATCAATGAAGATACAAAGTTCCCATATCTATTGTTTGTTTGTCATTTTTTTTTTCATCGAACATGCGTCCGAGAGGCAAATGAGTTGGATCCCTAAGGTCATCCATGGTTTGATCTGTGCGAGATAGTGGGTAGGAATATCTCTGGTAGGCCTAGTGTAGTCGACGCACATTCAGAGGTCTCAACTCTCTATCACGACGATGTCCATGAGCTTCTCGATCTACCAATCTTCCAACAAGTTGTCCACCTACTGCTGAATGGATGCTTTATGTTATCCTGAGCGGCTCTATTTCCGCTTCACATGTTGGACCGTAGGGTCTACGTTTAGGCGTTGTTTTCACGAGTTCACTCGTTATCCTGATGACATCAGGCAAATGCATTGGCATTCTCCTACGGGACAATCTTGCCACGTTCTTGGGGAAGGACGGGTAGATGGGGCTAGCACGGGCCTCGGGCTAGTGATATTCGATAGTTTTAGAAAAAAAATGTTGCGCTCTTTCCATCGAATTATACAAGAAACTCAGCGAGATGAACAATCTAGGGTGTATTGCTATATGGTGAATTCTTCCCCAATCTTCTTTCTCATACTGAATTATAACGACACAACCTTTTTTCCTTAGCTGATAGTTACATGATATTTGCAATGTTAGAGGCCTGATGACCGAAGAGCCTGACATTAATTAACGACAATACTTCAGTTTTCGGTTAAAATACATAGTGTACAGTGTACACACACAACTCTACGAATGCTTCAGTTTTGCCACCTAACCATGAACGTCTACTGAAAATTTGACTTGTGATGCTATACCGTTAACAAAGTCACTGACGAGCTCTCGCTACCAAGTACCAAGTGAAATAAGTTTATGCGTCGATCCATAAGTTACACAGAGAACCGCTACGAATCCGTTAGCAAACAAGTTCAGTCTTCAGATTTTTTTTTAGAACCATGCAGGAGTGCTACATGTATATGAATAGATAGGAAAAGAATAGCCAAAGAATGGCTCAAGTCTTACAGGAATGGCCTTAGGCCGACAGAGAAGATAAAAACAAGACCCTACCGGCAACAACATACAAACCAAAGTAAGCTAACTTCCACGACTAACAACCAACAAAACGAGTTCAGTCTTCAGATTGTCAGATGTGAGAACGAGTAGTAGAAAATTAAAAAAAAACACACAGAACGAGTAGTAAAAGCAACCTTTATTCAAGAGACCCGAGTTACACCATTCACTAGAATGGGCCTAATGTAATCAGGTGGCTCCTCGTAGCACATATTCAGCTAGTTCATCTGCTACCATGATAGCTGCTTCACTTCCTCAGAACAGAATTTAAAGGTTGTTTGTAACAGCTCATTCGCCAAGTTTAAATCTGTATGTTCTTCTACGAAGTTGAAACAGAAAAAACTTATATGTTGTAGCTACTTTGACATCTTTTTCAAGCGGGACTTCCTGAGCATTACTACATGCGGGGATTACAGTCTTTTTCTTGGACTTAATAGCAGAGACATGCACAAACCAGTTTCGTTCCTGCATGTGTGGAAGAACACCGCGGTTTCTAGATCCAGTAAGTCCTGTTTCTTACGTTCGAACCTGCCTGCCACTTGCCTTGTCCACATCGACCGCCACAGAGCCGACTTTGGCACCACCCACAGCAGAGCCGTCGGCGAAGCCGACGGCGGCCACTTGTTTCCCTCTGATCCTCGTAGACGATGACGACGATACCTCACCTCCGTCGGAGCTATCCGTTCTCCTGGGCCCCGAAAAGAACCTTCCGGACAATGTCCTGGTGTACCTGAGAAACGACGGCCATCTGCCCGCCCGCCCGAGGCGCCCGCCGCGGCGCGAGCACTGCTCACCGGCGGCCATCATCTCCCTGCGCAGGTGCTCCGGCAGGCGCAGCGTGAACCTCTCCAGGTCGCGGTCGAGCCGGACCAGGGCGGGTGAGTGGCCCGTGGAGTGCGACCGGACAAGCTTCGCCGTCGCGTTTGCCTTCGCCGGCCGGGACCGCATCGCGCGCCGCTGGGTGCCTATGCGCTGCAGCTCCATGGCCTCCTTCCTGCGCTGCTCCGCTTCCTCCTCGTCACCACGTCGATCACCACGGACGATGGAGGCCGCACGCTGCTCTCTTCTTGGTGGTGCCGTGCCACGGCGATTTCGCTGGAGTTGGAGTTGGTGTTGGCATCCGGCGCCGGCGGGGGACGCTCGTCGTCGCTGCCGGTGTCCTTGCTGGGGTCGAGGTTGCAGCGGCAGACCGGGCAGGTGACGTGGCTTGCGAGCCACTCGCCGATGCAGTCCGGGTGGAAGGCGTGGCTGCACCTGGGCAGCAGCCGGAGCCGCTCCTCGTCCTCGAACTCGCTGAGGCACACGGCGCACTCGAGCGACGCCCCTTGTTCTGCCCCACGCGCAGCGCCTTGGCCTCCGCGTACCTCATGGTGGGGAAGGCCTCGACCACCGCGGCGTCGAGCCCGCGCGCCCGCCGCCTCTGCAGCCGCCGGGAGAGGAAGCTAAAGGACACGTCGGCGGCGGGAACGGAAACGGAGCGGTCGGCTGGGCGGGCGGCGTGGGCGTAGGAGTAGCCGGTGCAGTGGCGGAGGTAGATGATGGAGGCGGCGATGAGGACGAACACCGCGATGACGGCGGCGAGCAGCGCGATCATTTTCGTGCTGACGCGCATCTCCTGGTCGGTGGTCGCGTAGTCGACTGGCTGCGCCTGCCGGCCGACGTGAGCGCGCAGACGAGGAGCGCCGCGAGCAGCGTGTGCTGGTGGAGGCGGGGCGTGTCCATCTTACTAGCTCGCTCGCCGCCTAACTGCACTACTCCTGCGATGGATGAAGTGTTGTTTCTCGGCCGGCTGGTCTGCGCATGCAGTGTGGACTGTGGAGTCAGGTTATATAGAGGTAGCAGAGGAGGCGAGTGAAGAAGATCGCACCGTGTTGAGCTGGTTTGCGTGTTGTTTCGACGAGGTAGGCTTCGTGCGAGTTGAAGCCGAAGGAAGACGTCGCGGTCGGGTGTGGCGGGAGGAAGAGCCGCGGGCCAGGTGCGCGTTACCAGCTGGCACCGTTTGACTGTCCGACCATCCAGGTGTTCCGGAGCAGCAGGCTGGCAGGAGTGCAAATGGGGCCGACCGGCCGAGTGGACTTTGAATTTGTCTGAATTCAACTACGTGTCAGGTACTCAGGTCAACCAACGGGAGAGAGTGCTCGTATCGTATCAGCAACTGCCTATCTGGGGGCACGGACAACGGTTTACAGCTGTTCTTTACGTAGTTGCATGCATGGTGTGTGATGGTTTTTGACGTAATCCTGTTAATTAGTACCACCTCCGATCGAGGAATTATTTGTCGCGGGCTGTACACCTGTTTAGACTAAGCTAGCTATATGTCTGCGACAATCAAAAGCGATCGGAGGGAGTAGTTCCTGCGTAAGGCATGTACAATCTGAATTTGGGTGAGGTGGAAGAGGGAAAACCAAGAGAGGGAAGGAGGGCGTCGGTAATTCACGAGACGGTCGATATCCCGATAAAATAGCATGTTATCGACAACCTTTTACTGTTGTACGCTCAGGTGTGTCGTAATAGTACTGTTTGCGGCCGAACCACCGTATCCTGAACCGATGCATCTGAACGAAGACCTGCTGTTGCGAGTTGATGGTCAAAATTGTAGATGGTGTTTTTACGAATGTCTAGAGGTGACGTGGAAGGCTACTGCAGACACCACCAGGAGTCTGAACTAATGCACATGCCCTTAGGGCTCCTACTTAGGGCATCTTTAGTTTGGGGATTTGAAAAGCACATGGATAGAAATATTGCAGGAGTAGGATGTCACGATACTTGAAATTTTATAGGAACCAAAAACGCAGAAATCAGTAGGCGCAAGGGATCCTCTGCTTCGCACCCCTCATGTCCTTGAGCGACTCTCCACAGCATAATCCGATGTCTCTAATCGTAGATGCGCTGGCCTTGGATGCGTATCTCTTGCTTGAGTCATTCGGAGGCGGCAGGCCCAACAGCGAGTTCGCCTGAGAGGTCGGAGGTGGCTGTGTGTCCCCCAATGCCGGTGCTGCTAGTGGACGTGATGGAGCGAAGTCAAGCCCCCTTACCCCTTTAGAATCAGATTGCAAAATAAACCACTACTTCATATGAGATGATACATGTTCCATTTGGCCTAACCTAACATTTAGACAAATAAAACAAATATGACCCTTGAGTGGCAGGAGAGTGCACTCCTCTCTCAAAAATGTGGAATCAAAGATCCATTATCACATGTGATCTTGTTACTACTACGTTATGGGTCTACTCTCAGTCACAGATTCGATAAAATATTCTCGATTACACGAATCTGGCGTCCAATTTAGGAACAAATAGAACGGGGATTCAGGGAGAGAGCCGCCGCCGCCATTCAAGTTTGTCTTCTTCGATGCGTGGCTCTGATCTCGAGACTAGGGTTAAATAGCGATGGAGGGAGTAGGTGTCTAGTCCTCACTGGTACCGTGGGTTGGGCCTCTCGAGCGAGGCTCCTTTCCCAAGGGTTGGCCCATTCTTCTTCCCGGCATGCGTTGGTGTAGTGCTTGTCGATGCGGTGGTAGTTGTACAGGCACAAGGGGTCGTGACAGTTACATGCATAAATCCTCATAAAAAGCAACTTATCTAGCATTAACATCCGCAACACCTTTGATGCTACAAGGAAGCATCAAAGAAAATCCATTATATATATGTTGGTCTCTTTCCAGCACTACTAACAGTGTGAGACCGATATTTGTAAATATGCCATATTACCATAAATGATTTTGCGGTTTTTTTGGGTGATTTATTGTTTCGGTGGGTCAAGGCCCATAATTTCAACGTATGCAACACATTTTATGTAGGATCGATACACCTAAGAAGAAGCAGAAATGTTAACTTTCCCATGAAAATCAATATCGATTTTGCTAATTCTTACTTATCTCGATATCTCCACTTAATGCCGATCGAGAAGACTTTTAGTTTGAACTCATGATGACAAAAATCATATATTATTTGCAGTACATACATATATTATTACATTGCTGGGAATATATCTTTTTTTCATATATGAATAAAGTTGTAAAATCGAGTGGCAAGTAAGTCGCTTAGGCGAGCGACTGAATATCCCGGTATGAACTTGAAAACTCTCAACATGCATGTATGTTCCTACAGAACATACAAGGACGTCTTTCTCAACGCCACTTGACGCGGGTTCAGTTCAGACGAGGAGGTGACCCTGCCATGCGCCCATGCGTCCGCACGTACCACTCACCGGCGTGGTGAAGCAAGGACACACGTACGGAGGTCGGCTTGGCCGTGTCCGGCTTCAGTCCACACGCTCGCGGTCCAGCCTGAGGTGCGCACGCTAGCTAGTGGCAGCGGCCGCCGCCGCGTGCCCAGCGCAGCCGAGACCCGCACGAAACGGCAGCCACAGCTTGCACGTAGCCGTAGCCGTAGCCGTCTGGGCCACGGGAAGACAAGGACTCCCCCGCCACTTGTATTGGCGCTTACGCCGGCCGGTCTATTTCTCGTGGGGTCCTGCCGGTGTCCGCTAGCAGCTCCGGCCATCCGTTGCTCCGGCGTGTCGCCCGCCCGGCCGTCGTCGTTATTACTGTGCCTGCCAGGTGGCTGTTTGAAGGGTACAAGGCATGAGAACCAGTGGCGGACCTAGAATTTCAGTAATGGGTATGCCGCACCAAATTTTTGGTGTGTAAATTTTGGTGTGTCTATTGATAATGGTATTGACGTATAGAAGAAATTACGATTATAAATGTGAAAAAATAATTAAATAAAAAGAGATTTTGCACTATAATAAAAATGTTAAATTGTTGGGCAGTTGCACCATTGACGGCGTTCTAATGTTGAACTAAATTCTCGCTGTTGCGTGCAACCCTAAATTTCCAAAGTATTTAGCCGCAAGATAATCAATCCAGCGACATTATAATGCAATTAGATTGTACTTAATAAATAATAAATATGTAAAAAACATGCTACAAAAAATTGCAATGGAACATATAAAATTTTAATCATATACTACTTAACTACCAAAGACTAATTATCAGTTCACTATGCTACCCAGCTAGCACATATACTAGCACTAAAACGCAGTGTAGGGTCGCTCAAACTGAAATACATGAGTCATGTAGTGACCATCGCTAATCAAGGCAAATCCATTACCAAACTATCTACGGGCATGCATGGCGCATGGCCATAGCTAGCCTCCAGGATACACGCGTGACTAGCGGCCAGTCAACCGAATAATCGCATTGGAGCCCGGGCGCCAGGCAGTCCGTTTTTTATACTTTTTAAAACGTTTCAAAAAAATCGAAAAGAAATACCTGGATGTAGCCTACCACACACACTACGATCCTGGAGATTTGCAATCCGAAATACTTTGTATTTTGGCTCAGCAAAAAACACAAATCGAATAAATATTAGAGAAAAAAAAAGTTGAGCTGTACATGCCCTAGATCTGTTTTTTTGTCTTTTTTTGTGAGGCTAAAATACATTATATTTCACATAAATACTTTATACCAAGTGTAGTGCATAGTTTTGTCTACATCATTGTATTTTTTTTCGAATTTTTCAAAAACTTTAAATTTAATTATTTTTAAATTTCAAATACCCGGCGCCCTGTCGCCCGGGCGCCATATCGCGCACTCCCAACCCGACGCAGTAATTAACGGATGGTCAAGTAACTACCTAAGCTAATCAACCCATGCCCCATGGCCACAGGCTGCATGTATTAGCTCAGCTTGATTAATCAGCCAGTTGATTAAAACGAGTATACACTTGCATGGCTGGGCCGCAGGGTATGCCATGGCATATACGGCATACCCTGTAGGTCCGCCACTGATGAGAACCCGCCGGCGTGAGCGTAAACTCCAAACCGGCGAACAGTTCTGCTAAGAGCGACGAGGAGGAGAGCAGAGCCCAGGTCGGTCGACGCGTATGCATGTCTCGATCTGGAGAGTTTCTGGAAGCCAGCTTGCTCCAGCGGTTAGTTAGTGGTTATAATCTCTTGTTGGTCCTCGGAAGGTTCTGTCTGCACGTTCGTGCATGGCAGAATCTCTTCGGCAGTTTGGCTAATGAGCCTTCGTTGTTTACGTTGATTGTTAGGTTAAACCTTGAACCTTAAAATTGACGGCGACATGAATCCAACTACACTCTAGAGCTTGGAATGTACCTATGGCGGCTGTCGTTGTTGGTTCAAAGAGAACCGTTCCTCCATGACACGGGACTTCAAACGATCAAAGCTACACGCCAGCAGAGAGGTGATCGAGGAAGATAAAATTCAGATGGGATGGTTTGGATAAGTGGGGGCAAAACCTGGAAGTCTTGGATCGTTCGGCATGCTGGCTTGTTTCTTGTTCTCGACAAAGATGCCAATCAAGGAAAACGGGAGCCAATTAAGATCACCGGGGAATTTTTTTTGTGTATTTGGAGCCTTTTCTGCTACTTTTCTCGTTGGAATTTAGTTTTGACTATAGTCGTGCTGCTCTTGTTACCTCAGCTCTCAGTAATTCATCGCCTGTTAGGCTTCGATCGTTGTTAGCGGGCGGCCACCGCTACATGTTAGGTTTCGATCGTTGTTGGCGGGTGGGCAGTACTTCCGTTTTCACACCAGCAGGCCGGGAATTGCATGACAACAGCAGGCCGCATTTGGGCTGTATGCGATAGCCGCAACGCCATGTGGTGCCTCACGGCAGCTAGGTGGGCTGGCTTTCGGCCTCAAAAGGCCATTTTAAATTGGAAATTCAGCCCGTGTTTTTTTTACTAAACTTCAAAACCATTTGAATGGTCTCACAAATTAAAACTTCGAAACCTCCGCATTCTTAAGAAAATAATCTACAAAAAAATTCCATAAATTAATTTCGAACCTTCTCTGAGATGAAGTCGAATCAAACTCTTGCGAGATCTCGACCATTCCTTAGGTCAGTGCATGGTTTGTTGTTGTCTGTGGTGCTCACATGTCATAGACTCGAGTCTTTATCGAAATTTATCATAAGTCATAACTGTGGCACACTAATGTCTTGAACCACACTAGGTCCGCGGCCCATCTGTTTCCATGTATATGTAATGATCACGGTTGACGAAGCTCTTGTTTTTGTCAGCAAGCATCTTACGCCTTAAGTTCTGATGTGACTATGCAGAAGCAACCGTTAATATCACAGTGGCCGGTGGAACCGATGAAGCATTACGAAGATGGATGACAGACGAGTATAGGGCTTCAACTAGGGCTTTGACCATGTCTCCCGAACAATTTCAGTACATATGGCGCAAGACGATTCCACATATATACCGAGATCCCCTACGAGTGGTCCCCGTCGTCGTTAAGTGGTAAAGGTCCCCGCGAAGCTTTCGGGAAGAGGGGTAGTCTTGTGCGTAAGCATCAATTGTTCCCATTGTTAACACAAGCTGAGAACTGGTGGAAGGATGCAGAAGCTGGCTGCAGGCCGTCTGCTGCTGTGCTACCCTCCAGAGAACCAGAAGTTCAGAGCTGCCATCAGATGGCGGAATCACCGCGCCTATACACGCACAATGAAAGGGTTGCACCCTCGACGGACCAATGCAGGCCAACGCGCATCGTTCCATAGCATGATAGCAAACGCCACACCACACCTGCAGGGTGTTCGACAGCGCCCAGGTCGAGATATCACAATCAAGGCGGGTAGTCGGGAGGAGTAGTTTCATTCGGCTGGTTGTTCTCAGTAGGGAGTTGCACTACTGTGTTGCGTTGTAACAGAATGTTGTAACCCCCTTTCTTCTTTCTTAATGCCATGACATGCAATCTCTGCATGTTCTTTAAAAAAAAGATACTCCCTCCGATCCATATTAATGGTCTCAACATTGTCTAGATACGGATGCATCTAGTCTAAACACTTATCTAGATACATCCGTATCTAGATAAAGTTGAGTCCATTAATATGGATCGGAGGTTGTATCACAATCAGCACACCAGCAAGCAAACAGTGCCATCCAACAGCGGCCATGGCACGGAATAATCTTCGGCCCATGCGATAGGGCGCCCGGCATCAATCTCTGGCGTTCAATGCAGCAAGGGGATCAGCGCTCCAGGCCCACCCCCCGCTTTTGACCCCTACTTCTGACATCCCTGTGCCTAGCGAAACGAATACAGCCTCGCCCGTATGATTCTCCGTATGCACGGTCTTCCCGGCCCCCACAGATTAGGAACTAACCATTCCGCCAGAGCCCCATCCCTGTTCGAATTTGACAGCGATTCTGTCCCGCAGCTGAGTAGTTAACCTCCTGGACCCCAATCCCAGTTCGATTTTGAATTCCAGTTCCTCCTGCAACCTCGAGCTCCCGACGCTGGCGAATAGTCCAGATTCCAGAGCCCGAACTTCTTTTTCGCTGCTGACCGCGAGACACCCCCTGGCGGATCTTGATGTTTCACCATGGCAAGGAAGAACGATTCACGGATCTTCTCCTCAGGTCAGTTTCTGTGCGCCAGTGGTCGCTCTTCGATATTGTTGGCACATCGGATCTTAGCTGAACCAGATTTGTGTTGCAGCATGGAGGTTCCATCCCAGGATTCGAGGTTTTTTGGGTGCCCGTCGCCAATCCTTGGAGAAGAGAGTCAAGAAGACCCAGCCGTTCCCCATCCATATCTGATTCAGCCGATAGCGACCTCGGAGTAGATGGCGTTCTCCGGTGACGACCACGGCGCGGCGGTGGTGCTTATCTTCCTTCCCGTTCGACTAAGGTTCACCCACCTCGTTTTCTTCTTCCAGTTCATGCCTTAATCGTCAGTTGCTGCTCCAGATCTTATTGAATGTGGACAGGAGTCGCATGTGCTCCAGAATTTTTTTTATGTGATGTGCTCCACTAAAAGGGGCAGGATGTGCTTAGTGTATGCTTCTACAGAGGGAAAGTATTGCATGTATATGGCCTGTTTGAGGAAATTCCCTCATATATAGCTTCAAGTTCTTATGTTTTCATCTGATTATGTAATTACTTTTGTTATACCTGCCTGAACGTTCTTTGGATTGCGATTATCTATCAAGTGAAAAAAATGCACGAGCACCTTTTAATTGATGTCAAGCCACCTATTTGATCGATGTGAGTATGGTGTCTGATATGATCAGTTATCTGAGACTCTTATTTTTGTTGATTTTCATGTTCAGTTTCTATCAGGACATCCTTTTGTTATTGTTTTGTGCATTCCTACTTGCTTTCTAGTTATCCTCTGTTTTCATACTGTTATGGAAATTTTGTCGGGACATCTAATAGCTTAGTATTCGTTTGGCTACTGTACCTGGTTGGTTGTATGCAGATACCGTAGCTTCACGCGTTTCCATGAAAGAGATTTAATTCAGGTTTCAGGACGATTACTACTCCTAGCTAGATAAATGCTATAGAAATGAACAATTTCATGGAAGATTAATTGATTTCTGTGAGTTAACTATGTAGGATTATAAGGGTCGAAATGTGCTGTGCTGGCCTAAGCTAGTCATACTAGTGAAGCACGTGTATTTTTCTCTAGCTATGCCTCTTCTTGCACCAGGAACTTGATCCTGGATAAACACAAAGCCTCGTGTATTAACGTAAGTCTAGTATTTTCATGCATGGTAGCTTGCACGTTTGCCGGGTGTGCTGCTGATGGTATTCCCTGATTACATGATGATTTCTCTGGCAGCAACAATGCATGAGTGATGGCGACTCCTTTCTCACTCTGAAATGATGGCATCGAGATGCAGTTTGCGACTAACCATGTCGGTATGGTTACGAACTTTCATCTACTTGACTGTCGAACAGTTATGTACCCTGATATAGAATGCTTCATCTGGACACTGCATTCCTTAGGCAGCGAGGCTGACGTTTCATTCTCCAGAGTTTGAAGTTCTAGTCTTGTTTTACCTTAACGAAAGTCTGATTGGTGTCATGATATCTTAACCTTGGTGTCTGTCTAGCCCTCCATCATGGATCTATCATCACGAACCTTCTTCACCACCACAGTATCATAGATTGTAAATATACTTACCGTAGTGCAACTTCTTTCATAAATAAATCGTCCCGATTCACGTCGTTCTTGCTTTGAGTAAGTAACTCATGGTACTTGCAGCACCAAAATGGTAAACACAGTAAATGTTTAGAGTCAGACAGAAATGACATATAGCTATGCCTAATTAGCTTCTGTGCTGTAGTGAAAGCATTCAAAGCGGTTAGCAACAATATTTCCAAAATCCATGTCTGTTTCAGAAGTTCTGGTCAAAATTTCTTTCTTCCTTCAGATGATTGGTGCTATTATTTGCTTAGAGACTTCATCCAGAATTCTAAAAGGCACGGTTGGTTGCTATATTATTGTGAAAACACGGGTGATTAATTGTTCACATAAATGAATGATATTGTTGTTGCATAGCTTACGTGAAGGTTAAATGAGTAAGAATTCTGAGCATGTTTTACTGTTGCACATGAATCTGTTTGAGTGTTTGGTGCATGCCGATGGTTGATGTCTGATACTCTGATGCTTGTTATGCTGTCAGGATTTTGGAGAATACCATTAAAATAACATTTTGGAGAAGATCGAGAAGGGAGCAAGATTTTCTAGTAGTTCATTTTTATTGCATTTGCAGTTTATTTGTACAACTATGGTTCGGCGATGAACTCCCAGTACAGATCCCCATTGTGTTCACGGATGACCTATTTTGTACATATTTTGTTTGCCATTAAACATAGGGGAGATTTTAAGATGTCATAGATGTTCTCACGAATCCGTTTCAAATATTTTGTCAATGTCTTGCTGTGAGGAGAATAAATCACCTGACTATGCGTGTTCCACTATACTGAATTGCTGAGCCTTGCCGAATAATCTACTAAATCAAGATACTGAGCCTTACTGGACCGACATAGTTTTATTAAGCTATCTATTTGAATTCCGTGAACATCAATGATTTAATGCAGCGCCGGGACTCTTTGATGCGAGATGAAGAGGAAGTTGTCAGGAGATTCAAGGGAGAAGAACTGCTTTTGTAATAGCACCAGATATAGGGATGGAGTTTGATTCATTACCTCGTGATCAACTGTCATCATTTTTATTTTTGTGCCTTTTCTAGCAAAATTTGTTTAATGTACCAGTGGAATATTGTCAGAAATTAATAGAATGTATCATTTTCCTGTTAAACCATGGTTATTAACCAACGACCAAGGCTTTGGGTGGTTACTCATTTTTCTTTTCATGCTAACGGAGGTTACTCATTTTAAGTACTTGTCTTCATCGTTTTTGTTTGAGGCTCCGAGTGGTTACTCGTTTTCACAAAAGACTCTTGGATATCTTTAGTGACATCCAAAAGACTCTTTGATGTCTTTAGTGACATCCAAAAGACTCTTGATATCTTCAACAATTTTCGAGTATTCAACGCCGGTTATCCATGTAACCGCTTGTCGATGTCTTCGTCGCTTATTGTCGAAACATTGGATATCTTCGTCGCTGATCGGATAGCCATGATCTCGATTCTAGATATCTTCAATAGTTTTCGGTTAGCCATCATTACTAGAAGATAACCAAGAGTTTTCCGATAGGGTAACAGAGCGGTCTGACTCGTGGTCGCACAGGCAACCGGTGTTGCTATCATTGATAAGCGGCCAAGTTCAAGCACGATCGCAGGGGTAACCAGCGATGATAATATCGATATCAAGCGATCGTTTTGCATGTAATGTTCTAGAAGCTATCCAAGGGTATGCGGTGAGATATCCATGTTTTTTGGACATCATGGTTTTGGAATGAATCCATGTGCAACCATGGACAACAGGGATGTCCATGTTCTCACGTCTAGATATCTTCAATAATTTTCGGTTAACCATCACCGGTTGTCTATGTTACCAATCGTCAAAGAATTCGTCGCATATCCGTGAACCAGTTGGATATCTTCATTGCTTTTCACCAGATATCCATGATGCGGATCCTCGATACCTTCAACAATTTTCGGTATTCAACGTAGGTTATCCATGTAACCGCTTGTCGATGTCTTCATCACTTATCGTCGAAACATTGGATATCTTCGTCGCTGATCGGATAGCCATGATCTCAATTCTAGATATCTTCAATAGTTTTCGGTTAGCCATCACTACTAGAAGATATCCAAGAGTTTCCGATAGGGTAATAGAGCGCTCTGACTCGTGGTCGCACGGGAGTAGAAGCTATCCAAGGGTATGCGGTGAGATATCCATGTTTTTGGACATCATGGTTTTTTGAATGAAGCCATGTGCAACCATGGACAACAGGGATGTCCATGTTCTCACGTCTAGATATGTTCAATAATTTTCGGTTAGCTATCACCGGTTGTCTATGTTACCAATCGTCGATGTCTTCGTCGCATATCCATGAACCACATGGATATCTTCATTACTTTTCACCGGATATCCATGATGCGGATCCTAGATACCTTCAACAATTTTCGGGTATTCAACGCCGGTTATCCGTGTAACCTCTTGCCGATGTCTTCGTCGCTTATCATTGAAACATTGGATATCTTCATCGCTGATTGGATAGCCATGATCTCGATTCTAGATATCTTTAATAGTTTTCGGTTAGATACCTTCAACATTTTTTGGGTATACAACACCGGCTATCCATGTAACCGCTTATCGATGTCTTCATAGCTTATTGTTGAAACATTGGATATTTTTAAAACCCTTGGATAGCCATGATCTCGATTCTAGATATCATCAATAGTTTTTGGTTAGCCATCACTACCAGAAGATATTCAAGAGTTTCCGATAGGATAACCGAGCTGTCTGACTCGTGGTCGCACGGGCAACCGGTGTTGCTATCACTGATAAGCGGCCAAGTTCAAGCACGATCGCAGGGTAACCAGCGATGATAATATCGATATCAAGCGATCATTTTGCATGTAATGTTCTATAAGCTATCCAAGGGTATGGGGTGAGATATCCATGTTTTTTGGATATCATGGTTTTGGAATGAATCCATGTACAACCATGGACAGCAGGGATGTCCATGTTCTCACGCCTAGATATCTTCAAAAAAATTGGTTAACCATCACCGGTTGTCTATGTTACCAAACGTCGATGACTTCGTTTCATATCCGTGAACCAGTTGGATATCTTCATTGCTTTTCACCGGATATCCATGATGCGGATCCTCGATACCTTCAACAATTTTCGGGTATTCAACGCCGGTTATCCATGTAACTGCTTGTCGATGTGTCTTCGTCGCTTATCGTCAAAACATTGGATATCTTCGTCGCTGATCGGATAGCCATGATCTCGATTCTAGATATCTCTAAAAGTTTTCGGTTAGCCATAACAACTAGAAGATATCCAAGAGTTTCTGATAGGGTAACAGAGCGGTCTGACTCGTGTCGCACGGGCAACCGTGTTGCTATCATTGATAAGCAGCCAAGTTCAAGCACGATCGCAGGGGTAACCAACGATGATAATATCGTTATCAAGCGATCGTTTTGCATGTAATGTTCTAGAAGCTATACAAGGTTATGCGGTGAGATATCCATGTTTTTTGGACATCATGGTTTTGGAATGAATCCATGTGCAACCACGGACAACAGGGATGTCCATGTTCTCACGTCTAGATATCTTCAATAATTTTCGGTTAGCCATCACCGGTTGTCTATGTTACCAATCGTCGATGTCTTCGTCGCATATTCGTGAACCATTTGGATATCTTCATTGCCTTTCACCGGATAGCCATGATGCGGGTATTCAACGCCGGTTATCCATGTAACCGCTGATGGCGTGTACAACGACGCCAGAAAGCACTCTTGATGGCCCTTCACGTAGTTACCTGCGTGAAAAGTAAATGGGTTAGGTTGAGACTCCAAGTGCAGAGTGTGTAGTAAGTGGAAGACGTGTTTTCCCCACGAGGGGTGATTCGAGGGTTTAATATCGAACTCTCGGGGAATCAGTAATGAAGATTTATCTTTCCTATCCTTCTTTTGGTTACCTACAAAACAAAGTAAATGTTTTGGTCCTCAACCTCACCTTGTGGTTGTCAAGCACAAGGTGTGAGAATGATATCAAGATAATATGCAATGCAAATAAGAAATAAATATGCAATGGTGGTAAATAAATATGCAAGGATGGTGGTAGCAATGATAAATGATATTTTTGGTTTTATATGATGAATGCAAGATGTAAAAGTGTTTTTGTATTTTCGGATTTAATAATGGCAGAAAATGGAAAAGTGGTAAAAGTGGTTGGAAAGGTGTTTCTTATGATTAAAAATGGACTGGGGTTCATGGTTTCACAAATGCACTCTCTCTTTAATAAAGTGGTAGACAATGGAACAATAGAGTTGACATATGAGATTGCAACACAACAGTTTGATGACAAGTTATAATTATATGGGCATCACGTCCTAACATAGAGACTTTTTGGTTATTAGTCTCTCTTATGCTCCACCAAGATGCGAAATAAATCATAACACCTCAGTAATTAAGATAACTCAGAGTATAGCAATAAGTATCATGACATGAAGTTAAAATAAAAGCATGCTAGATCTAGTCATGGAGTAGTGGCAATGGTCACACCCACATCTCCGGTAGCATGGTATTTCTTTTTATCCCTAGTGAGGCAACAAAGTAAGGTAAAACACCCAAGTGGATCGCAGAACTTTCTCTCACGTTCACTGCACTAGCCACCCCCCGTTACTCCAACTAATGCACACGTTCCCCTCACATGCTCTCATAAACATGCTTGATCATAACAAGTAAATAAGAACGGGGTACATAATATGCATCTACTTTCATAACTGAAACAAAACCATTGCAATCTCAAACATATATTAACTCATAAAAAGATCCACCACAAAGGTATTACATAGATGACCGTAATCATGTTCAGCATCTCATACGGTACTAATTAGTGAAGCTCGAGAGAGAGAGATACATAAGTTACTTCCACAAACCCATAGTCCAGAGGTGGACTACTCCTTCTTCATCATGGAGACGGTGGAGAAGTCGTTGGAGAAGATGGAGACCACGCCGGCAGCGCCCCGCCGGAGTTTTCCCCCTCCAATCTGCAGCTCCAGGTTTCTGTTTCGGTGTTTTTGTGTTTCTGCGGCGCTCCTTCCAGAGAATGTCGGGGGACTATTTTTATAGGCGTTTTTAGGTCAAAACGGAGTCGGTGGAGGAAAGATCGATAGCAACGGAGCGTCGAGGCCCAATTGGAGGGGTCCCACGCGGCCAGGTACAGGGGCCATGTGGGCCCACCTATTTTGGCCCTCGGGGCTCCGCTTGTTCGCTTCCTTCGCCCCCAAGTCTTCTTCCTTCCAAATATTGACGCTCGTAAATTTGCAGGTGATTTGGACGTCGTTTGGGTCCCTGAAACATTAAAGGAAAGAAATAGGGTTTTCTGCCTGCGCAGGGTTAATTCCATAAAAAATAGGAAACATGTCAAATATTCCCAAAATCATTATAAAACAGTGATATAACCCTTATATGATGCAAATATGACTGGAATATAAGTAGAAATAATGCAAAGTTCATGTATGCATTTTACATGCATCAACATCCCCAAGCTTAACCTATACTCGTCCTCGAGTATGAAGGTGATAAAACTAACATGGACTTTGCAATTTAATACTATCAATGGATATCAAAGATGATTACTATTGCTACATAGAGTAAAATGATTCATTCTTAAAAGGGGAAGCAATATGCAAGATAGTTTATGAAGTGATATCAAGTATTCAATGCAAGGATGTTCAATGATAATTCACAAAGTGTAACATAACAGAAGAAGTACTATGGACCACATGTATGCATAATAATAAGTAGAACATCCTACAATGGTCATAGAATATTGGTGAAAATCTGAATATAAAAGGTGAACACTTTGGAAAGATATATATATGAGTAGACGTAAAGCATGAATACATTTCATCTAACTTCTGAACTTCTCTATTTAAGTCAATGATTGTAATATGGTAATCCTTGGTGTCAAGCTCTCATTCCCCTATCATAGCATCTTGAATGATTAAGTTTAAAGTGAAACCAATACGAGTAGTGTGCTTGACAAAGTACATGTTGAAAGTCTCATGCCCCTTGAATACAAGTACCTACTCCATGTGCTACTCAACTTGGAAAACAAAGCAAGTTCAAGTTAAATATCATTGTAAGTAATAATAGTATCATCAAGAGCGTCAACTGGGGTACCTCTTGTCCCAGGATATGGAACAAGCCCATATCAAAATGACAAGACAAACAAACATAATGAACAATCTCAACACCCTTTTTATTTACCATTAGATAGCTTTTTATTGTAAGATGTATCACCGAAGGTTCACCATAGCATGTAAGTAAATTTCCACCATGAATGATGCATGGCTTAGATTAGCGGCCCAGTCGTCTCTCTAACCATTTATACAAACTCATTTAAACTCACTTCATTTCCTCATTTATTTCACCCATGGTAAGCATCCATAAACAAAAGTACATGATATCAACTAAATGAGATGATGTGCAATGTTGAAAGCTTGCCATGTGACAGCACATATGAGCTAACTCTCAACCAAAGACATTTGTCAAGTCCACAACTTCATAATTTTAATCACAATGGGTCATATTTTATTTATGCAATGAAAGTAAAGTGTGCATCAAGTTCGAGAGAGCTTTATAACCAACTTTTCCCACAACAATTAACAACATAAGCATTTTCATTCAGAGGTATAGATAACACAAATATCATGATAAACATACTCGGAATCGCATAAAGCTAATAGGTAGATATGGTGGACTCACTGAAAAAACTTTGGTTGAAGGTGTTGGAAACAAGTTTTTACTTGTTGGAATTTTTGGGCTAGCAAGAGGGAGAAAGTTGACCATCTAAATACATGCATGAGTGTCCATAGAACTAACTAATCCATGTTAAAACAAGGTAGAATAACATTTAGCATCAAAACATGAATAAAAGATAGCTCTTGATAAAATATTTGCAAATTATTACTCATTAACAAGCTCATGAATCATGCAATTATATGTATCTTTTAAAATTAACTCTAACATCCCTTTTCCCATCTTATAATAGCATCCAACATAATTCAACACAAATTTCCAGTAGCTCTCTCATATATAAATGATAGTGTGGTGGTCTCACAAAATAAAAATCTAACCTAAATGTTGGGGATATACCTACTAGGGGTATCACCAGCATGGATCAATCCGGCTAGTCCAGGGTGGCCCGCAGTGGTGGTGAAGGCTTTGCCTACCGGGCGGCCCAGATAGCTGACGACCAAGGAAGGCGGATGCCGGCAAGGAGGAGGCCCAAGACTGAAGCCCATGAAGCCACCAAGACCAAGACGGAAGGCGGCATACTTGCCGGCTAGGTTTAGGACTCCGTATACTTGCTGGATACGTAATCACCTTGTAACCCTAGGTCCAGCCGCCTATATAAGCTGGACCTCGGGACGCCTTTAGGGCAACTGATACATCCAACTCATTGTAACCTGTTCACGGCGATATTGCCTTATAGTGAGTTATAGCAGCACGTAGGGCACCGCCACCGCCGTGGTGCCTGAAGCTGGGTAAACCGCCGTGTACAATCCCGACCTTGACGACGTCCACCTTCTTGCCCTACGTTCACCCTCGGCTAGCAGGACCCCGTCTCCTATCCAAGATGCCGATACGACGACAGTTGGCGCCCACCGTGGGGCCTAAGGCGTCAGGCGTCACGTTCCAGGCGGGAACTCTTGGCGGCATCGGCGAAACAATCGCCGTCGGCCGCGCTGTTCGCTACGGCGACAACCACTACATCAGCTGCGACGAGTCCTACATCCCCGCAGACGACTACATTGTCGGATGCGGAGTTGTGCCGTTTGGCGGCGTCGATGTGTTCATCGGCTACACTTCTGAGGCGTATGGGTTGCCGCGAATTTATTCGCCATCCCACCCGCCCTACAATCAAGACGGATCTGAGTTTGCCTCCTCTGAGGAGTCCGCAGATTCAGATCTACACTTTGTCGGCATGACGGGACTGGGATCAGACTCCCAGCCCAACAGTCAAGATCCCGAATCTATTCTTCCTGCACTCCAGGATGATGCGATGTCGGATGCCGGATCCAGATCTACCGTTCACGTCAACGTAGATTCTGATTCCGAAGAAGATTCTGCCAGCATGTTTGAGCAACGGGTCAAGCAGTGTTTTATTACACCTGATCCTCCGCCATCTGAGGCGGCTACGGGCTCTTCCGTCAACATGCAGCAGGTTTTTGTGGCGGATGTCACCGGCGCAGCTTCAGAGAAGGCGGCAACTGACGCCGCCAACCTGGGGACCCCGGCAACCGATCCACAGTTTCCAGAGCCTCCTGGGGCTCCAAAGAAGAAAATTCTGGAGAAGGGCGAGCCCAGCAAGATAGGAAGCATGGCGGCTCTGGCGGAAGTTCTTCACACGCCGGTAAACGACAAAACCAATCCGGCTGATTTGGAGAAACTTCGGAACACCTTGGTGGAGCAAACTGAGTACCTCAAAAGCAAGCAAGCAGAGGTCCAGAGCCTCCTCGACGAAGCCAAGGAGGAAAACGCCAAGATAACTGCCAAGTGCGACCCCAAGCGTAATCTTTTCACCACCACCCCATTGCCCAAGCCGGCAGGACAAGTGGCGGAGAAGAGAGGTAGGAAAGGCAGGGATCATGACACCTTCAAATCCCCTGCCCAAAAGCTTGGTTTCGAGTGGGCTACAGCGCCGCAGCGTAAGGACAAGAACGGGGACGTCATCCTCGCAACACCTGTCCTCAACACTGCAGCCGCCTTGGACATCCTCAACAATGATGACTATGACAAGGACGAGAAGATCTACTACGCATCGATCCTTGCTCACAAAGCTCTAGAGCAGCAGGCCCGTGCTGATTCTCGCGCCGACATGGCGGACGCAAGGGGAGGAAAGTTGGAATCAAAATCCAACGCTTGCAAAGCTGCGGCCGGTGGCAACCCAGAAGATCCGTCCGGCTCCAGTAGCCACGGAAAAGGGAAGGACAAGGAGAAAGACCCACGCAAATCACCACCTCCAAAGGCAGCGTGATGAGGCATCCAGGACCGGCAACAGGCGCAAGGCCTCACCTCCCCGCCTAGGCGGGATGAAGGCGGAAGCAGGGGCAGCAAGCAGCCGCCAAGGAGTGGCGGCAACCGCGACGATGCCCCGCCGCCAAGAAGAAGCAGGGACCGCACACAGTCCCCACCACCAGTGCCCAGGCACGAAGGCGGAAGCCGGGGACACAACAATGAGCCTAGGCACAGCCGGGCAGCGCAGGACGAGCCCATGCTGATAGATCTGGCAAACAGCTCAGTCCGCAAGACGCGAGACATCGTCTCAATGACATCAAGGCTGGAAAGCAAGATGCCTATCTAGGACCTGAGTGCTTTGGCCCAGCCATCCGCAACGTTCAAGTACCCAGAGACATGACATCAGTGTCAAAAACTCATCAAAGGTACAATGGAGCGGACAAGCCAAACTCATGGTTGTCGGACTACGCGCTGGCAGTTGAAATTGCGGAGGCAATGGCCTCGTCGCGCACGCTTCCTTCCCCTCATGCTGGAGGGGACAGCCCGAAGCTGGATCGAAAACTTGCCGGAGAAAAGCATTCATAGCTGGCATGACATGGAAAAGGTGTTCACGCAGCACTTCCAAGGCACGTACAAGCGACCCAATACATACACAGATTTGGTTCGTTGCGTGCAAAAGCCAGATGAAACAGCTACAAGCTTCTTGGCAAGGTGGATTCAAACAAAGGCAAGCTGCGAGAACGTAGACGACAATCAAGCAATCCATGCCTTCACCACGGGCCTCCTGAAGGGCTCAAGTCTCAGACATAAGCTCGTACGCATGCAAGTCAAGGATCTCGGAGTCATGCTCGAAGTAGCAGCCATGTACGCACAGGCGGATGATGATGCACGCGATGGAGATGGCGCACATGATATGGCGCCAAACAGGCGAGCAAGTCACAAACGCAAGGCTCCCCAGGATGACAAAGCCGGACCATCAAACGAGGTCGCCGCCGCCTTCGAAGGCAAAGGCGGCAACCGCAAGTGGAAAGGAAAGGGTAAAGATGGCGGCTCCAGCAAGCAGCGCCTGACGTACGATCAGGCGAAAGCCTTGCCTGCCCAATCCACGCGTCCTTAGGCAAAGTCAACCACACATTAGGGGAATGCCGGTTCATGGAGGACTTCAAGAAGGACCCCGAGGTTGGCTGGAAATCAAAAAAGAGCAAAAAGGCTGAGAAGACAAAGAAGGAAGACGATGATGGGGCATGTCCATGTCGAGGATGAGGAACCCAAGCTGATGCGCAAAGAAAGGAAATATCCCAAGGTACATGGCCAATTGGTGTGCTTCCTGGGCACTCCTTCGGCAAAAGAAGAAAAGGCGGAGATGCGCGAGCTAAACGCCACAGTACCAGACGTTCCCCAGTATCTAGACTGGTCAGAGGAGCCAATAACTTGGGATAGAGATGATCATCCAGATCACGTTCCTCACCCCGGCAAATACGCCCTTGTCGTCGACCCAATTGTCGATAACTTCAGGCTCACCAAGGTGTTGATGGATGGCGGCAGCAGCCTCAACATCATCTACGCGGACACTCTGAAGCGCATGAACTTGTCGGAAAGCCAGCTTGACTATAGCAAGTCAAGTTTCATGGCATTGTTCCGGGAAAGCAAGCAAGTCAATGGGAAGCATCAGATTGGAGGTTACTTTTGGGCCTGAGACAAACTACCGCTCGGAGTATCTCAGGTTCGAAGTAGTCCCCTTCAAAAGTGCCTACCACGCCATTTTTGGACGGCCAGCTTTCGCCAAATTCATGGCTCGCCCGTGTTACATATACAGCAAGCTGAAGATGCCGGGACCCAATGGTACAATTACCATCAGTGGCAACTTCAAGAAAGCAAAGGAGTGTGAGCGTGGCAATGCCGCCTTCGCTGAGGCAGTCCTCCACGCAGAGGAGTTAGCCATGTTGAAGAAAGAGCTCGATACATCACAGTTGCCGGAGCATGTAAAGACCGCTGAGCAAAAGAACACTTTCAAGGCGTCCGAAGACACAAAGAAGGCGGATCTGGTCCCAGGTGACAGCTCCAAGCAAGTCACCATAGGGGCTGGCTTGGACGACAAATAGGAAAGCGCGCTCGTCAGGTTCCTCCGTGAGAATCAGGACATCTTTGCATGGTCATCAGCTGACATGCCAGGTGTCCCGAGGGAACTTGCCGAGCACTCTCTTAACGTCTACGAAGGAGCCAAACCAGTGAAGCAAGGAATAAGACGCTACGGTGAGAAGAAGCGGACAGCAATAGGGAAGGAGATCATCAAGTTGCAAGAAGCCAAGTTCATTAGGGAGGTAGTACACACTGATTGGTTGGCAAATCCTGTAATGGTTCCAAAACCTAATAAGGAAATGAGAATGTGCATTGATTATACCGGTTTGAACAAGTGCTGTCCTAAGGACCACTTTGCTTTGCCTCGTATAGATCAGGTCATAGACTCCACAGCCGGCTCCGAGCTGCTGTGCTTTTTGGATGCGTACTCCGGGTACCACCAAATCAAAATGCGAGAATCCGACCAAATCAAAACAGCGTTCACTACACCCTATGGGACCTTCTGCTACATCACGATGCCCTTCGGTCTAAAAAATGCCGGCGCAACGTATCAGCGGTGTATGCAAAGATGCCTTCACGAGCAAATTGGCCGCAATGTTCACGTCTATGTTGACGACATTGCCGTCATGTCAAGAAAGAAGGCAGATTTGCTTGACGATTTGAGAGAAACCTTTGATAGCCTCCGGGTATATAGGATGAAACTCAACCCGAAAAAATGCGTCTTCGGGGTTCCTGCCGGCAAATTGCTTGGCTTTATCGTTTCCGAACGAGGGATAGAGTGAATCCAGAAAAAATCAAAGCGATCCTCAACATATCCAGGCCCAAGGACCTGAAGGACGTGCAGCGACTTGCCGGATCGGCGGCTGCCGTCAGTCGTTTCATTAGCCGTCTTGGTGAGAAGGCACTGCCTCTCTACCGGCTTCTGAAGAAATCCGACAACTTCGAGTGGACAGACGAAGCAGACGCCGCCTTGCAGCAACTCAAGGACGCGTTAACGTCTGCTCCAATTTTGGCAGCTCCTCGTTCGCAGGAACCAATGCTGCTCTATATTGCCGCAACTAACTTGTTGTTAGCGTGGTACTGGTTGTGGAACGCAAGACGGAAATTTCAGACTTGCCGGAACAACGTCCGGTTTACTTCATCAGTGAAGTATTTTCCGCCTCAAAACAGCGTTATCCGCATTACCAGAAATTGGTCTACGGTGTTTTTTACGCCGCCAGGAAGTTAAGGCACTACTTCCAGGAACATTCAATAACGTGGTGAGCAAGGCACCTCTGGGGGATATCATCAATAATACAGATGCAACAGGCCGCGTTGCCAAATGGGGCATTGAACTTGCCGCCTTCGACATCTGTATAAGCCCAGAACGGCCATTAAGTCTCAAGCCTTAGCAGATTTCGTAGCTGATTGGACGGAGGCCATGGACGAAGTACCTCTCCCTGAAGATGCATACTGGATCATGCACTTTGATGGATCAAAAATGCTCAGGGCTCGGGGGCTGGCATTGTTTTAAGAAACCCTCAAGGAGACAAGCTTAGTTATGTGTTACAAATTCACTTCAAGGCAACTAATAATGTTGCTGAATACGAAGCTCTCCTTCATGGTTTACACATTGCCAAGGAACTTGGCGTCCAGCGTGTCCTCTGCTACGGAGATTCAGATTTGGTGGCGCAACAGATACGTGGTACTTGGGACACAAAGAGCGAAACAATGGCGGCATATCGAGCTACCGTTGACGAATTCGCCAAGTGTTTTCTAGGCTACGAGGTCCGCCACATCCCAAGAGCTCAAAATGAGGCGGCAGATACACTTGCCAGAATGGGGTCTGAACGCAAAAAGGTACCAAAAGATGTTTTCCTGGAACACCTACACAAGCCGTCAATTAAAGGAGCAGACCTCCTTGACCCAGAGTCGGCAGAACCAGTTGATAGTGCTAGCTATGCCGTCTACTTGGTAAAGCCGGATTGGACGACGCCATATTTGGACTTCCTGATCAATCAGGAGTTACCGGATGATGAGGTTTTGAAAAGGCAAATAATAAGAAGAGCCAAGGCATTTACAATAATCAAAGGTGAATTGTACAAGCGTAGCACCACTGGTGTTTACCAACGCTGCATTTCGCCCGAAGAAGGCAGAGAACTGTTGGATGAGATACATGCCGGCGTATGTGGACATCATGCTTCTCACGCGCCCTTGTTTCAAAAGCCTTCCGACAAGGTTTCTATTGGTTGACAGCCAAGCAAGATGCAGAAGACATTGTTAAAAGGTGCAGGGGCTGCCAACTTTATGCCAGACAATCACACATGCCGGCTCAAGAGCTTAAAACAATACCCATCACATGGCCTTTCGCAGTCTGGGGCTTGGACATGGTTGGTCCGTTTAAAACGGCGCCTGGTGGCTACACACATTTACTTGTGGCTGTAGACAAGTTTACCAAATGGGTTGAAGCTAAGCCTATCAAAAAGCTAGACGGCGCCACAGCCGCAAACTTTCTGTGGGGAATAATCTCTCGGTTCGGGGTGCCTCATAGCATTATCACCGACAATGGCACTAACTTGTCGCAAGGCGAAGTCGAGGAATACTGTTATAAGCATGGTATCCGCCTAGATCTAGCCTCCGTAGCGCATCCGCAGCAAACGGTCAAGTAGAGCGTACAAATGGTTTAGTCTACAAGGAATCAAACCACGTCTCGAAGTACCATTGCACAGAGCGGCTGGGGCTTGGGTGGATGAATTGCAGTCTGTCCTTTGGAGTTTACGCACAACTCCAAACAGATCAACCAAGTTTACTCCTTTCTTCTTAGTCTATGGCGCAGAAGCAGTGTTGCCAACCGACATGATGTACGATTCTCCCAGAATCCAAGCCTACGTCCAGGAGACGCAGAAGATGCAAGACAGGATGGCCTTGACCTACTTGATGAAGAACGAGATGTTGCCCTTGCGCGATCCGCCATCTATCAGCAAAGTTTGAGGCGTTATCACAGCAGAAGGGTGAGGCAACGAAGTTTTAGAGTGGGTGACCTGGTTCTCCGCCTAATCCAAGATAGAAAGGGCTTGCATAAGTTATCCCCGCCTTGGGAAGGACCTTTTGTGGTCAGTAAGGTGTTGCTCAATGGTTCTTATTACTTGGTCGATGCACGTGACGGATACAAGAAGAAGCGAGGTCGCAAGCGCAAAAGGAAGGTTGACGACAAGTACGAAGAAACCAAGCGACCCTGGAACATTGAGCAGCTACGTCCTTTTTACACTTAGCAATTTCCACATTGTAATAAGTACTATATGATTATGAAATAAAAGTCTGTGGTTTGCTCATTCAGTTTTGGGATCATGCCATCTTTTGTCTTTTCTCGCAATCATATATCTGTTGTCATAAAAGTTACCAAACAAAATAAGTTTTGCTCCGTGCTAAGGTCCAAACTTTTTGACATTTGCCGTCTGCCGGCTAAAAACGCAAACAATCTTTGCACCGCCTAATATGCTTATCTGTCTGTTTGTGTGTGGTCGCCTAGTAGTATGTCGTTGGCACCAACATGCTGGCTTTGGTCTCTGAGTCTAAATTAGTTGGTATTGCACCTGGTTGGCTCAGCTAAAGTAACTAAGATGAGGTTCCGCCAACATATGAAAAAGCTAAACATGCAGGCGAGATACATATTAAGGCGGGCCACTTAAGTAAGCCTACCGCCAAGTGTAGCATAAAAGTTGGCCCATAAATATTTACAACCCAAAATAAAGTTTTATGCGTTAACAGATTAACGCAGTGTTTTGTGCTGCCTTTGCAGGAGGAGTCTAAGGGATTGCCGCCTTGGTAGAGCTGGTGGAGAGATCCTGGGGGCTGACGCCGGCATTCTTGGGGCTGGCTCCGCCATCCTTGGGGCTGCGCTTGTCGGCTCCGGCTTCGCCTTCTTCGCCTCGGGAAGCTTCAGGATCCGCCAAGGAGGGATCAGCTACGGCAACATGCGGGTCCGGGTGTTCCTTGTAGAACTTGCGGATGTCAACCATGTTGGCAACCCGGGTCGCATAGCCGCGAACAGACCGCAGCACGTCCTGCATCACGATGGCTTGGTTGTTTTCGTCTTCGGTGGGGAAGTACTCGGTGACTTGATGAATATCAGCCTCCGGGTACCACGCCGCCGTCATGCCAATGCCAACTTGGCGCCGCCTCGTGCTGCTGAGCGTAGTGTGTCGTGTTCAGCTGCCGCCTTCTCCAGCAGGTCCGGCAGAGCATCGAAGATGACGGGATCGCCGTCTTCCCCAGGGTAGAACTTGGCGGCAAATGCTTTGCCTGCGCCGACAATCTGGTTGACGATTTCGCCAACTTTCAAGATCGGCAAGGCGCGGCGTTGTAGCCAGGTCATCTCCCAAGCTAGCCGGCACTGCACAAACACAAAGTTACACACTGCAGCTTCAAGTTTCAAGAAAGCAAGGTGACAAAATGAAGGATTGGAGGCATACCCAAGACATGGTCGTGGATGGCGTTGACCTCATCCAGATGGTTCTCAAGCGTTTCTTGGCTAGCTGGACCGCCTTTGACAGTTGGTCCTGCTGCTCCTTGGCGTTCTTGTTCACCTGGTCAAGGTTGTTGCTCATGGCCTCAAGTTGTCCAGTCAACTTGCTAACTTCGGCAGCATGGCCAACGCACGCTCATCCAGCTCCTTGGCGTGATCCGCCTTCAGCTTGGTCACCAGCCCGGCAAGATCTGCAGCTTCGTTCATCAAAGCTTGCATGTCAGTGGAGTTCTTGAGAATATCTTGCGCAGTGTTTAGTAATTCTACAAATAAAAAGAAAAGACGACTAAAATACTTGTCGGAAAAGGAAAAGAAGTCGGACGAAAAGAAGGCAAAGAAAGCTTTGTCACCTTCATCCTTCTTGCGAGCTTCTTCCAAGCTCGCAATTTGGGCGTTCTTCAACTCCACGTCCTGCTGCAGTTCCTGGCATTCCTTCTTCTTCATCTCTTGAGCACGAAATAGCTCAAGATTGGAAGCAAGAACGGCCTGCATGCACGAAAACAACATTATGGTTAGCACTATTTAGTCAACGAGACCACTTTGCCGGCTAAATTTTTCAGCCGCCAAAGTGCTCGGGGGCTGGGACCATAGGCTATTTTACCTCAAGTTGTCCGTGCAGGGTGTCGTGGAGTTCGTCCATGTGCGCGTACCAGTTGCGGGTACCGTCACGCATGGTCTTCAGTGTTTGCCGGGGGTCTTGCAACCCTTTGCCAGTTGGGAGCCAGGATGGGAGGACGATCCGCCTTGTTCGGCCGCCATCTGGTCATCCATCTCCTGCTTCATGGCAATAAATCGAGCGGCATCACTAGCCGAAGCTTCAGCCGTCTTGGAAAAAGTTATGCCGGCAACTGATTTCTTGCCCGCCATCTTCTGTAGCCGCCTCTGCGGTACCGGCAGCTGTGTACGTTCCCTGGCATACAACCACGGGAACGCCAACTGTGGGCGTTGTCGGCGCAGCAGCTGGAGAAGCGTGGTGGCTTGCCCCTGCCGGCAGCAATCTTCAAGTTGGAGCGGAGTTTGGGCATGGCAGGCTTGCCTCTGTAAGCAGAAACATGCAAGTTTGTCAGCACAAACATATTAAAATATCCAAGTCAGGGAAGCCAAAGTTTGCTACCGCTTCAAGGGACGTTCCCCACGGTCTCATCCTCTGCATCGACAGAGGTGGCCGCCTTCTTCCTCTTCTCCAAATCCTTGGTGGAGGAGCTCAGCTTGCGCTTCTTCGATTTGCTGGCACCTGTATCGTACCAGTTTGGAGCCAGCTCGTCCTCTCCCAAGGTTTGTAGCTGAAAAGGAAGCAAGACAATATTAATCAGTACCTAGTGGGCAAGGATGTTAGTGAAATAACAAAGTAGCTTTGACTTACCGCTGGGGCTGGGTTGTCATGGTGAACATGGCGACGCCTTCAGCCGCCTTCACCGACAGAGGCTTGATAAGCTCTCTAAGCCGGTACTCCAAGGCATCCTGATCAAGGGTGCTGTTGCCGGCGTCGTCCGCCTTGTACTCGCACATCTTCAGTGGGCGATGGCGGAGAGGCATAATCTTCCTCGACACCCAGCAATGACGGTGTCAACTCCGTCAAGTCGTGGAGCCAACATCGTCTTCGTCAAGAACTCGATCCGCCTAACGGCAACTCGAAGTTCCGCCGGCAAGCTGCTGAGCGGCACTTTGCCGTCCAGCAAGCCTTGTGGGTTGGCGGACCGTTGACGAAGGCTGGCATCCCTTGTGTGCTGCCAGGTGTCGGGATGTCCTTGCAGTAAAGAAAGTGCTGGTCCAGTGCTTCACCGACTCGATGTATGGTATTTTGGGTACCAGTCGGGTTGGCGGCAGTTGAACGTAACACTACCGCAGGTTGCTAGGTGGCCGCCTGGTATGGTTTGCCGGCGGCACAGGAAGCAGTACTTAAACAGCTCTATGGACGCAGCTATGCCTAAGTACCCTTCGCACAAAGCCTGGAAGCCGGCTAGCACTAGAATACTATTGGGCGCTATGTTGTGTGGCTGCAGCCCATAAAAACTAAGCACCGCCAAGAAGAAGGCGGAAAGCGGCAGAGACATACCGCGAAGGCTATGCGACGCCAACATGACGCGCTCGCCGTCTTGGGGGTCAGGCACCGCCTCGTCGCCTGGAACCCTCCAGGAGCATTCCGTCTTTGGCGGAATGTATCCGCCTTCCTCCAGCTCCTTCAGTATGCTGACGTCATAACTGACGGCAGCCAGTACCTGGAACCCAGGTCTCCAGCCTCTTCCTCTTCCTCGCGTCGTCATCCTCGTCGGCGGCAGATTCCGCCGCAGCCTCTGAGCTGGTCGCGAGGGATGGGAGGGGAAAGGTTGGAGCGGCGGTTGCAGGCGCCGCCGGAGCTGGGGAAGAAGTAGAAACCCCGCCCGTGGCCACGGTGGCCGCGGGAGAGGTCATCGATGCACCCGGGCACCGCCGCCGCCGCTGGGACAGATCCAGATCCGGCGGGGGTCGCAGAAGCCGCAGCCAGTGCCGCCGTCGCCGCCGCATCCTGCTGAGTGCTCGCCATTTGGGGGAGAGGCGCGCTCGTGCTCGCCGGAGTTGAGTACGAGGAGGAGTTGAGCTCGGGAAGGTGAGGAGGCCACGGTGGGTGTGCGAATGAAGAAGAAGTGCATCGATGTGCCCTTTGGGGTATTTATCCCCACGCGCCAAGATCCGTGCCTGAGATTGGGGGGACGCGAGATTTCCGCCACGTGCCCACGATTTGCACGTCGTGGCAACGGCGTCTGCGGCCTCGCTCCGATTTCTGTGCGTAGTGGAGAAACCATCATGACGCATGCCCAAGTCCAAACTGTCGTGGACTGCATGGCGTCATCCGTCAACATTTGACGGTCCAGTCAATTGACAAGACTGGTGCCAGGAAGATTCCTGACAATGGTCAGGCCGTCTTTCCCATGATGGCGGCAAATTGTCCGACTACTTTAGGCGGACCGCCGCTTACTTTCAACTTTGGAATGCTTCAAGCTCTTCAGACGCTTACAAGACAAGGCGGACGTTGCCGACAAAGAAGACGGCGCCTGAAGAACTCGAACCCTCCCAGGGGCTAATGTTGGGGATATACCTACTAGGGGTATCACCAGCATGGATCAATCCGGCTAGTCCAGGGTGGCCCGCAGTGGTGGTGAAGGCTTTGCCTACCGGGCGGCCCAGATAGCTGACGACCAAGGAAGGCGGATGCCGGCAAGGAGGAGGCCCAAGACTGAAGCCCATGAAGCCACCAAGACCAAGACGGAAGGCGGCATACTTGCCGGCTAGGTTTAGGACTCCGTATACTTGCTGGATACGTAATCACCTTGTAACCCTAGGTCCAGCCGCCTATATAAGCTGGACCTCGGGACGCCTTTAGGGCACGACTGATACATCCAACTCATTGTAACCTGTTCACGGCGATATTGCCTTATAGTGAGTTATAGCAGCACGTAGGGCACCGCCACCGCCGTGGTGCCTGAAGCTGGGTAAACCGCCGTGTACAATCCCGACCTTGACGACGTCCACCTTCTTGCCCTACGTTCACCCTCGGCTAGCAGGACCCCGTCTCCTATCCAAGATGCCGATACGACGACACTAAACAAACAAAAAGACGCTCCAAGTTTATGCGATAAAGTGTTTCGATCGAAAAACAGAAGTTAGACGTGTGCAAACCGAGAGTGTGTAGGTCCAGTGGGGTTGTCTTCACATCCCCAAGCTTATGGTCTTCACCATCCTTGGATAGCTCTTGGTGCATCTCCTCTAATCCCTGTGAAAAAACTTCAAAACACCGTTTCTCCCATTTCTTTTTCTATGGGGCACATTAGTAGTGATAAACAAATAGATTTCTTGCTGCATATAATCCTTAGACAAAAATTCATATGGATGTCCAGAACATGTATAATGTTGTATGCCTACTCATAAACTTAATTGGATCAAAAAGATTCATGTTAAAAGTTCTAAGCATGCATCAAACAAAATGGGACAGAATCTGTCCAGAAAAACAGCAGCAGCTAAACGTATTTTTCTACCCTACTTAACTTTGTCGGAAAATTCCGAAAAAATTCATGCATACAGAGAATGAAAAGTTACCACTACAGTTTAAATATGAGCTCATTAGGAGTTACAGAATAAGAATTAAAAATCATACTGTGCACAGATTCGTGCAGGAATAATATCTCCGAACGCTATAAGCAACTTTTTCATACCAAAATGAGTAAAACTTGGCACTTTATTAAAAATTTCAGAAACTAAACCAAACACTAAGTCTCTTGTTACAGCAAGAGGACACAAAGAAAATCACAAATAAAAAACAACCGGGTTGCCTCCCGTAAAGCGCTTTCTTTATAGCCATATAGCTAGGCTTCTTACTTGATGTTTATTGTGGACGAATCTCATGAGGGAGGTTGAACGATGTGCCCCTCTTCCTTGGGAAGTGTTCCATACATTTCTTGCGTGGAAACTAAAACTTCACATTCCCTTCTTTTGAATCAATGATAGCACCTGTAGTACGAAGAAAAGGTCTTCCAAGAATAATTGGACTAGAGGTTTTATTTCCCATATCCATGATTAGAAAATCAACAGGCACAAATGTCATATGCAACTCTACCAAAACATCACTTACTTTTCCTAAAGCATGTTTAATGAAATCATCAGCAAGTGCAAGTTCAATAGAGCATTTTTCAAGATTTTTCAATTCAAATACTTCATATAATTCTTTAGATAAAACAGAGACACTAGATCCTAGATCAAGTACATGGTGTGTCTCTTTTCCAATGGTTAATAGGACTTTGGGAATCCATACATCCCCAAGCTTAGGTGGTATCATAACCTCTTGGTTGTACCTAGCAATCTTTTCTTTTAACACATGATTAGCAATATAAGAATCAAAACCAGCTTGGTTAACATTAATAGAAGGATCACTTGCAAATTTTTGTAAGATAGATATTAATTCATGCAAGTTACAATTCTCTAAGTCAAGCAATGGATCCTTTAATTCACTAAGCATTTTAACTTCTTCAACTTTCTTTTCTAACTCAATCAACATAAGAGATTCATCATGTTCAGTTTCGTTAACTTCTTCTTTTAATCCAACAAGTTGAGACATAAATGGCAACAAATATTCAGGATAATTCAATAATTCATTAAGAGTTTCCTCTAAAGTAAGAGGAACATTTTCAGTAATATTAATAGAATTCATTCCAACCACAGGTGGTGCTTGTGGTTTCCCTGCAGACATACTCAATAAAGTGGCTTGGTTATCAGCTAGTATTGACAAGGCTTTGTCTAGTCCTGCAGTTTGGAGTTGTAAGCCTTTAATATCAGAACTAATAGAAGCAATAGACTTATTCAACTCTTGCATCATGGTATTATGGCTAGCAATTTGTTCCATAAGAATTTTATTAGCCTCAAAATTATCATTACGTGGTGGCATAGGTTTCCAATTATCCCTAGCATTAGGATATGGAATAGAAGGACGATTGTTGGGAAAATATGGGGGTTTATTATAAGAGTTATAATTGTTGTTACCATACCCATTATTACCATAGTTCCTAATGAAGTTGACATCAATATTTTCAGGATTATTACCAACTAGTTCTTGCAAAGGCACATTTTCAATATTTTGTTTATTAATGAAAGCAAGAATAGTATCCATTTTAGATGACAAATCATTTGTTTCTTCTATGGAGTTCACTTTCTTAGATGGATTTGGTGCTCTATCAGTATGCCATTGACTATAGTTTTGCAAAATACTTTCCAATATGTTCTTAGCTTCTACTATAGTTTTTCCCATAAAAGCACCTCCAGCAGCAGAATCAAGAATATTTCTAGACATGTAATTCAGACCATTGTAAAAAGAGCGTAATATGGTCCATTCGTTGACCCCATGTGATGGACAAGTACTAAGCATAAGTTTAATCCTATCCCAAGCCATAGCAACATGTTCGTTTTCATTTTGCCTAAAATAAAGAATGTTGTTTCTATTTTGCAAAATTTTAACAGGAGGATAGTATTTCTTAATGAAAGCTTCTTTTAAATCATCCCAAGTTTTAATGCTATCAATAGGTAATGAATGCATCCACTCTTTAGCTTTTCCTCTAAGTGAGAAAGGAAATAACTTCAGTTTTAGAATATCACTTTCCACATTTTTAAATATCTGCATGTCATATATTTCAACAAAATCATGAAGATGCATAGAGGCATCCTCCATAGCACTACCGCCAAATTGTTCCCTAGTTATCAAGTTCAACAAATTAGGACTTACTTCATAACTCTCAGCATTTATCTTAGGTGTGGCAATGGGCCAAGCAATAAATTGATCATTTGGAGTGTTTGTGTAATCACACAACTTAGTTCTTTCTCCCATTTTAGCAAGTTTTTATGTGTTTTTTATTTTTTATGCAAAACTAAAAATAAATATGCAAACCGAACTAAAAAATGCAAGACAATGACAAAACAAGATAAATTGCTTTCAAGGTAAAGATGGATAAGATGATGCTCACGTAGGTGCAACCTCCCCAAGCTTAGGTGTTAGCACAAGTTGGTGATGAAATTGACTTGGTGAGATATCCTTGGATAAACCTTTCAGCAATGATTCCCCGGCAACGGCGCCAGAAAACTGTCTTGATGACGTGTACAACGACGCCAGAAAGCACTCTTGATGGCCCTTCACGTAGTTACCTGCGTGAAAAGTAAATGGGTTAGGTTGAGACTCCAAGTGCAGAGTGTGTAGTAAGTGGAAGACGTGTTTTCCCCACGAGGGGTGACTCAAGGGTTTAATATCGAACTCTCGGGGAATCAGTAGTGAAGATTTATCTTTCCTATCCTTCTTTTGGTTACCTACAAAATAAAGTAAATGTTTTGGTCCTCAACCTCACCTTGTGGTTGTCAAGCACAAGGTGTGAGAATGATATCAATATAATATGCAATACAAACAAGAAATAAATATGCAATGGTGGTAAATAAATATGCAAAGATGGTGGTAGCAATGATAAATGATATTTTTGGATTTTATATGATGAATGCAAGATGTAAAAGTGTTTTTGTATTTTCGGATTTAATAATGGCAGAAAATGGAAAAGTGGTAAAAGTGGTTGGAAAGGTGTTTCTTATGATTAAAAATGGACTGGGGTTCATGGTTTCACAAATGCACTCTCTCTTTAATAAAGTGGTAGACAATGGAACACTAGATTTGACATATGAAATTGCAACACAACAGTTTGATGACAAGTTATAATTATATGGGCATCACGTCCTAACATAGAGACCTTTTGGTTATTAGTCTCTCTTATACTCCACCAAGATGCGAACTAAATCATAACACCTCAGTAATTAAGATAACTCAGAGTATAGTAATAAGTATCATGACATGAAGTTAAACACCCAAGTGGATCGCAGAACTTTCTCTCACGTTCACTGCACTAGCCACCCCCCGTTACTCCAACTAATGCACACGTTCCCCCTCACACGCTCTCATAAACATGATTGATCATAACAAGTAAATAAGAACGGGGTACATAATATGCATCTACTTTCATAATTGAAACAAAACTATTGCAATCTCAAACATATATTAACTCGTTAAAAGATCCACCACAAAGGTATTACATGGATGACCGTAATCATGTTCAACAGCTCATACGGTACAAATTAGTGAAGCTCGAGAGAGAGAGAGATACATAAGTTACTTCCACAAACCCATAGTTCAGAGGTGGACTACTCCCTCTTCATCATGGAGACGGTGGAGAAGTCGTTGGAGAAGATGGAGACCACACCGGCAGCGCCCCGCCGGAGTTTTCCCCTCCAATCTGCAGCTCCAGGTCTCTGTTTCGGTGTTTCTGTGTTTCTGCGGCGCTCCTTCCAGAGAACGTCGGGGGACTATTTTTATAGGCGTTTTTAGGTCAAAACGGAGTCGGTGGAGGAAAGATCGACGGCAACGGAGCGTCGAGGCCCAATTGGAGGGGTCCCACGCGGCCAGGTACAGGGGCCGCGTGGGCCCACCTCTTTTGGCCCTCGGGGCTCCGCTTGTTCGCTTCCTTCGCCCCCAAGTCTTCTTCCTTCCAAATATTGACGCTCGTAAATTTGCAGGTGATTTGGACGTCGTTTGGGTCCCTGAAACATTAAAGGAAAGAAATAGGGTTTTCTGCCTGCGCAGGGTTAATTCCATAAAAAATAGGAAACATGTCAAATATCCCCAAAATCATTATAAAACAGTGATATAACCCTTATATGATGCAAATATGACTGGAATATAAGTAGAAATAATGCAAAGTTCATGTATGCATTTTACATGCATCAACCGCTTGTCGATGTCTTCGTCGCTTATCGTCGAAACATTGGGTATCTTCGTCGCTGATCGGATAGCCATGTACCCACTTGGGGATATCTACGTCGTTTATCATTAAAACATCTTACCATCGTCGGTGATGAGCCGGACGAGAGTATGACGCAGTGGCGATGCGATGGTGAAGGTTGTGTTGGAGGTTAACAACGCACCTAAAACAAGTACAACCTAATAGCTGTTGCGACGAAGACGAAGCTCACATCTACGAGTGACGGCGGCTGAGCGGAGACGATGGAGATGTTCAAAAAATACACGTACACCAATCATAGTTGCTGCTACTGCCACGGCTGCGGCGAGCGGAGGCAACAAAGGTTGAAACATATGGATGTATACATTTGTATTTAGACAAAGCTAAGTAAATTATTTTGGAACGGAGGTAGTAGATGGCAGCCGAAACGAAAAAAACAACATGAAAGCTGTGCGAAATGGATAGATGAACCTGCCCGTTAAAAAGGTATTTCAAACAGTCAACCGAGTGCCACGAATTTGACAAAATTCATCTAAAAAAGTTCTGAACATTGGTTCGAAATTGAGAATTGATAGTCGACGAAACTCGACACCGAGTACGGGAATGGAAACTGCTTGTCGACGCGTGTATTTTCCGTGTATGTTTTATCCAAAATCGGAATATGCTTATGTAGATTAAGAGTAGTTTAAAGAAGGTGAGTTTGAACAATCGGCCAATAGGCCTAGTCCAATCTGAGCTAAGCTGCTATTTAAAAAATGCCGCGGCGGTCGAATCTGTCCGGCATGCATAGGGGTCCACAACCACAAGAGCAAATATATCACCCTTCCACTCACGCTTGGCCTCCCGCACGAGCAGTTCAAGTGGTAGAAGAAGGTACAACGCGGTACTAGTTGAACTGACAGCCACAGAACTATTCAAACGCCATTGGAATAGACAGCTATATGCCGTCAGGCTCCGAGGGATTAGCCTCCCGTGTAATCGTGCGTGTCAGTACCGTAAACAAGTTATTCTCCCAGGTTTCACGAGTAAAAGTAAGAGATCAGATTGATTCCACCTAATGGACAGGGGGCGGCCTGGCCTACAGGCTGTACGGACGAATCTTTCGCAAATACGGGAGCTTCAAAAGAAATAGGATACCTGACAGAACTGCACATACGACAGACGTGGGGCTTGTGGTCAACAAAGTGGCTCGGATCCACATGACGAAGCAACGGCAGAGATAAAGCACGGGCGCCATAGCGCATGAGCAAAATCCACACTTGGCACCAGGTCCAGGAGTTCTCATTTTGCCGGTGTCGGCACGCGGCGTACCTGTAGCTGTAGGTGCGCTCGCTCGCGCCACCGTCAAGCCTTTTCCCCGCAATCCCGGCAGACAGGCCATCGATCGGGCATTCGCGCGGGCAGCAGGGAGCTGGCAGATCGCCCCCTGTTTCTGTTCTTGCGAAGCGAAAGCACTTGCACAGTTGCGATGCCGGTGTACGTCCGGATTCGAGTGCGGTTTGTTCCTTTTGCAGTGAACTACTAGCACGGAACATGGCGGAGCCCGGCGGCGTCCGTGCAAGATTAGTCTCGATCACTTTCTGGAAGAACAAATGATGGCTATACGTGCAATTAGTTAGTATGCAGCATGATCTGCAGCGTGTGATCAGTGATACTCCGAAACGGGCAGCATTGAAGGCTGAAGGCGATGGTTCAGCCGGTGCGCTAGCACGCTGCATGCACGCATCAAAGACGAGGGAAAGAACTGGATCCTTGCAGGCGCAAGGAAGCTGGCGGAGCTAACGGCTGTTTGAAGAAATGACGATATTTCTTTCTGAGAGAGTGGATGGTATAGGCTGATACGGTGTTCGTGTTTCTACCGCTTTTTTTACCGCTTTCTAGTTTTTACTTTGGCCTCGGCCGTGTTATGTCTGCTCCTTCTATATTAATATAAAAGGCAAAGCTTTTTCCTTCGTTTCAAAAAAAAAAAAACCGAAATCCCTTATCCACCCGGGCCTTCTTCAGACCAGGATTTCGTGAGCTTGATTGGGTTAGATCGTCGATCGCGGCGCATGGCAGGCGCGCGTGTACTTGATCTCTCTGTGCCGGGGAATTCTGGGTGGCTAAACGTCGCGGCCAGCGCCGTGGCCGTGCAAACGCAGCTTTCGACGGTGGGGCAGCAGACAAACTGGCGGCTCCCGTTTAAGGCTGGCTCATTGTGACCACCTAATATTTGTAATTTTCTGTTTAAAATTTTCGTCTGCCCAGACTAGTCGTTGTCTACGAAGTTGTTAAATGTTGGTTATTTGCCTACGAAACAAAAGCGAGAGACCAGACAGCACAGTGACCATGCATGGTCCTGGATTGGAGTGTTGTTGTATATATGAGTGCTCTTTGTAGTAGTACTACTCTACACGTCAAGAATAAGAAAAGGATCAAGCAAGAAAATATAATTAAAGAGGAACGATCACTTTACTTCTTTAGCTAAGTCTGATCGATTGGAGTAGCTTACCATTACGTGTAAGAGAGAAATTAAGCCGTGATTGGATTAGATGTTACATCTAACCATATCTTGTTAATATGACCAGTTGGGTTAGTTCAGATCATAAGTACAAACTAATATGCAACCGATCTCTTGATGCGTCGATTATATCTCTCTCAAGCCAATCTACCCTATTGTCTTACATGGTATCAGACTAAGCAATCCAAAGCTAAGTCACATTCCGTTGTTACCGCGACTTTTTAGGTCGTCGGACTCCTCCTCTCTCCCACATTGTCCACCTCCGTCGGTGTTCAGTCCACAACCTCGATCAACTGTGGGCGTCTGATCACCATCAAAAAGGAACTTACACATATTCGTATAAGAATAGGAAAGGACTTGGAACGGTAGATCCGCTCATCCTGCCTTAGAATCCTAGTTCGGTTGCCACGGTTTGCCTCGATTTGGTACCGCTCGCGCAACCCGCACCGAAACAGTGCTTTACCCCTAGATGTCCAGTCAACTGTTGCGCCTCAACGGTTCAATGCCGAAAATCATTCTTGTGGTGTGCACATGTGATCTCCCTCCTTCGGAGCCATCTTCTTCATGGATATGTCGAGGGCACCTTCCTGTGTCCGCCGCCACCATCATTGTTGCCCAGGAGGGCAGTGTTCGTGCGACCGAGCCCAGTCCGCCAAACATGTATGAGATCTAGCAAGACCAGGCAATTCCATCAGCGTTTCCCTTCTTCAAAAATTCAGATCTTCGACATGATTATGTTTGCCAAAACATCGCATGAGTCTTGGTCCAGTCTTGAGATGCATGTAACGCCTATCAATCTAGCTGCTCCATCAATAACTTGCCATGTATAAAGAAAGTTGCTTGCAAATCTCCTTAGTCAAAGTGTATACAACATATTTCATCAGCACCACTCTCCACGAACCCCCCCCGCGGTTCTATCCACCATGCAACTTGCTACGAATTAGTTAGCATAGGCCGGTGATCAAATGTACTAAGTCACATGTGATGCGACCTACATCAGTTGGAAGACCCTTATACCTCTCGCTAAATGCTTCCTTCGTGATGTCCATAATTTTTTTCAGAGATTGACTGGAATAGATAGACTCTTTTCTCTATCGATACATTGACCTAACAAGCCCATATATTTTCATAATATTATTTAATTTATGTGCACTTTGCGTATTTGCCATCACAAATCTCAAGCTATCATCCGCAAACAGCAAATGGCATTGGATCACATTGTCGTAGACCACTGGAAGGGGGGTGAATTACGGTAGACATTGTGTGTACAGATGTATACAAAAGATGATTCAACTAACACATCACAGAACCAATAAAACAAATCCTGCACTAAAACCAAGTTTAAACATAATAGCATGTAGATTGTGCCACTCAACTCGATCATATGCCTTCATCATGTCAAGTTTGACTACGCACACATCATTATTCTCCTTCTGTCGTCGCCTCATAGCATCACACTCTCATAACTCATAAGGTTGGGTATAAGGGTGATCCACGTGTCATTCAACCCATCACGAAGCTCCCCTCCGTTCAAAAAATCAAGCATAGCCGAAACATATCATCCTTCAATAATTCTCAAACCAATCTACCATGTGGTCTTTCGAGCCGGACACGTACATACGCGCCCTTCCATTCTACTCCCTCCGTTCCAATTTAATTGACTTGCTATGTAGCACATGTGGATGTATCTAGACTTGTTACATGTCTATATACATCCATATTTGGTGCATAGCAAGTCAATTAAATTGGAACGGAGGGAGTATACTTGTACGTCTTCTACCCCATCGCCACATGCCATGGCAGACGGCAGAGCGGTTCTTTGTCAGCTTGTCTCCATCAGGGGGCCCCGTGTTATTCCGCGCCGGCCGCTCTTTAAAGCGACCATGCATCTCACTTGCATCCGTCCTCCTTTTCTTCCAAAGTTCCATGCAAGCCCACTCGTGTCCATAGACTGGTTTCTTCTAACTTCCGACTAGCCTACGGGAAAGCTTGTGATGGCGCTTGAGGCCGTGGTGTTTCCACGGCAGCACCTCGCGTGCGGCACGGACAAGGCGGCTGCGGCGATGGCTATGCACGAGTCGTCGTCGCTAGGCCGCGGCATCAACATTGACGAGTTCGAGGAGAAGGGCGGCGTGGTGCTGCAAGAAGAAGAGGTGGCCGGCGCGACGATGATGTACGGCACCGGCGGAGGGGCGCCCAACGCCTGGGGCGCGGCCGCTCGCTCGTGCTCCGTCGCTTCGTTCGTCGCCGTCGAGGAGCACTGGGCGGACGACCAGAAGCGCGTCTACCCCGTGTCGCCACCGCCTCCTGCATCGTCCATCCGCCGCGGAAAGGCCTCGTCGCCGTCGTCAGCAGCAGCGGCCGCGCGGAGGCGGCGGCGGCGGCGGCCGAAGGCGGCGAAGAACAGGGAGGAGACGGAGAGCCAGCGATGCAACCACATCGCGGTGGAGCGCAACCGGCGGCGGCAGATGAACGACTACCTCGCCGTGCTCCGCTCCGCCATGCCGGCCTCCTACTCGCAGCGGGTACGTACTCGAACGCACTTCTCGATCCGGGACACCTGCACTTTGCAAGTGAAAGTGCAACTGCACAACTTGATCCGTACCATATCCCAAGAGCTCGATAAGCTTTACCGGTCATGTCACCGATGACCGATGTGCACGAACGGATCGGCTCTCGCCACATCGCTCGCTGTCCACAAGTAGCTTTGCATTGCACGTACTGTAGTAGTTGTCAAATCCTGTTGCCCCTCGTGGCCATGCACCGCTGCCTTGCATTGGTTCCATATGTCACGGGCCGAACCTGCAGTGTACTTCCATGGCGAACGTGCCCGTGCGCGCATCGGAAACCGCACATTCTCTCCTGCGCCAAATGCTTCGTGCTCTTGTTGTCGCCTCGCTCAGGAATAATGGCGTGTACCGTTTGCTGCAGGGTGACCAGGCATCGATAGTGGCCGGAGCCATCAACTTCGTGAAGGAGCTGGAGCAGCTGCTGCAGTCGCTGGAGGCCCAGAAGCGGCGGCGCTCCCAGCTCCCGCCGCCGGGCCCGCCGTTCGCCGGATTCTTCACGTTCCCTCAGTACTCCTCCACCGGAGCAGGCGACAGTGGCAGCGTCGTCGAGGGCGGGACCCGGCGGGGCGTGGCGGACGTGGAGGTGGCCGTGGCGGAGAGCCACGCGAACGTGAAGGTGCTGGCGCCGCGGCGGCCGAGGCAGCTGCTGCGGATGGTGGTGGCGATGCAGTGCCTGGGCCTCACCGTGCTCCACCTCAGAGCCACCGCGGCCACCGCCGACCACCTCGTCTTCTACTCCTTCAGCCTCAAGGTTAGCCTTTTACTGCTCCCATGATTTACAGCTTTCGGCCATTTCTAATTCAGTATACATAACGCCGTTTTCTGCCGCAGATGGAGGACGAGTGTCGGCTCACGTCGGTGGACGACATCGCCGCGGCGGTGCACCACATAGTCGCCGAGGACCACCGTGTTAGCTAGCTCGTTACCTGGAAATAGAAATGTCCCTGTAACATTCGTCCAAGCACAACGTAGATGCGTGCGACATTGATTACTCCGGCGATCGATTGGCGCCGTCGATCGTCAGGGTGGCAGTATTACGCATTGCTTCCGTGCAAGTTAGCATGTATCGGTGGCCAATTATTTGCTCCAACATGGCTGCGTGTCCACAACGGTGCTCAACTGGTGGCGCCGTCGCGGACAGCCACTGCCGGGTCTTCTTCGGTGGGTCATCCGTCGACGTACGTTAACCGGATAAGAACTTGTTTGAATGATAATCGAACTGGCCGCCACAATCATTCCGTGATGCAATCACCTCAACGATTATGTATTAATATATGTCTGGGTTTTCGTCCCCGCTTTCAGATTTCAGATTTTAATTACACGGAGAGAACAATCGGTAGAATTAATGTGCAGGAGAACTCTGAACTCCTGAAGGAACCAAAGTAGCTTTTTATATAATATATTTTCCATCGACGTCAAAACGCAGGAGAACGGCGACAAAAGCAAACCAAATGGACAATCATATGCTGTGATACTCGTAAATCTGACAACCTGCTCTTTCATGCCTGCATATTCCCAGGCAGCTCGTATTTGGCCACCTTGCAGCTACAGCTAATAGCTCTGATTTTCACACGTCCTACTCTGCTCCTTCAGTCTGACACTTGATTCCTGATGTGCAGATATGCTAAAACAAGCGGGGCCTCCAGCCTCCTTGATTCTTGAAATTTGCCTGTGGGAAATCGTACAAACCATTTCATTCTTTGACAAGCGCGGCAGTAATTTACCGCGTGAAATAGCATGGCCTTGTGCCCTTGTATTGCTCGGGAGAGAATAATTTGCAGTCATTGGTAAACAGAGATTTTCCATACGTGTGCCGTCTCTGTTTTGAAAACTACAGTTTTCATCTTTAATATACGAGTAATCGTGACTTACAAAGTAAGATTCTACTACACAGAACTACTAGATGGCTAGATTTCAATCTTATCCATATCATGAAACTACAGAATGAACAACCAATTTAATATAACCCTGATTTTCTTCTACAATCCACTCGTTCTGCTCCTTTCTTGCCATTGCTAAGTAAATGTCTGTACTTGCTCTGATCCGCTCCTAGTGGGGTGGCAGGCGAAACACTAGCCGTTTGTCGTGGGGTAGTCACGGCAGATGCCATGGGGGTGGCTTAACTCGGATGTGAGCCAGGCGACTTAGAATCCACGGAGAGGTAGCACACGCAGAATTTACCCAGGTTCGGCCCCTCTGTATGAGGTAAAGACCTACTTCTGCTTGTATGTATTTGGATCTTGATGGGGTGTACAATGGTGTGCGCACCAGAGCGTAAGGTTGCTCCGGAGGCGATGGAATGAGATGAATCTGTCCTTTAGGGTTGCGCCTAGCCGGCTTTATATAGGGAGCTGACTAGGGTTTTACAGGGAAATGACGGGTGACTTAGACGGCACTAGATAACTTGCTACAAGTGCGGCTTTGTGGGCGCACTCTCCGGGATATCCAAATCGTTATCTGATTCGGAAAGATAAGCTTGCCGCCTTCCCCGAGCCGGCCTACCGGGTTCTTCGGGGACCCGGTATCTTGGTAGGTGACCTCCGAGTGGGCTCTGGGCCACCCGGTCTTGTAGTCGTGGTCCTGGGCCTACCCGGTTGGGCATCCCCCATCACCGTTGCCGTATTTTTTGACAAATCTGGTCCTTTTGAGAAACTAAACACATGTATAGTCTCTTCTCAAAACTATTTTTTAATCTGGCCTCTTGAGATCGGCGCCAAAGAGGATGGAGCCATACTTGTTCAGTTCAGCGCCATCCAGAAAGTCTAATAGTTTTAAGGACTTCAATTTTTTAAAACAGGGGGACGGCTCCAGATGGAGCCGACCTCAGGGGTCTGATTTGGAAATAGCTTTAGAGAGAGGCCTAAACTGAGATTAGTTTTGCTCAGAGACCATATTTGGCAAAAAAAATACGCCGCTGTCACGCCTTCTCCCATCTCCTTCATCCACCCGCCCCCACCGAGAAACTCTGAAAGGAAATCCCAGTGGGTGTATGGTGGTGTCACGCTCTCTCGTTGCCCCTTGCAGGGGCATCCGGCCTAGCGCCATGTGCGACCCTATATAGCGTCACGCTCGGCGGTGCTCGGAAGGCCAGGGCGGCGGTCCTATAGTGTTTTGGTGGTGGCATGACTGCGGTGGTTGATAGGACAGTGTGGTGGCCGCCTATGGATCTGCATCGACAATAGCGGCGACATGTGCGATAGCGGAAGAAGAATCGAAGATTGAGACGCCATCCATTGCGGCAGTGACTCACGGTATGACTGTGCTCGGATCTAAGTCAGGATATTATGGCTTCATGATGTTCTAGTCTGCAGATTGGTGTTAGTATGCAGCCGCAGTTGCAGTTGGACAACGAAAGAGATTTCTTGAAGGCGTCCCATTTTCCCAAGTCCGTCATGTGCCGATGGCGAGGAAGACATGGATCTGGTAGAGGGGCTCTTAACGTGGGTTTCAGCGATGCCTACAGTCTCATCGTCGCCCGTCAAAACCTCATATGGGCACTGTTTCGGTCGCGTGGCATTGATCACATCCAAAATGTGCGTGTGAGCTTTGATCGGAAGGCCTAAATTCAGGCTGAAGAAGTTATGATACGTCATGTTCCACGGTTTTCGTGCTCGCGACTTATGCATATTCGCTGCGAAGCGTCTCTTTGTATTCGAAATTGTGAAGTCTAGAAATAACGTTCTCGTCCTACTTGGGTTTTTTCTGTTACGAAGAAGGGACGTGGAATGTCTCACAACACATTGTGGTTTAGTTTTTGTGGTACTATTTCAGGTGCAGGACAACTTCTAGGGTGGGAACCACTGTTCTGACTTTTGTCAGTCATACCGACAATGGTGGTGTTTTGACAATTGACTATGTTCGGCATTGTCAAGACTAGAAGGAATGAATAAGGTGGTCAAGCGGATGCGACACCACTTCATGGTTGAGTTTGGGTGATTGTAACATGACCAGAAATCTAGGGTGAAAGAATTTTTTTACGGGACCCTAGTACTATATTTAGGGCTGGGAGTACCAACAAAATCTAACCATTGAAATATAAGGGTACTTCCTCGTGTCTCGATGCCTCTGCTATCCCGATCAAGCGTACGCCATCCCCCTAGGTGATCTCGCGCATCCATGGTTGTGTCATCATCTCCATTCTCGTGTGCCTCACGCCCTCACCTTCAACCTAATCACTTGGCCGCGTCGAGTCCTCTAGATCTTCCACCTATACCAGCTCTTGGACAACCAAACTCATTCAAAACGTTCTTGAGTTATTTCAGGAAATCAACCAAGCTTGACTTTGCTGAGAAAACTGAGCAAACAGTGGCAACCCTGGAGTTCATCAGCAGCTTGCGATTTATCTTTGCAATTTTGCAATTTTTAAATATATAATCCTCACCATCAGATCCGTTCCAATTGGCGAGTTAAATAAATATAATTACAATGAATATTTATACATTATCAGTTTTTTTACCATATTATAATTTTCAACAAATATATGGTTTATACATAGTTAGCATTGTTAACTCTAAACTATATATTTAATTGTTTTTCCATTATATATTTGTAATGTATATCACTGAAAATATATCTGAGTTATGCAAAAAAAAAATCCTTTGTATTGTTCTTAAAAATATACAAAATCATTTTAGATGTGAAAATAAAAACAAAAGGGAAAATGCACAACCCTTTGACGTTCTTACAATTAAGGAATTATACATCGTATATGTATATTATTGTGTGGATATTATTATCTATTTTTATTTATTAAATATTTTGGTAGAGATTTCACTGCATATTACGTAGCAAATATCTTAATATAGGTGTGTAGTGTATGTTTTTGTAAGAAAATATATAGAAACGTCTGAAATATTAATTGAACAGATGACAAGATCATTTATTACTTGGTCAAATGTGTCTTACAAGTAACCTTGAATTTAGTACTAAATCGATAATATGTTGATGATTTATACTCCCTCCTTGTCACAATGTAGTGCATATGAGATTTTACAGAAGTCAAACGATGTGAACTTGTGAAGTTTGACTAAGTATGTCTAAAAAACAATTAACACCTAGAATACCCAATCAATACCATTATATTCATCATGATGTACATTTAAATATGGTATACATTTGATAGTGTAGATATAAATAAATGTCTCAATAAACTTGGTCAAACTTAACATCGTTTGACTTTTGAAAAAAACTAATATGCACTACATTGTGGTAAGTAGGGAGTACTTGTTACCAAAATAATATTGGTTATAATAATCACCGACTAACATAATATATTATCGGTTTCTTCCATTGCATCTACAAAATACAATTATTATATATATGCTCACTCCAATGTGTCTCTGTATATAATTGCTTTTGTTAGTTTTTCAAATAAGAAGTTATATATGAAATTAAACATTGGAATATATTGCACCTGATACATTGGCAGCTTGGGCCTGGGATTGGGAAATTAGCCAGTATACACTGAGAGCGGATCCCACCCGGCCTGATTTTTTATTTTATTTTTGCGTCTTCAGGCTGGGCGCGGGCTCAATATTTCATTTTCAATCAGTCAAGCCGGACTTGGGTCTAGATTTTGCATCTCGGTTCTTCAGATCCGGACCAAGGAATGCCCAGGCGTAGAATATATCCAGTAAAACATTTAATATTGCTTGTGTAAGGTATTCACATGGGAGACTAGCAGCCAAGTTAAACACCACCACTAATTTAGTTGGTTTGTTCCTATGTGGTACATTGTACTGATCTACCGTGTGCAATTGATAATGTAAACTAAGATTGACTTTTTTCTACTTATAAATTGACAATAGTCTCGTATAAGAGTTCCAAACTTATTTTAGTACTTGAGGCCCTAATCCTCTCCTGGCTCGGGGAGGTCCCTATGTTTGCCAGGCCGATGGACCGACCGCGCAATTTACTATGATGCATCACATAATTCTTGGCCGACACATAGTCGTCCGACTGGTTCGCTTTGTATGCGAATTACATCAAGGTAATTACGAGAGAATAATAACGCCCTTGCGTATGTACACCTTAATTGCCATCTAGATTACCAATTTACCCTAACTTTTGGTGGTGGATTGGTGGTACTCCTGACTCCTGAGCATCTAGGTTAGAGTACCGACTGATATTTTCCACCAGATTAGACTAAATGGAGATTTTATATTTATTTAGGGGTATCGTAAAAAACTTAGGGTGAAAACCTATGGTCTGACATTCATCTGTCATACCGGTAATGGTGGTGTTTTAGATCTTGGTTTTCTTTTAATAATTTGATAGTGTGCATCTCTATATCTCGACTTGCTCATGATATTGAGTTGTTGTAGAGACCGGTATACTTGCTATTTTTTTATTAATATATTACCCTTTAATGAAAAGAGTAAATGTGTGTGCAACTGTAAGATGACAAAGAATCTCGGAAAGTCTTGTAAGTAGTCCCTCAATGTTTATCAAATCACCTGTCATTTTTTCTTTCTAGATAGAAGGCCACCTAACCAACACATTCTCCACTGGCCACATATGAAAATCAAACAACAATATATGCAACATTCTAAGAGAAAAATGCCTCGAGTCTTAATAAAGAAAGCGATTCCCCACAGTAGCCTAACTGTGGAAAAAAAACTCCAAACTGCTGCTTAAAACCTCGCTATTCTCCATGGGACAAGGAATCATTCACTCTCATGAATTCTCTAGGCGATGGTGCTAAATAAAATGGACCAGCCTGCAGAAAGTTGCAGAGGAACACAAAGCCATTGTACTTTTGGATCTTGTCTTGAGCAGGCCATGGCATTATACGTATCATTAGATCGAGGCAGGCAAATTGGCGTTAGGTTCTTGGAGAATATAGGAAGGACGACCTCGCGGAGTGACCACATCGGGCTGCGCAAGATCGAGCTGTGACTATCTGAAACACACAACAACCCTGTTACATCAGGTTAGGTCCGCAGCATAGAGAAATGTAGCGTCTGAATCGAATCAGGAGCTCTTCAAGTGGTCCACATCTTTCGGTGAAGGAAGAAGCCATGACGACTTCACCATCAATGATCCCCGGCGGCAGATCTAGCAAAACAGTAGGGTTCAGAAGAATCAGAGTGGCATATGCGTATGCCTCAGGATAAGCTCATGCTAGTATATCATATATGCATGCCTTAATAATTCAGCTTAAGCCATCACAGAAAGCAAGCTCGGCAGTAAGAGCATCTCCAACCGCACCCCCCAAAATCGGACCACATACTGCGCCCGGACGCATCCGGACGCGTCCGCGGAGGGTGACCGGACAACCCCTAAAAACATGCTCCTACAACCACACTCCTCTTTTCTAGTTGACATATTACTACAAAGGCATGCAACACGTCCGCATTTGCTACACTAGAATGGAAACTTGCATTGCATCCGCCTTGCTACGCTAGAATCTCCCTACTCGTCATCGGAGAGGACGATGACCGTTGCCGCTGCGCCGGCGGAGCCGCCCCGTCCCGCACTGCCGGCCGGAGCCGGGCAAGAACCCTGCTCGGAGTCGGAGAAGAACCCGAACGAAGAGGAGGAGGAGGCCCCGGCGTAAGGGCGGCCTTCACGAACCGCCGCCTCCGCCTCGAACTGCTTGTCGAGGAACCCGGAGCGGTTCCTCATCTGCCTCATGAAGAGGCGGTCCGCCGCCTCCGCCTTCAGCTGCGCCTCCGCCGCACGGTGCTCCGCCGCATCGTCGTTGCGCAGCGCCTCCTCGCGGATCTGGCCCTCTTCCGCCTCCGCCTGAGCTCTCCACCGCTCCGTCCCAGCGCGTACCCGGGCGCGATGCGCTTCGGCCGCCGCCTCCGCCCGGCTGTGAAGCGCTTCGGCCGCGCAGGCCGCCACCTGCCGTTCGACCGCCGCCTCCGCCGCCGCGCGTCGGGCTTCGTGCTCCACCTCCGCGCGGACGCGCATCCTCTCATCCTCATCCTGGATGAACTCCGAGCCGGTGATGTCGACGATCTCGGCGTCGTCGGAGACCATGAAGTATCCGACGGCCGACGACTCCGAATCCGCCTCCGCCGCCGCATCCGGTAGGCCGGTCAAGGGAGGGTCCCACTGTCAGCGAGTGAGGGCGCGGACGCGTCCGGGCGCCCCCAAACCCGCCCCAGTTTTGTGCTGGATTTGGGGTGTGCCGGACCGTCCGGTCGTTTGGGGCCGCTATAGGGGCCGTCGTTGGGTTGCGGTTTTTGGGCCAAACCCTGTCCGGGCTGTCCGCCCGGACGTTTGGGGTGGATTTGGGGGCTCCGCTTGGAGATGCTCTAAGGCAGACAATGCACCAAGTTGATCCGTCAGATATGGATCATATCCGCCCTGTATTTTCAGTTTCTTCTTTCTTTTAATTTCCAGAAAATAAATGGACTTGAGATTGAAGCCATTTGGTGAAATAATTCAACGCATGTAGGATCCAGGAGTTCACAGAAAGAGATTCAATTCCGGTAGGATTCGCCGCGTCCCAAACAAGGCCTAATAATAACTGATAGACAGATTCATGGTGTTGCCGTATTGGGAGTACAGCGTATTCTCAAGCGTCTAGCATAACCGTTTGTTTTCAGAAATTAGGCAGTCCTATGTACACCCGACTCTACTCTCTTCTCTGCAGGTCTATCGATCGAGCCATCGCCTGCCTGCCTCTACTACTGTTTACCTGACGCATCGCCAGGGCGGAACAATCAGGCCACCATCGTCTGCTCTCTGTGTGGCATCGAGACCTGTCAGGGTTCGCACATTGCCACAAACAAACCAGCCAAATACCAACACCTGCTTAACATCTCCACGTAAAAAAATAAGAAAAATCGGCTGCTGAAAATATGGAGCCTGAATGCATGAACGCTTCAGGTTTGTACTTGCTTGCGAGTTGCACAGCGGCTGGCGATCGAACAGTTTTAGATCGACACCGGTGGGAAGCTAGCAGCCTAGCAGGTACCCTGGACCATTCAGGATGCCCAATGCATCGAGATGAGAAGTGCTCGAGGGAATAATATGGTCACATTCCGCTGTGGAGCTGTCGTGCTCGCGCGACAGTGAAAGTGAGAGCGGGTTTGGCGCGCAAAAGAGATAGCATGCGACGCGAGCAACTGTTCTTCATTGAAGTCGCGGCCTGGGCGAGATGTCATGTGCGTGGCACTCGATCGATCGAGTTTGGTCCTCACGGTGGATAGATAGTTGTCGTTGACGCAGAGATCTCTCTCTGCTGGGTTGCATATTACCATGGTCCATGGGTGCTGGGTAGGCAACCGATTACCATGGTCCATGGGTGCTCGTACAAGGGTGGTATAAGATTCAGAGTTGAAACTACTGATCAGAATCTTAAGTACAGTAGTTTTTAAATCGGTTAGCCAGGATGACGATATAGCGAGTGATCATAGGTTCTGCTGGGTTAATTACGCCCGAGTTTTGCAAGCCAATGTGTTATATACGATAGCAAGATAAACGACGAAAAGCGGAAAGATCAAATCAACGGGGACACGAGATTTAACGTGTAAAACCTCTCCAACAATGGAGTAGAAAAATCACGGGCGCCAACCGGCAATAATTCACTATATCAAGTGAGGTTACAAACACCGGGGATTTACAACGTGTGACTTATCCCAAACTGGGTTTACAAGATGTAAATATGGTGGTAAAACCCTAAGTCGGCTGCAGTACATGCTCAAGACTCCGACGACGGGTCTCCACTTCGCTCCGAAGTTAGACTCTTACTTTATATTTTCATATGAATTTGGAACGCATCAAAATAACACAATGTTGGTACTCGCCCATTGCCAAATCATACCTGACAGTTGGGGACATCGACTAACCCATGCTGACCCTCTATAGATCTTTTTTGTATAGCTTGTCATACTGCTGCGTCCCCATTAACAGAGTATTTTTTTTATGACCTTTGTCCTATTCTGCACCTTGATGATTCAATTGCACTATGCCAATCTCTCAGATCCCATCTCTAAATATTCACTGGCTTCGGCGACTGTCAGGTGACCTGACAGAGACTGACTCTGGTCTTGACGACTGGTCGGGCCGCACCTGACGGTCAGCGCAATGCTGCCTGTCTGGGGCCAACTCGCAGTGTCGAGTCAGACCAACCTCACTAACGAGCCCAGGAAGATAGGCTGGGTTACATGAAAAGGATCATAGGCCTTGGGCCGGCGCAACACCCAAAGCTGTGTTCCGTGCAGTTGCAGCAAAGCCGTTGGCGGCCCGCGCTACCGCCTTTCTCATACGACGCGGCAGTGGCAGACCAAAGCCGTGTCCACCCTGCCGCCGAGCTTGCTCCGGCCGCGCGCGGAACTCACGGCACGGCGCCGTCAGTGCGGTGCCAATGGCAAGTACGGTAGCAGCTAGCCGCCGGCCACCGTGACGGCCGGAACCGCGCTGGGCTCGAGATGGACCCGCGTGCAAACGCAAAGCCTCGCGATCCGGAGTCTGAACCTCAAAAGGAACCATGGACCAGTGTGGATTCAGAAAGCAAACGCAATACCGATCGTGGCTCATATTCTAGAGTAGTACTCTGTGTGATCAGTCGAGTCTCACTCTCATGTAGATTCCGTGTCGCGCAAACCTACACGGCCAGCCTCCATCATCCCATCAGTGGTTTGTTGGATGTCCAAGGTAGTCCATCATCCAACAACACCGATTTGCATATGTTCAGGATCAGGCCACCCTGTGCATGCATCAACCGATTTGCCGCTGCCCTGGCCACCTGGAAGCTGATCTGATCGATTAACGTCATCTCAAACTACAGGATCTAAGTTCATGCATAGGAGATGGATTGCCGCAATGCCTCCTTGAAACGTACTCATTCCGTAAGTGGGAAGTCGTTGTCCAGAGGTTTGGTGGCCTAGCTAGCCGAGATGATCTCCATGTGAAGAGGTAAATCAGATTCCACAACGACGCCGCGCGTCCCGTCGGCCGGCGTCACTTCACTTTGTCCGAATACTCTAATATCATAGAGACCTCTAGATGATAGTATGAAAAGAAGCCGCACCTAAAAGGACAGAATAGCCTCAAAGCTACAAAGGTGCATCACCTAGCAGGGCATCTGAAAAAACAAGTGAAGTGCGATCACGGCCAACCGTTATCTGATCCAATGCTCGAGAATACTTTGACCCGCTGCAAATTATTACAAGTAAAAAGCTATGTGCTGCTCCTTCCGTTTTAAATTAGATGAATTTCATTTGTTTAAATGCAGATGTATCTATACTTGTAACATGTTTAGATACATCCACATGTGGATAAATGGAAGTTATCTAATTTGGAAAGGAGGGAATACAAGTCTGGAGCTACATATTTGAAAAATCAGAAATAATTAGTGAAACGACCTATTTCGTTCGAATTCTACGGAACACTGCAAACCTTCATGAGTACACACGTACGGGTGCTGATTGGATGTACAGTCCGTTCATCATGATGGGAACATGCCTTTTGAAACACCATCATGAAAATCGTATTGGTTGTTGGCACGAACAGAGCCAGCCGACTATACTAACAAAAAGCGTTTCCACTGCATTTCTTCATAGGTAAAGTGGCTCGACATACATATTCGTTCCCACACATCCGGTGAAAGCCAATTGCCCACCAACTGCACGTTGCGATCGATCCTGTTATATAAGTGTCACATTTTCCGGGCCTCTTCTTCTCAAAGTAGTAGTGCAACATCGTCCTCTCGAGTTAACCAAACGCTAGCACCCGATACTAGCTTTGAGAGTTCTTCTTCCGCTTCAGTTTGTTGAGCACGATGGCTTCAGGCACCGGTACATGCCTGGCCTTGGTGGTGGTGATCCTTGTGGCCCGCGCCTTCCCGGCAGCCGCCACCAGCTTCACCGTCGGCGACAAGTCCGGCTGGACGCTCGGCGTCGATTACACCACCTGGGCAAGCGGCAACACGTTCAAAGTCGGGGACAATCTCGGTAAGTTCTTATTGCTTTCATATGTGCATGTCGTTCAGGAGTCATGAGTGATGGATGATTAACCTCAGTGTGTTCCTCTGTCATGAGTGGTACTGTAGATGATTAACCAATTGACGAGTTTGTTTCCTGTATTTTAGTGTTCAACTACGCCAAGGGGCTCCACACGGTGGTGGAGGTGAGCGCGGCCGACTACGTGGCGTGCGCGGCGACCAACTCGCTCGGCTCCGACAGCAGCGGCGCGACCACCGTGCCCCTCAAGACCGCCGGCAAGCACTACTTCATCTGCAGCATCGCCGGCCACTGCACCGGCGGCATGAAGCTCGAGGTGACCGTCTCTGGCTCCGGATCCTCCTCCTCGCCGTCGTCGCCGACACCCACGCCGAGGACCCCGACCACGCCGTTCACCAGCCCGACACCGACGACGCCGACGCCGACCACACCGTACACGACACCTACAACGCCATACTACACGACGCCGACGTCTCCGGCGTGCACGGGGACCACACCTGGCGCGACTCCCGTAACGCCGGTGACCCGGGCACCATGCCGATCTATTATTACAATTCCGCCACCGGGCTCGTGCCCGTGGTCTGGGCTAGCTTTGCCCTGGCCTGTGCCGCGATTGTGCAGCTCGGACTGTCATAGGCCGGAAAGCTAGCCAGGATGTGGAGGCAGTGCTCACATATATATAGGTCACGTCGCGTGTGCAACGTGTTAATTTGTTCTTTGTCGTGGTCGTGGTTTCATAAATTTGGATGAAATGAACCATGTGTTCCTGGCGTACTACATGAATTGCGGTGTTGATAGCTGTCAACTACCAAAAGCTAGCATAGCTAACAAATTTCAGACACAATGTTTTGACTTATAGGTGTAGATGTACCCATTATAAAAAATAAAATTTAAATACTTTTGAAAATGTCAAAAATTCCAAATAAAAATTTCGGGTGGACATCCCGACATTCTATATTTGCACACAAAGTTTAGTTTAAAAAGACATTTTTTTGGCCCGTGTGAAAAAGAAAAATAAATATTTAGTGAAAATTCATTTTGGAGCACCGGAATTTGCCTTTTTTAAGCCACAAAGAATTTCATATCTCGACAAAAAAAATTGTGCGGACATAAATATCCGGGTTTACATTCGAACTTGTTATTTGGATTTTTTTTGACATTTTGAAATGACATTTGGTAGTGAGAGCATCTACATCTATGAGTGAAAGATGATTATCGTAATGATTTGGTACAAATGTAGGGGATGTCTATGGATTACTTGTGGACATTATTCGATGCTATGGTCTCTCGGTACATAATCTCAAAGAGAATTCGATGAATCTAAGTCTTCAAGTTCCTTGTCTTCTACCCGGTTTTTACGATTAAGGGGCAAACAAATAGCACAGTCGAACTCGACATGTAATACTATGCTGGTAAGACGCTGATATTGAAACATGGATTTAGCAAAATTGGGCATCTTGATTGGGAGTTCTTTCTTGAAAACACTTCTAACATCCGAGCTCCAATGCTCCAGCTTTAAAAAAATCAAAAAGTTTATTTCTCCATCTCAGAAAATTCTGAAAAAAAGCATATATGTGCATATACATATCTACTACACACACCCAAATTTTCAGAGAAATATCATTTCATACGCGATCTTCACAAAAAAGACAAATCTATCAAATGACGATTTATTTTTCACCCTTTATAGATCATGATATTGTAATTTTTGTATAGTCTATCATATAACGTATTATTGAGCGAAGCTATGCAGATATATAGATCACAATTATATGTATCCAATTTTTTTTGAAACTTTAAAATACCATTTTCGATTTTTTATAAGGCAGGATGAGCACTACATCTTGGGAGCCAGAATCCTCTCTTTTTCTCTCTTCTATTCATTCATAGCGTGTTCCTTAATATGCAGAAATTCACTCTGGCTCCCGAGCTCATAGGCTCCTGCTATATTAAACGAAATTTAATAAATAGTACTTCCTCCGATCCTAAAAGAGCTTCGCGAGTCGTACGTATAACTTGTGCATGATCAGGTCGTTTCCTACGAAACTTATATCGGATCGGAGGGAGTAAAACATTTTAAAAAATTCTGAAAACAATTGGAGGCGAACACATACCAATGTACAACATACGTGCCAAGTTTCGTGTCGAAATGACATTCGGCATGCTCTGTGCAAAAAAGACAAATCAGTGGTCAAAATGCAATTTCAAAAACATACTTATTAGATCACTGATTTTGTTATTTTTGCATAGAGCACCACACCTCACATTTCATCACGAAACTTGGCACTTTTTAAAAACATGTATATGTTCATCACCAAAAAAATTCAGGATTTTTAAAAATATTTTACTATTTTTTAAATTTCGTTTAATATAACAGCAGCATATAAGCTCGGAGTAGAAACGCCTCTCTCACATGGCCACTCTCTCGCCGTAATGGTATTCCGCTTCGTCCATTCGGTGGCGCCTTTTTGCTCTACGCTTTATCCGACGCTGCATTTTGCTCTGTTTTACAGCGACTCTGTGAGTGTCTGAGTGAGGGGCGGAGTCTCCGTGCTCCCACCGTCTCCGCGCACCTGTTCCGTGTGGGCTGCCGGCGGCCGGAGCTTCCGGTCGTCTCCATTTCGAGGTGATTTCATGCCGTGACACTCTTCGACTCAACGGCTTTCCTCTTCTGCGGGTCTTACTCACCATCTTCTTACGCATAGAGCCTGCCCGCTGCCTGTTCGACGGAATGGCGAGGACGGCGAGCGGCGAGGATCGAATCAGCGCACTCCCCCTCGACCTCCGGCTGCTCTTGCTGTCCTTGTTGCCCTTGGACGAGGCCGTCCGGATGAGCCTGCTCTCCCGCGTGTGGCGCCACCTCTGGAGGAAAATGCCCAGCCTACGCCTCGTCACTTCATCGGAGCATTCTGAGGGCTTCGAACCCAAGGTTTTCAACAAATTCGTGAACCATCTGCTCGTCCTCCGGGGCCACCTACCTCTGGACAAGTGCGAGATCAGAGCCTACCGATCCAAGGTCGATTACGATAATTACGATGAAGATGAGGATGATCCATACCCATACGCCAACCTGTGGATCCAGTACGCGCTAATCTGCAAGGTTCGGATGCTCGCTGTCATCGCCGGCAATATCCGTAACTTAGACCTCACTGTGCCTCTCGCCTCTGAGCGCCTGACCACACTAAACCTGTACGATGTTGACTTGGAAACGTGCACTGCACTTGTTGACTCCCAAATGTGCCTTGATTTCTCGAGCTGCCCGTTGCTAGAGGATCTAAAGATGGATCACTGCAGTATGGCGGTGCACAGGATCTCCTCCAGGTCGATAAAGCGGCTGCGCCTCACCTGGTATTGTTCCTTTGCTGCTTGCTGTACTGGTTCCCGCACTTTGATCAGTGCACCAAATCTAATTTCACTGCAGCTTAGTGATTTCATTCTGGATACTCCTGTGCTTGAAAGCATGCCGTTGCTAGAAACAGCATTTTTGAGGCTTAACGATGATTGTGGTGATACTTGTGGTGTTACCGATCCTGGGGAACAGAAGTGTGGTAATCAAGACTGCCAAGGATGTTATGGTTATCCTCTTGGTCATTGTCGGAGTGTCCTTCTCAGTGGCTTGTCAGATGCTATCCATCGGGAGTTGATAGCTCACTCTAAAGTGGTAAGCATACACTTACTACCATCTCCACTCTTACCATTGTTTTTGGTGTCAAGTGGTTTCTCTTATAGTATCACTATCTTGTGCATAAACACATACTTAATCAAGTTCCTTATTTTTAGTACCATGCTCTAGTGATGATTATGATATTATTACTATGCAGTTAATTCTATTGGGGTTTTTGACCTGCAATTTAGTGATTTAATATTTTGCTATTCATGTTTAGGGCTTGCGGGCCTGAGCCTGTATCAGCAATATGTCCAGCTTTAGATGGAGAGGAATACGATATATTCTTATTAGTTTTTTTAAAGCAAAACCAGCATTTCAAGCCACTAAACTACTATAGTTTGTCCAATCAAGCCCTTGTACTATCAATTTGGTTATTTGTGCCCTCAAACTATTTGTTTCTGTATAAGTGGACTCTTTGATTGCTGCAATTAATAATGTATGGGCTTGATTGGACAAATTCGAACAGTCTCACGCTTTATATGTAGTTTTGCATTTCCCTATTACTTTTGAATCTAAAATATCTCCCCAAAGTTCCTACGGGAGAGTTATTTATCAAATAACCTCGGCAATTTTTCCAGTTTATCTACAGAAGGGATTTGGCATGCTGCCCCATATTTGGCAAATTAAAACCCTGTTACTCAATGAGTGGTGTGCAGCTGTTGACTTAGAAGCGTTAGTTTGCATTCTTCAGCACTCTCCTATTCTTGAGAAGCTCACACTTCAGCTTCATAAGGACAAGTTATTTGTTCCCTGTATATGTAATGTCGCTTTATTGTTAAACGGATTATTACTATACTCTGTTGACCTCACTAAAACATTTTGTAACATCTAGCAACACCACTTCAACACGGCTGGCGCTAAAGGAAACCATGGTCTGACAGAATCATTAACATGTGCTCACCTTAAAGTAGTTATCATTGAATGTCCTCGCTATAGTTAAATGTCCTTTTTAAAATGTACACAACATATCTGTAGTCCTCTAATTTGGTCCATGTAAGTGATTTCGTACATATTATGCTTTTCTTTCATCTATCTATGTATAGAAGGTCACAGAGCCAGAGTCGACATGTGAGCTCGAGGATCTAAAAGATTACTGTGTGGAGGAACTTCAAAAGGAGCGCTACTTTATATGTTAAGAGAATCATGATATTTTCGAGGGGTGCTTTCATCCCGACGATGCCTGGGTTAAGAAGGTTCGCCACTCTGGCTTGCTCTACAAGCATAGTGCCCATGACAATGACTTCACTTTTATGAAACTTAATATTTAGCCCTTAGAACAGCTTGGAACGGATCAACAGAAATTTCACGGTTGGCAATACTCCGAGTTTTGGATCATCGTCATTGTGTCTTCAGCATAGTGGGCAATTCCATCAAGGGATAAGGTGTGGAGCTACTCCCTAAATATAGCCGTCAGACTATCCTTATGAAGAATGGCAGCTAGTGCGTCGACCACCAGGTCAAACGACGGAGGGGAGATGGTGCCACCCTGACGACCAACGTGTCTGCACTTGCTGCGGAAGTACGGTACCATCCCCTTACAATACTATCTTCTTTCCTAAATATAAGTCTTTTTAGCCTTTTCTGATTCATAAGTATCTAGAAATATTTTGGAGTATTGGTTCACTCATTTCATTATGTATTTAGTCCATATTGAAGTGGTCAGAATATTTTATAATTTGGAACGGAGGGAATAGTAAATATAAAATCTATTATAAAATCACATTATGACAGAAAGCTACTCAACTTGTTCCATAATATAAGATGTTTCTTGTATTCCAATTCCAATACGGATGTATGTAGACTACAAATTCACTCATTTTGCTCCGTGTGTAATTCGTAATCTCTTATTGTCATCCCTAATAATTAATGAGAATTAATTACATTTTAATGAGAAATTGTGTTGCTAAGGGAAGACATATAGTACAATGGAGAAAATAGTCTTCTCTTATTTCTTAAGAGATCATCCCTTAACTAAGGGAAGGCAGCCTCCTCTTTCCTCATTCTCTCTCCTCCAACTAGACAAATATCCTACATGACAACGCTAAGAGAAGCCTGACGTCACCCCATTATACATGCCCTAACTAATCACTTCACTTCTTTTTTTGTGCATAAACCACTGGCTATTCATGTACTACTCCAAATCAAAGATTAATTCAACTAATTTTAGATCCGATCAACGGGACCCGTCAATCGGTGATTTTTCTTAGAAAAACGAAATATTCCTGTAACTGAAATTGTTGACGATATCTACTCTGCAATATTTTGATACGTTTTACCAACACTTCAAAATTGTGTCCACTTTCCGTGAGATAAGGTCAGATTTTCAAACTTTTTAAAAAACATCTCGAAATTTTCTAGTAACTGAAACAGTGTATACCAATTAATATGGACATACAATGCCCTGTAATCACTAATTTACGGGTTATTTGATTAATTTTACGGTTTAGACCTATGCGCAACGATTACACGAATAGTCGGTGTTTCTGCACAAAAAAATGTAAAGTGACTTGTTTATGCAACGATGACAAAAAAAAAAGTGCAATTTCCTCCATTTTAACCCTATCGGAGCTATAGGAAATACAGTAAACACAAAGGTAAGTGCAGGTTAGTTAAGCTTTCTTTTTTGCAAATGCACACATATTTCACTCAGCAATATACTTCTAAAATGTTACATAGTTGTATCACAATATTTAACTTCTCAAATACTGAACATGGAACACTATAGGAACAAGTGCAGCTACAGTCTACAGCCTACAAAGCATAGCGCTTTCTTACAAACCTGTGCACGGTTGACTTATTAGCAAGGTCATTCTATGATGATCTTCATAGATGATGATCCGTTGGTGACTTGCTTCCTTATTATATTATTCTCTCCTTCGTCATTTTGAAACTTGGACATGATGGGCAATGCAGCCTGCTTATTTATAGTCACAACGTTCGCATGGCTCCTTATAATGCAGATGAATGTTCTGCAAAAACACTGCTCGCTCCATTACAAGCTTTATATAACTTATCAACTTTTCTTCCTTCTGAAATCCTTCAATGTCCAATAAATTTAAATTGTAATGCTTGAAATCTGATTCTTTCCACAGCACATTAGTCTTTTGAGCATTATCAGCGCATGAAAGCTTGTACCGTCCACATATATGACGTGATATCTTGAGATAAAAGCTATGGAGGGAAGGCGCGGCTTCAAGAAATAATAAAGTCCACTTAAGGTCACAGTCGGCGAAAATATCATACAGATGTACAACTTTCAGATTACTGAATACCGGGACTAGCTTTTTGGGATCTTCAGGTTGAAACCAAACCATTTCATCATGGAAATCCAGATAAAGAGTTGTTATGCCACTGGTGTTAGACAGAAACCCACTCAATGTGAATGGCATCTGCCAAGACAATAGCGCGGAGGCAACTCTTATGTTATGAAGCCGGGGGACATAGCCAAATAGTAGTGGAGATTTAGTGGATAACCAGGTATCATAGAACAGACGAGCCAAGAGCGGGAGACAGACCAACTCAACTTGTGAGAAGTAACATTTGATCAACTCCAGCGCCACAAGCTGGGAGCCAGGTGCATCTATCTTCAGTACAGAATGTAGCTGGCTCAGTTTACACGAGTGCAGGCAAAGGGACTGCAGCTTGTCGCATGCATTCAAGATGGTTTGCATGTCTGTTTCACCAAATTGCAGTCTACGCAGAGTGATGCTTGTAAGCAATCTAAATGTTTTGGGGCAGGCATCTAAGAGAGACATGAAGCGTCGGCCAAATGACATCACGCGCTCCTCAGTGCATCTTGTACCTCTGATCTCGGGCCATATGTTGAACTCCAGAAACTCTATATTCCTACTCTGAGCGGCAGCATTGCCAACAGCCTGCCCAATGGAGTGCAGGTGACATGGGTCCGCGAGGTAGAAGATGAGGCGGAGATCCTTGATGGCACTTGTCGATGCCAGCAACTTCTTCGTTGCTTCACAGTACGAAGCCATCACTTTACCCATTGCGCGAGTCTCAGAGCGTTGCAGGAACTCATCGACATGGAAAACTAGGCGTGAGAGTGTGAGCGGGAGGTGTCTCCACCGCCTTGACAGGGTGCTGGTCTGCATTGCATTGCGCAAATACAAACGTTCAAGGATGTTGAGAAGGATGTCATCAGGTAGCGCACTGAGCCTATCTTCTTCTTCTTCAGCTTGACTTTCATTGATATCAGACGGTAGATCCGTAGGCACCCGCCTGAGAAGGACTTGCTGCTTCTTCTTCCAACAATCCGAGCTTTTCTTCTCTCAACAAAAAATGCCAGCTTTTTCAACCCGGAAACTGACAAAGCTTCCGTCGTCGGGTTTGGGGCGGCCAGACGCCGCCTTATGGGACGAAGGGAAGGTCGCCGGAGGTGGAATCGAGTGGCCCGCAATCCGGCGGCGTAGCGTGTTTGCTATAACCACGCTCTCCTTTTGGTTTGTTTGATTGATTGAACGAGCGTTACAAATATAAAGCGAAATCTAGGTTGAATCGGAGAGGAACAGATATCCGATCGGGTTTTTGGCCGATTCCGATTCGAATCCCATTATCACGCGGCGGCGGCAGCAGCAGCAAGAAGAGGGGATTTGGACACATAACAGGGACCAGAGAGCACCTCATGACAGGGAAAACAGAGATTGATGGAAGAAAGGAAAAAAAATGGAGGGGAATAGGAGTTGTACTGCAGCCAGCTAGAAGAACAGTTTGTCGGCGCGCGGTGCCAAACTAGAAGAAGAAGGCACCGCCACCGCCACGGGCCACGGCGGCACCGACGCGGCAACGTCAGCGAGTAGGAGCGGCAACTGGCAGCGGTATTTGAAAGCAGAAACGGGGCGGTTTGCTGTTGGCAACGCCGGCCGTACACATCCGTCCAACTCGCGAGTCACCGACGCACTGACCAGCTAGGCCAGCGATGCAACGCGCCGTCTGTACGTACGCGCTGACTCTACGAGTCGATCCAAGGCTGGCTGCGGGCGTGGCGGTGCCGTCCGCTATTAATGTGCACGTTAATTAAGTTGGAGACCGGCAACAAGCAAGGCCTGCAAGTGCAAGAATGAGTAGACTTTGACTTTTCCGCGGAGGCAACGCAACGCAAATATGGAAACGGAATTTTAAAACGGAACATCGTATTCCGATGCAACCAGCAGGAGACGGAAATTCCATTTCCGATAATGTGGGAATTTATGTTTTTTGCTACGTAGTGTTTTCCGAATACAACAACAGACCGAGGAATTTTAGTAAGAACATTTAGCCACAACCCAATCTGAATTAAAAAAATAATAATGATCTGAAACGACCATGTTTAGGCTTTATGTATTTGCATATCATCTCTCTCTGAGTCGCTCCCAATTTGTCATTTCAATAACGCACGATAGTAGGTGTTTTCAATATTGCCAAAGTTAATAAACTATGCGCACTATATTATATAATACTATATTTTTTTTCTTGGGATTAGGAACTAGAATTCTTGGGCCTTATGTAGTACTCCCTTCGTTCCAAATTAGATGATTTTCATTTGTCCACATACGGATGTATCTAGACATGTTATAAGTATAGATACATCCACATTTGGACAAATGGAAATCATCTAATTTGGAATGGAGGGAATAATCCGTGTCAATCAGTTCCATCCGTATTCGTAATTTTTCATCCCTAGTATACGTATGTGCCGAGCAAACTTTATTCATTCTCGCCACGAAGTTTCACGGTGCCACAAATTCCTCATCGCACAAGCAAAATAAACTTTGGGCAGCTCGCGCGCATGTCAATTGAATCGATCTAGGCAGACGGCTTCTTTTTGGGCGCTTGGTCGGGGTCTTGCGCAAAACCAGAGAGGTGGTCTCTGGCTTTCCTTGGAACCAGGACGGAAAGTGTCAAATCTTGCGGTGCACGGCCACGCAGCAGAGAGAGAGAGACCAATTCCGCAGAAAACACCAGGGGACGACGAAGACGGAATCTCATCGAAAACATTTTCGCTCCTAGCAGCTTCGTGACCTGCTCGGAAGCTCTACTCCTAGTACTTCGCTGTCCCAGCTTGACGGTTTTTTTTTAACGACTAGCATGACGTTTTTGTTTTGTAATCGGTCGAGTATTAACCCTTCTGTACCATCTCGTTTCTATCGTCCCACCAAGAGCGATACCTGTGTATTCTGTACCCCTAAAATCAAACAGCGCGCTGTCAAGAACATAAGTGCTGACTGAGGCCATTTCTTATGCTGCTCCGGTACTTGGTCTCTCCGTCGTCACCAACACAGCGGTTTGTCTGCCCGTCCTCCTGCCGGCAGGTGCAGTGCAACTGTGCAAGTGCACCAGCGCACGAACACACTCAACATCGCAAACAAAGTCAAAATCATCGAGGAAAGCAACCCGAGAAGAGGCGAGAATGGAGCGAAATTCCCAACCAAACCGAAGGGATATGAATATGAATATCCCTCTCACTCTCATCGCACGCCATCCCAGATCCCGGGCCGGAAGCTTCCAAAAAGACATCTTTACCAAGAAAAAAAAGAAAGTTATTACAAAAGGAAAAAAAGCGAGTAAAAAAGAACAGAAAACAAAGCCATGCATGGCTACCGTACTCACTTTGCCGGCGCGAGGAACAGCCCGGCCCGCCCGTGCGCACGCGCCGCCAGCACGGAACCAGCCAAGCGCGCCATCGCCATGGCGATCGCATCGCAACTCCGCCACGGTTCCCCTGCAACCTCCACGAAACTCCCCCACGACGACGCCTGACCCACGTCGTATATATTGCCCGCACGCTCCCCCTGACGCACAACCAACAACGACGACAACTACTCTACCTGTGTGATCGAACTGGCCGTAACATCATCGATCCAAGCTAGCTTTCATCCATCCGATCCTCTTGGCGCGCGAGAAATGGTGATGGGCAAGAAGCCTAACAAGGCGGCAGACGGCGGCGCGCGGTGCCGGCGGCACCGGCGGCAGGGGGCGGCGGCGTGTGCCCGCTCTGCCTGCGGGAGCGCCTGTCCCGCCTCTCGCTCTCCACGTCGCTGCCGTCCGTCGTCGTCGCGCGTGAGCAGGCTGTAGCTGCTGCTGCTTGTGCCTCTGCCTCCTGCTCGGACTCCGAGGCGTCGTCGACGGAGGCGTCCAGCGGCGCCTCGTCGGGGTCTGCCAGCCCCAGGTTCCACCGGGAGATGAGGCGCGCCGCGAGGCCGTCGCTGCTGATGAGGCACGAGAGGGTGGTGGCCGTGGACGGCGACGGGGTGGTGAGAAGAAGGAAGAAGGAGAGCTCCACGAGCTTCTGGACGAAGCTGCTGCGTGCGGCGACCGGGGGAGGAGGAGGCAAGAAGGACGGGTGCTCGGTGGCGCACTCCAAGACGGTGGAGACGAGCACCGCGACCAAGTGGATCATGTTCTGAGCTAGCGCATGCGCGTTGCATAATTGGATTGCACGTCCCTTGATCAAATCTAGCTCTGCTCTGCCTGTTTGTGTGGCATTCTTTTTCTTGGTTCATTTCGTTGTTTGTTAATTTTGAACCTTTGGTAGTATTTGGACTGATAACCTTAGCCGATAAATTTCGATGCTCTGTACAGATTTCAAGGATGTTTGCATGACTTGACCGATATTTGGTTAGCTTTTAATTTGCTCCGGAATATGCCGAAGTCGTTCTTGGATAATCTTTGCTATACGACGATGCCATTTACAGATCAAGCTGCCGCGCGAGTACTAGTCAAAAGCTTCCTGTATCAGCCAAGTCAATGTTTTTCCTTGACAGGCACGCATTCGCGCAAACGACGCCCTTCAACACATGCCTAGAATCGATGAAGACCGTGATTAAAACCGTGAAGTCTCGCGAAGAGTCGTGATTTGAATCTTGGCAAGCAGTCCAGCACTCACAGCTCCATAGCATTGGGGCAAAATGATCCTAGTTTCGCATCTGTGCACCGCCCACACCAAGAGTTGCCCCCTTGCGAAATTCGTAACACTAGGTGCTGTATAGGGCATTCCTTCAAAACAAAAAATCTGGACAGCACTCAATTCTATTGTTCCCCGTTTACTATGCAATTTGGTTTTACTTTTGGATGTGCCTGGGCTTAGAAACACTAGTGTCTACCGTTCCACTAAAAGCGATATTTTTGTATTTTGTACCCTTCAATCAAATAGCGCACTGTCAAGAACATAAGTGCCGATTGAGGCCATTTCATATGCTGCTCCGGCGCTTGGTGTCTCCGTCACCAACACTGCGTTTTTTCTGCTCGTCCTCCCACCGGCAGGTGCAGTGCAAGTGCAACAGTGCACAAACACACTCAACACTCAACATCATGGCTTTCCCTCACCAGTGTCGACCCTATTGGCACATTTCCTAGCTTCCTCGCAAACAAGTCAAAATCATCGAGGAAAGCAACCCGAGAAGAGGCGAGAATGGAGCGAAATTCCCAACCAAACCGATGGATATGAATATGAATATCCCTCTCACTCTCATCGCACGCCATCCCAGATCCCGGGTCGGAAGCTTCCAAAAAGACCTCTTTACCAAGAAAAATAAAAGAAAGTTCTTACAAAAGTAGCCAAAAAAGAACAGAAAACAAAGCCGAGCATGGCTACCGTACTCACTTTGCCGGTGCGAGGAACAGCCCGGCCCGCCCGTGCGCACGCGCCGCCAGCACGGAACCAGCCAAGCGCGCCATCGCCATGGCGATCGCATCGCAACTCCGCCACGGTTCCCCTGCAACCTCCACGAAACTCCCCCACAACGACGCCTGACCTTACCCACGTCGTATATATATTGCCCGCACGCTCCCCCTGACGCACAACCAACAACGACGAGAACTACTCTACCTACGTGCTCGCGCAAAATGGTGATGGGCAAGAAGTCGAACAGGGCGGCCGACGGCGGCGCGCGGTGCCGGCGGCACCGGCGGCATGGGGCGGCGGGCGTGTGCCCGCTCTGCCTGCGGGAGCGCCTGTCCCGCCTATCTCTCTCCACGTCGCTGCCGTCCGTCGTCGTCGCGCGTGCGGAGGAAGCAGCATCAGCAGCTGCTGCTGCTGCTGCTGCGTCTGCCTCCTACTCGGACTCGGACGCGTCGTCGACGGAGGCGTCCAGCGGCGCGTCGTCGGGGTCTGCCAGCCCCAGGTTCCACCGGGAGATGAGGCGCGCCGCGAGGCCGTCGCTGCTGATGAGGCACGAGCGGGTGGTGGCCGTGGACGGCGACGGGGTGATGAGAAGAAGGAAGAAGGAGAGGTCCACGAACTTCTGGACGAAGCTGCTGCGTGCGGCGACGGGAGGGGGAGCCAAGAAGGAGGACGGGTGCTCGGTGGCGCACTCCAAGACGATGGAGACGAGCGCCGCGACCAAGTGGATCGTGTTCTGAGCCCATGCGAGTTGCACGTCCCTTGATTAAAATCTAGCTCTATTTGTGTAGGATTCTCTCTTTTTGTTGGTTCATTTCGTTGTTCTCTGGTTACATGACTTGACCGATATTCGCTGGTTAGCTATAATTTTCTTCGGAAGACACCGAAGTTGTTCATGGATAATCTTGCTATACACGACGATGGCATTTACAGATGGAGAACAAGTCAGGGAAATGGCTACTTTACTACTCATAGTAATTAAGCACGTGCACATGGACGTCACATATAAATATATAAATGTATGATGTATATAAACGTAGTTGTCAAAGTTCTAGAGGAAAAAATCAGCTTAAAATAAACTAAAGAATCATTATCAAATTGCTATAAAAATCGAATAGCAGAAAAATTATCAATTATGAAATGCAGATCCATCAGTTTCATTTCATAACCTGGTTTAACTCTAAAATATGCACTAACTCGTGGGCAACTATGTAGCAGCAGACTCCAGCTAAGTGAATGAAGGCGGAACTAAAAAATAAATTCAAAGTAATTTGCTCTTTACTGACTTTGACGGCATGAATATTGATCTAATGCTTCAGTAAAATGCATTGATTAAATATCACGTGCATGAATAGTGTCATTCTTGTTACAAGCACCCTCAAGACTGCAGCGACATACTTACATAGATAGCTACTATGAGAATAACTGTGCAAAAATTATATTGCTCTAGCACTACATGCACAGCTCATTGTAACACGAGCAGTTCGGAGGTTCATACACAACTTGACTCATATTAAAGCTTCCATATTAGTGATAGAAAATCATGCAAAAATTCTCCATGAACCACCAATGTAAGTATATCATGTATATGGACCAAACATATTTTGTTATTCCTTATTAAAATGAACAAGAAAAGGATTTGTTCATGACAAAAACCTGAGCTTTTGCTATATCACGACAATAAGTAATAAGCGTACCTGTGTAATTACACTATAAGAGGAGTACGATGTCGGTGTCCTCGGTCTTCCTGTCCTGCTTTCCCTGCATGACCGGATACCACTATTACCAAGAAAACACAGCACCTCCAATCTTTTAATTCTATCATATGTACACATAATAAAACTTCCGGTCTGATTGCCCAAGTATCTATCAGGAAGGCTCCATGATCATAGTACACGATCGGCTTTGTGCTACACGATCAGTCGTATAACTGGTTAGGAACGAACCTCCATTGCACGTGAAAAGACACTGCGCACGGTCGACGGACAACAGTTCGTAAACAATCTTCATGCTTCGTCACCAGCCTAGGCGGTGGCTGATTAGGTCCCGAGGATTCATACTTTCAGAGAAGCAGGCGGCAAGTGCTAAGGCGATTTGTCCAGGAAGGCCGCGAGAGTGGCTGCGTCACGGAGCTGGGGGCGTCGTCGTCGCTGTGGTATGGTCCTCCAGCGCCCGGGCGCTGGCGAGATGGTCGTGGTGGCACGGCAGCGTGCTTGCAGGGGCGCTAGGCATGGCGGCGTGGCGACGGCGTCTGCATGATGGCAGGGGCGCGCGGGCGGCGACGGCGTCCGCCTGATGGCAGGGCGCTTGGCGCGGCGGTGGCGTATGCCGCGTGATGAGAGAGATTTTGATTAGTTGCTTTGCGTGATTAGTGGATATTTTTTGTTTCCGCGTGAAACTGGCTAGTCATAATCAATTAGCGGATGATCCAATAGAACATGAGCAATTAGCGGGGTATAATGGCAGGGCATCGGTGTAAACCGTGGATTGGGGATGTGCTCAGTCAGGCTGACCACGGGTATGACCTCAACCGTAGGATATGTTGGTTAATGGTCGAGATTGTTTGGATCAACCCCTTCTCTCCCTTTTTATATTAGTGGTGATGTATGAGTCGAGTCAATGTTATTTCCTTGTCAGGCACGCATTCGCGCAAACGACACCCTCAAACACATGTCTGGAATCGATAAAGACCGTGCAAAACCGCGAGTCTCGCAAAAGCTTTTACACGGTCGTGACTCACAGCTCCATAGCACTGGGGCAAAATGATCCTATTTTCACATCTGTCCACCACCCGCACCAAGAGTTGGCCCTTGCGAATTCATATTACTTGTTGCTGTATAAAGCATTCTTTGAAACAAAAATAATGCAAATTACTTTGAGAGTTTTCGTTACGATGCAATTTGGTTGGTTTTACTTTTGGATGTGCCTGGGCGACCAAGGACCTACCTAAAAAATGGGCATATCTTCACTCAGCGTAACAGAACATAAACCGGGTAGTGCAAGCTAGATGTTCCGCAAAAAACTCTTGTGCATTTTCTTTTTTCCATTTAATAATAACACCTTAGATCAGTCAGATGTTTTCAACGCGCATCATACATCGTATGCATACTTACAGCTTAAACTCGTCAACCTCAAGTATGAATCGCTCATCTCCAGTACAGATTCGACATTTCACAAGTAAAAAAAATGTCAACAATGCCTAATCCTGCATAGTGTGTAAAGCAGAAAGGTGCCGTACGGTCAGGCTCCCATGATCTGTGTTGGGAGAATCAGCAGTCCTTTCTGCAGAGGCCGTCATCATGTCATGCTTTCATGCTGCAGCTTTCCAGATGGGCAGGGGTCTCGAGCTTCCACGAAGCACACCGAAACCAATCATCTGATCTATACATCCTGTATTTCTTCTACTAGCTAATGTCACCGAATCCTTTAATTTCCTGAGTTCAATATTCTAACTTCTAAGAGAAACCCAATGGACTATCTTCTTGATCCTGGAAATGTAGGATCCATGTCTCTAGTATCGTCATCGTCGTCATCTTCGTCAAGGTAGTCTACAGGCAGATCTGCAGGGCGCCGTTTTATCCTCTGGAAGATGTCATCGAGAGATTCAGGCGAAGAGACATTCGAATGGGGAGCATATCCTGGATCCTGGCGCAGTGGAGTGAACTTCTTGTTGCCCATATTTGCTTTGAAGTTCTGAAAACCATTCTTCATTGAAGCCCATGTTTGGGTGATTCCAGCAGGCAAGCGCTGTTCAGAATTCCTTCTTCAAGCAGAGATACAGATGTTGACACAGTTTCCTTTTTCGTTGGCTTCGTTGCCTGCCGACTCTGATCTCTAACAGATGAATACTTGTTGGCAATAGTTTCCCTGTTCTGAGCATATTTCGATTGACCAACTCTTCCATCAACTCTTGCAGAAGTTGTTCCCTCATTCATCTCCACTGAATTCTCAACCTGTGAATAACACAAGAAAACGATAAATAAGGAGAAATGCTAGTAATAACTAAATAAGTAACAAAACTAGATAAATTTTGGCTGGCGACAGTACAGACATTTCAAACAGAACAAAGACATATACTAACAAACTTGGGAAAAGTTTAGTTAATTCTGCTACGCAGCGACAGTACCTTTCCAGATTCTACATCTGTGTGTTTGAATCTTGCCAATGGAATAACCTGCTCGCCAACTTTATATCCTTGTTCAATCCAAGATCTCTCTGCAAAGAAAGTACACATTTTGCTTTGGCAGACCATGTTTTTGAACAAACCAAAGGCAGTATTTAAACCATGGCTTACAGTGATATATAAAAAGTTCGATGAAATGATCAGACAAATCAGCAATTCTATTTAAAGCTGGATAGCCCAGGAATATGCTTATTAACAGTGACATGTGTGTTTTCCGTCGCAGAAGAAAACAATAACATGGAGGTTGGTTCGGTGGAAGCTAAGGGACTAGCAGTTGAAAAAGAAACAAAGATAAACACAACGATTTGCTAATGAGAAATAAAAGATATCTACATAGAAAAATCTGCTGACATACTAAGATAAAGAAGGATATGCCCCCACAGAGAAAGCTATGTAGTTCTAACCTTTTTGCAGAATGATCATTCCAGACGGATCAAAGCCATCCAGATTTTCTTCTTCGCGCTGCAACTTGAACACTTTCCAGCTTCCGAAATAGTCAATCACACGTCCAAAGAAGTTACTAGCAACAAGTAGAGTATAAACAACCATAATTAGTGGATAGATCCTGTTGAAGCCTCTTCCAAAGAAAGGAACTGCGTCATCAATGTTCCCCATTCTCTGCAATATGGTTTGTTCAGCGGTTAGCTAGGTCTTATTCATATCATGAACAATGAGCATAGGAATAAGACTGCAAGGCTGTGGAGCATTCCCTCTTCAAATATCAACTAGTATAGCCTTCACAAAACAGAAGCACACAGCGTAAGTAACATGGAGAAACTGTCAAGCTATTACCTTCTCAAAAGTAGTTTTAACATTACCACCAAGGCGAATGAGATTCAGGAAGTTATAAGAAATGGGAGGTGCATATCTTGCAACCATCCTGCAAAATAGCATTCCGTACACAGCCTAGAATGAGTTGAACGAATTGGGGACAGGAAGCACATGAAACATATAAAAGCAGAACAGTATAAACTTACGAACAAATCATAAGCAAGCTGACAGAACTTGTTTGTCGTGGAGTCAGAGAATAAAACATTAACATCCCAATCTGAAATAGTGAATAGTATGTGCATACACACATATACATCAAAGGGACGAATGCAGCAACCTGTAGACAAATAGGGCGTAAGTAAAATCATGAAGAACAAGGTTGATACTACAGAATGAATGTACAACCGGATGACAGTATAGGGGCATTCCATTGATTAAGAATTTAAGATAGATATTTTATACTGCGTAAATGATAGCATGGCCTATTATACTCAGTGGCCTGGTAACTATGTTGCCTTGTATTAGTCTGCATGTGTTTAAATAAGAAACATTGCCCAGTGTAAATAAACTACCAAAGGTATCACTATTAACACAATTTAGTGCACTGCAGAAAGCGAGAGCCGTAGCCCATAGTAAGTACAAAAGTTCCATGTAAGCTGAACATGGGAGAGAGATATTTTTAGTATCTACATGAAGCGCCCGATTTCTTACCTGGACCAGAACCTCTCGCTTTCCGACGGATTTTACAAGAATGGAAAAAAGTGATAAATCAACACCACTTGGCAGCAAAGTAGCTTCAGCCAACAGTATAGCAGCAGACATGCAGCCAAGAATAACAGCAAGTGCTTTCTGAAGCTGCTTTCTCAATATACAGCGCCAAATGAACTCTGATAATGCAGAAAAGTGCCACTGAGTCAGTTCCGTACACTACTGAGCAGCTATAGGCATTACCTCAACTTACTAAGAATCTCTGAAGCTTGGTTAAAGTTTAGATTGTTTCGTCTAGAAATAGCTTTTAAGCCATTTTGACTAGTCCATAGGTAAAGAGAGGAGCAATAAAAACATTTCGTGCTGGTCCGAAGGATTACCCGTAGTGTCTAACAGGGATCCGAATGTGCCTGATCGACTCTCCCTAAAACTTGATACATATTTCCTGCTTAGATAAATGAAATTACATCAGTTATGGTAGATGTTGGATCTCTCAGACGATTTCAGACAAGAATAGTAAGTTTGCAGTACATATTGATCAAGGTTTTGCAAAGAAGTTACTGAAGGATATTTTACAGCTCACGCATCTAGAATGGCGATAAGATTATTCAGACCACCTATCAAGCTATTCATGTCTAGTAGCACGCGTCACACATATAAATACAACCAGCATACTTGCCGAGCCATTTGTGGAACTATCAGCAGTCCCTGTTTGTACACAGTACTACCTGTTTCCTGCTTAACCAGGTCAATGAAACCTCCATCATATGGCGTGCCACTTGGCATCACTTATTTAACAGAACTTTAAAGTTGGTGTAGGTTTGTGAGGCATTACAGTACAAGAAAAAGGTTCCTAAAATATATTATCAAAAAAGCATTCATTTTTTTAGCAATAAAAAAAAGCATTCATTACAGTGCCTATAGGACAATTCATTGAAGTTGTAAGTGCAATTTGTCATGATTGACATACTCTGTAGATAATATTTAACAAAAGCTTGACAAACTCACCATCCAGTTGCATCACGGCGTTCATAATTTTTAATGTCGTCCTCTAGATTGAGAGCTTCCATGACATAAGTCATATATTCACTGTACAATAAGAGAAAATAAAGTTAGTATTATAAACTAAAAAGAGACACTGGCGACACCTAGAATGTCGTTTTCTCTACACAACAGAATTTTGAGAACTACTTTGGCAAGTCTAGAGAAAGTTGGAATTTATGGCATATCTGGCACAGCTGAGAGAAAAGAGAAAGAAACAATAGTAACATGGTCCTGGGCCTCTAGCACTCTACCCACAATGGTTGGCCATAAAATCGTGATTCATATAGAACCCTGCCTAAGCTGTAGCTTCAATCAAATGCCTGCCTAAATCAGTCATACTTGCCTAACTCAAGAGTGTGGCAAAGTTAGGAAACCATAGGCTGTGACTGTGAACCAAGCCTTGTTACACTTCCAGTTTCCATATAAATTCCGAACTACATTGGTCATACTAGATATTACTAAGAGATACACGAACACGAAAAGTAATATCATCCTCTGTTGGTTTATTCCGCAATACCTTTTACACCGATAGTACTCCTCATGGGCCCTCCTAAGTTGACGTCGGAGAGTGGCCATTGATTTATCATCTGTGTCATAGTCCATATCATTTTCACCTAATCTGCCACCAGAAGGCTTGAAAGACGGATCATCCCGCAGCTGAAATGTACATAAAATCACACGTTGTCATCTCTAATTGTAAGGTTTTTAATTCAACTATAAATAGTACTACTAATTGCTTTGGTACCATTTGAGCAACCATTTGGTCAATAATATCCATATAAGGTCTTAAGAGATCACGCTTTGACATTTGGTTCGAAGTGGCTTGAGCAACCTAGAAAAGGAACAACACTTCAGCAAACTGCAACAGGTACGAATGGTTATCAAGGATTTGGATAAGTACTTACAACAATTGTATTTGAATATTCTTGATGAGCATTATCAAGCTTTACAGCGATCTTGGCAACTCTATGAGAAAGTACTTTTTGGCGGTGAGTCCAGTCTGCATTTTTCCAAATGTTTCTTGGAATTTCACTCAACCCAAAACCAAGAAGAAAAGCACCAGTCACAAGTCCAAAGGTATTTGAGCATGCCATTGCAAATCCCACAATCCCTCCATCCCTGTCAAAAAATATTTATTCCAGGTCAACAGTCAAGACTATACATCACAGATATTTAAATGACCACCATTATCTGAAAACTAATTTGTCAGAGCTCAAGGTCACACAAATGATAATGCAAAGGAGGGTAGTATTTTGTCAGTAGTAATGTTTACATTATATTTTCTTACTAATCAAAGGTGACTATATCTAAACATAATGCTGGATAACTTGCTCCATGTTGAAATGTTAGATATGTTTCCATGAAACATTCAACAAGTATCAACATAATTACAAGGTTATCCACATATCAGATGAGTCATAGAACATAGGAGCTCAAGTGGAGATTTCAACATACCAAGCTCTATGCATGACCAAAAGAAGTATGAGTCCAAAGAGGCCAATAGCTCCCACAATTGAATAGAAGAGCAAGTTCATGTGAATACTAGTTTTTAGCCTTTCTTTAACAGTGAAATCCCCAGCATCTTCATAGCCTTGAATAGTAGGAACTACAGCCCTGTTTAGAGATATAGACACAAGCCTTGGTTAAGATATAAACACCAATGAAGATGACAAGGATAAAATTTACTGCATCCATGACAAATATACGAATTGATAACTAAAGTAGTACCCACAAAAAGGCACTAGGTTGTCGACTGTTCCACTAGAAATAGAGTAAGCAACCTTATAGTAACAAGACAAGCTTAAATTCTTTTGAAGGACCAAACAGGTAAGAAAGCATATAATAAGAGAGGAAATGTGTTTTCCAGTATTTTGCCATTTACAAACGATGTAGTGCTACATGCTTAATGACTTCTTTTCAAGCACATACCTAGTAAGTTCATCTAAAGCTGAAACAGAGGTGATATGAAAATGCTGTTCTGCTAAATCGTTAACTGGGAACTGAGGAATCGGATCTAAAATGAAAGATTTTTTGCATTTTGAGAGTAGCACTGACATCTTGCTGTAAGAAATACAGAAAGCCATGCAAGACATGATGATAGTTCCATACCATGTTAAGATAAATGTGCTCCAATACGACCAGCTCCAGAAGAAGCCGATTCCACCTTTATCAAAGCCAAGTAATGTCTGCATTTGAGGTGATGTAAGAGTTTAGATCAAATAAGTATATGAAGATCATTTGCCAGCATGATGCGTGGATAAAGTTTAGCATACAGGGATTGCATTATTTATTGGCCAAAATATATGTTGATATTCGAGTTCTAACTTCTCAACAAGCAGTGTAGGAAGTGGTCGACTAACACCCAAATGACCATGACATGACATCAATGGAACATGTATCTACAAAATGTACGGGATGCTGATGTAGCTGACCTAGGGCTTCTTGGTGGCAAATGGTAAAACCTGGTTTGTGAACGTTTCCCCTACACCTGATACCTATGCCTCGTGGAGATAGCAAAATTCATGCTCGGCCTTCATGCGGCTATACAGCCAAAAGGAGGAGAGGGTTCAGACTGAATGTGTGTGAAGCTGAACCACAATATCTGAAGAAGTTTGATGAATTTTATGTCTGGTCAATGTTCAATCCCATCGTTCGGTTCTTAGTTCCTAGAGCTCAAAGTTGCTGCTTGTTGCAGCTGCGTGCTCCATTGTTACATTCATGTGAACCGTCAAATAGCTAGAGGGACATTAATTTCCATTTTTCTGTCATATACTCTTATGAACGTAACATAATGGTGAATACATGAATGGCACGGCGAATTGATGACTTAATAGGCAAACTCTAAACAGACAGCAAAAGAGCTTATTCGAAGGGGGCCACAGTAAGACGACGGAACATGGGGATGCCAATTAACCACAAAGGGCCAACTGGTGCAGAGAGAGACTTCTCAGAAGCTAATTGGAGTCAGGCTGGCCATATGCACTTACCCTATGGTGCCAATTCAGCTCGGCTACGTTGTATATGCTGCATTTGATGTAACTATGAATGAATTAAATAATGAACAGATGGCCTCTCGGATGGACGCAGGGGTGTACTTGATACCCTATTCACCCAGACCTCATTCCGGGACCAGAGGCAGCAACTCAAATGCATGATTCACCAGAAGTTAAATTTATGTCTTAATTCCCCCATACATCCTAATTGGCGGATCTCACCGCACCGACGACAAAACGGGTGGGTCAGGAACACGGCCCGGATCGTAATCGAGGGGTCGGGTGATGTAGAGGGATGGAGATCTGACCGTCCAGATGTCGGCGGGGACGAGGATGATGAAGGAGAGGGAGCAGAACCAGGCGTAGCCGACGGTGGCGACGACGTAGCGCGGCACGCCCGGGCCGGCGAAGTAGCGCAGCGTGACGATGACCATGCCCAGCGTCAGAGGCAGCGATATCAGGTAGAACACCCACATCTCGCCGCCGCCCGCCGCGGCGCCGCGCCGGCCGGAGGAGAGCCGGTGAAGCGGAGGGGGTGGGGGCGAGTCGGTGGCGGTGGAGGAGTCCGACTGGCTCGGAAGCTTCTCTCTGTCGCGTGGCGAGGTGGGGTACGGGAGATCGCGGTGTTCCTTGTCTCCGGAGAACTGGCGAAGCGCACGGCGGGGGGAGAGGTAGGAAGGAGAAGGAAGATGGTGGTGGTGGGCTCGGCGTGCCCAGCAGAAAGTCGTTTTCTTCGGGCTATTGCAATTTCGGTACGAGGGGAGTAGCACGCACGCAAAATTGGATCCGCCCAATAAAAACGAAATATATTATGCGTGGGTGATACAGCTCTCTCGGACCAAACTTTTGACCCAGGAAATATATTAGATTGCGCTAAAAATGCTCAACCATTTGCATTAGAATATAATAATTGTGTACAAAGTACTTGGCTCCTAAGTTGATTTTTTCTAAGGTTGACCGCATTTCAAGATAAATGTATCCATATCTACAACGTCAAATCGATATAGACTCGTATGCAGATTGATATAGGAGTACAATTTTATGCGAAACGGTCCCCGGATTCAACAAAAAGTACCTCGGTTACTGAAAATAAGGGCTATAAGTTTTTTCAAAAATCAAATAGGAGTAGTGCAAAATTTGACCAACTTTTTAGAAAGAAAAAACTATTAATATCTAAAATACCGTGAGATACATCATAAAATATATTTTCATAAAATATTGTAAATATAGTATTGCAGTTATTGATCGTTTTCAAAAGTTTAGTCAAACATTACGTTGTTTGACTTTTGAAAAAAAATACGCCTTACTTTCGGGAATGGAGAGAGTATTGGACGATTGGCTTATAGGGTAAGGATTACCTAATTTTATTTAAATAGAAATTTATCTGTTTTCATATCCGTATTCGCTTCAAAATCGAAACCACATATGTATATCTATTTGTAAGTAAATTCAGATAGTTTCCACATTCATCTTTAGTCTCTCGAATTTGGATAGATTTTCACTGTCACTTTCACCCTACATGGTAGCTCTCGGATGCAATCTCGAAAAACACGACTGAATACCGGGATTTCACCCGACTTTGGCTAAAGTGTGTGGGTAAACCACCACGCTCCCCGCATGTGTAATCCCGTGTAATAAAAGAACAGCCAAAAGAATGTACGCTCGAAATTAAACCCAGCCATTTTACACAAAACTAACAATGAAAAGCAACAGAAGCAAATGTGTACCAAACCTAACAAAAAACTGAGTGTCGAAATTCCAAGACTAACATTGAAAAGCAACTAAAATAAAAATTACTATTAAATGGAAGTTGGCGATTGTGGTAAGGCGTCTAAGAACACTCAACACTTATCATTGGATACATCTCGACCATCCAATCTACATCCGACCTCACACAGGTTTCAGTGTTTCACAACCAAAAACGGCAAGATTTTTCTTTAAAAAAATACCCAAATCGAGGGAGCACCACATGTAACAAAAATCCAACTAAAAGCAAAATTTAATCACTGTGTGTACAAGGCGTGATTTCCGACTAGACTAGCTTCTCTATCGCTAAAATAACATCAATCCATCTGTACATGATTAGCTTGTTGACTTTGTTGTTGGTTTATGGACATTTCCCTTTGTTTCCCTTTTTCTTTCTAATAATATAAATATAACCTTTTAGCCAGCCATGTATTGTTCCCAAGAAATATGTTGTGGCTGAGATATAAGTTGCCATTGAGACGAGATCAGTCGATGGAGCTTAATTGTCGTCCATTATCCATGGTTCATATGGTTATACATAAATTTATATTTTCCGGGACATGCATTGCACTGCTACATTCTTGAAGGGTAGAAACGAGCACAAAGATCACTATATGGGTAACCAGAAAGAATTTATACTAAATGAGGTAATTGCTATCACAACCGAGGAACTAAGGATAAAAAATGGAAATGACTAGAAGAAACACTTTCCACACACAGGATCACCGGCCGCTCTACTACCGGCAGGTGCCGGATTAACCGGTCAAGCTGCGACATGCATGAAACCCGGCCACCCGATCGAGGTCCCGAGCCACCTCCGATGCGGCGGCGGCGCCTAGACGAGCTCGGATGCGGGGAAGAAGGCGTCGAGGCCTTGGACGAGGTCGGGGTGGCCCTGGAGGAGCTCGTACACGTCGGCCTTGACCTTGTGGGGTTCGGGGGTCTCGCCCGTGAGGAAGCGCTGGAACAGGCGGAGGAACTGCTCGTAGAGGTCCGGATCATCAGACTCGAGCTGCTCTTGAACGTGGTGGAAGAAGGACAGGGCGGCGTCAACCTCGCTCTCCGACCATGCTCCATGGCGGCGGCTGGCTCCTCCTCTTCTCTCTCACGCGCAATGGTGATCGATGCGGCTGCGTTTCTCGTGCGTGCGGCGAAACACCCGCGCGGCACGGGTATTTGTACACCCGCGCGGCAGGAGATCACACGGGTTCCGCACGAAGAGGAGTTCGAATTGGAGTTGGAGATGGATGGAGTCGGATCCCTACTCTTTTTCCCTCTCTCTCTCGCTTTGCCGTCGATAGGTGGTTTTCGTCCCGTGTGGCCGTGCACAAGTCGTTTTCTTCGGAGTATTGCAATTTCGGTATGAGGGGAGTAGCACGCACGCAAAATTGGATCCGACAAATGAAGCCGAAATATAGTATGCGTGGGCAACACAGCTCTCTCGGACCAAGCTCTTGACCAAACGTATTACTGCTAAAAATACTCAACTATTTGCATTACAATATAATTACGTACAAAGTACTCCCTTCCTTCCAAAATAATTGGCTTTAAGTTGATGTTTTCTAAGGTTGACCGCATTTCAAAATAAATATATCGACATCTACAACGTAAAATCTATCTAGCCTCGTCGGTGGATTAATGTACTATTTTTTGTGCGAAACGGTCTCTAGATTCAACAAAAAGTACCTCCGTTACTGAAAATAAGGGCTATAACTTTTTTTTAATCAAATAGTGTAAAATTTGACCAAGTTTTCAGAAAGAAAAAATATTAATATCTACAATACCGTGAGATACATCATCAAATATATTTTCATATGTTGTCAATATAGTATTGTAGTTATTGATCATTTTTCAAAAGTTTAGTGAAACATTACGTTGTTTGACTTTTGAAAATATATGTCGTACTTTCAGGAACTGAGTGAGTATTGGACAATTGGCTTAGAGGGCAAGGATTACCTAATTTTATTCAGATAGAAATATATCTATTTCCATATCCGTATTCTCTTATTCGTAAAGTAATTCAGATAGTTTCCACATTCATCTTTAGTCTCTCAAATTCGACTAGCTTTCAGTGTTTCACAACCAAAAAGGCAAGATTTTTGTAAGAAAAATACCTGAATCGAGGGAGTACCACATGTAACACAAATCCAACTAAAAGCAAAACTTAATCACTGTGTACAAGGCGTGGTTTCCGACTAGACTAGCTTCTCTCTCGCTAAAATAACATTCAATCCATCAGTACATGCTTAGCTTGCAGACTTGTTGTTTGGTTATATATGGGCATCTCCCTTTGATTTCATTTTCCTTCTAATGTAAATATAACCTTTTAGCCTGCCATGTATTGTTCAGAAGAAATATGTCGTGTCTGAGGACAGTGGCGTATCCAGTGGGGGTGCCATGACACCCCTAAAAAATCCACACTTTTGAATCTAGTAATCAACTAGCCTTATTATGTGTGTATTAATGTGTTAAAAATAATTATACATGGTATATTCAAGCCATGAACAGTGAGTTGGCACCCCCGGTGATTTAGTCCTGCATCCGCCACTGGCTGAGGATATAAGTTGTCATTGAGATGAGATCAGTATTGTCTTCCATTATTCATGGTTCATATTGTGTTTCGGTTATATAAATATGTATTTTCTTGGACGTGCATTGCTATATTAGTCTTGAAGGTAGAAACAAGCACAAAGAGCACTAAAGCCTTGTTTACTTCTAGTGTATCTGGAGTGTATTTTAGAGGATTAGAGTGGATTATCCCGAAACTCGAAAAATCTCCAATAGTCTGTTTACTACTCCGGATTTGCAAGGGATAATCCCCACCAAACGCCTCATTTTTGCCTAGATTGAAAACTCTAGGCCGTGCTAGTGTATTTTTTGGTATGGGTATTTGTGACGTTTTGTGCGGATTGGGTGAAAGCAACAATTTCACCGAGTACCCTCCCCATCCCCAATCCCCTTGGGGATAAAAATACACCCCTAATAAATAAGGCCTAAAATGGGTACTAACCGGAAAGAATGTATGCTAAATGAGGTAATTGTTATCATAAACGACAAACTAAGGATAAAAATGGAAATTACTAAAAGAAAATTTTCCATACAAAAGATCACCGGCCGCTCTACTCCGGTAAATGCCGGATTAACCGGTCAGGCTGCCACATGAAACCCGGCCACCCGAGCCTCCTCCGATCGTCATCGCGCCCAAGCCACAGCGATCACGATGGTGGCGCTGATGCTGATGCAAATGGCTTCGCTCATCATATTAACATCTCTCGCTCTTCAGCTGGAGTGCTGGACCCATCGAACCGGCGCTCTGCTTTGCCCTGTGCTTCGCCGCCTTCTTGCGAAGAAACAGCACCCGATCGATGGCGAGCTTCTGCATCCTGCCCTCGACGCGGTCGCGATCCCGCCGCTCCATCGCCACCTTCACGGCCACCCGCTCCAACATCTCCAGCCTGCGCTGGATCGTCCTCAACGCCAGCTCGGTGCGCGCCCCGTCCTCGAGCGCCGCCCGGATCGGTGTCAGCATACCACGATACATCTCCCGGAGCACCTCCTGGCAGTCGCGGTCCGGGAAGAGTTCCTCGAACGCGCGCCGGCCACAGGGCGGCGGCGCGGGAACGTTCTTTTTCGTCGGCTCGTATTGTTTCAGTAGCTCCTCGGTGCGTTTGATCGTGTCCACCAGCTTCGTGTACGTGGTCTCGAACTCCCACGACTCCCTCCCGCTGTTCTTCGGGGCGGCGTCGGCGACGGCGGGGGAGTTGGCGCGCCGGTTCGTCGTCTTTCGATCGTCGGCGCGGGTTCTCTTTGCGGCGCTCGGGTGGTTGTCGGCGGCGACGGCGACGGTCTTGCGCTTGGGGGGCGTAGCAGGGTGCTCTTCCGGCGATGGCTCCTTCTTGGCGCGACGTGGTCTCAAGAACAAGTCGCGCTCGCGCTCCGTCGGGACCGGGAGATACTTTGTGAACTCGCGGAGGAGAGGGCTGTCCTTCGAGCCGAAGACTGCCCGGGCTCGCTCGTAGATTTGATTCGCGTCCACCGTCTCGTCGGAGACCAGCTGGAAGATCAGCGCAAGAAACCTGTCGTACAGCCCCGGGATTCGGCTGCGGCTCACCTGTTCGAGATACGCCAAGGCTCCGCAAGTGGCGGCGTCATTGTCGTCGATGGCGGCGGCGGCCGTGTGGCGGCGCTCCCTTTTGGGCCGCGTCGGCGGCGCGTAGACGGGCTCGGGTACGGGGAAGAAGGCGTCGAGGAGGCGGACGAGGTCGGGGTGGCCTTCGAGGAGCTCGTACGCGTCGGCCTTGACCTTGCAGGATCGGGGGTCGCGCCCGTGAGGAAGCCCCGGAAGAGGCCGAGGAACTCCTGGTAGACGTTTTCGGCGAACTGCGCTTTGACATGGTGGAAGAAGGACACGGCGGTGTTGACCTCGCTGTTCGGCCAATGCGGCTCTTCTCTCTCACGCGCCATGGTGATGCGGCTGCGTTTCTCGATCGTGCGTGCGGAGAAACACCCGCGCGGCACGGGTACGTATTTGTACACCCGCACGGCAGGAGATCACACGGCGATCGACACGGGTTCCTTACGAAGAGGAGTTTGAGTAGGACTCGATTGCCGAATTGGATATACCTTAGATCTAAATCCCCAATTGCGCCCCCCTCCCTCACACGCCGCCGCCGCCAAGTATTGCTTTCTCTCGTGCCCGTCTCCGGTCCGTGCTGCCGCCTCTCCTTCTCAACCGCACTCGCATTGTCTCGTCGGCCACCTCTCCTCTCTTTCTCCCTGCCAAATGCCCAAATCCCCCACACCAATCCCCATCGCTCCCAGGCCCCAGCCTTGACCCCGCCGCCCTCACCCGTAGCCACTGCTTTCTCTCTGTCTATCATTCCCCGGCAAGAATCTGGCCGACCAGAGCCCTGGCTAAACATCAGTCGGCCACCGCTATGCAGCACATGGCGGCGAGCGTCGCAGGAACCCGGGAGCGCGGCCGGCCGCGTTCCTGGTCGATGGCGCCTTCTTCGCGGTGCTCCCCGAACTGCAAACCAAGTGCGGTGGGGGAGCGCGGCCGGACTTGTTCCTGGACGACGGCGCCTTCTTTGCGGTGCTCTCGGAGCTGCAAACCAAGTGGGGATGGTGCTCGCCGTCCGCCGCTGCGGCGTCCTCGAGTTTAACCCCGTCGACATGCTCCAGCTTAGCTTCCCGGCGCAGATCCATGGGTACCCATCGTGAGACCTTGCCGTCCTTGTGCCGTCCCAAGATCTTTATTTTGCCTCCCACTGGCAGCCCTGACCATCATCTCCTCCTAAGGTATCGTGGTGGCTCCCCCGTGGTCTCCCTCATTTATCTTATGGGTGCATGTTTAGCTCGATTTTCCCATGGTTGTACAACGAAGGCATGAAAAATGTGTGCTTAGTTTCTGAGATGAAAATTTGGTGCGGATGGCCATGTGGTCTGCCCTTCTTTTAGATAGTTATATATTCATTAAATACTAATTCAGTTTACCTTAGTCTGGATGTCTTCTTGAGCGGTTGTCCCTAAGTGGGGCAAAAGCCTTTTGAGAAATATCTTCTAAGTTGCAGTACAACATTTGATTTGTACAATTGCCGTAGATTGTAGATTGACTTCCTTTACACTGCCTGCTTTACGAAATAGGCATGTTCTGTTTTGAGGCCTTCTTTTACATTGCCTTTTACAGCGGCTGTTGTAAACTGATTCTCGATTGCCGTGATCGTTTGGTTTTTTTCCCTTAATAGCAACAGAGATAATCAAGCCTTGTTGAATTTCTTCAAATTTTGTTGGGTTTAGATTTTTCAACAACCGGTGTGTTCGATTTGGCAGCTGCAAGTGCTGAGTGATAATGAAAATTGTTGCTTACACAGGTGTTAATCTTACAGTTAATTAGCAGTTAACGTGTGGTGTTCAAATGCTGAATTGCTCTCTATCTGCTCTGTGTATGTTCTAGTGCCAAATGCCAAGGAAAAGTTTAGTGCGAGCTATCTTGAGGCAAGCTTGGATAGACGTAAACGACACAACACAAGCACCTGTCCAGATTTTGCCTATATTCTTGCCAAATGTGAGGATTTGGGTACTGCTACTCGTGTCTTGAGGGACAACAAACGCAGTGTACACCCACTAGTAGTATATATAAGGCATTTGTATTTCTGGACTTGATTCTTTCTCGCTCTAGTGCTGAAATACTCCTCGTATATTTCTCAGGTTCAGAGCATATTGGAGAAGGATGGGCTCAACGGCGCGAACTGGGGAGGAGCCGCTGAAACCTCAACATCTTGCTCGTGCTACTGCTAGGATGGCACGAGGAGAAAAAGAGAGCTCGCCCCCTTGGTTGGTTTACACGTCGCCGACGACTCCGTCCCCGGCAGCCATGGCGCTGCTGCTGTGATGTCGCAGGAGAGTCACACCTTACCCTGAGCACGCTCGACGGCCTACGGCGTCGAGGTAACCTCACTCTCCAGCCATGATGCTTTGGCTTGCTGCAGATGGTCTTCTCTTTTGCGAAATGCCAATATATTGCTACTAGGAAAATATTTCATGGCTCGAGGCAAGTTTACTCTGCACAAGAGAAGATGTCAATCGTCCAGACTCGGTTACACATGCATGCTCTCTCTAGTTTGCAGCTGCCTAGAGCACTAGTGCTGCGCTCGTATACATCAAATAAAATCTGTGGCTTGTGCCCTTCATCTCTTATATGATTTCACACCATATAGCATTTCCCATTTCGTATGGTTGTCTACTGGTTCTCTCTTTTTGAACTTACCGAAACAATATCTAATGTGATAGGGAGGCCTTGCCAACAAGCTGCGGACGGATGCTGCTGCTCATCACCATCAGTCACGTACCTGGTACGACCCTGCTCACTTGCTCCCTGTCTGCTATGGGTTTGTAAAGAAATCTTTCTAAGAATATCTAGTGTCTTTTGGCATGTTTGGATACATGTAGCTACTGTGCATAACACACACTTGTCCAGAAATTTATTTGCCTACACCACTAGTGCGACCACGTGCAAGTTTAATGAAATTTTCATCCAAGTGTAAGAAAACTCACCATTCTGTTGCCTGATGCTGGACACTAGTAACTGCAACATTGCACTTGTTTCTTCAGCTACATGTTCACAATTAAGAGTTTGCACATATTTTTTTGGGGCAGATGCTTAGTGACTGATCTCATCTCATTTTCTTTTCTTCAGGTTAAGTAAAGCACTACAAGAGGTTGATCAGCCACCGCAAGAAATAGTAGGATGCTCCATAGACTTTGATGAATGCATTGCCACTGTCTTAGACATATTTATGCACTGTCATTGTCTTAGAAACATACCTATGCACTGTTGTTCATTTTTGTTGTCGGTGTGACCTATATTGTATTGTCTTGTGGTATGGTCTTGTGTAACCGAATGAACCCATTCATTTTGAATGTGTGACTTGTGAATGCAATATTTATGAAGAAAATTTGACTTGTGGATGCATTTCATTTCTGTAGCTCTGTCAAAATCTGAATGAATTGATCTACTTTTGAATCTAATTCCTGTCAAAACTGTCTGTCGGCAACAAAGATACACTGCCAGCGAAAGTATCCAAACTGCCAGTAAAAACCTCCAGTGGCCTGCCGGGTGACAGTTTGGCCTGCTGGCAAAGATCTTAAAACCAGGGCAGGCTAACAGGCTGGCCTGCCGGCACAAAATCTTTGCCGGCAGTCCAATTGCCCTCTTAAGAGCCTTTTGCCGGCAGTGGTTGTGCCCTTAGGCTTGGTCCGTGGTGTAGTGAACCTGAGGACAACAATTTGCGTGGAAGCAGCAGTCGTTCCCGAATGTTAACAATTATTCGACTGTTTCCATCGTCAGTATTTGCAAATGTGAGTAGGCTGAAAGAGAGGAGGAGGCGCAGCCCACAAAACGAAGCCGCAAGCGGTCCACAAAATATCCACCAAACGTCCGAGCAGCTAACACGGCTGAAAAAAAAACATGGCTTGTGCAGGCATGTGCCCTCGCAAGAAGATACTAATGAAACGAACACCCCCCCCCCCCCCCCCCCCCCCAAATATTTGATTGATGTTGACGAGTTATGATAGATGATTGAAATTAAATCGTAGGACCGTAATATGAATGGATTTGGATCACTCGATGCAGTTGTGATGGCTAGACTAAATTTTTCATTCTCTTTATATATCGAGTTTGTGGGTGATTCAGTATCTTCTGAGACTTTAGTTGCTCAGATCCTTTTTTTTAGATAAAGAGTTGCTCAGATCCTATTGATTCTTGGACAAGTAGATCTCTGTTTTCAGCAAATCGTTACTGCTGAGTAGAGCAACTATGTTCAAGTAATTGAGGTTTCAGAGATGGGGGCGAGGATGCATTATAGGGTCTTTTTTCCATTTCATTCCTTTCTTTATGAAATAAGGATGCGTTTTCTTCGGATGATGGTCAAGGTTGTTTGGAACAAGCGACGAATGCTGCCCTCTTCGTCGGTATCTGTGCCTGTGCTGAAACTATAAAAGCGATGTGTGCCTCCTCTCGGTCCAGTTAGATTAATCTGCTTCTGCTGCCTTCTATTTGAATTTATGTACAGCCATGGCCAACTTACCTTCTGCAGGGGCAATGGAATGTAATGTCACCTCTGTGTCTTCTCTCTGCACGAGGGAATAAATTAGAGTGGCCCTGGTTAGCTGATAATCACCACGAAAGACATGACCATCTGGTGGAATACGGTACCTGCTGGTTCAGAGTTGGATGGAGTAAACTGTTGTCGAAGAGGGTATGTGTGTGCGCGGGCTAATATGTAAATGTACAGTGAATGGTGTAAAATGTGGAAGAGTCAGAGAAAATACACATCTGAAGACGGGGGCATCTGTCCCGGTTTTAAAAATCATATTTCTAAATGTCAAAAAAGTTGTGGGTGTACATAGCAACGTTCAATGTGCGTGCGGAATATTTCGTGGAAAAAAGATTTTTTTTATTTGGTTTCTGTAAAAAAGACAAGTTTTTCTTGAAAAGTTTTCTTTTTCTAGCACCAAAATTTGTCATTTTCCGAAGGCAAAATTAAAAATTCTTTTTTCGCAAAACTTTGCGTCGCGTGCATCTTTAAAATCACGTTTAAAATGCATTCTTTAAAACAGGACGGATGCCCCAAGGTTCAGATCGTGACCTCTCAACAGGCAGAGCCTATATTATAAGTTAAGAGAATAGAGGAACGAAGGGGAGATCGAAATCTCCAGAATTGCCATGAAACTGAAGTGTTCTCAAACCCTAGATTCCAAGATATTCTTGATTTTACTGGTCGTTCTTAGTGATTCAAAAAATTGAAAATATTGTACATTAAATCCTCAAACAGATATAAAGAAAGACGTCGGTGCCGCCAACATTTCAAATAGGCTCCTCGATCGTCAAAATACCGAAGTGTCATGCATAGCGATACTCTCGACATCCACCGAGCATAACGAAACTCCAAACACCCGGACGAACATAAAGAAACTCTCCATTTTGAATATTTGCACACATCAATGATGTGTTCAAATATCTGTACATTAAAAGGCGTGTTAAGAAATTTTAAAATAAAAACTAAAAATATGACATATAATAAGGCTTTAATAAAGAATTGTCTAGGAATTGGTGTAGGTTATAAAAAATATCATTTTATAGGACTTGCGTTGTTTTTATATTTTCTCAGAACCTCCTTGGAGTGGACTGGTTCCAAAATGTCCAAAAAACTAGCTCAGCTTCATGCTTTTTACTTTCTTTGAAGTGTTAAAAGGTGCTTCAAAATTACTTGGGAGCATCCATAAGACTTTCGTACAGACTTTCTAAAGTTAACGCACATTTTAAAATAATAACAACAACTACTCCATTGATGCATTTGTTTCACTATTCAGTAAGCACTATTTAGCAAATAAGCAGATGCCTCGATTGAGTAGTTAAATTTGTGATGTTCGAGCAAACAAGTAGATGCATCGATGGAGTAGTTGCTGCTAAATGTTTTTGTAAAAATAGGGCTCCTTTGATTCATAGGATATGAAAAGTATAGGATCCTATAGGATTAGCATGGCATGTCTAAGTGAATCCTATAGGAAGATGGAATCTCTTTGATTATGGCAAAGGAATTTTCCATGAGGTTGAACCTCATGTTTTTTTCCTATAGGATTTACACTACAAGATTCTTATGGGATAATTACTATAGGATGTGATCCTATGAATCAAACAACATCAATAGGAAAATTTCCTATAGAAACCAATCCTTCAAAAATCCTATACCATTCCTTTGAATCAAAGGGGCCCATAGTGAGAACTACTGACAGTTGAGAAGATACATCAATACAAAATATAAGTAGCAGAACCTTATGCATGCATGGAAATATCTATGACAAATTTACTACTAATATCAAATGTTCTCGACAGCCAAAAGTAAGTGAAACTGCAATTGAGGAATAAACGGGGTCGACACTAGTTAAGGACAACATTAGAATAACGCCATACAAGGGAGACATCACGTGGTTCCAGTATGAGAGGCTAGTTACTCCAAAGGAGATCATCAGGGATCATTAGTTCGAGTTCAAAAGGTTCATCTAAGACAACATTAGAATAGCGCCATACAAGGCAGACACGTGGTTCCAGTATGAGAGGAGTTCGAGTTCAAAAGGTCCATCAGGCAGCATCTAAGCAACTAAGTCCAGTCCTGCTGCTGGAGCAATGGAACAAGCCTTACTTGTTTCCAATCTCCATGAGCAACCAATCCTTCCTCATGTCCACTGGGAGTGCCATAAGAGATTCAAACTGGCGGTCATCGCGGATAAGAGTACTGTAGGCTCTTAGAACATCAGCACGGGCTAAGTCAGGTATCTCTTTGAGTGCCTTGAAGATCAACTCAGAGGAAGTTGACTTTGGCACTTGCACACGCGCAGCTGGATGCTTTCTTCAAACGGGGCGATAAGCGCATCATTTCTCCGTTGCCTCTTAACAATCTTATTAACTGGCAGGCCCAGTTGACGTGATCGCCCGTTTGGACTACCTTCACCACCGATTTCAGAAACGACCTCGGCTGCTATCTCTTGACAACTCTCGGCACCAGTCCTTGCGCCCTCTATCGCTGCATGGTCTTTGGAGTTTGTGACGCTGATCGCATCTGAGCATGTGTCACCTTTCTTTTGGGGAACCTTGGCTGCTACCGCTTGACGACACTCAGCACCAGTCCTTTCGACTTCTTTTGTTGCGTGGTTTTTAGAGCATGCGACGCCGATTGCATTTGAGGGCTGAACAACTTTAGTCTTGTAGCATGTGGCACTTTTCTTTTGTGGAACCCTGTATTCTACATCCTCCTCCACCTGCCTTACAAGGAATGGACGCAAAATGGCATGAATTTGATGGGCCCTCCTTTTCTCTTCAATCCGTTGTTGCTCGCCTTCTTTGTCAGAGAAATCAAACCTTTAAGGAAGATTGTTGTCAGCCAGAGGCACACAAAAATCAAATTTAATACATGGAATATTTAACAGGCAACTTCTGTCTTTGTGTAACTAAAATGACGAATACGTATAGATTGTTGTAAGCAATATATGAATGTTACTTGATTGTTGATTCATCAGTAAGCTTTTCAGCAAACATAACATATCAATTTACCATGGAGATAAGCAAAATACATATTATAAATCTATGATAATATTTAAGAGACAATTTAACAGACATGATATATCATTGATAATAATAATCAGCATACAAGAGTTAATAGCGTGCATGTTTGCCAGTCCAGAAATTTCATTTCAACCAGTGAGCTTCACGAAGGCTAGAATTCTCGAATTTACAATAAGAAAAAAAAGTATGACAACAGAGCTTCTGAACCTTACTATGTGACGTTGTAGGACAACAGAGTCTCGAAACCTAATGATATAATAATAACATACATGTACAGAAAACCATCCGTCCCAAAAAACACTATTGGAATAGTCAAATTGCTACAATTATTAAATTATGACAGATGAGTGATAGTAAGAGAATCTGTATTTCGCTAGTTTTCCGTTTGCATTGATTTAACCACAATATGTACTTCTTAAGGTCATTCTAACTTAACAAATAATGAGAGATGTCTTGCTCAGAACCACCATCAACATATCTGTTATGTTAGATTCATATGTAAATTAACCCAAGTTATCAATACAACAACAGCCAATGGCAAAGAAACCTTTCTGAAAGATAGGTAATTTTACACAAGAAAATTCAGGTAACTATCAATATAATCAATAAAGGCAATCTAGCCTCATAACTGATAGACACAACAAGTGCTCCCAGCTCACAAAATATATGAATGAAATATTGAATATCATGTAAAATGTGCACAAGGTACACAGGTGATCAGCAATTTGAGTGTTAGCTAGCAAATCATACCATGAATCAAATTCCTCATGACGTGAGAGGACATGAGGCAGAGCAAACTTCAATAGTGACCGCAGCTCCGCTAGTTTTTCCATAGAATGTGACCTTACCAAAAGCAGCTTATTATCCCATGGCAGGTGCTTTACCCTCTTCGATAATTCGCATTCCGCTTTCTTCATTTGAGGGCTCTAGAAAAAGATGTATGTAACTGACATGTAAATATAAAAGGGGGGAAATAATATGAGGACGATAATTTGGGCATGTGTTTTTCCATTTACCTGATCCACTACAACATATTTCCAATTATAATGAGCAAGCCATTCTTTGTCTGAGATGACCATAAAATATGTAGTCAATATGATCGGGAAATCAGGGCCAACAGTTTGGTGCACAAACTCTTTCCTCATCTCTGCCCTACTCTTTTTATCTCAAAAATAAAGCAGATGCTTCATATTGGGAAAAAGTCTGAAACAAAGTAGCTCCACGTAAGACACCAACTAACAGTGAATGTGGTGTAACTTTAGATACTTTACCTTATCCCACTCAACCAGTCTGGATACCATCCCCTTCCACATTCTGGGACGAAACTATCATGTATGGGCCATGCAGACCATTCTCTTTGAGATGAGCAACAAACCCAAGTGTCTGGACTACTGCCCAAATCTCATTTGATCCTATAGTATCCCGTTTAGCTCATTCTTCCGCAGCCATATTAGCCACTTGACACCCTTTATCAGGTAAGGCTTCAACTGTCCATCAGTTAGTGATGGAAAAACCTGGCTTGCTCTTTTTCCCACTTTTCTTCTTCTGTGAGGGCAGCTTCATCGACGGTAGATATTTTAAGTAGTTCCTCAAGGAGAAATTCCGAATACAACTAGATTTTTGTCATCTCATTCAACATGCTAAATTCTTGGTTAGGACCAGGCGAAAGTCTTTCATATTCTGCCATCTTCACGCAAAATAGTCAAATCATTGGAGAACTTAAACAGGCAAAATACAGAAATTGTCCTACAAAAAGCGAAATTACAAACAGGTTCAGAAATAAACTACTACCTCTGTCCCAGATTAAGTGACTCAGATTCAGTACAAACTGACTCAGATTCAGTACGAAGTTGTACTAAATCTGAGTCATTTAATTTGTGACGGAGAGAGTAAAAATGTAGAGTTAAATCAGGGAGGGGGCTTCAGGCGGGGGACACATGATTCTTCTGTTGACACAACCCACGCATGACTCAAGATCGACTCCCTACTTCACTACCAGTAGGAATTCCTAAACATGGAGCTGTCAACTGGTCTGCAGAAATTAAGTGTAAATATAAATTCAGTTCTGAAATGGAGACGTGCTATGGTTCCAATTTTTTTATTTGGTTGACTGTTAGGATTGTTTGCTCGAATCCACTCAAGTTGCCAATTACGATTTCTGTTTGGATGCAAAGTATTTTTTTTCTCAGCATTTGCACATACCCTCGTCATCACTAAGGAGTTAAAACTCCCTTGATCACAGCAAGAATTGCATAAATAATTTCTACCAACATATTCCTTCTCCTATTCCTCCTCAATTACGCAAGAAAGCAATCTAAATTATTGTTTCTACATGGTGCAGATACACATATTTCAAGCAGAGCATACAAGAAGCACAACATATGAAGGAAATTAATATGGGAAACATGTTTACACTTTAAAGTAGCCACAAATGTCACCTCAAACCCAGATTGCTACAGCAGTAACATCAAACTATTGACATGCATTGTTTGTTGGAGAAGAGACTCTAACATATCCAACACCTGATGCCCGTACAAGTTGGGGGTTTCACAGCAACTCATAGTGATATCAAATATATATGACCAGATAGCCAAAAATTGGGTGATTTCGCGTAACTCACCGTAGTGTCAAATAGAGTAGTTAGCGTAAAACTACCACTTTACAGACTAAATCACAAAAACATATCACTTTTGCCCGCAATCACAAAAAACTACCACTTTTGCCCGCAATCGCAAAAACATACCAAATCGCGTTTGATAGCGAATTGACGCTCAAACTGACATGCCGGGCCCACGTGTAAGTGATGACACTAAATCTGAAAAAAATTAAAATATCAAAAAAATTAAAAAACCCATGGCACAAGCTACGCACGGGGCGCCGCCGCCGCCGGTGCCCATGGACGGCGAGGGTGCGGCGGGCAGGGGCAGCGGCAGGCCGAGGCGTGTCCGCCGGCGTGGTGAGCAGGGGCGGCGGGGGCTGGGTGAGCAGGGGCAGCGGCGGGAGTCGGCGCGGCCGCCGGCGCGGTGAGCAGCGGCAGCGCCGGGCGGCGGGTGGCGAGCATAGGCAGCGGCGGCCTTCGGCGCGTCCGCCGGCGCGGTGAGCAGGGCGGCGACGGCGGCGCGACGAGCAGGGGAAGCGGCCGGCCGGGCGGCGCCGCCGTGCGTGGTCGCTTTGATTTTGCAATTTTGATTTTTTTGCTAGCTTTGTTTTTATTGCCACGTCATCACTTACACGTGGGCCCGGCATGTCAGTTTGAGCGTCAATTCGCTATCAAACGCAGTTTGGTATGTTTTTGCGATTGCGGGCAAAAGTGGTAGTTTTTTGTGATTGCGGGCAAAAGTGGTAGTTTTTTGTGATTTAGTCTGTAAAGTGGTAGTTTTACGCTAACTACTCTGTCAAATACAAAGACAACCAAGATAACAAGATTGGGGGATTAACTAACAAAGAAGATGCAACAGAAAATGGTGAAGTAAAACAGTACAGGGGCAGCACGTAGTAGCACATACAAAGAAAAGCATGATTAAGAGATCGGCATTTTTCATGCACGTTACCTGAGCCTTGATTTGGCCGGCTACCTAAACTTTGTCTACAACAGCAAATCGGCCTGAAAGAGGCAAGATAAGATCAGATTTGTGCAACCAGGAAGGGGATTGGGGGTTACAGGTGCCTTGATTTCTAGGGTTTTCATGACAGAACCAGCAGGCGGGGCTGGGATAGAGGCGCTGGACATGGGGAGGGCCGGAGGGGATGAGAGGACGGAGGCCTTGGGGGGTGCCGTGGCGGAACTCACCGGCGTCGCCGTGACCGTCGACGCGAGGTTCAACCGCCTCCTGGTTCTGCTCTCCTTTCTGTTGGGTTCTGCGCGTAGGTGACAGGGGCGCGGGGGCGCGTGAAGGGAGAATGCGGGAGCGCGCGCGGCTGATTTTTGGCCAAGATCGAGCGCGGGAATGTGCTGATATCTAAAAATATTTTTTAGATATATGTTCTCCATGTGCATCTCCATTATGTGGGTCCGGTCAATGGACAACCTTGTGAAAATGAGCTATCGACGCAGATATTTTATCTATTTTACTGAAACAAGCATGGATGGCAACAAAACTTGTGACGATTTTGAGGCAAGTGGACTGGAAAGAAATGAGAGCAGCGTTTTGATATGCTCCCGGTATTTTTGAAAACATTTAGCAAATTGAAAACTTATCAAAAAATTCCGAAAAAAATCATGCATGTACCTGACCATGTTGCGCACCACCATGATTTTTTTCGCGCCGAAATGACATCGTATGCGCCCTGTACAAAAATGACAAATTTCCTGTCAACATGGTCAGGTACATGCATGATTTTTTTCGGAATTTTTTGATAAGTTTTCAATTTGCTAATTTTTTTTGAATATAACGGGAGCATATGAGCCCGAGCTCCAAAGCAAATTTCTGCGAAATAATACACTTCTCTATGCTGACTCGGAGTATATGTAACGTCCAAGAAGCAAGCATGAGCTCTCACCCTCTGATAGATACCGATGACGGTATTTTTTCTTTTTTACTGAAGAAAGGGCCATGCCTCACAAGTTTTCTGCAGGTACGTGCTAGTATATCTAAAAATGCTTTTTTTTTTGTATAACAACTAGAGAAAAAGAAGCCGACCTTTGACGCAGAGCGCTCCTGACACGTGTGCCGCGCAGGCGTACTTTCAATCTTTACGGGCTTTGCTTTCCTACAGTGAGGATGTGCTTTCAAAATGCAACGCGTGTATTTTAATGTGCAGCATAGATCTATTTTCAAGTATTGAAAACCTAGAATACAACAAATTACTAACGAATCTGTTTTCATGTATTGAAAGCACATAATACAAATATTACTGAAGCACAAAAATATGAAAATCCGAAGTACAAAATTCATTAAGATAAAATTCTCATAGTACAAGAACCGCGTAATACAAAATTTTCGAAATACAAAATCTGAAGTACAAAATAGAGAAATCAGAGATACAAAATTGTAAGTATACTGATACCCATAGTATAGAAACACACTAACCAAATAAATTGTTAAAATTGTCGCATGGAGTAGAAAAGTATCCTGAAATGCCAAAAAACAGTACAGTGAAACCCGAAATATAAGCATACAACTTCTGAAAGTACAAAATGTTAATCAAAACCTATAAACATTGTAATGTAATTTAAAAATCTCGATGCGAGAAACTTAGAAGTGAAAATGGTTCTCAAGATATTTCAATTTGGATATTCGGTTGAAAAAATAGAAGAGAAACACCGGATCTCCAACCCTCTTGTTGGGAAACTTGGCAAAGAACCTCGTGAAATTAGGACACCACGCTTAGCAAGCAGATATTCACCGGATGGAGAAGATAACACCTGACGTGTGAGGAGTTTGACTTTAAGGTTAGCCATTTTTAATCAAACGAAGACAGATTTTCGTATATATTAGCTCTTGTTCAAGCTAAGGCACAAGTAACATAATCGGCCCGTGCACAAGTGATGATTACCAGCAATACAACAAAATCGACATTTCCGATTGAATCGTACAAGCACTTCACATACCATCGTATCCAACACGATTTACCAATATAAAAATATCATTTTATAGGACTTGTGTTGTTTTTTATATTTCCTTAGAAGCTCCTTGTAGTGGATTGGTTGTCACATACGAAATCCTACTTGCCCATTTGGGAGCGTTTCAAAATGTCCAAAAAATAGCTCAGCCTTGTGCTTTTTTACTTTCTTTGAAGTGTTAAAAGGTGCTTCAGAATTACTTGGGAGCATCCACAAAACAATTGTACAGACTTTCTAAAGTTCACGTACTTCCTAAAAATTAACAGCAACTACTCCATTGATGCACTTGTTTCACTATTCAGCAAATAAGAAGATGCCTCGATTGAGTAGTTAAATTTGTGAAGATCCTGCAAACAAGCAGATGCCTCGATGGAGTAGTTGATGCTAATTGTTTTTGCAAAAATAGTGAAAACTGCTTACAGTTGAGCTGATGCATCACTACAAAATATAAGTAGCAGAAACTCGTGCATCCATGGAAATATCTATGACAAATTTACTACTAGTAATATCAAATGTTCTCAAGAGCCAAAAGTAAATGACACTGCAGTTGAGGAATAATCAGGGTCCACACTAGTTAAGGACAACATCAGAATAACGCCATACAAGGCAGACATCACATGGTCCCAGTAGAAGAGAGGCTAATTACTCGGAAGGAGAGCATCAGGGGTCATTAGTTAAAGTTCAAAAGGTCCATCGTGCAACATCTAAACAAGTAAATCCAGTCATGGTGCTAGAGCAATGGAGCAAGCGTTTACTTGTTTCCAATCTCCATGAGCAGCCAATCCTTCCTCATGTCCATTGGGAGCGCCATAAGAGATTCAAACTGGCGGTCATCACGAATAAGAGTACTGTAGGCTCTTAGAACATCAGAACGGGCTAAGTCAGGTATCTCATTGAGTGCCTTGAAGATCAACTCGGAGGAAGTTGTCTTTGGCACTTGCACACGCGCAGCTGGATTGCTTTCTTCAAGCGGGGGGATAAGCACATCATTTGTTCGTTGCCTCTTAAGAACCTTATTGCCTTCCAGACACAGTTGACTGGATCGCATGTCAGGACTACCTTCACCATCAGTTTCAGAAACTACCTCTGGCGCTACCTCTCTCTCAGCACCAGTCCTCGCAACTTCAATTGTTGCATGGTCTTTGGGGCATGTGACACTGATTGCATCTGAGCATGTGGCACCTTTCTTTTGGGGAACCTCTGCTGCTACCGCTTGACCTCTCTCAGCACCAGTCCTTTTGACTTCTTTTGTTGTGTGGTTTTTAGAACATGACACACCCATTGCATTCGAGTTCTGGACAACTTTAGTCTTGTAGCCTGTGGCACTTTTCTTTTGTGGAACCCAGTTTTCCGCATCCTCCTCCACCATCCTTACAACGAATGGACGCAAAATGGCATTAATTTGATGGGCCCTTCTTTCCTCTTCAATTCGTTGGTCCTCGCCTTCTTTGTCAGAACGATCAAACCTTTAAGGAAGATTGTTGTCAGCCAGAGGCGCAAAAAAATCAAATGTGATGCATGGAACATTTAATATGCAACTGTTGTGTCTTTGTGTAACAAAAATGACGTACAGTTTAACCGAAATACATGTAGATTGTTCTAAGAAATATACAGGCTAGAATTCTTGAATTTACAATAAGAAAACATAGCATATCCCATGTTGATAAGCAAAATACAAAGTATAAAGCTACGATGATATTTAATTGACAATTTAGCAGACATGGTATATCAGTAATACCAATAATCAGCAAACAAGACTTAATAGCGTGCACGTTGCCAGTTCAGAAATTTCAGTTCAACTAGTGTGCTTCACAAAGGCTAGAATTCTTGAATTTACAATAAGAAACAATAATAGTTTTTATGACAACAGGGCTTCTGAACCTTACTGTATGATGTTGTAGGACGACAGAGTTTCAGAACCTCATAATATATAGCTATTACATACAAGTACAGGAGAACCATTCCATGAGTACTAGTCGAATAGTGAAATTGCTAAGATTATGGATTTATGGCAGGTAACTGATAGTAAGAGAAGTTTATTTCCCAGTTTAACAAATCTATTTACATCAGTCTAACCACAATATGTACTTGTTAGGACCATTCTATCTTAACAAATCAGGGGAGATGTCTTGGCTAGAACCACCATCGGCATATTCATTCAGTTCGATCCATATAAATTAGCCCAGGTTATCAATACAACAACATGCCAATGGCAGAAAAAACCTTTCTGAAAGATAGGTAATGTTACACAAGAAAATACAGCTACCTATCAATATAATCAATAAAGGCCATTTGGCCTCATAACTGATGGACACAAGGAGTGCACTAGCTCACAAAATATATGAATGGAATATAGAACATCATGTAAATGTGCATAAGGTACAGGGTGATCAGCGGTTTGAGTGTTAACTGGTAAACCATACCATGAATCAAATTCCTCATGACATGAGAGCACATGAGGCAAAGCAAACTTCAATAGCGACCGCAGCTCTGCTAGGTTCTTCATAGAATGTGACCTTACCAACAGGAGCTTATTATCCACTGGCCCGTGCTTCAACTTCTCTGATATTTCGCATTCCCATTGCTTCATTTTTTCATGAGTCTACAAAAAGATGTAACTGGCATGTAAATATAAAAGGGAGAAACAGTAGAGGACAACAATTTGGGCATGTGTTTTTTCCATTACCTCATCCACAACAACATATTTCCACTTATAATGAGCAAGCCATTCTTTGTCTGACACGACCATGTGATGTGTGGTCAATATGATCGGAATATCAGGGCCAACAGTTTTGTGCGCAAACTCTTTCCTCATATTTGCCCGACTCTTTTTATCTCCAAAATAGAGCAGTTTCTTCAAAGTGGGAAAAACTCTGAAACCAAGCATGTCCAAGTAAGACATCAACTAACAGTGAATATAGTATGAGGGGTTCCCACCTCGTTCGAAAGAACTCTAGTTCCTTCTGTAAGCGACTGGGAGGCGACAACTAGAGGCTTCTCCGGCGAAGGGTGGCGGTTGAATCGGCGGCGAAGGAGTTGATCCTCGCGCGTCGAGTGCAGCTAGGAGGTGTCCCTGGACGAGCAGAGGATTTCTGGCAGTCTCCTCAGGCGAGTTTAGGGATTTGGGGGTAAACAGGAGGGGTAACTCGGGATGGCGGAGAAGAGGAGCTCGCCGCCCAGATCTGCGGCCGATGTAGGGAAAATCTCGGCGGGTCTGGGAGGTCTGAAGCTGACGGAAAAGGAGGCGACAGGGCTGGTGATTGAGGGATTGAAAGCTGATCTGGAGGCGAAGCCGAAGTGGACAGCGGTAGGAATGGTGCTGATGGAGCGGCAGGCGAACGCAGCGGCGTTGGAGAGATGTATGTTGAGGGCTTGGGGTCTGCGCACTCCGGCCTCCTTCCGGCACCTGGGCAACAATCGTTTCGTTGTGCAAATGCAGTCTGAAGGCGATTGGAAGCATGTTATGGAGAATGGTCCGTGGCAATTTGAATACCATGCTGTTGTGATGAAGGAGATAATGGGGAATATTAGGCCTTCAGAGGTAATGTTCACTTCTTTACCTTTGTGGGTGCAATTTCTTGATCTCCCTACTGGTATGATGAAGAAGAAGTATGGCTATATCCTGGGAGGTTGGTTAGGGAAGGTACAGGGAGTGGATGCGGATGAAGAAGGTAATGTGTGGGGTGATGTGTTGAGAGTAAGAGTTGAGATCCCAATTGATCAACCTCTCGTTAGAGCGGTGTGGGTGAAGGAGAGTGTAGACGATGTTAAAGGAGTGTGGTATGATGTGAGGTATGAGAAGATCCCTCATTTTTGCCTCAGTTGTGGTAAATTATTCCATGGGAATGGCATATGTGAGGGAGCAAGCTCAACAAACAAAGAGTGGGGTGGCTGGCTGAGAGCTTCACCGAGGAAGACGAGGAGTAACAATTCTGCCTCATCAAAGCAAAACATGGTTTCAAGCAGCCTTGGGAGCAAATCTGTTTCATCGGAAACAAAGGGCAGTGATGTCATCCGTGACCTGCCAACTAATAGGGCTCCTTTCACCACAATGATTTTAGCAAACACCGAAGGAAGGAAGAAAACTGAGGTAGAAGTAACAAGTCAGCTGAAAATAGGTTGTGCTGAGGTTGGAGAGGTTGGACAGGACACAGAGAAAAGTAAGATTTTTTCCACTGCTGAAAAGGATGGGCAAGGTGCTGAGGTTCCCGGTGCCGCAAGGGTTATAAAAAAGAAGTATGTCAAAAAGCCAACAGCACCAAAAGGAAAAAATGACGGAAATGTTGCAAAGGATAAAAGTGAGCAAATATCAAGAAAGAGAAACATGAGCAAGATCTGGGTGCCAGTAGATCATGGACCCGAAGTCAGTGTGGAAGAAGGGATAGAGATGATGGAAGGGGTAGAGATGATGGAAGGGGATGGTGCAAAAAGACAAAAAACAGAGGAAACTACTTTGACAGCTTTTAATTCTGTACCAGCGGCGGAGCCTGCCGTGGAGCAGGCCCGCCGAGAACAATGAAGATCCTCATCTGGAACTGCCGAGGGTTGGGGTTGCCCGCGGCAGTTGGAGAATTAAGGGACCTAGTAAGGTCCCTCAACCCCAGTGTGGTTTTTCTCTGTGAAACAAAAAAGAGAGCACCAGCTATGGACGGATTAAGATGGAGTTTGGGTTTTGCAAATGGTTTGTCTGTTAATTGTAAGGGTTTAAGTGGTGGTCTATCCTTGTGGTGGAGAGAAGGAATCTCAGTCGAGTTCAAACCTTTCTCCCAGTACCACATGGATATATATTTAGAGGAAGATGGGAGAAAATGGCGCTTTTCAGGTATTTATGGAGAACCTCGTACTGAATTAAGGGAGAGAACTTGGAGCATTTTAAGATATCTCTGTGCACAGTCTGATCTTCCATGGCTGTGCGCAGGAGACTTTAATGAAATCCTACGGGCATCTGAGCAAATTGGACAGAATGAAAGAAGTGCATCTCAAATGGAGAAGTTTAGGGAGTGTATTGAAGTGTGTGGTCTGCAGGATCTTGGTTTCACGGGATACCCTTTCACTTGGAATAACGGAAGAGTAGGTGAGGCAAATGTGCAAGTGAGGCTAGACCGTGCTTTAGGGAATGCAGGTTTAATGAACACATTTCAACACATATCAGTACAACATATAGCTACGGAGGAGTCTGATCACATGGCCCTTCTTGTTGAACTGGAACAAGAGAAGAAGTCTTGCAACAAATCTGCACCCCCTTTCCAATATGAAGAGATGTGGGGGCGCCACGAGGGCTACTCTGATATGTTTTCTGAGATATGGGCGGCTAGTGATAAGGGTTCTCATGGTGCTTGCGGACTATGGGACAGACTGCAGGACTTGACTAAAAGAATGCAGCTATGGAGCAAGGAGGTTTTTGGGTCGGTTAGAGGAGAATTAAAAAAATTAAGACAGCAGCTGGATGAAGCAAGACGCAAGAATGTGCAACAGAACAATTGGGCCGTCATTCAGTCTATACAAGCTAGAATGCATGAGCTGCTAGAAAGAGAAGAGATTATGTATAAACAGAGATCTAGACAGGAGTGGCTAAAAGCTGGAGACCGAAACACGAAGTACTTCCAAGCAAGGGCTACTCATAGGAGGAGGAAAAATACAGTGCGTTTTCTGTATTCCCCAGAAGGTAGAAAAGTTAGTACAAATGAAGATATGAGGAATCTGGCTAGGGAGTTCTACAAAGATTTGTATACTTCAGAAGGCTCATATGGAATGGAACAAGTGCTTAACACCTTTCAGAATTTTGTGACGGAGGACATGAGGCTGGAACTAGATGCTAGTATCTCGGATGAAGAGGTTTCTGTTGCTCTATCCCAAATGGGACCAACAAAGGCCCCTGGTCCAGATGGACTACCTGCACTGTTTTACCAGAAACACTGGGATGTTGTTGGAAAAGAGGTGTGTCAGGCAGTGAGGGACTTTTTGGAAGGTAGGGATTTTCCAAATGAGTGGAATAATACTACGATTGTCCTGATTCCAAAAGTCCCTAATCCAGAACAGCTTACACATTTCCGCCCCATTAGTTTATGCAATGTATTATACAAACTAGCATCAAAAGTGTTAGCTAACAGATTGAAGAAAGTTTTGCCTTTCTTAATCTCAGAAGAACAGAGTGCGTTCGTCCCGGGCCGTCTCATTTCTGACAATGTTTTCATTGCTTATGAGTGTTTACACTCTATCCAGAGCCGGAACCGGAGGAAAAAACTGTGTGCAGTAAAACTTGATATGATGAAAGCATATGACAGAATCGAATGGGATTTCCTGGAGAACGCGCTTTGCAAGATGGGATTTTCTGAAAGGTGGACGAGTATGGTGATGAGATGCGTTACCACTGCAAATTTTAAAGTCAAATTGAATGGGGACTTTTCTGAAAGTTTTGTACCTTCAAGAGGCTTGAGGCAAGGGGATCCGATCTCCCCCTATCTCTTTATACTGTGTGCTGAGGGTTTTTCAGGGCTTCTTAGGCAAGAACAAGAGGAAAGGAGAATAAAAGGAGTCAATTTTGGAGCGGGAGGTCCACACATAACTCATCTTTTGTTCGCTGACGATAGCCTAATTTTCCTTGAAGCCACACAGAATAACTTAAGAGCCTTGAGATCGGTGTTGCAGAGGTACGAAGCTAGCTCGGGGCAGAAAGTTAACTTACAAAAGTCCTCTATTTTCTTTAGCCCAGGTATGGATGAGCAAGAAAAGAAGAATCTGATGGAAATAAGTGGTGTTGGAAGTGAAGCACTAAATGAGAAATATCTGGGGCTGCCAACCATGGTAGGAAGATCAAAAAATGGGGCTTTTAAGCATATTCTTGAACGTGTATGGAATAAGGTGCATGGGTGCAAGGGGCAAGGATTGTCAAAGGCGGCTAAAGAAATCTTAATAAAATCAGTCCTACAAGCAGTACCTACATACACAATGGGTTGCTTTTCTCTCACCAAATTCTTATGCAAACAATTAATGACAGCAATGGCTAAATTCTGGTGGGGTGCAAATAAAGGGCAGAGAAAAGTCCATTGGGTTAGCTGGGAGAAAATGACTTTGCCAAAAAAGCTGGGTGGTGTAGGCTTCAGAGAGATGAATGCATTTAATCAAGCTATGCTAGCTCGGCAAGGATGGAGGCTACTGACAACACCAAATTCCTTATGTGCCCGAGTACTACAGGCAAGGTACTATAGACATTCAAATTTCTTAAAAGCTACCTCTCATCCAAAGAATGCTTCTTATACATGGAGAAGTATACTAAAGGGAAGAGAGTTGTTAATGAAAGGACTCATATGGAGAATTGTAAATGGAAAAACTGTCAGCATTTGGGAAGATGATTGGATCCCAAGGAGTGGTTGTCGACGGCCTCTTGGAAAAAAAGGAGATATTATGGTCTCAAAGGTATCTGATCTGTTCCTTCCTGGACTGAAGCAATGGAATGAGCAGCTTGTGAGGGAAGTCTTCTTTGATGTTGATGCTGAAGACATCCTTAAAATAAAAATTCCAATGTGGGACGGAGAAGACTTCATAGCATGGAACTGTACATCAAATGGTCTGTTCTCGGTCAGATCAGCTTATAAACTTAGGAGGCATGAAGACTATATTATTAATAGAGACAAGAAAGGCGGCTCTTCTTCTTCAGCAGCAGTCCACAATGGATGGTTGAAGCTCTGGAGTGCACAGGTTCCAGGGAAGGTTAAAATTCATGTATGGCGCATTTGTCTGCAGAGTATTGCTGTGGGAGATGAGCTCAAAAGAAGACAGATTAAAGATCTAGTCAGCTGCCCATATTGCTTTAGAAAGGAAAGTTTCTACCACTGCTTTTGGGGCTGTAACTATGCCCAAGAAGCATGGAGGGAGTTGGAAAGTATTTGCGGATGCTTGTGGTCATCTCTCTCAGAAAAGCTCAAGTCACCTGGTGAGCTAAAACAGTGGATTCTTAACACACTAGTGTCCTTGCAGGAAAAGCCTCTCTGTTTATGGCTCAGGATGTTGTATGAATTGTGGCAAACTAGAAATGCTACAAGCAGGGGCGAGGCATTGCAGAATCCAAAAGAAGTGGCTAAAAGAGTGTATCATTTAGTAGAAGAATGGGAAGCTATCTCCCAGCATACCAAAGACAAGAACCGCAAGGAAAATGAGAAGTGGAAACCACCTCCGGCTGGGTGGTACAAAATCAATGCAGATGGAGCACTGAATAAGGACACAATATCAGGTGGAGCTGGAGCAGTCATCAGACGGGAGGATGGAAGTTTTGTAGCTGCCAAATGTTCCAGACTTCAAAGGGTCGGCGATCCTCTTTTGGCTGAATTATTAGCTGCACGCATGGCAGTGGAAATGGCGCTGGAGCAGGGGCTAAACAAAGTGATAATTGAGCTTGACTGTGTGGAGGCAGTCAGAAAACTAAAACGCAATGCTTTGGATAGATCACTGGTTGGCCCCTTTGTTCAGGAAATTAAGGAGTTGTGTTCTTGTAATATACATGTACATGTACAGTTTGTTTGGTGTCGTAGAGAAGCTAATATGTGTGCTCATGTCTTAGCTAGGGCTGGGTGTAATGTGCTTGATTCAGAAGTGTGGATGGAGTCTCATCCTCCAATGCTAGAACAACTGTTATGTAAAGACCTGATGTATCTTTGTTGATATGAATAAAATCCCAGCTCATTCTCAAAAAAAAAAAAAAAAAAACTAACAGTGAATACAGTGTAACTTTAGAAACTTTACCTTATCCCAATCAACCATTTTGGGATAGCATTCCCGTGCTCGAACGTAACTATAATTTATGGACCATGCAAACCATTCTCTTTAAGATGAGCAAGAAACGCTAGTGTCTGGCATACTGCCCCAGATGCGATTTGATCCTCTATTATCCCGTTTAGCCCAGTCTGCCGCAGAGATATTAGCCACTTGACACCCTTTATCATGTAAGGCTTCAACTGTACATCAGTCATTGATGGAAAAAGACTGGCATGCTCCTTTTCCCATTTTTCTTCTTCTGTGAGGCCAGCTTCATCGATGGTAGATTTTTTAAGTAAATCCTCGAGGAGCAATTCCGAATAGCGGTGCGTTTTTCTCACGATCTCATCCAACATGCTAAATTCTTGTTTAGGACCAGACACAACTTTTTCAGATTCTGCCATCTTCACGCAAAAGTAGTCAAATCAATGGAGAACTTCCGACAGGCAAAATACAGAAATTGCCCAAGAAAAGCAAAATTACCTCATCCATCTAGAGATCAAACTGCAGGCTTTTTACAAGAAATAGCCTTGTGCACCACGGATGTAGACAGCAGCGTTGGTGGAGGCAGCTTCAATCTTAGCTTACCCTCATTCACGACAGCAAGCACTAGTCCTTCAAAGATAAATCACCACCAGATTAAACCCCGACAAACAGCACTACAAATCAACGACCATCTGCAACCCTAACAAACACTGTTTTATAAAATTTGTACCGTCCCATACCGCAGTATACTCAAACTAGCAAACAAACAGATGGGAAAAACACATAGGTTACAAGAAATCTAGGACAAATTGCATTCTACGTGAAAAGATTTTCCTTCAGTGTACAGCTTATTCTCCAACTTTGTGACGGAAGCTTCAATCTTGGCTTACCTAATTCACCACAAATTACCACCAGATTAAACTACGAAAAAACAACACCCCAAATCAGTGATCATCTAAAACCCTAACCAATACCACTTCGTCAACCATACCACAGTATGCCCAAACTAGCAAACCAGCATATTAAAACACAAAGGTTACAAGAAACCTAGCACACATTGCATTCTACGGGAAAGGATTTTCACTTCAGCAAACGCCAATAAATACCACATTAATAGTATTCAGCAAGTGTATGAGCATTATTAACAAGATCGATCATTCAGCATAAGTTCATACAATCCACGTCAAGTTAAAAATGCTCGTCACTCATGCATTCTAGCCCAAAACAGAAGTCAATCTTGATAGAGTCACACACAATACGGTTACATCACAAAGGTTGAATTAGGGGAGCCATCTAAGGATGTTCTGCTGGTACCCCAAGGCAAGCTAGAACGTAAAATATCCCATTATAAGCAATCGTACAATCCATTCAGCTCCCATTGATGCACGCCTAGCTTGAAAATCATCAAACATATCACTGCACGCAATATAATTGACAGGTCATGTAAGGTTCTTTTAGTCAAACGCAGCTCGCCATAGCATGTTACTTCAGGCCCATCATACTTATTTTTCAGCTAATACTTCCTAATCGTATGTGTCTCCTCATCACGAGAGTCCAATTTCCCTTGGTCACAACAATAACTGCATAAAGAAGTTCTCCCAACAAAGTCCTTCTCTTGTTCCTCCTTTTATTTCCTTAACTACACAACAAAGCAAAACTAAACATTGTTTCGGCATGGTGTAGATACACATATTTCAATCGGAGCATACAAGCAGCACAACATATGAAGGAAATTAATATGGGAAGCATATTTACACTTTAAACCAGCCGCAAATATCTCCTCATACTCAGATTGCTACAGCACCAACATCCAACTATGGACATATATTATTTATTTGAGAACATACTCAAAATATCCTACGACTGATGGTGGTACACGTTAAGTTGAAAAATGCGTGTTAACAAAAATTGGGGGATTTTGCATCAACTAATAGTAATATCACTCACAGTTATAGTGCATATGCCTTGATAACAAAAGAATGAGTGATTTCGCATCAACTCACAGTAGTGTCAGATAAAAAAGACTGCCTAGATAACAAAGATTGTGGGATTTAGTAACAAATAAATTGCAAAAAAATTGTAACAGAGCGTAGTAGTAGCACATCAAAGAATGTAACAAAAAATCGATCTTTCCATGCACATTACCTCTGGGCTTGATCTGGTTGGCTGCCGAATCTTCCTCTACAACACCAAACTGACCTGAAAGAGGCAAGACATGATCAGATTTGAGCAACCAGGAAGGGGAATGGGAGTTAGGGGTGGCATGATTTCTAGGGTTTCCATGGCAGTACAAGCAAGGGGAGAAGAGGTGCCATGCGAGGAGAGGCGCCATCGGACGGGGTGGGGGGAGGGGGGGGTGGGGGGGGAGGCACCACGAGAGGGGGAGAATGGGTGCCATGGGAGAGAGGAGAAGAGCAACGGAAATACGGAATAGGGGGAGCAGACAGCGAGATAGAGGGGAATGGCAGCGGAAGAAGAAGGCTTTTTAGGGGGTGGCGCGGCGGAACTCACCGGTGTCGGCGACTCGGCGTGGTCGTCGATGCGAAGTTCGGCCGCCTCCTGGTTCTGCTCTCCTTTCTGTTCGGTGTGTGCGGGTGAAAAGAGCGCCGGGGGGAGGAAGCGAAGAAGGGGGGTGTGGAAGCGCGCGCGGCAGAATTTTGGCAGATCGAGCGCGGGAACTAGGCGCGGGTAGCTCACGAATCATCATTGAATAAAGAAGTTCCTCTCCAGTCTCCACGATTCTCCACGATTCTGCCTGTCTCTTGGGATAGGGGCCTTGCGTTGCCGGAATGAAATTTGCGCGTGAGTCAGAGAAAATGCTAATCGAGTCTACGGGCCCGTGAAAAAGTGATAATTACTAAACCACCAATAAAACAAGAATCGACATTTCCATTGATTCGTGCTCGTACAAGCACTTCACAAACCATCACATCCAACACGATTTACCACACAAAAACACTCTTCCAGAGAAAATGTTTATTGGACAACAGTGCTAACACCAGGCAATCGATCTGCGGTTTCGTGACGCTAATACTCAAAAAAAGGTGCTCCCCTAGTCCACGTTGACCTGGAAGACGTCCCTGCGCTGCTCCTCCTTGACCTTGGGCACGACCACCCTGAGCACGCCGTTCTTCATCTCGGCCTTGATCTGGTCCATCCGGTACACGTCCCCCGCGAGCTCGATGCGGCCACTGTACCTCGGAGCAGCCGCCCCTTCGTCCTCAGGGTCCTTCTCTCCCTCGCCCTTGATTTTTTTTTTTTGACTGAAAAGCCAGTCGGAGCTGTTTTTCATATATGAGTAGAAGAAAGGCTGATAGCCGAATGGCTCGGTTTATGAGGAAAACCAGGCCGGAAAACCGTACAACTCCTAGCAGGACTAGGACAGCAGCACACGCCGAAGCATGGCACAACAATAGCAGCAGCAACCACAGCAACAACACACTAACAGCAACACCCACAAAACAAACAACAAAGGCCTGCACGACACAACCAACACGGAGGAGGACCTCGACTTCCATCTTCATCTGACCAATCAAGCAAGACGCTATGAACTTGGCCGTCTGGCTGCCACTCGCCAACACCCCCAAAGGAGGGAGGGGTGCCGAACGAGAACGAGATGATCTAGGAAACAACTCGCTAACCCGGCTTCCGATGAGAGCGTCGGATTCTTCCGCAAACTTGGTGCCCGGCGAGACCAAACAGCACACCTCCGCCCAGCCGACCACCTCCATCCAACACCCCAAACCCATCCATGGATCTCTACCGGTCATCAGCCCAAGGCAAGAGACAACAAGCAAACAACAAGGTCTTGGTGGCTCCAAGATGACGCCTCCAAGGAGGTGACGACGTCGAAGACGCCGCCGTCATCCGATCTAAACAAAGATCTGAGGCTTTCGCCCGGAGAACAATTAGGGTCGGCGGGTGGGAGCTTCACGACGACACCTCCAACGAGGAAGACGGCGCTCAAGAGCGTCGATGTCGTCGATACCAACATGGCTGGCACAAAGCTTTCGCTTGAAACACCCCAGCCCACCACCGCCACCAAACCTGTACATGTGCAGTGTCTCCGTACCTGAGCGTCATCGGCCGAGAAGAAGTCCACGGCGTCCGCCTCTCCCCCAAGCAGTAGCCGCCGGAGAGCTACAGGAGCCCACCAGTTGCCACCAAGGGCGGAGCTCCACGGCCAGCGCCGCCGCGCCAAAACCAGATCGCCGGGCCGCAACACCTCACCAGCCGTCCACTGCACCATCACCTCCATCGCACCAGCAGGACGCCGCCGTGCCAGCACCAGCGCCCGGAACGCCACCAGGGCTGCAGCCGCGCGTCGCGGCCCGCAAGGCCCAGATCGGGCCCGGAAGGGCCCGTGTGTACGCCGCCGAGACAGGGAACCGCACCAAGCGCCTGCACCACCGCCGCGACTTCCATCCCCCCTCCACCTCGAGCCCCAGCACAGCACAGCCTCGGAACCGCCGCAGCGCCGTCCTCCGCGTCCGCTTCCTCGGGCCTCAGACCCCGCGCCCAGGGTAGGAGACGAGGTAACGCCCCGCCGCCACCATCCCTGGGGCGCGCACGGCTTTGCCGGCGGCCCCTCCGGCGGGGGCGAAGCGGGGGTGTGGTGGCCGGGGCCTTCCGGCGGCGGCGGCTAGGGTTTCCCTCGGGTCGCCCCGAGAGGGACGACGCGAGGGACGGGTCGGTTTCTTGTTTTCAGGTCGCCCTTGATCACCAGGCTGTTCTGCTCCGCCCACACCTTCACGTGCTCCTTCCCCAGGCCCGGCATGTCCACCCGCAGGTGCAGCGCCTCCTCGTTCTCCTTCGCGTTCCACCCGCGCCGCACCGGCGCCGCCGCGCGCGACACCGGGGACGCCGCCTCGTCCATCAGGCTCAGCAGCCGGCCCAGGCTCTGCGGCGCGCTGAACGGATCACGAAACACATCTGCATTTTCGGGACGAAAATAAAAGTTAAGCGCAACTCTGCCACGCATCAAGCTGAGATCGGAACTGGACGAACTGGATCAAATCGGGCACGGGAATGACATGGCGCGAGATGACAACTACCTGAGAAGAAGCCGGGCAAGGTGGCAACGTCGCGCGCGCCGCGGCGGGTGTCCTCGTCCGACTCCTCCCTCTCGTAGCGGCGGAGAGGCGCGCCGGCGTTGTATCCGCGGACGGAGACGGGCCTGAGAGCAGAGCCGGCGCCGCGGGCGGACGACGCGGCCAGGAGCTTCTCCATGGCGCGCACCAGCGGGATTCTCTTGGAAGCCACCATGGAAGCCATGACCCAACTACTGCTTGTGGTCGTCGGATGTTTCTGGATGCTGTTGCGGTGAGAATGACGCAGATCGCCGGAGACTCTGGAGATTTATATCCGCGGCCGAGCTTGGGGAAGGGTTCAGAAGGTTCAGGAACTTGCCGGGGCCCGGGGCGCCGCTCGGTCGGAACATTCCAGAACTCGCGGGAATGCATCCGACGCTTTTCCCTGCGATGCTTGGGCCCACCTACAAGAGTCGGGCCTAATGGGCTATCAAGCAAGCGGCCCATGACGCGAGAGCCTATAGGCCCAACCCAGACATACCGAGCCCACCAGCTCCGCCGCCGACCGTCTCTCTATTCTCAAAAAAAAAAACCAGCTCCGTCTCCTACTCCGATACGAAATCCACCGAAATTTTCTCCACCGAACTGGGTTTAGATCGAAGAGACAAAAGGCAGCACACCGCCATGGACGAGGAGGAGCACGAGGTGTACGGCCAGGAGATCCCGGTGGACGGAGACATGGAAGGTGGCGACGTCGAGATGACCGCCGCCGGCGACGACGCGGCGAAGGTCCACGCCTAACCCAACCCCCTGGATCCTTATCCCCGCGCTAAACCCTAACCCTAGCTAGGTCTGGGTCTCTGATCCGGTGCTTTCTTGCAGCTGCAGGAGCTCGACGAGATGAAGCGTAGACTGAAGGAGATGGAGGAGGAGGCCGCCGCCCTCCGCGAGATGCAGGCCAAGGTCGCCAAGGAGATGCAAGGTTGTCTTCTAGATGCGTTTGCCGTCTACCGAACCTCTTTTTTTATGCTCGCGCGGCTGTTCTTGTTGCGATTTACTTAGGTTAGTTTAGGCGCTTTGAATCTGTTTGGTGGCTGTACATTGTGATGATCTCATGCTTAGAGTTTTTTTTTGAGAGAATCTCATGCTTAGAGTTGGCCATCAGGCTATTTGATCGAGTTACGAACTTGGGATTGGTCCCCTTAATTTTGACCAGTTTCTCTATTTTGTTATGATCTACGAAGCACCGATACGGCAAGACGGACACGGCGATACGGGTACGGCGATACGGGATACGGCAATTTCAGAAAACAGCAATACGGCGATACGGCGAGTATATATATATAAATAATAAAATGCCATTTAATAAATTCCCTCACCCTCACCTAACCCACTCACACACGCACGCGGCACACACTACACCACACCACTCGTACACGCACGCACAGCACACACACCACACCACACAGCACACACCACGCACGACGCATCCCTTGCCTTATCTTCTTCTTCCTTCTCTCCCTTATCTTCTCCTTTCCTCTCCCCATCTCTCCTACAGGCAGCACGCAGCATGCTGCAGCACTACTCCCTCCTCCCGGCCATGGCTCACCTCCTCCCCATGGCTCCTCTCTCCCCAAGCAGACACCTCTAGATCAGCAAGCAAGCACCAAGCAGCCAAGCACGGAGCAGCAGCGCCGTGAGGAAGATGGGAGCAAGCAGGGCGGAAGCAGTTACCTTGCTGCTGGCGACGGACGGCGGCGGAGGCGAGTCCAGGCGGCGGAGAGGGGCGAATCTAGGCGGAGGTGATGTGAATCCGGGCGGCGGCGGCACGATTCCGGGCGCCGGCGGCGCGTGCGACTCCAGGCGGCGGCGGACGGGCGCTCGATCCACTTTCCTGCCAACAGAGAGAATAGAGAGAGAGCTCGCTGGGGGTTAGGGTTAGTGGTGTGCATCAGCTCAGGATGGGCTCTTCCCGTGTCCTCGCTGTGTCGCCGCCGTCTCCGCTACGTATCGGTATTTTTTTTCTTTTCTTTTAATTCGGAAAACTGGGAAACGGCAGGGACACGCGTATCGACGCGTATCGGCCAGATACGCGTATCGGATACGTACGGTACGGGGACACGTTGGGTTTTGCCGTATCGGTGCTTCGTAGGTTATGATCACTCAGTAATTGTGAACCTGCAAAGTTCCTTACTTGATGACCTGTTCTGTAGTCTGGGGCAGGTTTGGTGAATTAGATCTTTTGCATATACAGTGCAAATGTGCAGAGTTTACAATCATACATTAGCTATCTTAAAGTTCATTCTGCATAATATGGACTTATGTAACTTAGGTAAATTTTTTCTGCCTGCACTGCATCTTGTCCTGACCTGGACTCTACATATCTGATTCTTTTAGGCTTAATTTTGTATGTATTTTTATACCCAGGCTATGCACTTCAAAATATTTTTTGTGCTAAATTTCAATTGTGAACTACTGTAATTTCCCAAAAATCCTCCCCTGTTTTTGGTATTTTATATCCTACTATTGGGATCCCTTTTCTTTTCGCTATATATTACTCACCTATCTCCAATCATTCTATTTCTTGTGAATTCTGATTACTTCAGAATATCACCAACACTGACTTAAGTGCGTGAAATGAAGATATAACTTCACTGTAGTTGTGGGTGTCTTGCTTCTGTCGTTTGAGTAGTTTCACACTTGTGTTGCTCATGTTTCATTTTTTAGCACGGATCTATATTGGGAGATTATGGAATTATTGGGTGTGGGATAAATGCTCTGCCTGTCTTTAAACTGACTATGCAGGGTTATACATGATTTCTCCTGGTTATGCTTATTGGTCCTGTAACACAAATGCGAATTATTTGTTGTCACTTGTCAGTGTTTTCTTGCATTATCTTGCACCCTGTACCTACAACCACTTCTCTTATGCGGTTACTCATTATCTTTTGTAGGAGGAGATGCCAATGCAGCTGCAGCTGAGGCAAAGGAGCAAGTGGACGCTCGCTCTGTATATGTTGGCAATGTAAGATTTCATAAGCTCTTTCTTTCCTCACACACACATGGTCGCACGAATGTCAGTCTGCATTATAGTAGATGTAGTTGTTGCCAAGGTATTCTTATTGTTGTGTTATGTAGAATAAAATGTGGAGCGTATATTTATGAATACGTGGTAATCCAAAACTTCATTAGATATTTTGATACTCTCGGGCAAGTTAGTTGAAAATGTCTATGTTAAAAGGCCTGATTCATTATCCACTTCTCTTAATTACATGTTCAAATGTTACAAGGCGTAGTATACCATGGTTGGTGGTCTTGAAATGTTTCATTCCTGCCTGTCTTTGCTGTCAGCAGGCAATATATAGATCTACTTCACAACATTCTGAAAGAGTCAGAACAACGTAGGTTAATTTGTATTTGTAGTCTTTGCACTGTTGTGGTGATCTCTTCATTGCCTTTGCCACCCTCATTTGCTACAATACTCAGAAAGAGTCTATTATTTCTTTATGTTGGCATTCTCTTCTATTTTAATGATCTGGTGCATTAATTGAATAATGGTGATGGTCGCAGGTGTAGGCTTTTGAAATCAAGTCCGTATGGTTCAGTACCATCTTGTGTTTTAGTATTAGTGCTTATTAGTAGTAGATAAAAAAAAAAGAATCCCTGCAAAAAAAGAAAAAAATGTCATGGGGAAAAAGAAAAAGGAAAAGGAAAGAAAGCAAGAAAAAGAAAAGAAAAACACAAGTTTTTATATATTATAGAATAGGCTGCCTCACTGAAGAAGCAAAGGAAGTCTAGAAAGCTGCTGTACACACTTGCAAGTGGCGCTTGAGACTTGGACCTGCTGTGATTGTTAACCTCCGGTCCAGTGAGAGTCGTCTGAATGGTGCATATGTATGACATGTAAGTGTACCATCAGAAGGGAGCCTTATGTTGACTCTTTTCTTTTGCTCTTCGGCCTCTTTTCACTGTGTGCTACTGTGCTACCAAACCCATTTTGATGCTGCTCCTTTCCCCTCTCATCATGGCCACCTTATCATTGATCCTTAGCTAAGCAGGCCTTTGCTTCTGTGTTACCGTAAATGTGTGCCATTCGTTTTCAAGGGTTATTAATTCTAAATGAAAGTAAAACTGCCGATATTGTACTCCCATATGGTGAGATGTGGAACTGCAGAATACAAAACTTTACTTAATGCTATTGAAGGTATTAACATGGTAGTTTTTTTTAGAGAGTATTAACATGGAAGTTGCGTCTCCTTGTCTTCTTAAAGATCCTTGGAAGGCGGCGTACTTTGATAAAAGAAGATTAACAATACTTTGGCCCTAACCGAACTTCTCTTGAACTGCTTTTCTTGAATGTCTTGCAGTGTAGACTGTAGAGAACAAAATATTCTAGATACTGCATCTTCCACACACAAGTTTAGGTTTTTAACATGGAGTCTGGCTTTTCATTCTACATGTTTATCAACTTTTAACTTTTCCATTTGTCACCCGCCACATCAGACACAATTACTTTATATATATGATGTTCGTCAATAGTTTTCTTTTTCATTCTCGGAATAGAAGCTATCATTATTTTCCAACAAAACTTTCATCTCATGAATTTTCCTCATGAATCATATCTTTCATGACTTAATAATTTATCTATTTCCCTACGAATTATGCAATATTTATTATTTCTAGTTTTCTATCGGGTACTGCTATTCCTTAAATAAATATATTATACTATAACCTTCCCTTGGTTACCATTTCATTTCCTATCTACTTTGACCCTGGCCTTGTGTAGCAGCGAAAAACCCAGCAATATATATCATTAACTAGTAACTATATAATTATTTAAACTCCGTTAGTGCCAGCATGGTAAATGAATTTCGAGTAAGCTCTTGTGTCAGTTATTTATATAGCTGAATGTCTGTTGCTTCATCTTTCATGTGCATTCAATGGAAGTTCGTTCTTCTAACATGATTATGTACTGCAGGTTGATTATGCATGTACGCCGGAGGAAGTGCAGCAGCATTTTCAAGCTTGTGGGACTGTCAACAGAGTGACGATCTTGACTGACAAGTTTGGACAACCAAAAGGCTTTGCTTACGTGGAATTTCTTGAGCAAGAAGCCGTTCAGGAGGCTCTTAATCTGAATGAATCTGAATTGCATGGTCGTCAGATCAAGGTAAGAAATACTCGAACAGATTCGAGTTTCCAGTACCTTCTTGAGCAGTGTCTTGCCCTTGAATGGAACTCAACCTTGACCCTGTTCTCATCAGGTTTCACCAAAGAGGACCAATGTCCCTGGGATGAAGCAGCGTCCACCACGCGGAGCATTTAACCCCTACCATGGTTACCCTTATAGATCATACGGGTCACCGTATTTCCCACCGTACGGTTATGGGTGAGTTTTGCAGCTTTTGCACTGGTTGGATGTCTAATTGTTGTTGTGCTCCTTTCTAACATCTATCTTCTTTGACTCGTTCAGGAGAGTTCCCAGATTCCGTCGGCCAACGCGCTACAGGCCTTACTTTTAAAGTACCAGGTTTTATGAAGTTCGGCGCAGTGCGGACAATGGTCGATCCATGGAATAATTTCGAATTATGCTATTTTAAGTATATTGACTAGTTGACATAATCTGCCAGGAGAAGCTCCTGCTATCCTATTTCTGTAAGGTGAATTTGTACCGTTCGATTGCATGATCCTAAACCTCAGCGTCATACCAGAGCCATTTGATGTTGGTTTGTATGACTCGGCAGTCGTGTGCCCCTGTCTCATGAAGTATGCATTCAAGTATATGAATAGTTAGGAGGAATTAATTCTTTACAACTGGATTCAGCTGAGCAAAATCATTATTTCTTCCTGATCTCCACCTGGAGGTAATGAAGAGGCCAAATCATGTACTCCTCCGTTCCATATTTCTTGCGTGTCGTGGTTTTAGCTCAAAGAGTAAAATGCATCGTTGGTACTCGAACTTGTCGAGGGGAGCGCTTTGGTCACTGTACTTAGAGAATACCATTTTACGGTCACTGAATACGACTCAGTGGTTCATCTATGGTCACTGAGGATATTGGTGTGGTGTATTTGATGATGTGGCACCATTGACCGGTCAATTTCTTTTGCAAAAGAAAAAAAACCTTCTCCCTCTCTCTCCCACCGAACTCTAGCCCCAAATCCGCTGCCGGCGCACAGCCCTGCCTCCCAACGCACGGCACGGGCTCGACGGCCAGGCCTCAGCAATTGCGATCGGCGTCGGGTGCGCGGGTGTGGAAGCCGGCCGGCCGTGGCACTCCACAAGCTGGCGGCTGATGAGCACAGGCTCGTATGGTCGTGTAACAGCAGTGACACGCCATGGAAGGGCCTCTAGCTAGGCCTAACGCTACTCGTCGGAAAGTCGCTCCAGACGCTGGCGTCACACCACAACAACTTCCTGGGCGAGCTCATGTGGATACGCATCATGGGCGCGTTCCTCATGGCGCTATACGGCAAGTCGGCGCCTCTCCGCAGGCGCGCGCCGTGTCCGAACCCATGCATGGGATACACGATCTCTTGGTGATGCTGATGCACATCACCGCCACGCTCCTCCTCCTGTACTCCTAGGCTCCTAGCTCGGCTCCGCTTCTGCGACACCTGCGGCATGTTCAGCATGGACATGGCCTACCCAGACCAGTGGTGCGCCGTTGTGCAATTGTGGCAACGCGCGTCTTACCGCCGCACGCTGCTCTACCTCGAACAGGTTGGTCAGCGCAAGCTGGGTGGCGTGCTGGACGGGGCGGGCGGGACTTTGGAGCGTGACTGCCGCGGATCTCGCGCCGCACAGCGCGTGCCGCCGCCTCATGCAGTCATCGAGGCCCTGGACACCGAGATCGTGCCGTGCGCGCCACACCGCGCCGCGCAGCGAGCGACGGCGGCGACGTCACTCTTCTCCGTCCACCACACGCCGCCACCGCCCACACTAGCGTGCACACGTCCTCAGCATTCACAGATTCGTATTCCTCTGCCGTTGAGCTATTTCCGCCGGAGTAGCGCCTCCCGGCCTTGCAGACGCTCGCCGGAACGCCTCTGTGCGAATGGGGAGCACGAGGGAGTGGAGGAGCGCCGCCGCAAGAGTATTCGGGTTGGGATGAGGAAGGCCGGACGGGGTGGATGAGATTGGGGGATAAGTCAAGGGCTTTTTTTTAAAGAATAAAGAAGTTCACCAGTCAACTTGTGCCAGACCATCAAATACATCGATACATTAGCCCTAGTGACCGTAGATGAACCACTAAGTCGTATTCAGTGACCGTAAAATGGTATTCTCTAAGTACAGTGACCAAAGCGCTCCCCCTCGACAAGTTCAAGTACCAACGATGCATTTTACTCTAGCTCAAATTATGCAACGGAAGTAGTATGTGGCAAGCCAGCCGTATTTCACCCCTGGAATTTTCCTGTGCTTGCTTCTGTTCAGGCGAGGCTTTGTCCCCCTCGTAACAGTGCTCCGTTGGTGTTATGTCAGATCCAATCTCAGCTTGCAGATTCCACAGACCCAGCGACGCCCGTGGTGTTTTTTTTTTTTTTTTGAAACTGAGGCAAAAGCTTTGCCTCACCTTTATTAAGCAGAAGGTGCCCGGTTTATTATGGAAGAAACCGGGCGAAAACCATACAACAACACGACACAACCCACGGCGAAGCCCCACAACCACGACGCCGCACGACACGGCCACCCGCAGCCCAAGCTGCACCAAGAGAGCCGCTCGCAGACCACGGCCGCCACACCAACATCCGGGGCCGCCGCCCCGGCCTAAAAGGCAACCGCTGCTGCCGCTGCCCAAGCAGCCCCGACAGCCTCGCCGCCAGCACCCCCTTCCGGGACCGCCGTCCCGACATAGCACCACTCGCAACCGAGCCACGACGCCGCACGAACCAGCCACCCGCAGCCCAAACTGCTCAGGGAGAGCTGCTCGCAGACCACGGACGTCGTACCAACTTCCGGGGCCGCCGCCCCGGCCTAAAAGACAGCCGCAGCTGCCGCCGCCACCCTCGCCGCCCCCTCCCGCAACCAGACCGCTCAAAAGAAACCAACTGGTTCTCCAAGACGACGCCCCCAAGGGGGAGCGACGGAAACGCCGTCGTCGTCCGCTCCGAGCAACCGGAGCCTAGGTTTTCACCCGGAGAACCCGAACCTTTTTGGAGAGGAAATGGAGTCCACAACGACACCCCCAAGGAGGAAGATGACGCCCGAAGCGCCATTGTCGCAGGCACTGACCATGGTCAGTGCAGGGCTTTCGCCCGGAGCTCCTCCACATCCGAAAAAAGCCGCAGATCATAAGACCATTGGAGTTGGGCTTGCGAGCTTCAACCACCGTTGCCGACCACCACACACCGCAGCACCACCACAACCTCAACACTGCAGCACCCCAAGCTCCAACGACACCCGACCTGGGAGCAGACCACCGGACGCAGTGAGCCACGGCGTCGAACCAAGCACCATGCCGGCGAGACGCGGCGGAGCACCACCCGAGCCAAGTACCACCACGGTACCGGGCCGCAGCCACGCGCCCGTCGAGGAAGGAGAGCAGCCACCAGCAACCTCGGACCTCCGAGCCGCGCCCAAGCGCAACCGCGCCGCCCCCGCGCCGCCCGGGCGCCGGAGCACATCGGCAGGGGCCTCCTGCCGCCGCGCCGGCACCACCGCCTCCGCCACCGCGTCCAGCAGCCGCCGGCCGCCCCGCAGCCTCGCCCCCACGCCACGGCCCAGACGGGCCCAGACGGGCCCGCCCAAGCCCATCTGGGCGAGCACTCTTCACCGCAGGCAAGCGGGCGCGACGACCTCCTCGCCGCGACCACCCCCTGACCGCCGCCACCGCCGGCAGCCACCACGCCCGCCGCGAACAGCACCCGGGCCCGCCGGCCCGGCATCCTCCTCCCAGGCCGTCGCCGCCCCCACGGGCCGGCCTCCTCCAACCGAGCGCGAGAACCACCCCCCCGACCACCCTTGTGGCAGCGGGGGGATCCGCCACCGCCGCGGACGGATCCGCCGACGGCAGCGGCGAGGAGGACGGCGGATGGGGAAGGGCTCGGCGGCGGCGCGTGTTGCTCCCCTGGCGCCGCCTGGGGGGGCAGCGCGAGGGGTCGGGAGAAAAAAGTTGCATAGGAGGATGATTCTGATCTTGCTTCCGACGCCCGTGGTGTAGGGAAGCAAGCAACAGCGACGGTGTCGCCGCCGTACTCTCTGGATCATCCGTTGTCTTCTCCAATCCCGGTCTCACCAAGCTCAACTACTACTACTCAAATTCCCCATTCAGGCCGATCCTTCGTTCGCAAAGGTGGCCACCTTTTGTTACAGTAATATAGCATGGCCGGTTTTTGTCTTTGATTCTGTGACGAGACGAGCTCACGTGCTGCAGAGATGATGGTGGTTACGGCAGAAGCGGCAACGATCAAGCAGGTCGATGATAAGGGTCGAGCGACCCAAGATACTATAGCAATTGTCAACTGCAAGTTCCCAGAAGAGAATCTCGCAAAATCGATAAAGGCAAGGGGACAAAAGAAGGGCAGCTGAGGGCGAGGACGACGACACACGGAAAAACGCCGACCGAAAGCGTCGGGAACATGGCTTCCTTTGGGCGGTAGAAAGAGCACAGACATCCCATTCACTGAATCGCGTTAACAAATCTTGATGCTTCACTGTCGATTACCAAATGTTGGTGTTTATTATCCCTTTCGCCATCCTTTGAGAATCACCAGGAAGATCTTGCACGCTGCCATGTTTCCCAAAGAACAAGGCTGTAGCACACCGGTACAAATACTCTTGAGGCATCGCAGCGCAGCGCAGGGTATCAAATATTTTGGCCAGAGGCAGAGGATATCATCATCCATCCATCCAGGCCAGAATCTTAGGATTTTGGCCAGCGCAGCGCAGGTATCAAATACTCTTGAGGCTCTTTTTCTGAAAAGATCGTCTGGTTTTGGACCATAATCTTAGGATTTGGCTCCGGTTGGCCACCGTGGTCCGGCCGGCCGGCCTAAAAGCTGAGACGCTTTTAACCGTCTGCGCTGTAAAATCGTAAACGAAATCAAGGTTATGTCTGTCTACTGGCCACCTCTGCTACGCTGGTCTCGTCCAATAGATGAGGCCGCAGGGGAGTACACAGTCCGTCCTTGTACCGTGACACTTGATTTAAAAGTACTGTACAAAGTTCCCACAACAAAGATACAAACATCACAAGCTGGTACGTACTGTAATGTACCGTAGTGCAATCTGGACGGTAGGGTACGATGACACTCATACAGGTGAATCTTCGCCATCTCGATTTGTAAACACTGAAGTTAACCGCATTGCATCCAGATGTACGTAGTGTTTTCCATTTTTGTCAAGGTAAACACGTACTACGGCTCTGTCAGTGTCACGGCGACGCCGGCCAGTCGAAGCCGGCGTAGCTCTCGCTGAACCCGCCGCCGTAGAACCTCACCTCCAGGTTCTCGATCCCCTCCCCGTCGTCCCACACGTCCTCCTCCTCGTCGTCATCGCTGCCGACGACGGCGTAGTACTCGTCGTCGTCCATGAGCTCCCACGAGTACACGTCCTCCTCATCATCGGAGCACTCCTCCCAGTAGCTGTTCTCGAAGCAGTCGTCCACGCCCGGCCCGAGGAAGCTGAGCCCGGGCCGCCGCTCCAGCAGGAACCGCTCGTCGACGGCCCAGCAGCCGCGGAGGTCCACGAACTCCAGGTCGCGGCACCGGGAGAGCACCTCCAGGATGGCCTCCGTGGTGACCAGCATGTACCCGACCTCCAGGTGGCGCAGCCGCGGCATGGTGCGCGCGATGGCGCGGGCCTCGTCGTGCTGGTGGCACGCGTTGCGCCCGACGACGTCGATCGGGTGCATCACGCGCCGGAGACCCACCAGGTGCCGGCAGTGGCTGCCGAACGCCTCCAGCGCGCGCGCGCCGATCTTGGTGCAGCTGCTGATGTCCAGGAACGTCAGGTTCGGTAGCCGAGGCGCCACGGCCTCCACCACGGCGTCGCTGATCTCGCTTCGTGGGATCTCCAGCGTCCTCAGAGCCCGTGCACTGGCAAATCAAATAAAAATCGTCAATTCCAACTTCACTGTCACAAAATTAGCAGCCTGATCAATCAAGAGAATGCTTACTGGTCGCCGATGAAGGAGAAGAGGGGGTCGCAGGGGAGGCCGGAGACGCTGAGGCGGCGGCAGGAACCGGAGCTGCAGCGGAGGAGCATCTCCACCATGCGGACCAGCTGCTCCGGCCGGCTCTGCTGCTGCTGGCTCCACTCCTCGATGTCGATCTGCTGCCAGCAGTAAGGCCCGGCCACCACCCGCCCCCAAGACTTGCACACCCGGGCACCACCGTCAGCACCTCCTGCAGCGGCAGGTTCCGGAACACGAGCCCCAGCGCGTCCGGCAGCAGCTCCTCCCAGCACCGGTACTCGCTGCCGTCGCACTCTCCCATTCCTCAACCTGCTGCTGCTTCCAGAGAACACAATTCCTTGATTACTTCAAACACAAAGATCAACTGCAGTAATTCTATTGAAAAATGAGAGGGGATCATACGAATTCACAAACTATAAGTTATGTGTTCTTGGCAGAAATGGGGCAAGAAGATAGAAGACGCTATCGCGGTGCTCATGAGAAAATCAAAGGAGCTCCCCAAAACCATGAAAGAAGACAGAGAGGCTGAATTTGTTTCTGCAACCAAGAACAACCAAAAGCTTCCGTTTCTACTTCACTGGAGCAGGGGTGCCTACCTTGCTTGGAGATCACTAGGGAGTCAGAGAAGCAGCCAAGACTGGCAGCCTCCTTGGAGCAGATGGCAAGTGTGACAATGTGAGCCAACCCAAACGAGGAAGAGAAAGGCGCTTAACTAAGCACTAACTGGTAGCTAGGGACTGCAATCAGAGGGTACCAGGAAGAGCAAGGCGCAGATCTAAAGAGAAGGTCACTTGCAGTGGTGAAGAGGTTAGGGGCAGTATGTGTATGTATGACAATGAAAATTTGGTGCCCCTCCATGTATTAGATTCCACACAACAATCTGGATATGCTTGGGAAAAGAACACTAAAAGCCTTGACCGTTTATTTGCTCAAAGCAAAAAATGACACTTGTGGGAGGATTTGTGTTACCTCCTACATGAATTTGCAACAAATAGTTGCTCCATTGCCCGAATTCTAATTTGGATCTTTGGCGTATTGGCTAGAAAATCTACAAAATAGTAAAATATTTTATATTTCTTTAAAAAATTGGCCATGAACATATTCAAGTGTTATAAATACCTGCCAAATTGCATGACAAATGATATGGCGAAAAAAATCAATGCTCGAAAAAATCAATTCACTGATATGACAAATAATTACTATATTCTCCTTAAAAAATTGATTTTTAAAAATGTTTTACTATTTTTCAAAAACAATATTGAGCAGGAGCCTATGAACTTGGGAGTAATTGTGAATTTCCATTTGAATGTAGTCGTTCAAAAACCTAATTGGTTGCGTGTTGCAACCGTTCGAGTACTACTAGTCTATTGCCCGTTAGTGTTAGAGCTGGTGCTTGCACGATACGATGCAGGCGATGTAACGTGCAGCTAATCGTGCAGGTGGATTCTTTTCATAAATAAATGCAGGAGATGTATGGTACTCGTGTTGTTTCTATCACTGTTGCCATCAAGCCAGAGCCGGTGCAGCGGCATTTGTTGGAGGTCTTTATAGAAGTATGTAAATTCATCGCACTGGTTAAATTTCATGGATGTAGGTAAACTCCAAATGAAAAGACTTATCCCTGTGTAAAGTTTGAACAGCAGAGATCATGGGTTTCGGAAATTGCTTGACTTTATCAAGGTAGTTCAATAAGTATAAGATTCAAGGAAAAAGCCCAAAACAAACCTTAAACTTGTGGGCTCAGCTAAATTGAACCCCGAACTTGTAATCCCAGAAATTGGCACACTGAACTTTAAAATCCCGATCAATCTCAACCTTGTATCTGTTTGACGGACCGGGAAAGAAACAATCCTGACCGGGAAAACTATTTAGTCTCACTGACAAAACGGGGCTACGTGTCATATCCATCCTCTTCTCTAGTCTCTGTAAGATCTCTGTAAATTCCCCAATGTCACAAGTCAAAGTCGGCGACCAAAGCGAACTCAGCAAGCCGGCCGCTGCGCATGTCATTGGCAGCGGCTACCCCGACGTCAAGGAAGCGACTGCCCTGCAAAGCCAGCTCTACTAGATCTTACACCCTCCGTTCTGAATTAATTGACTCATGTACTAAATCTTAGTCAATTAATTCGGAACGGAGGAAGTAGATAGATTGATTGATTTGGTATCAATCGGCAAGCTAGCACACAAGGTGAACTGACCAGAATCTTGATGTGACCAATACAACGGTAGAGGATAAAATCGAGACAACTAATATATTGGTCGCTCTTCTCGGCAGGTCGCCACCGTCAAGATTGGGCTGCCGGAATTAAAGAATTATTTGGTGCTCTCCCTCCTATTCGTTGCACTCAGGAAGCTGTTGTTCTAGGCCAAGCGGCTCTCCGTCGCCGTTAAGCCTAGTGATTGGTCACGAATAAGCGCCACCTGCTGTGGTGGCAGGTGCTGGTACTCCGGCGAGCGGGAGTTTGGGAGGCGGCGGAGCACGTCGCCCTGTTCCGCCCTATTCGAGAAGCTGCAGGAGCGCTGGAGTACAAGGACAACGATGGAAGTCGCCGCCAAGAGGACTGAGCAGGGGGCGGTGCAGAGACGCCATGACCAGGCTCCGGGCAGAGAATGGCCGCCTGCGGGCCAAACTCGAGGCCGCCATGGCTAGCAAGGAGCGTCCCAAGTCAGCTTATGGATATGTCACGTAGGTCTAAGTCAACTATCCCCGGTTTGACCCGCCATGTCACCAAAATTGCAAATCAAACAACTTAAGGTTTAAAATAGACCGGGATTTAAAAGTTCGGTGTGCTGATTTCAGAGATTATAAGTTTGGGGTTCAATTTAGCTGAGCTCCATAAGTTTAAGGTTTGATTTGGACTTTTTTCAAGATTCAGTGTCATGTACGTGTGTAGGAGATATTTTGTTGTCTCTGTGCACGAGATCATTATGTTTTTCCTCATAACTCATGTTATCCGTTTTTGTCATGTTCGGTGAAGAAAACGTAAATAATGTTGGAGCAGTCTGAATACATTATTATTTTTCAAATGGGATGCTCCCGTCCTCTGCATCAAAGTTTTCTATTTCATTTATCAACATAAGTTGACCAATAGCCCTACAACGAAGGAACATACAAGTCAAAGCCACCAAAACAGTGAAAAAGCACAAATAGCATGAATGATAGATTAAGCAAAGCTACCTTATGTCGCCAAAAGAACCATCACCGCTACTCCCCCTTCATCCACCGCACAATCTTCGCCGAACACCATTGTGCCACAATATGCATAGATCCAAGTTGAACTCGCTCGCCGACGACCAGCAGCGGTGGAGGGACGCAGATGGACCATCCCCGGGTATCGTTGGACCCCAGTCACCCATCATTGACATCCTCGTTCGAAGGCGGGCAAGCCTCATGCGCCATTCTGACCTCTTCGTCCCTTGCTAGCTAGTACTTATGTCGCCACGACACCTAGCCGCAGTTGGTCAGAACTTCGCCAGTACTCAACAGAGACTCACCGGGAACCTCCCGGAGCCGGAACCATGCCCGGATGGCTTGGGGTGGGTTCTCCTGGCGGCACAATATTTTTTGCACTCGGGCCACGTAATTCGGGAGAGACACGGGATATCCAATAGAACTATGACGATACATAAACGATTAGCAAGGATAACACACACGAATCAAGTGGAAAAAAAAATACCAATCCTTTAACACAACACCTCAATCTCTGAAAATATAATATCTATCCGTAACTTTTTGAGTTCATAAGAAAGAACGACATTAGCCAGAGCTCGCACTTGCATTTGTAGGGGACAGAACATGGAGCACGGGCACTTCAATTCGTGTTGACGACGTGGTACGAGCCTAGGCACTGGCGTGCATGTGATGATCGATGTGAACGCGTCTGCAAGATGTTGATTTCGCACGTAGGGCATGCACACCAATGTCAATGCTTATGCATGGCAGTGGGTACGCTTTAACGTAGGACAAGATTGGATTCCTCTCCTGTTGTGGAGTTGAATAACGGGGTCCGTGGCACCGTGCCCATGTCGGCCGCGCATCATATCAGAGTGCCCTATACTTCCTTGTGAAACCTGCGTATGCAAGTAGGCGGAAAACCGGTGCTCGTGGTCTCGTGACTTCGTGAGACACATGTTTGCCTCAGATTCCGGGACAGAGCTTTGCATGAGAACTAGGATGCATCTGTACAGCAATGTCCTACTCCTAGACCACTGTGCGGCCGGTTCCGACCTGTTCCATCGGTTCAAATTAGTCGACTTGTAGTATTTATCTTAGTATGGATGTATTTATACTTGTTTAACGTCTATATATATATTCATATTTTAACAAATGCAAGTCAAGTAATTTGAAACGGAGGGAGTAATTAAGTAGAGTTAGCATATGTAGAAATACAAGGACCGGGGGTATTGAAAGCAATGGTGCATAGACACAGCGCGTGCGTAGAATACTGAACTCGGAAACCGCAAACTTTGATCACAAGTTCACATCTAGCTAAAATGCACGACGAAGAACGATGACGAGTCAGCGTGTTCTGAGTTTTTTTTTTTCAAATAGCATTACTGAATTAAATCGTGCCGGGTTACAGAGCTCTTAACAGGAACAGGAACATCAACCTCCACGCAGGGAGGCACAGCCTCTAGCAACGAACCATTATCCCAAGCCGTAAAAAAAAACTTAGCCAAATTATGGGCAGCAGAATTGCCCGATCTACTAACTTTCACAACCTTGCAACCACGGAAGCTATGAAGCAGGTTCTTTGCCTGATCCAGGATGACCATAACAGCAGACCTACACTTATCAGAAGAACAGAGAGCATGGACAACCGCGGCATTGTCGCTCTCGATGATGACCTGTTTATCAGCAATAGGGATGACAGCTTTAATGCCTTCCAGGACTGCAATAGCTTCAGCGGTTTCAGCATCTTGGCAAAAGGGAATTGTTCCCCAAGCCGAGAATAGAATTTTTCCAGCGTGATCTGAGTTCTGACAGCATTAAGGAGCCGTTTTTCAGATTTGTTAGTTTGCTCGAGGAAATATATTGTGGCAGCAGAGTATGGTCGAATCAGCCTAAACGTAAACGCCCTGCTCTGCTCGGTGTCTCTGTCTTGTGATGTGGACGCGCCAACTACTGGTATCTTATTCAGCGATCGATTTTTTCTGTTCACACTCCACCTCTTTGGATCGACTGATGTGCTGGTTTTATTTTTGTTTTTATGCTGTGAGTAAATATTTTGCTACATCTGCACCTAAAGCTCCTGAAGGAGCAGTATTTAGAGTACACCCTAGAAATTAATTTGCAAGTGCTACCCTAATTATGTATGCCCACCTTCTGAATGGATATAGAAGCTTTCACCCTAATTTAAAAAAAAAATCCGGTGAAAAGTATAAATATATACGTCTCATTGACTAAGGATAATTTAGCTAAACAGCAATGACATGTGTCAGAAAAAGTGTTGTTTTTGTCATTTAGAGGAGCCAAGAGGAGATTTATTTCACTCTTTCTCATTCTGGAATACTTTGGCTTATTGTTCAGTTTGCGTATAATTTACCTCCACCCACTAGTATTCCGAATATGTTTAATTGGAAATGGTTGAATGTAGTGGACACAAAAACTAAAGCTAGATCAACATTGGCATGTCTGTTTTTGTTGGTCCATATGGAATTATAGAAACTAGCATAGGGGCCCTCGCAAATGCGAGGGCACCGCTTGGAGTTCATCGAAAGTTTCGGTTATATAATTTGGTGTTATGAACATATTCCTTTCTCATGTTTATCTTATTTGTTATAAAATACACATCATTCAGATATGAATTCTATGTTTAACATGTGAAGTTTACGTTTCATTGTGCCATTGGTTATATTGCAAAGAAATGAGATTAAAGAGTCACCACCTGTAGTTTGTTAAAAGTTTCATTTATTGCAAACAAAAATGATGCTTGTGCATGCTCGCTAGATCAATTTTTTCTTTTCTGTGAAACTTAACCAACTCATACAAAAAACGTGATATGTGAATTTGTATTCTTGCTGGAAAAAGTTTTGATTTTTTTAATAAAAAGTTATGTTGGTTACATGCAAATTTGGGCAAAATTGAGACATCTTTTATGGACGGAGGGAGTAGTATATTATTATGAGATGTGGTAGGGAACTATAAACACTTAATTTGTTATAAACAACAGACATACCACATTTATGGAATGCATTTTAAATTTGTGGACGAATTATTTCCAATAAAGTTATTTATTTTGGGAGTGACTAACCAGCAGGCGCCTGCTGGTTAGCGAAACTCCACGCACCCGTCCATCCGAAAGCGAAATTCGAGCACCCGTGTGAGAAGTGCATGCATGCATGCACTAAACACCAAATCTGCTGATGTCATCCTAAATTTAGCGCGAAGCGCGGTCGAGCAAACAGCCCTCCTTTGCATATATGAAGAAAAAACCAAAAATGCTGATGTCATCTCGCATTAATTACAAAATTCGAAAATTTAAAATGTTTTGTAGCCCAAACCGTTTATCCGATTTAGAATCCGTTTTCACCGTTGGACTAGTCGCGACGAGATCTTCAAAACTAAATCCCATGTCGATATGTTTCGACGAAAAAAAAAATTGTCACAAAAGTTACCACCCCGTAACATATAAGTTATCCAGGCAATAGTATGTAAGTTACCGACCATATTAACGATTAGTTTTCGGGTTGAAATAGAACCATTTTTGTTGTTCTTTTTGATTTTTTTCGATTTTTAAAGTTACCACATCACTTTCTTGCATAAGTATTAGGATGATAAATGTCGATTTCATAGTGGCAACTTCATAAGTACTGAGTGGGTAACTCCATCAGTATTGGGTGGGTACCTATTATCGAGAAAGTATGATAACTAAATTGATTTCGTATTGGATAACTACATCATGAAAACACATGGGTAACTTTATCAGTAGAGGGTGGTTAAATCCATCTGTATTGGGTGGTAACTATTACCGAGAGAGTAGGGTAACTATAACGATTTTGTGGTGGATAACTACACATGAAAACACATGGGTAACTTTATCAGTATTGGGTGGTAACTTCATCAGTATTGGGGTGGTAACTATTGCCGAGAGAGTATGGTAACTACATTGATTTTGTGGTGGATAACTACACATGAAAACACATGATAACTTTATCAATACATGGTGGGTAACTATCTCAGTATTGGACATGTAACTATTACCGAGAGGGTAGGCTAACTACATTGATTTCATGGTGGATAACTACACCATGAAAAACTTGGGTAACTTTAACAGTACTGAGAGAGTAACGCCATCAGTATTGGTTGGGAAATACTACCGAGAAAGTATGGTAACTACAAAAATTGGGTGGATAACTACACATGAAAACACATGGATAACTTTATAAGTACTGGATGGGTAACTCCATGAGTATTGTGTGGGTAACTATTACCGAGAGAGTATGGTAACTACATCAATTTTATGATGATAACTACATCATGAACACATAGGTAACTTTATCAGTAGTGGGTGAGTAACTCAGTTTCGCCAGTTGTAAGGCGCCTGCTAGTTAGATTTCCCGTATAGTTATCCACCAGAAAATTGATGTAGTTATCATGTCCTCTAAATAATAATTACGAACACAATGTACATCTTTTTTATGGTGTAGTCGTCACTATGAAATCGACAGTTATTATTCTAATTCTTATGAATTGTACAGATGTTTTAGTGTATAGTTACCAACTTGTGAACGATATATATACCGTCCCAAAGTGTTATTCACTTATAAAAACTAGTTGTGCTAACTTCCAAACTAGAAAAAAATAAAAAAGAACAACAAAAAATGGTTCTATTTCAACCGAAAAACTAATCGTTAATATGGTGGGTAATTTACATACTACAACATAGATAACTTCTGTGTTACAGGTGGGTAACTTTTAGGACCAAAAAAAAAGTTGTCAGAATATATCAATATGGGATCTAGTTTCGAAGATCTCGTCATGACTAGCTTGACGGTGAAAACGGATTCTAAGTCGGATAAACGGTTTGGTCTACAAAACTTTTTAAAGTTTCAAATTTTACATTTAATGCATGATGACATCACCTTTTTGGTTTTTTTTTGCATGCACAGTCGATCAAGTAGTGCACGTATGAGTGCTAGCAGCTAGACAAAAGTGTGCCACGTGGCAGCATGCGAGTGGATAGGAGAGGAGGATGTGGTGCGTAGCTGCTAAGTGAAGAGAGCAGCGCGTCAAACCCACGCCTGGGCTGAGGCATGCACTGGCACGCGGGCTGTCGGCCACGGTGCGACGCTGGCACGCGAAGCAGTCCACGACAAAAGCGGAATCGGACGTGACGACCACCCCGCTCGTTCGCTTCCACGGTCCAGATTGCTGCGTGGAGTTATGCCCCGTGTAAGGCGCCTGCTACTTAGATTTCCCGATTTATTTTTGCTATTGTTTGACAATCATATTGAACCAAATTGCTTAATTAAAGTTAAGACCAAAGGATCTTGAAACATTATGATTTTTGTCACTGGCATTTAAAATAAAGTTACACTTGTCATCTCTGATGCTACTTGAGATTTTTTTTCTATGAAGCAATTTATCCTTTTAAATAGTTAGACCAACTAAACATCAAGAAACGTATTAAATTTGTGTAGATAATTAATAATCAATCTTATACAGAGCATATTTCCGTTAGTCATCTCTGATGCTACTTCAAGTGTTTATTTTTTTTGTCCATGTAATAATTAGAATCCAACATAAAACTTTTTGATGACGATTGCATTGATGCGATCAAATTACCCAACCTTTTATTGCGTGTCGGACATAGTCCTTTCGAACAACACTCATGTTCCACATGCAACATCAATTAGTCTAAGTGCACAGGAAAAAACCCAAGTTTATGATTTAAATTTGTGTGTGCAAATAGCAATATCAAATCAAATCCTAATTAGATGTGCTTCTCACGTTAGTGCTGCAAGTTTAGATGACTATGGAGTACTATGCCGTTGACAAATCGGTAGGAATATGACAAAAAGTAGTGTTGGAGTCGGACCAACACGGCTTGGAGTAATTTTTTTCTTTCAACCTGAGATCATGACATTCGCAAAAAAAAAACCTGAGATCATGACAGCAGCAATCCAAGTCTATTTTTATTTCCGTTTCTACCAGATCCGGTGCATTTTTATCTGGTTTTTCCTTCAGAGATCTATCACGTTTCCTGTAGTTTTTCAATTGGATCTCAGTTTATGATGCACGTGTTCTAAAAAACTAAGAAGTAAATGGTGCATGTACGACGTGCCGGTCATGTTTAAATTTTATGGTCATGGAGAAGATTGATACCTATCATCACGGGACGTGATTTGTTTTTTTTTTTTTACGGAGGGGGACTTGATATTTGGTTGTACGTGTCCCAACGACAATTTGTACCCGTTTAATGTTGTACGTAACTTATCCAGCTTTTAATCTCAACCATCAGATGCAAGATCAACGGATTGTATATTTCTAACCTATGTGGATTAACGTGGTGGCTCGAAAACTAACTCATTTTGCTTTTAGTATATAATAGATAGATAACTTGCTTTTAACAAGGTGGAAACTTCTAATTTCTTGTTGTTGTTTCAAGTGATCACCCTCTCGATTATGCCAAGGGAGTACCTCGTCCCGATCCTCATATAGACAAAAAGTTAAATCTTTAGAATGCCAAATTAGTATTAATAGATCCACCAAAAAATCATCTTTATAAATCTTGTAAAATATTTAATAAGTTTGGTCAAAATTAATGTTGAATTCTGATTAAAAATATACTCCATCTTACTTAAGATGTGGAGGTGTAGGTTTTTCCCCTTTGTGGTGTTTAGCATCTTGCTTGGAGGAGGTCCCTTCCCGCTGCTCGGGCACAGCGTCGGGAGGCAGCTGGCGAGGCTCTGCGGTAGATCTCCGTGGTGGAGGTCTTCTCCTTGCAGCTCCGGCAGCAAGCTCTTCATCAATAAGCCTGTAGGCGTCTCCAATCATGCGACTCCGGATCTGCCTCTTCCTGCTGCTCATCGTGGAGATGGTGGGCTTATTGAGGTGAGATCCGGTCGGCGGCGTGGGCTTCAGATGGCGCATCTTCTTTCCCTGTACCTGCTGTGGAGGTGGTCGGGCGGCTCCTCTGCTTCTATCTCTGGCTGGCCGTGGTGGCATAGGGGATGGTGGTGGAGTTGCTCGATCCGTTTTTGGATGGCGTGGTGGTGGTGGTGGTTCTCTGCGACGTTTCTACTCCGGACGGCCGTGGCGGCGAGGGAGTGTTCGTCTGGGGAGCGGGTGTGCTGGGCGGCTGGCCTGGCTGAGGCGGAGACGGCGGGATGCTCGGTGGTTCGTGGAGGCAAGCGCTACGGCTGGATTCGTTCATCGTCTTGGGTGTCCGTCGCGGTGCGGCGGCCGGCTCTGCAGCCATCTACAGTGTTGGAGGTGCTTGCTCTCCCGGGTTTGGTGGTACGGCGGCTCCGACGGAGGCTAGGCTTCTGGGGTGTGGGGTGGATCCGATTGTGTTTCTTCTTGCTTCTTCGGGGTCTTTAGTGCAAGTTTCCTGGGTCTTGTTGTAATTTTGGTCCCCTCGGGACCTGGTTGTAATTTGCTCTGAGCTCTCTATTTTTGTATCGGATCCTGTTCAAAAAAAAGATGTGGAGGTGTCGTCGTACATACAGCTGGGCTGCTGCCAATCATTGTCCTTTCATGTGAAAGTACTCCCATAATTTGGCAAACGGAGCTTGGCTCTGATGGTTGGGTTCCCTGTGGTGGAACCAGCCCACCCAGGTTCAAGTCCTAGACTTGGCATGGGCGTTTGCATTTACCTGGATTTATTCCAGGATTATCCGGCGCTATTCTTTCAGTGGTAGGTGACGTGCCCGTCAACAGCGAGGCGCCTGTGGTGACTTCGTCAACCTCAAGATCTGCCGGCTCAGTCCTTCAGAGGTGCTCATAGGGGTAGGGTGTGCGTGCGTGCGTTCATAGGGGTGAGTGTATGTGCGTATTTGTGAGCGTCTGTGTTGTACTGTGTTCTCAAAAAAAAAAAAAATACTCCCATAATTTGCTGAACGTATGTACTTCGTTTCTTCTCCCATATTATCGTATCGTGAAACAAAACAAAAAATCGGACCGAACAGCATGCATGCATGACCTAAATGAAACGGCAATGCAAGTTCTGATCCATTCGCTTGCATGTGGTCCCTTCACAGTAGGAACGGGGTCACCACGTCTTCCCGTAAGCCAGGTCCGTGACAATCAGTCCGTACACTAGTAGAAAACAGGGCTTTCATCCACCCCTTTTGTCCCGGCCACAGTACAACCCGAGACCAATGAGGCATTGGTCTTGGGTTGATATTTCCCGGCGCCCCTCGCCTCGTGTCCCGGTTCGAAAGGGAACATTGGTCCCGGGTCGTGTTACGACCCGCGACCAAAGGGTCGCCACATGCATGCGGGCACATGCGCAGCCGTGGACCCCTGGCAGGGACCCTTTGGTCCCGGTTCGTAACACGACCCGCGACCAAAGGGTCCTCCCTGCATATATCATCTCCCACCCCGAGCTCCACCACCATTTTGAGCTCGAGTTCAACACTCATTTTTCCCTCATTTCCTCTCACTCTCTCAAGTTAATCCCCATTTTTTTGCACCATTTGTGAGGATTAAAAGCACCCCATCTATTCAAGGGTTAGCAACATCATCCTTTCCTCTGGCGTTGCAACTTTAGCTCATTTGATTGCTAGTTTAGCTCATTTGATTTTTGTAGTGCTCACTAGGTGTTTGATGAAATGCCCCAGTTAGAGAGTTTATTTTTATATGCATTTTGAGCTTACACTAATTTATGATTTGTTGGTTTTAGTGTCGTCCCATCCACGTCCTAACCGCCGTCGATCGCCCGCGCCGTCTCGTCACCGGCACCAACTCGGTGAGTCTCTTTTTTATTTTACAAAATCTTAGTTTTATGATTTAGAAGCATAATTATTATTTGTATAAATTTCTTAGTTGTATTCTTGTTTGATATATATAGTGCCATGGTTTTGACATCCGGCCACAGCGGCTCTCGTCCCCTCTATTATTCGGATGTGGTATGGCTGTTAATAACCATATATTTGTTGCGTTTCGTGTTTATGAAAATCATGCCGACCAACTTTTGACATACATATATATTTATCTAGGAGGTAGTTGAACCGGAAATTTCTGAGATAGTTGTATGTTTTATGAGAACTATGTATTACATTTGGTCACTACTCTACTTTGGATTTAATGTGATGAAGAAGTATTAATTAATTTGGTCAGTATTATATATTCATGATGTAGTATTGTAATGGTTTTTTATATATTTATATAATGCAGATGAGCCGGCAATGGATGTACAGTGACCACCGCAGTGTCGACTATATCAATGGCATGCATAGTTTTCTCAAGGTGGCTAATAAAAACAAGCCGTCGAGTGGTTTTATTTCTTGTCCATGTAATGTCTGCAGGAATACGCGGGTTACTCTAACACAGACCGCATTCACTTCCACCTGATAACTTCTGGTTTCATGCCCGGCTATAATTGTTGGACCAAGCACGGAGAAAAAGGGGTTATGATGGAAGAAAATGAAGAGGAAGAGGATAACGACAACTATCCTACGTTCACTGAAGCCTGTGATACTCCAATGGGGGAAGACACTGCTGAAGAAGAGCCCAATGATGATGAGCCCAATGATGATTTTGGCCGGGCCATTCGTGATGCACGGATAAACAGCGGAAGTGAAAACGAGAGGTCGAAGTTGGATAGCATGTTAGAGGATCACAAAAAATTGTTGTACCAAAATTGCGAAGATGGCCAGAAGAAGCTTGGTACCACGCTGGAATTGCTGCAATGGAAGGCAGAGAATGGTACAACTGACAGAGGATTTGAGAATTTGCTGAAAATAATAAAGAAGATGCTTCCAAGGGATAACGTATTGCCCCCCAGTACGTACGAAGCAAAGAAGATTGTGTGCCCTCTAGGATTAGAGGTGCAGAAGATACATGCATGCATCAATGATTGCATCCTCTATCGCGGTGAGAAGTACGAGCATTTGAATGCGTGCCCGATATGCGGTGCCTTGCGGTATAAGATAAGGCGAGATGACCCTGGTGAAGTTGAGGGCGAGCCGTGCCCCAGGAAGAGGATTCCTTGCAAGGTGATGTGGTATGCTCCTATAATACCACGGTTGAAACGTCTGTTCCAAAATAAAGAGCACGCAAAGTTGTTACGATGGCACAAAGAAGACCGAAAGAAAGACGAGATGCTGAGGCACCCCGCTGATGGGTCACAGTGGCGAAAAATTGACAGGAAGTTCCCAAATGTTTGCAGATGACGCTAGGAACTTAAGATTTGGTTTAAGTACAGATGGCTTTAATCCTTTCAGGGAACAGAGCTCCAGTCATAGCACCTGGCCTGTGACTCTATGTATCTATAACCTTCCTCCTTGGTTGTGCATGAAGAGGAAGTTCATTATGATGCCAGTGCTCATCCAAGATCCAAAGCAACCGGGCAACGACATTGATGTGTACCTGAGGCCATTGGTTGATGAACTTTTAGAGTTGTGGAGCGACGAAGGGGTGCGTGTGTGGGATGAGCACAAACAAGATTCATTTGACCTACGAGCGTTGTTGTTTGTAACCATCAATGATTGGCCTGCTCTTAGTAACATTTCAGGACAGTCAAACAAGGGATACAAAGCATGCACGCACTGTTTAGATAAGACTGAAAGTATATACGTAGGTAACAAGATTGTGTACCCTGGTCATCGTCGATTTCTTCCACCTCAGCATCCTGTAAGAAAGGAAGGCAAGCATTTCAAAGGTGAGACAGATAACCGGAAGAAGCCTACCTGCCCTGATGGTGATGTTATATTTGGCATGGATCTTTGGAAAAGGTCCTGGCAGTCTATCCGTTCCGAAAGATGCTAACAACCACGTACCCTTGTGGAAAAAGAAATCTATATTTTGGGAATTACCCTATTGGGAAATCTTAGAGATTCGCTCTGCAATCGACGTGATGCATGTGACGAAAAATCTTTGCGTGAACCTTCTAAGCTTCTTGGGCGTGTATGGGAAGACGAAAGATACACCGGATGCACGACTGAACCATCAACATATGCACGAGAAGACGAAAGACGACCACCTTAATCCAGAGAAGTATGAATGTCCTGCCAGTTACGCTCTTACCAGAGAAGAGAAGGAGATCTTTTTTGAAGTCCTGAGCAGTATCAAGGTCCCGTCTGGCTTCTCGTCGAATGTTAAGGGAATGATAAACATGGCAGAGAAAAAGTTCCAAAACCTAAAGTCTCATGACTGCCATGTGATTATGACACAATTACTTCTGGTTGCATTGAAGGTGCTTCTATCGGAAAATGTTCGACTACCCATTGTGAAGCTATGTTCATTTCTCAATGCAATTTCCCAGAAGGTGATCAGTCCAACAACTCTAGGAACTCTTCAGAATGATGTTGTCCAATGTCTTGTCAGCTTCGAGTTGGTGTTCCCACCATCCTTCTTCGATATTATGATGCACCTCATAGTTCACCTAGTCGAAGAGATTAAAGTTCTTGGTCCTGTATTTCTACACAGCATGTTCCCATTTGAGAGGTTCATGGGAGTCTTAAAGAAATATGTTCACAGCCGTGCTAGGCCTGAAGGAAGCATCTCCAAGGGTTATGGAACAGAGGAGGTAATTGAGTTTTGTGTTGACTTTATTCCTGACCTTAACCCGATCGGTGTCCCTCAATCGCGCCATGAGGGGAGACTGCGTGGAAAAGGAACGCTAGGAAAGAAAGCAACATTATGTCCAGACTGGGATTCTTTCAATCAAGCACACTACACAGTTCTACATAATTCGAGCTTGGTGGCTCCGTATATTGAGAAACACAAAAAAAAATTACGCTCATTAATGGCCGAAGAACGCATTGAAAAAGAGCACGTGAAGACTTTCGCCGGGTGGTTGCATGAACGTCTCTTTAGTGACACCACAGTTGAAGAACAGCTAAACCTGTTGGCCAGAGCACCATCTTCGACTATATTGACTTTTTTTTTTGAAGCTCATTACCGTAGGGGAATCCCCTACGGTTTAATTTTCCATTATAAAATGGTGCCCGAAACACCAAGCCTCAAAAATCGGGATACAGTCTAGGGAGGTTCAAAACTAGATAAAAAAGACATGATTAAGTGAAAACTAGTCTAGTCCAATCTACAAGCGGAGCAACAAGAGAGCTTTTAACTCTGTGCTGATGCAAAAGCAAATCACCCTGGAAACGGACTCTCCAGCTACTGAAGGAGGAGGCTTGGTTCTGAAAGATCAGGTCATTACGAGATTTCCAAATGTTCCAAGCAGCCGAAGCAAAAACCTCCATGAAACATGGTCCTGTGAAAGATTGTTTAGCTTGCATAATTCTCTGGGAGATAGCCAGCTGGGTGTTCCAAGAGACTCCAATGGCCGCCCAGCAGGTAATGGAGAAGGGGCAATCAAAGAAAAGATGATCTCTCGTTTCAAGAGAATGAGTAGCACACAGGACACAATGAGGTCCACCCTCCACCTGCCAATGTTTCCTGAGCATAAGATCTTTAGTGTTGAGACGATCCTTCATGAGCAACCACAAGAAGATTTTCAACTTAGCAAGCATTTGGAGGCCCATATGAGGTCGAGAGCACTGTCTCTGGGTGCACTAGCAAAGATGAACTTGTAATATCTGGCTGAGGAGTAAACAGAGTTGCCCCACACAAACTTTCGAGCATCAGCGGTAGTAGGATCAAGCTCTAGTTCCAGAATAAGTTGTTGCATTTGCTGCTGCTCGTCAAAGGCCTGGACGGACAGAGGGAGGTGAAATAGTTGCTCAGGACTGTTGAGATTGTCAACAACATCTGCAACAGAAAGATCCTCATTGTGCACAAAGGAGAAGAGATGGGGAAATTGATCACAGAGAAGAACATTATTATTCCAGAAATCCTTCCAAAACAGAGTCGATTTGCCATCACCCACATCAGAGGACGTAATACTTCTGTAGATATTAATCAGACTGAATATATCTCGCCACCAGAAGGACCCACGAGCTGGTTGAGCATGAGGAGGTGTATCACCATAAAGGGACCAAACTAGCTTAACCCAAGGGATATCAGCCTTGCAGAAAAATTTGTGCAGTTGTTTCAGAAGCAGCGCAGTATTCTGAATCTCCAGATTTAAGATGCCCAATCCACCATGACGCTTCGGACGACAGACCAAATCCCAGGCAGCAAGCGAATGGGTGGAGCTCGACTCCTCATCCTTGGCCCACAAACAATGACGTCTCCCTCTATCAAAAATTTTGATAATGCCTTTATGAATTTTGAGGGAGCAAAGGTAATGTGTTGGGAGCGAGGAGAGGACTGAATTCACTAAAGTAACTCTGGCTCCGTAATCCAAGAAACGAGCGGTGGCATTGAGGCGCCTTTCAAGTTGATCAACAATCGGAGAAAGGTCAGCAATAGATGGTCTAGAAGTGCCAAGAGGGAGACCCAGGTATGGAAAAGGAAGTGATCCTGCAACACATCCAAAAGTAGCCGCAAGATCCGCAAGCCTGGTCGCAGAGATATTGATTGGCATCATGCAGGTTTTACTATAGTTAACAAACAATCCAGTAGCCGAGGAAAATCTTTGTATTACAGCCTTGAGCGCCTGAAGCTGAGAAGGGCAGGCTTGAACAATAAGCAACGTATCATCGGCGTATTGGACAATAGGGAAATCAGTCTGAGGCAAAGGAAGGGGAGCAAAAATGGTGCCCGCAGAGGCCAAAGCATTAACCATGGACTGGAGAAGATCAGCTCCTTCAACAAAAAGGACTGGCGAGAGCGGGTCACCTTGACGAACACCTCTACGACAGGGGAATTTTTTGCCAGGCACTCCATTAAGGAGGACAGAAGAAAAGCCAGTGGAAAAGATGGAATTAATCCAGCCAATCCATCGATCAGAATAGCCCTTGCACTTAAGAATTTGTAAAATAGCCTGATGGCCGATAGTATCAAATGCCTTAGCAAAATCAAGCTTAAGAATCACGGCCTCTCTTCCTGAACTTTGCACCTGATGGATATATTCATAGGCCCATGCAATGCAATCCTGAATGGTGCGTGTCTTTAGAAAGCCGTACTGGTTCACATGCACTAACTTAAGGATTTTAGTTTGCAACCGATTGGCAAGGAGCTTGGTAATTAATTTGAAGCATGTGTTGAGCAGGGAAATCGGTCTGTAGTCATTCGGCCCCTCGGGAGCATTAATCTTGGGAATTAAGGTGATGAAAGCGTCATTTATGCTCTGGAGGTTAACAGAACCCTCCCAAAATTCCTGGATAAGCCTATAAAAATATATTTGATCACTGGCCAACATATCTTGACAAACAGGCCGTTAAAACCATCTGGCCCAGGTGCCTTGTCAGTTGGGAGATCAGCCACCGCCTCATCGATTTCTTTAATGGTAAAAGGCAGAGAAAGAGCATCAAGATCCATAGCAGGATTGATAAACTCAGAGAAATCGAACGTCGGATCCAAAGGAACAACAGATCCCAGCCTTTCATTAAAAGTGCTCCTTAAGATCCCTGCCTTTTCATGGTGATCAACAGCAATCGAACCATCGGGCCTAGTCAGGGAGGAAATGGTATTCTTTCTGTATCGAATGGTAGCCATCGCATGAAAATAAGAAGTGTTTTCACTCCCAAATTTAGCCCATTTGGCCGTGCAACGCTTCCTCCAGTAATCTTGCTTACACTGCAGTAAATGAGCCAATCGTGCTTTAACTATAATCCGAAAGTTCCATTCAGTCACCTCAAGGGGTCGCTGCTCTTCGAATTCATCCAGCAAAAGAATGACAGAGTTACAGTTGTCCACTAGTTTATTGAGCATAGAAATGCTAGTACTCCATTGTTTCAAACCTTTCCTCAAGAGCTTGAGCTTGGCCGAGATGCATTTGGCACCATCGCCCGGGCAGTGAATATTCCAAATTCTGTCCACCACCTCTAGAAACCCAGGCATACGCACCCAATGGTTTTCAAAACGAAACACTTTAGCTTTTGGGATAGAGGTGCCAATGGTGACCACACAAGGAATGTGATCAGAAGTAGGTCTGGCCAGGGGATGCACCAAAGTATTGGGGAACTTGATCGTCCAGCTAGCTGAGGTGAAAAACCAATCGAGCTGCTCCATGAGGGGTTCAGATTGCATATTGCTCCAAGTGTATGATCTACCCTTGATAGGGAGCTCAATGAGTCCTAAATAACTGATCACTTCATTAAAAGTAGCAATATCAGTAAGATTTGCTCCCGGCCTATTACGACTGTCAGAATATCTATAGAAATTAAAATCTCCCATAAATAGCCAAAGATCATCATCATTCAAATCAAGGCTAAAAAGCCAAGCAATGAAGTTTTCACGAGCAACACCATCACAGGGGCCATAAACATTGACCAGATAGAAATTATCCGAGGACATCGTGGAGGTGAAATGAATCACAATCCCAAAGCTTTCTTGCTGAATAACTGAAGCAGAAAAAAGGTTGCCCACCCAGAGCACAAGTAAGCCACCCGATGCTCCATCCGACGGGATGAAAGCAAAGTTATCAAATCTTTTAGGGGCAAAATTTCTAATATAGCTCAAGGAGAAATCATCACGTTTTGTTTCTTGGAAACACACAATGGAGGCAAGGCTTTCGTCGATTTTGTTTCGCACCAAAGGCCATTTGTCCTGCATATTGATACCCCTAATATTCCAACACAAAATTCTCCAAATTCTGTTTAACAGATCCATAGACACATAACACAGACGGAACAGGCGTGCAAGCCACAGGACAATAAGCAGGAGTACTGACACAACAGACACCAGCAAAGAGACATAGGTTCAGAGAACAGGACACAAAAGTTCAGACATTTGACGCAGCACTAACTATCCATTTACTGACGTGCTTGGCGAAGACGAGCCTCAGATAACTCCTCAGGATCGATATGGCACTCCTCTATGCCAATTCGCTGCATCTCGGCCACCTGGAGCACAGCCGGCGGGATGGCACGCCTGGCCGGAGGAGCACGAGACCTAGTAACATCTGCCAAGGACGTGTGCATAAAGCCAGAATTAAGAAACCGAGGGGAGCGGCGAACTTGAGAGTTTACAAGAGGGGTTTCATTTTTTGTCTTACGAGCACGAGGGCGAGAGATTGCTGGTTGAGAAGGAACCACAGCCATGTCCTCGGACCTCTGATCAGCAGTGTCAGAACTGTTCTCATTGTCTTCCTGCAGCATAGGATCCTCGACAAAACCCAGGTTCAGCATAGTCCCAGGTGACGGCAGGACAGAATTTCCTGAAGGCAACATCTCAACTTCATCAAGCTCCACAATTCTAGCTACCTTTTTAGGGGGCAGAGCAAAGAAATTCATAGCAGATGCAGTCCTCTTCCCAGCCAAGATAGAAATGCAGGTGAAGTGTTGTGAAAGAGGCACACGTAAAAGCAAAGGACTAGGGAAAAGAACCCTCTTCACCGCAGCTTGCACAAGAGCAATTTGGACAGAGGTCTCCTTCACAAAAGGAGTCAGACCAAGGACAGTGGCTTGGGCAAAATGCAGACTATCAATCTGATCAGCAGAAAACAGAGTAGTGGTAGTCCTTCGCAGGATATGATCATGCAGAGCCTGGGCATTAGCAGCAAACTGAATATCCTCTGACAGAACCATCTGGGAGGTAACAACTTCCTCCACCTCAGATTCAGGGCTACTAATCGAATCAGTCCAAGCTTGCATTGGTGAGTCAGTGAGATTAGAAGCAGGTGGTGGAACACCCACATGCAGAGGAACACCCTGATCTGCCAGAACTGCTGCAAAATTAACCAGAGGGGGATCAACCAGCATGGGAACCACTATATCAGCCTGATTAGCCACCACATTCTGCACATGATCATTGTCCTGGCCATTTAGATCCAACACAACAGCAGCAGCAGGGTTTGCATGGTTCAGGTGAGGCACCTGAAGTTGCTGAACATGCAGAGCATGGTGATGACCATGATTATTGAACTGAGCATTGTGAGCCTGGTTTTGCTGGAGCCATCCCTGCAATTGAACCTGATAAATCTGTTCTGCTGTCACATCAGCCCCATATAAAGGGTGGGGGTTACCATCCTCAGGCTCGGGATCTTCAGGAGGAGGGGGCACATCATGAACATGAGCATTCTAATCAGCACTCCTAAGCATGAAAACAGGAACAGTCCAGCTGTGTCGAGCTCCACCAAGTTGAGTGACCACAATACTTCTAGGCACAAATTTGGGATGCACAATCGAAACCTTAGCCAGAACAGAATTAAGATTTCCACGAGGCTGATGCCAGATCGAAAGGAGACCAAAGTCCTCTACCGCCCTATTCATGTAAAAAGTGGTCTGGTAGTCCAAGGGGAAACCAAGGAACAAAATCCAAGTCTCACGACCAAAAGTAGTTAATCGCATATTCCTGGCCTGATCGTGACGCACAAAAGTGACAGTGGTGATTTCATCCGCCTCGAAGGTGAGGCCAATAGCAGTATCCGCGGACAGAGTATCAGAAATCTTAAATACACCTAGCCCAAACGGATGATCATCCCAATGCTGAACAGCACACCCAGATTCATTCAGAAAATCAACCACATCCTGCCTCATCTGTGCCATTTAACTGAATCGGAACAAATCTATTAGTTTCAGCGATTACCACTCGATCATGTTGCAGCGGCGGCACGGGCGGAACGACGAGCCTTGTCCTGATCAGCCTATCAGCAGGTCCCTGGTCGATCGTCATTCCATCGGGGAGAAAGGCCAGAGGATTCACCGGGAAGTTCGCCATTGCCTCGTTGGAGCCCAGAAGCAGCTCCGCGTCCGCCTCCAAAATCGCCTCCGAGGGTTTTACTGTAGCAAGGGGAAGGGAAGGCGGAGGAGTCGAAACGGCAGAGAGAGAATCTCGGTTAGTCCGGAGGAAATCCCCTGTTTCCATAGCAACCAGAGGTTTCTGTTTCACCCTCCAGATTTTACGGCCCGTACTGGAAATCGGAGGCGGCGTCGAAATTTTTGGCAACCAAATTTTGCGCAAGGAACGCTGTGGACAGGAGGCCCGCCTGTGGCCCAACTTCTTACAGGCCCAACATTTCACCGCAGCACCCTTACTAATTCCTACGCAGGCCTGGCACTTTCGGCCCAGAATTTGGCAATCCTTACAAACGCCCGGGCAATTATCACGCCGATGATCAGCCAAGCTACACCGTGAGCAACGGCCCAACAATTCAAACAGCAGCTTCTCAGGCGGGAGAACCGGCAGATCTAACGCCACCATAATATCCTCCTCCAAATAATTGGCCGCACGTAAATCATGGATATTTTCAAGCGTTGCCTTATCAAGCTTTGCAGCGAAATTCCTGACATATTTGTCACCAAAAAATGATTTTTGAATTGATTTCGACGGATCCAAAATAATCGGATCAGGAAAACTGCCAATAGTAATAACCTCACCGGCGGATCCCAGAACCGGCGACCGAGCCGGCGCTGGCGAGAACGAACAAACTTGATGAAATCAGGAGCACTTTGATCAAGAGCAGGCTGCGGACCAGCGAAACCAAACTCAATTCATGAGCAGACGAATGATCAGCATGAGCACTTTTAACCAGAAAATCCAGATTTGGCCGAACACGAGTTGGACTACGCTGGGCAATACTCAGATCTTGCTCTGAAGAAAACCAAGCACCAGACTGATCCACCGAAGGCCGCGGCAACTCGCCTCTAAACAGAGAGAAATGACAAACAAAATCCGGCCAGATCCGATCCTTGAGTCCATAGATAAAATGACCAACTTTACTAGAAGCCAGAGAGAACCGAAATCGGCGATCACTAAGTTGGAAAACCCGAAAAGCCACATGATCACCACCAATACAGCACTGAAGAGCCAAACCAACGGATTCCTCCGAGAGAGGGAAGGAAGCCGACGTGAAGGAGACAACCAGGAAGAACTCCTTTGCGCCTCGGGAGGGAGAGAAGTGAACCGAAGAACCAAACCTCTTACGCACCTGATCCGCCATGGCCAAACCTGGCGAGAAATCCCAATGCAGGAGAGCCTCCATGGACGAGAAAGCCTAGAGATCATGGCTGAAGGGGGTGGTGGCGGCGGAGGAGGTGGGAGCGGAGGTGGGAACGGGGTGGGAGAGAGCCATTGTTCTTCCTTTGCTGACAAGATACTACAGACAGAACAATTGTTTCTATACGAGATAAATGGAATACATTTTACACGGCGAACCAAGATAAAAAGAGTACCAACCAAAACAGTGGTGTCCGCTTTGATGCAGCAAACAACAAAGGGACAAAGGTCACATATTATGGTTACATAGAGCAGATATGGGAACTTGACTATGGACCTTCGTTCAAGGTACCTTTGTTCTGGTGCAAATGGTTCAACCTGAAAGGCGGGGTAAACGTAGACCCAAAGTACGGAATGACTACAGTGGATCTCAAGAATCTTGGATACAACAACGAACCATTCGTCCTAGCCAAAGACGTGGCTCAGGTTTTCTATGTCAAGGACATGTCTTCCAGACCGATAAAGAGAAAAGACAAGGAAGCGAATACACCATATGATGAGCCAAAACGCCACATAGTTCTTTCAGGAAAAAGAAACATCGTGGGAGTGGAGGACAAGACAGACATGTCTGAAGATTACAATAAGTTTGATGAAATCCGGCCCTTCGCAGTGAAAACTGACCCAAGCCTCTTGTTAAATGTAGAAGTTTGTCCATGGCTACGACCCAAACAGAAGAAAGTGACAGGCAGAAAGTAGAAGAAGATTGTCCATGGAGGACAAGATAAGAATGTTGGTGCTGATGTGTAATAATGTATGAAACGGACATGCTCCTTACATAAAGGTTTAATACATTCCATAGAATGCATTACATAAAAGGTTTAATACATTTGCCCGGTTCTCGCGTTCGTGGCTAGGAATGGTGGATTAGGGTTTACCCCGTCGGCGACAATATATAAAGACCTCCAGGGCAGCGCTTGGGGAAGACACGTGGCTAGGGCAGCGCTGGGGGAGGACACGTGTCGTGACCGCAAAGCCCGACTTTACCAACCGGGACTAAAGAAGCACACGGATCGTGTGTTTCTTTCGAGCGCTTGTGAGCCGTTGGATCAGGGGTGTGTTTCTTTTGAGGGCTTGTGAGCCGTTGGATCAGGGGTGTGTTTCTAGTCCCGGGCCGTGATACCACCCGGGACTAAAGGGGCCATGACCCTATATATAGCCCCCTCCCGGGCACTCACGGCACTCATTGTAGTTCAGTTTGGTATTCAAAGCATTCGGACTCCCTGCATACGCCCAACGCTGCATTTTGATATGCGGGCACTCACGAGCCAGCGTTGGGCTGTATGCAGGAGAAACCGTGTGTTTTGTTCTATCTAGAAAATCCTTCAGTTCGTCGACCGAATACAAAACATTCCAGCGTCACTCGGAGAGGCATCTTTGGGCAACCAGCGGCAAGACGTCTCTGATGACCTGCGACCGTTCCAAACGGTTGCAGATCATCAGAGATGTCTTGCCGGACGGTTGTAGATCATCAGAGTCGTCTTACCGCTGCTTGGATCAAAGTGGCGCTCAAACCTAGGACAAGGGTGCTGCGTCGTCGAAGGGGAAGGGTGTTGCGTCGTCGAAAGGCAGGAGTGATGCGGGAGGCTGCGTCGATGGTAGATGAATTTTATTTTTCTAATTTGCAGAGGTTTCGCCGGAGAAGGTAGGCACTATAAGATTTTATATTTTATGGCTCCACCAGGTGCCGCCGTACCTCCACCTGTCGCGGAAAAGTGTTGATATATTATTGTAAAGAAGATGGATTCAAACATGTGGTGTTGTAATAAAATTTGTATAGATTTGTTGAAGAAAAGATGTTCATGTGTTTGATTGTTTGATATTATATGTATATATCTTGTATTGCTATCATTTGATATGATTTATTCCTTTTTGTTATGAAACATCTAAAAATAAACATTGAACATTTGAATTAAATCAATAAATATAAAAGAAATAAGAAAATATATGATTTTCATAAATATTGGAACATTTAAATTAAATATAAAAGAAAAAAGAAACTTGATACAAACAATACAAAAACATGTAAAAGAAACAGAAATAGAAATAACAATTAAATCAATAGATATAAAAGAAACAGAATAAGAAAACAGAAATAAAAACAAGGAAAAAAAAGAAGGAAAAAGGCCTTTCATCTCGGTTGGTAAAACCAACCGGGACAAAGGCCTGCTGGGCTTCGCGCGCAAATTTTCGTGGCCCAGACAGAACTTTGGTCCCGGTTGGTGTTACCAACCGGGATGAAAGGGTCTTCCATCCCGGTTCGTGGCTGGAACCGGGATGAAAGGTCTTTTCCGTGTTGATTTGGGTGGCTTCGCCCCAAATTTTCCCCAAGTCATTCTTCTTCGCCTCTCCACCTCCACGACGACGACGCCGACGCCGCCAGGCTGCTCCGCCCTCCTGTGCCGCCGCCGCCGCCTCCTCCGGCCGTCGTGCTGCTCCGGCCGCGCCCCTGACGCCGCGCCCCCGACCCCGCCGCAGCCGCACCTCTCCCGACGCCGCGGCCTGGCTCCTCCGACGCCGCGCCCCGACCCCGCCGTAGTTGCACCTCCCCCGACGCCGCGGCCCGGCTCCTCTGCCCCGACGCCGTGCCCCGACCCGCCGCGGCCGCACCTCCCTGACGACGCCGCGGCCTGGACCCCGCCTCGGCCGCACCTCCTCCGATCCTCTGCCGCGCCCCGACCCCGCCGTGGCCGCCTCCTCCCCTGCCTCGCCGTGCCCCTCCCCGACGCGCCCGGCCCCGGCCCTGGCTCCTCCTCTGCATCGGGCTGCCCCGCCGCCGATCCTCCCCTGCCTCGCGACCTCCTCCTCTGCATTACAGAGGTAAGTTTTTTTTGCATAGTTTTTTAGATGATTTTATTAGATGCAAATTAAATTGTAGGAAATATGATGCAAATTTTATTAGATGCAAATTTTAGATGATTTTGTTAGATGATGCTATAGGTTTAGGAAATATTGTGTTAGGAAATATTTTTTAGTTTTAGGAAATATTGTAGGATTTTAGTGTAGTTTGTAAATTATGCAAAATGCAAAATTGTATGAAGTGTTAGGTTAGTGTTAGGAAATTATGCAAAATGCAAAATTATATGAAGTGTTAGGTTAGTGTTAGGAAATTATGCAAAATGCAAAATGCAAAATCTAGTGTTAAAAATATGTGAGCAATTAAACTTAGCAAATTTAGGTTTGTTTTAAAAAATTAGGGTTATGCTAATGCTAGCATTGTTACAATTTTGCTAAGTAATTTGCTAAGTAATTGCTATAATTTTGCTAAGTAATTTGCTATAATTTTGCTAAGTAATTGCAAATAGAAGTAATTTTGCTAAGTAATTTGCTATAATTTTGCTAAGTAATTGCTATAATTTTGCTAAGTAATTGCAAATAGAAGTAATTTTGCTAAGTAATTGCTATAATTTTGCTTTCAAATTTTCAAAGATGCAAATTTTAAGATTCATATTCTTGTTACAAAATTGATTGCAGGGACATCGAGTTACATATGGATCCAAATTTTCCGGAGCTTGACATAGAGGTTGAAGAGCAAATGGATCCACTTTATCCGGACGTCGGCGCTAGAGACGAGGAGGAGGAAGAACGTATGTGTATGCTTATAGCTGGACGTGCAGCAGCGCCTGTCGGTGACGAAGATGCTGTAAATTTAGATGACTTCAGCTCCCAATTTCTGAACGACTCCGGTGAGGGAGTTGAAGAAGGAGAAATTTGTAGAGATAATGAAGTGACCTTAAGAAACTCCGGCGAGGTATATTAAGCCTCTGTTGATCGATCACACCACATGTATTATTTGAGTTGTATTGCGTTTATTAACGAATCAATTTTTTCTTTTAGCCCTCTGGATCGAGCAAATCATCCGCATCTAAAGGGTCGAAAGGGAAGAAACGAGGCCCGTCGAAGCCGATGAAGGATGGTCAAAGGGTTATATTCGACATAGTGTCTGCTGATGGCGAACCGTTGGAACCCTTAGAGTGCCGCCGCAAATATATAAATCAATGCGGAGTTTCTGTTAGGGACTTGGTACCGATCACATTTCAAGAATGGAATAAGCCGAAGGACTTGACCAAGGCACTTACTTATGTCGACGACCACACAAAAGAGTTGCTTTGGGAGAGGATCTTGACAAAGGTCACCCTACCGCCAGATGTTGAAAACAACAAGCGGTGGAAGGATAAATTCATGGAGTGGACTTTTAAGAAGATGGCCGAACAATTCCGGACTTTTAAGAAAAATTTATGGAGCAGTTATTTAGAAGAGAAGGAAAAAGATCCAGATTATACTCCTGAATTCACTGGAGCACAAGTGAAGTTAAAAGCCCAGTGGCCCATATTTAAGAGGCAAAGAGAATCGGACGCCGCTGTGGCCCGATCGAATCAAAACAAGTTAAATGCTGCGAAGAAGATATATCACCACACTTTGGGGGCAGGTGGGTACAAGGCTGCCGTGCCTAAGTGGGAAGCCTTCGAAGCACGACTGCTTGATAACGGGATCAGGCCACAGACAAAGGACTGGCCCGATAGGTCCAAGTTTTGGTTGTTCGCGCATGGGGCAGGGTTGGACCCTGTGTCAGGGAAGATTGTTGCTCAGGGAAAATGGGCGGACAAAATTGTGTTTATAACCAAAGAACTTGAGAAGGCAATAGAGCTAGTTCGCAAAGGACTGTACAAAGTAGACAGAGAGAAAGACGAGCTGTCACTCGCACTCGGGAATCCTGAGAAAGTTGGACGATGTCGAGGCTATGGATCCGGAGTTAGTTGGTATAAAGGTTTTCCGGCAGACGCTGATACTTATAGAAGCCGTGAGAGAAAGAAGAAGGAGGACAGAGACCGGTTATCGGCATTGGAACAAAAAGTGCAGCAGATGCAGCATGACCTTATTAGTCAGAAAAAGGCATCTCAGCAGGAGATAGAAGGTCCTGAAGCCGCCCCATCTGATCAGCGGAAAAGCAGCGTGGGTTCCACGCAGCTACAACATTCTGAACACGAACCGGCGTCAGCTCACTACCCCGTGGATGATATCACAGAGAAGACAGACTGTGAGCTACATAGCACGATGAAGAACATGTCCTTCAAGGTGGCGGTCGGCTATGTTTTACCAAATGAGCCTGGAGCAACATACCATAACGGCCCAATTGCAGCTGGCTATTATCGTGTCGCGGTGGATGACATTGAGCCGTTATATGCTGATCTGAGTCTTGACATTCCTGGAGGTGACGGCGAGAAGACACTCGGAGAAGCCAAGAAGAACATCATTCTCTGGAAGAAGGAACACATCGTGTTTCCAAACTTGCCGCCAAGGGCACCAACTTCTCCGACTAGCACTCCCCCAACTCCTCCGAGTAGCGGTCCTCCCTCACCTCAAGATCCACCCTCCCCACATCAAGATCCCTCCTCCCCACATCAAGATCCACCCTCCCCACGTCGTGACGACGATCAGGACCCCAGCGCGAGTCCATCGCCCGCGCGGTCGCAGCAAGAGAGTACTGTGCGCACTGTTTCACGCAAGCTAAAGTACCCGTCGACATATACACAGAGGTGCAGTTTAAACTACCCGCAAGAAACTCGAGAGGAACGCGAGTTGCTAAAGCCTCTTCCAAAGAGAGCTTATGACTTGACTCCAGATGAACTCGAGAGGGAGGTGCGGGCTGATGTGAAAAAACAATTGGGACCGAAGCGGCGCCCGCCAAAGGAGGTGATACCACCGGAAAAAGTTGAAACTTTATTGAAGAACTTATCGAGTGGACCGCCGCCACAACCACCTAGTCCGCCTAGCGACTACGACCGTACTCTGGGCAAGGTAATTCGTGAAGAGAAGGAGAAGCAGACGGAGTCATTTCTTAGAAAGAAAGAGCAGATCAAGATGGCAGCAGAGAAGGAGAAGCAGGAGAAGGAGGCGGCATTTCGCCTAAAGAGGCAGCAGATGAAGAAATCCGGGAAACAAGTGCCCCAGCTTGGAGAACAGCCAAATCAGTCGGTCCCCGCGTTCAAGGTGATGCCCGATAAGGTAGTAGACCAAGGCACTTTTCGTATAGAGGACCCATACCCCACAGAGTATGAGTATGCATGGCAATATGTCTACGGGAGCACCCTGGTCAGACCTGAGCTCGTCAACTCTCTGACGACACAACTGCGCCGTTTGCATACGTGGTATGAGCATGCCGTAGAGGCCAAACATGATGCTTTCTGGGTTTCAGTCAAGAAAGAGCATTTCCAATTCCAGGATGACTCGATGTATGTGCCGTTTTCGGAAATTTTTCAATTATTCAACCAAGACTCCCTCGACAAAGCCCTCGTCAGTTTGTATTGTTTGTAAGTGATTTAGTTTTGCAATTTAATTAAGTCTCTAGCTCAGCTCGTTCGTTGTGAATTATCTAACTATATTATTATGTATGCAGAATGAAGATCACTGAATGCAGAAACCGCGTCTTTAGTATTGGGTTCATTGACCCATATTTCTTTCATTCAGTTGTCGTCAAGTACAATGCCGAAGTCATAGAGAATAACTTGCTCAAGTGTTTAGTGAGGCAAAATACCTGCGAAGAAATACTTTTTCCTTACAACTTCTCGTGAGTGTTATTTTACCTCTTCTATCCATTCTATTTTGCTTACTCCTTGTTTTTAGTGTAGTCGATGAATCATGGACATATAAACGTGTGCAGAGACCACTGGATTTTGCTAATCATTAGAGTTGACCAAGGAGTCGTTCAAGTCATGGACTCGTTAAGGAAAAGTATGGACTTGTGGGACGACCTGAAAGAAATTCTTGACAAGTAATTTCAGTCATCATCACTCTATATCGACCTCTTTCGTTCATTTTGTGATATCAACTAATTAATAACTCATTTCATTATTTTCTTCTGCCGGGCAGGGTTTGGGAACGGTTTAAGAAGAAGGTTAAAGGGAAATGGGAAGATAAGCTGTATTTTTATGAAACCAACGTAAGTATAGTAGTACATATATATGTCTGCGCAACTATTTAATTTCAGTTTCAATACCATTATCATGCTTGATTGTTATTTTGATTAAATTCTTTTTTTTGTAAAGTGGTGTATGAAGCAGGCACAAGGGACAAATTTATGTGCCTACTACGTTTTCGAGTACATTCGTCTTTTTGTCACTGAGCGGAATAGACAAACCAGAACTGCAAACGTATGTATACAATATTCAAATATTAGGTTGAATTTCATTCATAAATTAATTTATGATGATTTCAAACACCTCACACATATATTTCTTATATTGATCTAGATGGAAAAAGATCGGGACAAGCTACTACCACAGCTGCGCCTAAAAGCAATTCAAGAGGAATTGGCGGGATTTTTGAACAGGGAGGTCCTGAACAAAAACGGAGAATTTTATCACGGTGATACTTATTGTATTCCGTAGAGAAACATGCTTTCGGTGTAGTAGCTGTCCGTCCTTGACGTGTGAGAAACATGCTTTCGGTGTAGTATAAACTCCCGGCCATGCATGTATGTTATGAATCATACTCCCGGTCATTAATTATGTGTATGACTTTATGTATATGATTACTTATTATGTGTATGACTTTATGTGTTTGTATGATTACTTATTATGTGTTTTCTACTAGTGAAAAAAAAACGAAACAAAAAGCAAACAAAAAAACGAAACTAAAATATAAAAAAAAAGCAGAAACACTTTGGTCCCGGTTGGTAATACCAACCGGGACCAAAGGTTCCCGGGCGTGGCGCGCGCAGCGCTGCCCACGTGGGACACTTTGGTCGCGGGTCGTGGACACCCGGGACCAAAGAGCCCCCCCCTAGTAGTCCCGGGTCCAGAACCGGGACGAAAGGCCCTCTGGACCGCGACTAAAGGTCGGTTTTCTACTAGTGGTAGGTGTAGGATTTTCGCTCTTCACAGACCTCGCTACGTGCATCTTGCACTTTTTACCCTCCTTGATGCATCCTTCTGGTCCTGGACGAACGAAATGATTACCAGTTTAGCGTGCACGCACAAGCATGCATCAATGCATGTACGTAAGCTGTAGGTGATCCAAGTACGTCAGCTGCCTGCCTGTGATGTTTGCTTTCGGATGCTCCAACTGGCCATACTGGAATTTTGGATTAGCTAGCGACATAGAAAAGGAGCATCTGATGACATATTACATATTGACACTTTCATACACTCTCAGTTAACAAGTTTGTTACACCTAAATTTTGTTGTCTAACTCGGAGCAATACCCCTAGTGCCTTCTGCAGATTCGACTAATTTTACCCTAACTCGGTGGTGAAGCCACAATCGGGATGTCGAGCTTCCTGGAGCGGGATGAGGTTGCACTTAGTAGGCCCTATGTGACGGCGCCTGCGTTGCAGACCACCGCTCCCAAGCTACGCCCTTCGATTGCATCTGATATTTGTTTCAACGGCGAAAGTAAAGTGGGCCTCTATGGTTGTTTCTCTCCTCGTTCTAGTGCCACCTCGATGATGATGGCTCCAGTGCTGCATGCCCGAGATTCATGAGTTATGTAGGGAATCGATCTTGCCTATGTTCGTCGAAGAAGTGAAGGTGGACTCGCTCGACATCCCGATTGTGGCTTCACCACTGAGCCAATTGTTAGACTTGGAGGAGAGTGGTGATGTGGGCAGTGCAGTCTCTCTCTCTCTCTCTCTCGCTCGACTCCAGCGGGCACGAGGTTCCTAAGGTTCTAAAGGTGATGTGGTTGCTACATCCAGAGTGCCTGGGTCTCTCGTCGTCAAGGAGATTTGCGATTGTTCGCTACTCTCGCAGCTGCTAACCCTGGATCCAACAAGACGATTGGTTCTCTATTTAAGCAAGATGAACGAGAGATCAAACAAGTGTAGAAGTAAGAAGAGTGACGCTACAAGAAAGGCGTCTACGTTGCTTGATGGATGACTCTCGGTGTATTGTCATGTCATCATGTTTGTGCGCTCGTGTTTGCTTCCTTTGCCGATGTGTTTCTCTCGAGTTACCACCGGCAATGGGTGTGACTATTCTGCGGGGAAGGTGTCGGGAACGTAGGAGTTTTGTGTTTGGAGCATTTGTATTTTTATCTTTGTGGTTGTGTGCTCGCATGCTTTGGGTGGCTTGAACCATCAGTATCGATTGACGTATATAAAAAATCTCAGTCTTGTGTGGCTTGTTGTGCAACAATTCGTGCTTGGTTCATCCTGCATACACAACAGCTGATGCATTGCATGTAAAAACCGCAGCGTGCCTGGTTCATATATCACTTTATTTACATATGTATAAAAAAATGCTATCAATCAGCATACGCAAAACGCAAAATTAACAGCCTGATTCGGAGGACAAGAGCAACGCTTATTTTAAACCGCGGAACGAATAAGTTGGGGGCAAAATCTATTTCTGGTTAACTAAATGAAAGCAAACACAGTAAGACTGAAATCTTGCACCCACATCAACCAGATAACATTCATACAAGTAGAATTCATAACAACAACAAAATTCAGTAGGAAACCATTCAACATTTTTCACACTTTAGAGACAGACATCTTCAGTCTATCGACAAGAAAAACTCAAACACGAAACATAGCAAGAAATCAGTTGTGTGTGTCTTCATGATCGACCGTACATAGGACACTGATTTTACCTTTCGATCAAGCACTGGCAGGCGCTGGCACTACGGGAAAGCCACACTACGCCGACGGCCGTACTGTACGCCGACGGCTAAATGTCGGGGCCGTCGGCGTACAGCACGAGCTAGGGCAGCCGCCCACACAGCCGTCGGCGTACGAAGCGCCGTCGACGTATCCAGGTAAGGCCGACGGCAGCCGTCGGCGTAAACCGTGCCGTCGGCGTATAAAAGGACGCCGTGACGGAACGTCCAGCGGCGTTGATACGCCGACGGCCGTGCCGTCGGCGTACACGTGTACTTCAACGCCGACGGCGGCCGTCGGCGTATAGATGAACCTTTTTTATTTATTTCTCTATATAATATTTATTTATTTATTTCTCTATATAATATTTAATGTAGTTATAATTTATATATATATTGGACCTATAATTTCCCTCCCAATTTCAGTATCCCACCCCGTAAAATAACGGTTCGAGTTTCCCGGAACCCAACCCTACAACATATACATGTAAAATAAATAAAAACAACACATGTAAAATACCTTCCTATGGCCTAACCTAACACAACCAAGCAAAAAAGTCTACTTTCCTACCCCCTTTCGACGCACGTCTATGGGGGTAGACGAAAACGTTAGGGTTTTCCCAGCGGATTCGGGGTTTCGTAGAAGCGGGACCCCGGAGCGTCGGAACCCCACCAAAACCTAGGTTGTGCCATATCATATGTATACAAGTGTGTTGTGTGTTGTAAATGTGCAATATCCTGCTCCGGGGTGTGACCGGCTTAACCGGCTTCACTTTCTCTCTAGTGAGTTTCTGCACTTAGAGGTGAAAACTCCGTTTCGGGAGAACCGGATGGAATCTTGTGTTGATTTGGGGTAGACTTTGATTTCTCACCTTCCTATGGCCTAACCTAACACAACCAAGCAAAAAAGTCCACTGGCCTACCCCCTTTCGACGCACGTCTATGGGGGTAGACGAAAACGTTAGGGTTTTCCCAGCGGATTCGGGGTTTCGCCGAAGCGGGGCCCCGGAGCGTCGGAACCCCACCAAAACCTAGGTTGTACCATACCATATGTATACAAGTGTGTTGTGTGTTGTAAATGTGCAATATCCTACTCCGGGGTGTGACCGGCTTCACCGGCTTCACTTTCTCTCTAGTGAGTTTCTGCACTTGGAGGTGAAAACTCCCGTTTCGGGAGAACCGGATGGAATCTTGTGTTGATTTGGGGTAGACTTTGGTTTCTCACCTTCCTATGGCCTAACCTAACACAACCAAGCAAAAAAGTCCACTTTCCTACCCCCTTTCGACGCACGTCTATGGGGGGTAGACGAAAACGTTAGAGTTTTCCCAGCGGATTCGGGGTTTCGCCGAAGCGGGGCCCCGGAGCGTCGGAACCCCGCCAAAACCTAGGTTGTGCCATACCATATGTATACAAGTGTGTTGTGTGTTGTAAATGTGCAATATCCTACTCCGGGGTGTGACCGGCTTCACTTTCTCTCTACTGAGTTTCTGCACTTGGAGGTGAAAACTCCCGTTTCGGGAGAACCGGATGAAATCTTGTGTTGATTTGGGGGAGACTTTGGTTTCTCACCTTCCTATGGCCTAACCTAACACAACCAAGCAAAAAAGTCCACTGGCCTACCCCTTTCGACGCACGTCTATGGGGGTAGACGAAAACGTTAGGGTTTTCCCAGCGGATTCGGGGTTTCGCTGAAGCGGTGCCCCGAAGCGTCGAAACCCCACCAAAACCTAGGTTGTGCCATACCATATGTATACAAGTGTGTTGTGTGTGTAAATGTGCAATATCCTACTCCGGGGTGTGACCGGCTTCACCGGCTTCACTTTCTCTCTAGTGAGTTTCTGCACTTGGAGGTGAAAACTCCCGTTTCGGGAGAACCGGATGGAATCTTGTGTTGATTTGGGGTAGACTTTGGTTTCTCACCTTCCTATGGCCTAACCTAACACAACCAAGCAAAAAAGTCCACTGGCCTACCCCCTTTCGACGCACGTCTATGGGATAGACGAAAACGTTAGGGTTTTCCCAGCGGATTAAGGGTTTCGCCGAAGCGGGGCCCCGGAGCGTCGGAACCCCACCAAAACCTAGGTTGTGCCATACCATATTTATACACGTGTGTTGTGTGTTGTAAATGTGCAATATCCTACTCCGGGGTGTGACCGGCTTAACCGGCTTCACTTTCTCTCTAGTGAGTTTCTGCACTTAGAGGTGAAAACTCCCGTTTCGGGAGAACCGGATGGAATCTTGTGTTGATTTGGGGTAGACTTTGGTTTCTCACCTTCCTATGGCCTAACCTAACACAACCAAGCAAAAAAAGTCCACTGGCCTACCCCCTTTCGACGCACGTCTTTGGGGGTAGACGAAAACGTTAGGGTTTTCCCAGCGGATTCGGGGTTTCGTAGAAGCGGGACCCCGGAGCGTCGGAACCCCACCAAAAACCTAGGTTGTGCCATTCCATATGTATACAAGTGTGTTGTGTGTTGTAATCAAGTGAGAACTTTTGATAAAAGTTGGTTTCACGCGTCCCGATGGCCTAACCTAACACAATCAAGTAAATAATTCCACTGTCCTACCCCTTTCAACGCCGTTCAACGGGGTAGACCGGAAGTTTGACTTTTTTCCTACGGATCTAGAGTTTCACCGAAGCGGGGCCGCGGATCCCCACTTAACCATGCATATGTCCTATTATATGTATAAAACGTTATATAAATTAATTACAATTGTTTTAGAAATAATATTTGATTTGTTTTTAAAAAGGAAATAGTATGATATATATAATTTGCGCAAATATATTGGAAGAATACAGTATACCCATATAAGGGCAGTTTTTTTAAATACAAATCAGCATTTATTTTGGATAATTATGCCATGTATAACAAAAATGTAACGAGTTATAATAAATAAAAATGTTTAGTATAAAATACGAGTTATAATAATAAATAATATTTGATTTGTTTTTAAAAAAGGAAAAATTCAAAACCCATACGCCGACGGCAATGCCGTCGGATTGCCGTCGGCGTATGCTTATCCACTTAACCAAACGCGCGGCCCGCACGGTCGTCCCCAACCACACAACCCAGCCCGCATCTCATCCCCACCCGTCTTCGACCTCACCTCCACCCGATCCGCCGCCCCGCCGCCGGCAACCCCCGCGCCGCCACAGCCCCGCCGCCGGCAACCCCCGCTCCGCCCACCTCTGCTCCGAGCCCCACGCCCCCACGCTGCCCTGAGAGCCCCCACACCGCCTCCCTCCTCTGCGTCCCGAGAGCCCCACGTCGCCTCCCTCCTCTGCTTCCCGCTGCGCCGGTTAGCGCGGAGGAGCACTTCCACGGCCGCCGTCTACTTCCCGTCTTCCCCCGACATCGACCGGTCGCCGTCCTCGTCTCGGGCTGACCCACGACACCGGCTGCCCCTTGGTGAGCACCACCGCCGCTGGGCTACCCTCTCCTTCCCACCCCCCACATGCTCTGGATGCCGCCGTCGTGCACATCATTCTCACCATCGACCGCCGTGTCAACCACATCCACGGGCACGAGCACGAGCTCTTCTGCCCCAGCCATCTCATGCACACAAGCACGCACACAAGCATGTCCACGGGCACGAGCACGAGTAGTTTAATTTTCTAGCTGGTAGATGTAATGTGTGTCATGGCAGCAAGTAGTGGATTGGTTCCCTGTAGGAAATAAATTGGTACTAATTATGTGTTTGGCTAGGTTTAGTTTAATGGATTGATTCTGACTAATTGTTCTATGTGTGGTTTACAAATATGGTGTATGTCTAGCTGTCATAATTGTTCAAACTTTTTCATAAGAGTTTTGGTGTATGCCAATTTTATTTTGGTGTAGCAATTAACATTCTTTATTTTGTTTCTCGTGCAGGAGTATGTGTGGAGCGTGAGAGTGGGGATTGTCGACGGAGGGTGTCGGCGGAAGATCTTCTTCGCCGTCGATCACGCTTCGAGGGTAAGAAATCATGTAGGCTGCTTTTTTCTTATCTATGCTTCCTTGACTAACCCGTGTATCAAATGCTTTTACTTAACTAAGTATCATGTCGGAGCCGGAGCGAAAGTTTCGTGGTGTTCATCGGAGACCCACGAAGATCCCGACTTGGGCAGCTCAGATCACAGTGGATCACAGGAAGATCCAGCTTGGTACTTTCAGGTGCCTGTGGCAGGCGGCCCGCGCCTACGACTGCGCGGCGGTCCAGCACTTTGGGGCGAGAGCGATCCTCAACTTTGAGGATGAGCGGAGCGTGGCGCATATGTTAGCGCGAGATGGCATGAGAATCGCGACGAAGGCCGAGGAGAGGGAGCACCGGCAAGCAGAGAGGCTGCTCAGGGCGCGCCACCAGCGCGAGGAGGATGACCCCTTGGTCAAGGATCTCCTCCTTGATCCCCAGGTGATGGCGGTCCAGTACCAGGTCTTCAGCGAGAGCCGCAGCAGCGCGGGCAGGGCGAGGCCAGCCCCTCCGGCACGCAGCAGCAGGGCGAGGACTCTAGCAGCAGCCTGTCCTCTTGTTGGGACCGCTTGGACGACGTCACTGACACCGGCGCGAGTCGAGTTTAGGATGTCTATCATCCTACCTGTCGTACTACTAGACTTATCTTGCTACCTGTTGTACTGCTAGACTTATCATACATGCTACCTATGTATTATTGTGCTACTTGTCTATATGTGTTATGTTTAGCTAATATGGTTACATCGTTCTATGGTTTATTCTGTTTTATGTTTAATTATTAGGTAAAATGGAGGGATATTTGCTTATATATTTCGATTGTTTGTACTTTTTAGATGACGTAGCATCCCGCCAGCCAGCACCGTCGGTCCCGCGCGTCGTCGCGGCTTCTCCAGCTGAGGAGGGGCCGCCTCGGTGCCCTTTGTTTTGTCGCCCTCTTCCGGAGCACGTCCTCGACCTTCTCCGGCCACCGATCACGCTTCGAGGGTTATAAATCTTTCGCCTCCCTTACTGCATAGGTTTATTTTGGTCTAGATCACCAAGTATGTCGCGTAACCCGAGTCAGATCCCATCCGGTATGGCAGCACCCGTTCATGCCATCTCGCAAGCACTAGCCAACAAGCTCCAGTATGGCAGCACCCGTTCATGCTTTGAAGCGCATCTGCAAACAACTGGTAACCTGTTGCCTGAAGGGCATTGTCTGCCTCAAAGCATGTACGAAACGAAGAAAATCCTGCGAGATCTCAGCATGGATTATCAGAAGATAGATTGTTGTCCAAAAGGATGCCTTTTGTTTTGGAAACAGTTTGCCAATGACAAGTACTGTATCTTGTGTAAGGCCTCTAGGTATCATGTGGTAAAAGGAGCCGATGGTACGAAGACGCAGTCAAATGTCGCCGTTAAGATTCTTCGTTACCTCCCATTCATACAAAGAATCAAGCGGCTTTACATGAACAAAGAGTCTGCCACACATATGCAATGGCACAAAACGGGGAAGAGATACAAGGATGAGCACGACCGGGAATTGATGGGACATCCATCTGATGGTACGGCATGGAAGAACTTTGATGCGAACCACCCCGATGAGGCAGCAGATGCTCGAAACGTGAGAATCGCGATAGCAACCGATGGATTCAATCCATATGGTTTGTCGACTACCTCGTACAGCTGCTGGCCCGTGTTTGTTATTCCGCTCAATCTCCCTCCTGGAGCCCTAATGCAAAGGAAGACCATATTCCTCTCGCTGATCATTCCAGGTCCTGAATATCCGGGGAAGAATTTAAGTGTGTACATGCAGCCAATTGTGGATGATCTGAACCACTCTTGGCACCACGGGACGTTGACATATGATCGTGCATCAAAGACAAACTTCTTGATGAAAGTTTGGTATCACAATTCCATGCATGACATGCCCGGGTACGCCCTATTCTGCGGATGGTGTACAGCTGGTAAGTGGCCATGCCCAGTGTGCAGGAACCGACTTGAGTTCATGTGGCTAACGGCGGGACGGAAGTATTCCGCGTTTGACACACATCGAAAGTTCCTCAAAAGAGGGCATCGTTTAGAGAAGACAAAAAGAACTTCAAGAAGGGCAGAGTTGAGCGTGAAGAAAAAGCGATACCAACTTTCGATGGTGCAGCTGTTGACGCCGAGCTAAGTGCTCTCGTGCCTGCCCAGGGAAAAGGCCCACGATATGTGGGATATGGTGTGGCGCACAACTGGACTCACGTGGCAGGCTTGACGCAACTCGAATATTACAAGGACCTCGAACTTCCCCATAGCATCGATGTGATGCACACCGAAAAGAATGTTGGAGAGTCCCTCTTTCACACAGTCCTGAACATTCCTGAGAAGTCGAAGGATAATGTTAAGGCTAGAGTTGATGTTAAGAAGCTCTGTGATAGGGAGAGAATGCACATGAAGCCTCCTGAAGGCCGTCAAAAGAACTGGTTCAAGCCGCATGCTGACTTCTGCCTTAATAGTATGCAAAGTCTGAGGCATTCCATTGGCTCAAATTCGTCGTGATGTTCCCTGATGGCTATTGTTCGAATATAAGTAAGGGAGTCAATATACAATCGGAAAAGTCACCGGGCTCAAGAGTCACGACTATCATATATGGATTGAGCGGCTGCTACCGGTGATGGTTCGAGGGTATCTCCCCGACAGTGTCTGGCGAGTGCTCGCGGAGTTGAGCCATTTCTTCCGCACGCTCTGTGCTAAGCAAGTATGTCCCCTGATTATTCAGAAGCTGCATGAACTAGTGCCGGAGTTGCTGTGCAACTTAGAGACGATATTTCCGCCAGGCTTCTTTACTCCGATGGCACATCTTGTTGTGCATCTTGCGAACGAGGTACTCTTGGGTGGACCGGTGCAGTTTCGTTGGCAGTTTTGTATTGAGAGAGAGTTTAAGTATATTCGAACCAAATGTGGAAACAAAAATAAGATTGAGTCATGCATAGCCGAGGCAACTATCCTCCAGGAGATGGCAGACGCCAGGCTAACGTACTACCCCGATGATGTTCCCACTATGCATAACCAGGCCTCTCGGTACAATGTCGACGAGCCCAAGCGAGACCCCAAGCTCGTCCTCTTCCAGTGTCCCGGTGGCAAGAGCGGTGGCCCAACAAGGTATAACTTGACCAATGATGAGCTGGAGTGCATAATGCTCTATGTGCTTATGAACATGAAGGAAGTGACCCACGACGAGCAGGGAGAAGAGGGCAGTTTCCTTAGGTAAAATGGGGAACAAATTACTTTGCAACTACTAACATGATTTCGTTCTAATACGTATTTTCTCCTTTTAGTCAATTCACGGATGAAATGTGGTCGGGAACATCAGATGGACCCAATGAAGCCGCGTTGGACACTCTTTTGAAAGAGCCTGCCCCCGGAAAGAAAAAATTCACGGTTTGGTTCAGGGAAAAGGTAATTTCAAACCTGTCCCTTCTACCTTGCAATTCGTGTCTTATCCCTCTTACTAATGCACAAAACAATTTGTACTTGTAGGGAGCTGATGCCAACGTTGTGATGTCAGATGAGTTGAGATGTGTCTCCCAAGGTTGTAACCGTAGAGTCGAGAAGTATGAGAAGTATGATGTGAATGGGTACCGCTTCCATACAGAGCATCACCAGAACAGTCGGCCTAATGCAAAGACTATAAATACCGGGGTCTTCACCAAAGGAGCCGGTAATTATGATTACTACGGAAGGTTACAGAACGTATATGAGCTGACGTTCAATAACACGAACATAACTCAAGCTTGTTGTGTTCAAATGCCACTGGTTCGACCCTGAGCATGGAACCAAAAGTACCCCTTCCATTGGGTTAGTTGAAGTTAAGCCTTCAACCACCTACCATGGATCCGATGTCTTTGTTGTGGCTCACCAAGCCTTTCAAGTTTATTATTTGCCCTACCCATGCAAGAAAGAGGGACTCATTGGTTGGGAAGTCGTGTTCCATGTATCGCCACGTGGTAAGCTACCCATGCCCTCCGAAGACGATTACAACAACATTGACCCTAAAACATACGAGGGGATTTTCTATCAAGAGGAACAAACCTTTGGGGACTTTGGCATACAAGGTCTTGAGGACCGCGAGGACAATGCACAAACAGGTGGTGACGTAGTGGTGAATCTAAAGGATATAGATATGCTCAACAAGTTACAGAGTGATAGTGATGACGATGATGAGCCTCCATCGTGCGAGGAGGTTCCAATATACAACACTCGTGATAGTGATGTTGATAGTGATGATGAGAACCCAGGACTTAACTATGAGAGTGATGATTAGGGGTGAGGGTCTTTTATGTCCTTTTGCGTACTATTTACTTTTCAACATGCTTAGTCTTTCAACATGCTTCTTCTTAATTGCATTACGTCTTTATTCTTATTTACTACATTTTTCAACATGCTTAAAAGTTTATCCTTTCTCAATGCAGGTGATTGACCAAGATGAGCCAAGGCAAGGAATCATCGGCCTCGGGCTCTCGGGAGGTGTAGGATGTGTTCGGGTGTAGCGTGTGTGAATTCGAACTTGTTTGGAGTTTGTATGAATGCTTGGATGAATTTGAATCATGTTTGTGTCATTTGGATATCTATGTGATGTTTCTGTGATGTTTCTGTAATGTTTTATAATTTGTGCAATTTTAATTGTATTTAAAATGTGCTAGAAACCAGCAGCAACAAGCAGCTAAAACTGAAAATTATGGTCAAGGCTACGCCGACGGCGTCGGCGTAGGGCAACTCCAGCGCACAGGATGATGCCACGTCGCCTAAAAAGGACCAAATGGTCAAGGATACGCCGACGGCAATTTAGAGCGCTTCCCAGACGCACAGGATCACTCCACGTGGCACGCAGAGGCCGACGGCACTGCCGTCGGCGTATGGGTGTAGCAGACGGAGACGGAAGGATGCCGTTTTGTGGTCCCACTGCAGCGTCGCCGACGGTTACGGATACGCCGACGGTTATTCATCTACGCCGACGGGCTGCTACGCCGACGGCTACGCCCACGGCAAACGTGCCTACGCCGACGGCGTCGGCGTATCGACTGTTTCCCGTATGTGGTGGCGCTGATCGACCGATATATATCTGCGACGTGCGACCTGTGACTCTGTGAGGAATACGGTCGAGCTAGGCGTGGACGTATACGCACACGCTTCTGTGTAGGCACAGAAGATGCCTTTGACCTTTCATTTATGGTTGCTTCCGCACTGTGGTGAGGTGTACCCTGCACTGGACACTGCACATATGCAGCTTGCATCCAAGATTGCTAAATGCTCCTGTAGGTGGCCAGGGGAATAAATGGCTGTTCAATTAACCGGCCATCCATTCGGCTTCATCAGGGGCGTGTTTAGTAGCCACGAGCTCCTCAATCAAGTGCTATGATTAAAAAATCCTTGCGCATCGGTACGAACATTAAGGATGACTTCAACGGGCCTTTTGCGCATCGGTACGAACCTTAAGGATGACTCCAACAGGCCGACGCAAACGGATGCGCGTTTTGGTCCGTTTGCGTCGCCAAAAGGACAGGGCCAGTCCTCCCCTGTCCACCCTTGGTGCCCGTGCGCCCAACGGCACGACGCGTCGAGTCCGCCCTGATATTTTTTTCCAACTAACCAGGCCCTATATGGGCATTTTTCATTCATATATAGGGGAGGTGGGCCACAAACGGCCTTTTTACAAAATATTTTTCAAAATAAAAATATTTAAAGAGCCTAATATTTTTTGCCCTTCGCGGGCTTCTACTTCTTCTTCTTGTCGTCGTCATCCCCGCCGAGACGATGTACTCCGGCTCCTTCCACAGGTGCGCCGGTAGTCCTCCTCGCGTGGGACGGCGCCGGCGGCGTGCCCGGCTGCTCCTGCGCTCCTCTGCGACGGGCGGCGCGCTCGACCTCCCAGGCGCCGCCGTTGAAGACCCAGCGCTGCCCTAGAAGGCCGGCTGGCAGCGGTGGCGCCGGTGGCAGGTCCACCTCCATGGACTCGTACCAGGGCGCCTGGGGCTCCAAGACAGCCGCCAGCTGCGCCTCCGCGCTGCTGCCTGCTCCTGGGCGACGTCGGCGAGGACCATGGCCCAGCGCCGCGTCTCGTCCTCCGCCATCTGCCTGAGGGAGGCCTCCCTCGCGGCCTCCCACTCTTCCTCCTCGGTGAGCTCCGTCTTCACGCGCGTCGGGGGCGGTGGCGGAGACCCAATCCGCATCTGGCGCGGCACCGGCGGCGCTTCGCGGCACCGTGTGTGCGGTGGCGGAGACCATTGGCCAGTTGGCCGCCTAGGCGGCATGGTGTAGTACGCCTGCGGCCGCAGGTCTGCTCGTCGTCGAACCACTGCCCCAGTTGGAGGAAGTGGCCGCGTAGGCGGGGTCGGCGCGGAGTTCGCGGGGGAGGCCGGCGCCGCGCGATCTCCTCATCCCGTGCCCGCTTGCTCGCCGGCATCGGGGGCACGGGATCCGCTGCGGGTTCAGATGCCAGTGCTCAGGGAGCTTGACATCTGGCCACGGCAGCGGGGTGGCATGCTTCCAGTACCACTCGCAGTCCTCCTTGCGCACGTAGACGCGCTCGCGCAACGCCGCGCCCGGCGGCGCGAACTGGAAGACTGCGGCGGGGAGCGCGCCGGCACATGGGTGGGGAAGGAGATGGGGATGGGGTTGGGGATGGCGTCCGCATGCGGCGGCGGCGGCGCGAGCTGGAACCACCCGAGGACCCCGCCTCGTGGTCGTTCTTACCCTTCCGAAACCAGGCCACCGGAGCGGCATTCCGGCGAGCTGGGCGGCGGGAGGGCTAGGGTTTGGGGTTTGGTCGGCGGAGAGGGAGCGGCGTGGGGAGTGAAGAGGGTGGGTGGGGGCTGCCCGTCCCTATCCCCTGGCATTAAAAAGGACTGGGGCAGGAGAGGCTGACCGGCACGGGGTCGCTGCCAGGTGGGGATGGGGCGGACACGACGTGTGGGCGCGCGGACGCGTTTTCTCTCCGCGCGCATCCGCCCCGACGCATCGGTTGCCCAAATTTGGGCCAGGGATGCGTTGGGGCGGACGCGCGGCGGATCAAAAAGCGACGCACGGTTCGTTTGCGTCACCCCGTTGGGCCGTCTTTTTGGCCCTCGCGGATAGGAACGGACCGACGCGGACTCGATGTGTCGGCCCGTTGGAGTCATCCTAAATCAGCTAGACCTGGTTGTGGAGGAAGGGCCGAATCAGTCGATTTTCTTGGGCCAGGTTGACTCGCAGTCGCCCGAGTTGGGACGCGCGAGAGACGTGACGCTTCGCGTTAACACCTCACTACCCAATCATGTCACCGCCCACTCTCTCCCTTGTCTCAACCTCTCGGCCTCACCGCCCCTCGGAATGGCCGGCCCTCGTTCCCGGACATCCCGGTGGGTGACTAACGTCTTCCGCAAGCAGATGTCAGCGGAGGAGCTCCGAAGGCACTTTCACACACCCTCTCACATCTGTCACCGGGGGCCATCATCGGTCGCCGCAACGGCCGCCGTGTCTATAGAGGGGCCATACACGACGCTCGCGCCTTCCGCTCCTGCCATGCGTGCGGCGCGCCGACTGGATTGGTGACGCCAATGCACGCGTCGTCACTGGTGTCAGTAACCATGCCCGCCTGCTCCGGACCTTGGGCACCACATCCACCCCTTCATCTCCTGCACCGCCAGCGTCGAGTTTGCCCCTTCCACTGCGTGCACCATCGGCAACACTCACGGTAAGGGGTGGTAACATGACCAGTTTTGAAAGTGGTGAACATAACACTAAACTTGCATGCAACCAAACATCCTTGATTTACAGCTAAACAACCCACATCCAAGAGTGCTGGCAAACAAACACGAACATACAAAATAAATAGACAAAAAAGACGATATACATGCAATCAAACGGGCTGCAGAACTTTGCTCAGCGCGTGTTTCACCTGATTCAGACCCGCCAGGGCCACAGAGACGGAAGGCCATTTTGGATGTGAGCAACCAAACACGCCCCAGGTACCCTCGCTCGCATGCTCTGCCGTCTGGTGCGTCACTCGTCCTCCCGGCGGTTTCCTTCTCCTGGGCTTCTACGACGACAGCTCAAAACGTAGCCTGAACCTGCAGTGCAGGGAAACATGGCTCTCGTTTTGAAAGCCTGGGCTCATATCCGTTGACAAATTTAGGCTAAACAACCTTTGGGCTTTGGTTCATCGGCGAGGCACCTAGCATGCATATTCCTTTTGACAGTTTCACCTAGAAAGATCGAAAAGAATCAGATCGAAATGTTGATGGGAGCGGAGGTGTGCAAGCTTCAGTTCAGCAAACACAAGACAACGCCTCTGATGGGGACTTGGACCCTGTGCCGTGCGAATGATCGATCGTATGGTGTCAGCTCACAATGCCAATAAGTGAATCCCCATTCTCGTTTTCCAAATGAGACAAGCAGATGCTCTGTTAAGCCTAGCTTTATTACACTGTGCAACCACACCACCTGTCGTGGTGGTATCACGGCAGATGCCATAGGATGGCTTGAGTTGGGGTCGATGAACGCTGGTGGAACCGGAGAGGGATAGCGCGCTAGGGAGCGCACACAGAAAACAAAACGTACACCACAATCTACCCAGGTTCAGGGCCCTCGTGAGGAGGTAAGACCCCTACTCCTGCCTGTCTCTCTCAGTATATCAAGATATCACAAGTACAAAGGTGCTCCTCGAGTTGTATGCTCTCAGCTATGGTGAAACCCTCAAGGGAGAAGATAACTATGGGGGAAAGATCTCTCAGCGCATCGTTGTTGTATCTGCTCGTGGCCGTCCCTCACGCAGGAGGAGGAGCCCTATTTATAGGCTAGCCCGAATAACGGTCTGGTCTCCGTACCAGCACTGTAGCCACGCGTGCCTGCGTCATCCGCATGGTCATGATTGTGTCCTCTTTGGCATGCCCATCCCTTGTACTCTGGCCCCACGTACACCCGTGGTTAGCGGTTAGGTGAGACCGGTCACCTCGTACCCGCACCATACCGCTCTGCCATGCTCCCGTGTCAGGCGGGATGTGACAGTTGCATTGACTCCCAACCGGCATACGGTGCCTCTGCTCTTTAACCCGGCATGGATATGCCGGATTGCCCTTCCTTGGCTATCCTCCCCTGTAAATAAGAGAAGACACGAAGATACCGACATTCGTATGTCGGTCAGTATATGTCGGTTTGCACCAACATCATATCCCGGCCCCTTCTGGGCCTGGTTATGTCGGTCAGTTTATGTCGGTTTGCACCAACATCATATCCCGGCCCCTTCTGAGCCTGGATATGTCGGTTTTACTGTAACTCGGTCCACTCTTGGACATAGCTTATACCATACATTGACCCTACCTGGGGTAGCCCCCGACATTAGTCCCCGAAGCTGGTGCGGTCCTACAGACTCGGATGAAGGACCACACCAGGTTTACACAACCAAACCAACTTGAACAACTATCCGACATATTTATGTCGGTCTAATTCAAACATCAGGAACCAAACCTCCAACTGCTTTCGACATCTGCCCTCATGTCGGTTTCTCCGACACAAGAAGGTTTCCTCGATCTTTTCCAAGATTCTGCCATTGCACGTGGCAGCAAAATGCTGCGTGTCGCCTCGGTTCCAGTGCGCGGACAGACATGCCTCTGCACGCACGCCACCCATGTCATGCGGACCCCACGAGCTGTCACATCCTCAGCGCACTCGAGTGCTTTGACCGCACCGGCGTGCGCGTTACCGCGCGGCGCCTCGATTCTCGCGCCCATAACCGCACTATTAACCACGCCCTGGATGGTTTCCACTTTGTGGCCCACTATGCGGCCGCCGTTTTTACTGCAAACTGCACAAATCGTGCACTGTTAATCGTCGCGGCGGTTTCGGGGATCGTGCACGGTAATTTACTAACCGCACATATCCCACACCTATAAATAGGGGAGCGGGGGCACCCTCCTCCTCTTCTTCTTCCACTTCACTCTCCTCCCTCTGTGCTATCGCCGCCACCGCATCGAGCGTTCCGCCGCCGCACGACGCCGGAGTTCTTCACGCCGTCGCCGCACCAAGCTCGTCGCCGGCACGCCCTGCGCTTCTCGCCTCGCGCCGCCGCCGCCACTCCGGTAAGATGTTCATCTGTAGTATTTCCCGCAACTAGCCTTTGTCCCTTCCATAGTTCTTCCGTAGGATTTCTTTGGATCTTCTCCGTAGATCTTCTTTTTAGCTTCTTGTTCATAGATTCTTGTTTCTCGTAGTTGCTTCTTTTCCTCTACTGCGTAAACATCGAGAGATGCTCATCGCCGGTGAACCTTTGCCTCTTTGCAGATTTCCTCCGAGATGTCTTCTAGCAACACCGCGGATCCCGTCGACATTACCGCCGAGGAGGGTGAGCGCACCGGGTGGGAAGGTTCCGACGTTTCCCAAGATGAAATCGATTGGCTGATCCGAACTCGGCGCATCCCAAAAGGGGTGATATGCCGGGCCCCTGGCAAAGAGGCCGAGCCGAGTTTGGAATCCGGCGAGCGTGTGGTCTTCGTCGCGCACTTCGAGCGCGGCTTTGGCCTCCCGGCGAGCCCATTCTTCCGAGACTTCCTAAACCGGTTTCATCTTCAACCCCATCACCTTCCAGTCAATGCCATCACCACTCTCTCGGCATATGTCTCTTTCTCCGAGGGATATCTCGGTCTTTGGCCCACCGTCGACCTTTGGGCCAAGTACTTCCAACTCCGGAAGCAGAGTATTCCGGATCCAGAAAACAAGAACTTCCCCAAGGAGATGACTCCATGCGGAGCCGCTACAATTATACCTCGGAAAGCTTCCGTCTTTCCTCGGATTCAAGGCATGGAGTCCTGCCGGAAGTAGCAGCGCACGTTCTTCTACATGAAGAGCCCGGACAATAATGCCGACCTCCTCAACCTGCCGATATTCACTCTCGCTGCCCCCACGGAGCAGCACAATTGGCACTTGAACCCAAGGAGACAAATCTCGAGATCAACCAGATTCACAAATTCGTCAATCGGTTCCAAGCGGAAGGGCTGACGGGCGATGACCTCTTGAGAGCCTTCATAATCCGCCGAGTCTCCCCCTCCAAAACCGAGTTCATAAGATCTGTCACATGAGTGGCCGATATGACCCTACTCGGGTCAGCACTCATGAGCTGAGCAAGCCCGAGGTCCGGAGACGCGTCAAGTCCATTGCCAGGACGCGGATGACCGAAGAATGGGAATGGGGTAAAGAACCCCATAACAGAGATCGGCTTCCGGAGAATGTAAGTAATTTGCAATTTCGACCGACATATTTTGCCTGCCGAGACAACTCTTATGTTGGTACCATATTTTTCTCCTAGAATAACCCGGTTTTATTGCGTCTGCTTTGCAGAGATTTGCTTGGCAAGCGAAAGAGGACGGAGCGGATCCCTCCGCCAAATGGGGCCAAGATCTACCTGCCCCGGTCGTCGCCGAGGTTGAAGACCCGGACGATGAGGATCATATGCCGATTCCGGCTGCTGGCGCCCCTACCACGGGTAAGCCTCAAGCCCGAGCCTCAATCAGAGATTGGTCGGATGATGATGACGATGATTGTGAAATAATAGAGGCACTTGATGTTCGTCCCATCACATTTGCTTACCCATTACCCTCGGCACCAGCTGACCAGGGAATCGAGGCGGATCTCGCAAGCGTGCAAGTACCGATACCTCAGATACCGGGACATCAGAAGCCTCAGACCCTGCAACGAAGAAAACGAAGTGGCAAAAGAAATTGGCACATAAGCCACGGGGCAAGAAGCTGCCGCCAGTTACCGAAGGGTAAGATATTTTTTGCCGATATATGCTCATTTCCCTTTCTTCCTTTAACCGAGATAACATTTCCCCGAGGTAACATCTTTTCCTGTTTGGTGCAATGCCGCCCTTGAAGTTAACCAAAGTGCCTCTTCAGTGCGCTCCCCTATTCCGCCACCAGCGGTACCTCGGTCAACCGACCCCGGAGCTGCTAGCTCAGCAAGGGCGAGTCCTTCCCCGGCGCATACAACCCCAGCCGACACACCGCCGCCGGCTTCTGATGCCGCACATGGAGGAGGCCAATACGCCCCAGACCGAGATGTTGATTCCGGTGCCCACATCATGGACTCCGAGACGGAGCGGACCGAAACTCCGATAGCACCGGATCAGCAGCAACAACCACAACAGCAACAGCCACAGCAACAACAACAACAACAACAGCAGCAACATCAACAACAACAGCAGCCACCGCAGTAGCAACAACAGCCTCAGCAGCAGCAGCCACCGCAGCAGCCACAGCCACCACCGACGTCTTCCGCACCGGCATCCCGGAAAAACGCACCAGCACCAAAGCCGACACAGAGTCAACTGGTAAAGGGGAAAGCGCCGGTCAATCCGGATAGACAACTGGCGCTGAATCCGACCCAAGCTCTATCCGCATCCATCTCCAGAGTCTTCACATGGACTGGAATGCCGCCGATACCAGCGAGGTCTCTTCCCAGAACCCGGCGTCCCGGCATCCAGCTGGCCCAAGCGCGCTTGTGTAGTCCATGCATGCACTGCAGGTTGCGGCCCTTAGAGCCAGAAAGATTGCCGAGGTAAACCTTCCTCAGCTTAGTGCTTTTTTTCTTTTATAATAGATAATAGATATATACTCTCCCCAGTCCCCGAGATTCGGGTCGAGTGGTTGATGCTCGATCGAGTAAAAAATCACTCGGCGCGAATCTTCATAAAAAAATTCCGATATCCAGTCCCCGAGATTCATGTCGAGTTTATTCGGCGTGAATCTTTAAGAAGTCCGACATCCAGTCCCCGAGATTCATGTCGAGTTTACTCGGCGTGAATTTTTAAGAATTCCGACATCCAGTCCCCGAGATTCATGTCGAGCTTACTCGGCGTGAATTTTTAAGAATTCCGACATCCAGTGACATGGGTATGCCTATCGGGTACCCTACCATGAGGGTACCTGGTGCACGTATCGACTAGGCCCAACTATCAGAGCCTACATGAAGCCCATGAAGGGAGGCCCACGAAGATGAAGTATCCTCCAAGTTTGGCGAAGCAATAGTCGGTTTAGAGTTTCCTTACTTGTAAATCGAGTCGGTTACGAACACCCGGGACCCAGCCTATTATTTAAGGACTGGGAGGGCCATCGAACCAGACAACGAACCACCAGAGCCACAAACCCTAGCGAGATCGACATCTCGCCGGGATCCTTGTAACCGTCATATTCACAAATCAATAACAGACAGGCAGGACGTAGGGGTGTTACCTCCACACGAGGGCCCTGAACCTGGGTAAAATCTTTGCCCTGCTTGTCAGCCGACGATACTTCCAGCTCTACCACGTTCTCTCCCCCATATTCATAACCTAGGGACCTTAACCATGGGTCTTGATGAGTCTACCCCTCGTCAAGTGGCGCCGTCTGTGGGAAAGAATAGCGCTGGACTCGAAGTTTCGCCGGTCCCAACAGCAAACGGCAAATCGCCGATCACACCAGCAAACGGCAACACGCCGATCTCATCTGCAAACGGCAACTCGCCGGCCATGTCTGCAAACAGCAACTCGCCGATCCAGACGACACACGGCGACTCGCCGATCACTCGAAAAGCGGCGGCCTGCCCGCTTCACCCGCAAAAAGCGCATCTGCTCTTCCAATGAATTTCAATCCGCACTCGCCAGAGCTTCAGGAGGCGTTTTCCGGCCTTGATTCAGGTTTGAGTTTGACTGTTGGAGCATTCAATTTTTTCGTAAACAATCTTGGCACGCAGGACTCAGCAGATCCGCAACAACTGGCGCTGGGTGCACTCGAGGCTCCGTCGACTGCGCTCGCCCCATCGTCGAATCCTGAAGCCTGCTCGCCCGCAACAACCATGTCGACCGGCGAGCTCGATAGGTTCATGATGACGGAACTCCAAGGCGAGGAAGCAGAATCAGCATACAACACAAGCAACATCGACTTCAACCTACCACTCGACGAGAGTTTCGACTGCGGGATCTCCCTCGATGACTTCTACGAGCCCGCGATTCATAACGACAACAACGTCGACTCGGAGATCTTCACCAACACCAACCTCGACTCAGAAATCCGTAATGGCTTCGCCAACACCGAGATGAGCATAGGTGATGAGCACATCGACAACGAGATTCGCCTCGAAGATCTACTCGATGAACACACTGGCTCTGACATGAGCCTCGATGGCGATGTCGAGTCCATGACTGGAATCGACAGCACATACACCTGTCCTCGGGTCACGCCCCATCAGGTCTACGTGGCCTTCACCGCAGAATCATCCGCAGACGCTGCCGCTCGCAGGCCTGCACAATTCCCATGCACGGTAACCATGCCAGATGGGGTCACAACCTTGACAATCACGGAGGAGATGGCAGCAAAAGCAGATAAAGTCATAAAGGAGTGCACTATGATGCCGCCAAACTCCACCCAGAGGAGATGTTGACCTTCCAGTACTTCAACTGGCAGGAGTCAATTCGACTGCAAAACTACCGAGCGACGCTCGAGGAGCGCAAAAGGCAAGCCAGCCTCTCGAGTGCCCGACGAAGGGAGCAATCCCTCGGGTCCACACAGCAACCAACCCCTCGACCTAGGTCGCGGTTGGCAAGCCTTCCAGAACATGAAAGGGTAGCAATCACCCGTAACCTGTCGTTCATGACAGAGGACGCTAACGGAATCCCAGTACCCAAAACTGCTGCGGGTGCATTATTCTCCGTAGGTGCTTACCTCAAGGCAATACAACCTCCGGCGAATGACCCTAACGCAGCCCTGCATCGCCAACAACTCAAATCGCTAGCTCTAGCGGCACAGGCTATGCAGCCAGAAGACAAAACTCCAGCAAGGGATCGCGATCGCGACATAGTCGACTCACGACACGCAGCACATCATCGCAGTGGTCGCAGCCACCACTCGGATGAAGGAAGGAGAAGCACGCGCCGGCACAGGTCCAGCAGGAGCAGGTCTCGAAGATCCTATAGCAGCGATTCATACTCTGATCGCGAACCAGAGCCATGCGGAGCATTGTGCTTCACTCGACGCATCCGTGAGACGCGGATGCCCAAACGGTTCAAGTTGACAGGCGAGCAACCCAAGTACAACGGTCGCCAAGAACCTTCTGGGTGGCTAGAAGATTACAGACTCGCCGTGGCATGCCAGCGGGGCACGAACACCACGGCGATGCAGTACATACGACTTATGCTCGAAGGAACTGCCCGCGACTGGCTCAAATCACTCCCTCCATCATCATATGACTCGTGGGATGATTTCCGCAGAGACTTCATCAAAAACTTCGAGCCTCTGTGTGAGCGCCCGAAGACATTCGAGGAATTAAGGACATGTACTCAACGATCAGACGAGTCGCTGAGATCATACATACGGCGGTGGACCGAAATACGCAATTCGGTTGGCAAAGTGTCAGAAGACAGGGCCATGGATGCCTTCATACAAGGTCTCGCCAGGAAGGACTTCAAAGAGGCACTTGGTCGTGAAAAGCCAACCTCCCTGGCTGACCTCATCAAAGTTGCGACTGAGTGGGCAGATGGAGAGGATTCTGTACGCAGATCCCGTGCTTCCCCAACACGCGACAACTACGAAAGCGGCAGTCGAAGCCGCAGAGATTCATACAGAGAAGATCGCAGGCGTAAACGGTCCAGACGTCCTTACGACGATAACAGACCCGAGTTCATGGCGGCTGGATACACACAGCCAAAGGAGGACCATGATAGAAGCAATCGACGCTCGGATGATCGACGTGACAGTCGAGATCGCGAGCAGCGGAGCGATAGCTACAAAAGGCAAGAATGGCGCAAACGTAGCGACGCAAAACCCGAGCGGTCGTTCGAGGAAAAGATGGACGACTGGTGCAGATTCCACCTCTTCAAGGGGGACGACGGAAAACTACGCTCCAATCACACCCTAAGGAACTGCAGGGAATTCGACCAAATGGCGACTGACTATGTGATACGACTCAAGAGGAATGGCCCAGCACCTGCTCAGCCCATGCCTGCACCCGTACCACAGCCGAACGCTGTGCCCGCTCTCATGGCGCCACAGCCGCCACCGCAACCCGCACCACAGCCTGCTCCAGGCGCAAATCTCGCAGGTGCCATACAACCTGTGCTACGGGCGGAAGATGATCAATATCCACAGCCCCACGGGCAGATGTACATGATACAAAAGGGTCGCCCCTCTAACAGGCAGCAAAAACTAATCACTCGACAGGTGAACTTGGCTGTCATGGCACCTCCAGCCGTGCCCGAATTTCTGAAGGGATCGGAAACCATCATAAGCTTTAGTCGAGAGGATCATCCCCCAGCTGTAGCTCGACCAGGGCATGCGGCTCTGGTACTCGACGCGCAAATAGGAGGCTACGCCATGACCAAGGTCTTCATGGATGGAGGCAGCGGCATAAACATCATCTTCGCGGACACACTCCGCAAAATGAACAGGTCAGTCGAAAACCTCCCAAAATCTTCAAATACCTTCCACGGTATCGTTCCTGGCAAAGCAATTAGCCCAGAAGGCACCGTACAACTCGACGTTACGTTCGGGGACGTAAGCCACTTCAGGACAGAGTCGATTGAGTTCGAGGTCGTCGACTGGAAATCACAATACCATGCTATTCTTGGTCGCCCGACGTTTGCTCGATTCATGGCGGTGCCACACTATGCGTACCTCACGCTGAAGATGCCAGGACCAAAGGGAGTCATCACTGTCCGTGGAAACTTTCAAAGGTCCGATGCTTGCGACCGCGAGTTCAGCAAAATCTCCGAGATGTTCGGGGTGGAGGAATCACTCGCTGACTTAGCGATTACCAACGACCGCACACTCCTTCCAGAGCATAAGAAGTTGGCAGTCGACAGATCCTTCAATGCTACAAATGACACAAGGTCGCATCAGGTGCACCCGACCGATCCGACCAAGACAGTCAACATATCTTCGAGCCTGCCTATCGCATAGGAAGGCGCGCTCGTCGAATTCCTCCGTGAGAACTGGGAAATATTTGCGTGGTGTCCAGCCGACATGCCAGGTATTCCCAGGGAATTCGCCGAGCACTCTCTCCAATTGTTTCCAGATGCAAAGCCAGTCAAGCAAACGATGCGTCGAATCTCCGGTCCAAAGCGAACCGCAGTCGAATCCGAAGTCGACCGGTTACTCGCAGCAGGATTCATTAGGGAAATCAAGAAATCACAATGGGTGGCCAACCCTGTACTCGTAGAAAAGAAGCATACAGACATCCTTCGGATGTGCGTGGATTTCACAGCGCTGAACAAGTGCTGTCCAAAGGATCACTTCCCGCTACCCCGGATCGATCAGATCGTTGACTCCACCGCCGGATGCGCACGACTCTCCTTTCTGGATGCTTACTCAGGTTATCACCAGATAAGGATGAAGCAAGAAGACGAAGAAAAAACGGCGTTCATAACCCCACTCGGGGTCTACTGCTACACAACTATGCCCTTCGGGCTAAAAAACGCGGGTGCAACATACCAGCGCATGATGCAGGACTGCCTCAAAAAGCAAATTGGACGCAACGTCCAGGTCTACGTTGATGACATTGTCATTACCACAAGGGAAGAACGCACACTACTCGACGATTTGAGGGAGACGTTCGCAAACCTCAAACGCTTCCATATCAAGCTCAATCCTAAGAAGTGTACGTTCGGCGTTCCAGCCGGGCAGCTCTTAGGGTACCTAGTCTCTGCTCGTGGAATCGAAGCAGACCCGGAGAAAATACAGGCCATCCTCACCATGCAAAGGCCTTCAAAGCTTCATGATGTGCAGAAACTAGCAGGACGAGTAGCGGCGCTCAGTCGATTCATCAGCAAACTGGGTGAAAAGGCTCTACCATTCTATCGACTGATGAAGAAGGCGGACAAGTTCGAGTGGACGCCAGAAGCTGAAGCAGCCTTCACAGATCTCAAGCGGATCCTCACAAGCCCTCCAATCCTCGTCGCACCTAAGGAACGGGAACCACTCTACCTGTATGTCTCGGCTACAAACAGGGTGGTGAGCACCGTACTGGTAGTCGAACGCGTGGAGGAGGGGCACATCCAAAGCATACAACGTCCAGTCTACTACCTGAGCGAGGTTCTCTCCATATCAAAACAGCGGTACCCGCACTATCAAAAGCTGGCATACGCTGTATTCATGTCCTCAAGGAAGCTGACACACTACTTCACCGAGCATCCGATTACCGTGGTAAGCAACTCAGCAATCGGTGATATACTCACAAACCCCAATGCAACGGGTCGAGTGGCAAAATGGCTCATCGAGCTGGCTCCAAGAGATATCAAGTACGAGCACCCGAAGGCTATCAAAGCACAAGTCCTACCCGACTTCACAACCGAGTGGATAGAAGCCCAATTACCTGGAGCACCAGACGTGGCCAATTCCTGGACCATGTACTTCGATGGGTCCAAGAAACATGAAGGCGCAGGCGCAGGCGTCGTCCTCATATCACCAAAAGGGGACAAGCTACGTTATGTTTTGCAGATGGGATTCAAGCTACCCTCCAATAACGAGGCTGAATACGAGGCTCTGATCCATGGCATGCGGATGGCAAAGGCACTCGGGTGCACTCGACTGATGATCTACGGCGACTCCAACCTCGTGGTGCAGCAAACAATGAAGGCCTGCGACGCAATCGCGGACAACATGATCGCTTATCGCGATCTGTACAACACACTAGAAGGCAGCTTCGAGGGCTGCGAGTTGAGGCACATAGGAAGGGAAAGCAACGAAGAAGCAGACATGCTAGCCAATCTTGGCTCAACTGGCGCACAAATTCCACCTGGTGTCTTCCTCGAGCGTATTGAACACAGATCATCAAGGAGAAACGAGAGCCTCCTCCGTCGACTACGCCACCCAAAAGCAAAATGCCTAGCACAGAGGACCCCCCTGTCGAGGTATTTCTCATTGAGCCAACCTGGACTCAACCTTTTCTGGCTTACATACTCCGTAGCGAGCTACCAGATGACATAACCGAGTCCCGACGCGTGACTCGAAGATCAAAAGCATACACCGTTATCAACGGCGAGTTATACAAGCGCAGCATATCAGGTATGTTCCAAAGATGCATCGCACTCGAAGATGGCCAAGCCATACTTCGAGACATTCATGCAGGTACCTGTGGGCATCACGCCAGCAGTCGATCACTCGTAGCCAAAGCCTTTCGCGCAGGGTTTTACTGGCCTACAGCACTCAAAGACGCGGAGGACATAGTCAAAAGGTGCGTCGGCTGCCAGAAATTCGCAACAAGGCCGCACGCACCCGCATCGGCGTTGAAGACTATACCGCTGGCCTGGCCTTTCGCCCAATGGGGGCTCGATATGGTTGGGCCACTCAAAAAATCATCGCATGGCGGGCATACTCACCTACTGGTGGCAGTCGACAAGTTCACAAAGTGGATCGAGGCGGTCCCCATCACAAATTCGACTGCTACTACGGCAGTCAACTTCATAAAGAGCATCATCTATCGCTTCGGTGTCCCAAACAGTATCATCACTGATAACGGCACAAACTTCACGGCTGAGGAGTTCAAAACCTTTTGCAAAGAGCAGGACATTACGCTCAACTACGCATCCGTGGCGCATCCGCAATCCAATGGCCAAGTCGAAAAGGCCAATGGGCTTGTGACGAGTGGGATCAAGAAGCGCCTCCTGGTGCCACTCAAAAGAGCTGCAGGTGCTTGGGTCGAAGAACTACCGTCTGTGCTATGGAGCCTACGCACAACTCCCAACACTTCTACGCAGTTCACCCCATTCTTCATGGTCTACGGTGCAGAGGCGATTCTGCCATCAGACGTAAGGTTCAACGCACCACGAGTTGAAGCATACAATGAAGAAGACGCAGAAGAGGCACTCGAAGACGCAGTCGACTTGCTTGATGAGGCGCGCGACACGGCCTTAGCCCGCACAGCTGTTTACCAGCAGGACCTTCGCAACTACCACAGCCGTCGACTGCGCACCAGGTCCTTCGTCGTTGGCGACCTGGTTCTTCGACTGAAGCAAAAGAAGGTGCACAAGCTCGCTTCCCCATGGGAGGGTCCCTTCATCATCACGGAGGTCCTTGGTGGAGGTGCATATCGACTGAAGCACGCGAAGACAGGCGAACCCTCTCACAATCCGTGGAACGTTGCGCATCTGCGCCGTTTCTACGCATAAAGTGCTCACAGTCATACAATGTAATAGGCTATATGTCGGATGGCTGCAGGTTTCAGACGCGCTCTTTTCCTTACCAGGGTACCTAAGGGGACTGGAAGGTTTTTAATGAGGCGGCCTGCAGCCTAACATTCAAAAGAGGAATAAAATCAATGTTCCTTCGACTCCTTTGTGGCTACCACCTGCATAATTCATACCTTAACCGCACCCGAGACCCTCGGGGGCTGCGTAACAAGGATCCGAACAAAGAACATAAAAACTTTGCAGCCGCACTCGAATACTCGGGGGCTGCACAGTCATCGGTTCATAACCAACACATATTTCACAAACCCCGCTCGATTGACTCGGGGGCTCGGCAAAAAATCAAAGTATACAAACTATACAATATACAAAGAGTCAAAAATTACACTCGGGGGCTGCCCCCTATACAAAAATTGCACTCGCAAACCATTCTAATCCTCAGGCTCGTCTTTTACGGGCAGCTCGGGGCCGCAAAGCTGTTCGCGAGTGCACTCGATCAGTGTCTCCGCAGCTTGGATCGTGTCATCCAAGTCTTTTTGTCGAGAACCTCTCCGGCTGCAGGTGTCCGCAACACCAACCTTGGTTTTCGACTACGCATATACGCCATTGCAGCGTTGGCTCCAATTACAAGTCTTTGAGACAGCAACTCTCGAATGGGATTTGTTTGGCGGAAGATGTTCAACACAGCACGAATCCCTTGTGGTTGTGGCCCCGAAGGAAAAAGAGTCTCGTTCAGACGAATAAACGATGCCCGGCATAACTCCAGCAGCTCAGCACTTCGCCAGACGCGATCCTTCAGGGTGGCAAGTATGCGGGCATGGTACCTATCAAGCCAAAAGTGTTGACGCCCAGTTGTAGGGTCGTCAACCACGCTATCCAGGCGTCCTTCCACGCGAATCTGTTCAGCCTGGAAGTTGTCGACAAAGCCTACAAATACGGGCGCACCAGTTAGATCAAAAGGACAAAAGCTACACAAAAAGCTTGTAAAACAAAGCAAGATTCGAACTTACACTCGAGTTGCCTGTTCACAAGCTCCATCTCCCCGAGAACATAATCCTCGCGTTGGGTGGCCAACGCGGGTCTGGCCCTCAATCGACTCAGCTCAGCCTGGGCGTCCTTCAGATCTTGCTCCATTCTCACATATTTAGCCTTCATATACTCCATCACCTTGGCATCATTTGCCACCTGACCCTGGGATCGGGTGGTGGTTGGAGCCTGCGAGGAACTAGTCGCGTAGCAGGTTCTCGTGACTGTTCAAAGAGCATAATCACAAACACAAAGTTTGTAAGACTCGCGTCATAAGCATACAACTCTCCAAATGAAAGACATTGGCAAAAGACAGTTTGCATAAACAAGGTAGCAAAAACAAAGCGCAGACTCGCGCAGTTCAGAAGGTATCATTACAAGGCATAAAAAAGCAAAAGGGTACAGCTACCCTAAGCCTAAGATTTCGATTTCCTAAGCAGACGATTGGCAGTCTCGAGTGCCCGGCGCTCCATGGTGTTCATGAAAACTTCAGCCAGTCGCGCGGCTGCTCCGCTCACCCCCTTCAGCGAAATGGGCTTCCCGTCTGGCTTCTGAGGGAACGCAGACAGTGCTGCCTCATAGTCGCAATCTATCCCATGTCCCATAAGAAGCTTGATGGTGGACTCGGATCCGCGTACCGTGTTGGCGCGAGCAAAACCCGCCATGGTGGACGTCCCGGGGCCAAACACGTTGGCGAAGTCATCCACCGTCGACGGCACCACGCCAGTAGGGAACACCACTTGGTATACAGCACCAAGTGTGCTCGTTGATTTGGCGAGTGCTTCTTTCGCCTGGTTGCATAGAGCGCCTAAGCCGCCCACAGCCTGTTCCAGCGAAAGATCGTCACTCGCCACGTCTGCAGAGGCCGGTGCGCCAACAGCTTCTGCACAATTCAAAACAGGCATAAGTACGACACTCGACAAGTTATATCGTCATATCAAAAGGAGAAAAAGATTACTCACCTCCCATGGCCTGCGCGAGTGCCGCGAGCTGGTCAGCATATTCTCGCTCGCGTGCAGCAGCTGAGTTGGTGGCGGCAGCCAGCTCTTTCTTCGATTCTTCGCGCTGCGCGGCGAGTGCGTCTTCCAGCTCCTTCTTCTCGCCTGGCCCAGCAAAAATTACGTGCATTCAATACTCGACAAAATCAGGCATTGCGAAAAGAAGTTGGGCAAAACAAAAGCAAAAAGGAGAACTCACGACTGAGCCGCTCGAGCTCGGCGCGCATGGTGTCCCTCTCCTGCTCCACCTGGACATAAGCCTTGGCAGAATCTGCCAAGGTGTGGTAGAAGGGCTGCGAGCACACGGATTCAGCAAAAATCTAAAAATTCTCACAGACCTACAACTAAACGGGTCAAGCAAAAAGTTACTCACGTGGTTCATCCACGGCTCAGGAGCCGCGACTGATGTCCCGACATCTGGAGTTGCCGCCTTGGCTGTTTCAACGACAGCGTCAGTGGCCATGGGCTGGGCAGCCTCGTTTCCAGTCGGTGCAGACTTCGAGTGCTCCACGGCTGGAACATTCTCGACTGGAGGAGTCCCAGGCTGATTGTTTTCAGCACTGTGAGCAACACAACAAAACAAAAGGATGGTCAGCACAAAAATATGACAGCACAAACATTTTCATATCATACTCAAAAACACACATACCTGTGCTCCTCATCTTCCTCGTCTTCGGAGTCGCCAAAAATTGGTCCTCCAAAGGCTGGGGTACCACTCGACTGAAGCGGAAGAGTCGAGCTTGTTGAGCACGCACGCAAAGGAGCGGCTTGGAAAACAGGTGGTGAATCTGATTCCTCGTCATCCTCCAAGCCTTGCTCCTTCGCGGGTGAACTGGCAGCAGAAGGCGCCTTCTTGGCCAGTCGACGCCGCTTCGGTTGCGCGGTATCGACTTCTTGGTCAGAAGGAGCCTTGTCTTCAGATTGGACTTCTTCTGCTGCTTCTTCCTCGCATCCTCCACACGTGAAGTGGTGGCGGAAGGGATGGGCGACTGATCCCCTTTCGGGTCCACCACCTGTGCCTGTGTTTCTTCAGTCTCGCCATTTTCAGGCAGAGGAGGAAGGGAGGCAGCAGTCGAGTGACCCTGCATAGCACACATCACAAATTGCAAAGTCAGAATCAAAAATCGCGATCATAAAACATGCGAGTGGCAAACTTTTCATTGCAAGCAGGCTATAACACATACATACCTCAAGCAAAGGGTTCTCCAACCCATATGGTGCAACAGGGCAGTCGACATTGCAAGTGTCGCCTGTCGTCAAGTTGGTGATGTGTCGCACATGCGTCAGCAGCTCACTCCTTGAAAGCTCCTCTGGATTCATTCGGGTGATGTCACCTGCGCCTTCATACTCCCACATGGGGTGCGCTCGGGCGCGAATGGGCCACACCCGCCTCTTCACAAAGGTGGCGATCAAATGGATGCCTGTGACCTTGTCCAGCATGCCTCCGATCCGAGCCAGCAAAGGGCTTGCCTCCTCCATTTCTTCGGCTGAGAGTTGGTGATCCCACGCCTTGGTCCTGGTGAAAGCAGCAGTCGAGAAAGGGGCGGCTGCATCCTGCTCCACAGTCGCATAAAACCACCCCTTCCTCCAGCCTTGAGCGGAGTCGACGGTCTTCAGGCGGAAGTATCGGGTGTCGCTGCGCACCTGTATTCCACAGCCGCCGACGGGGTAGGTGCGACCACCTCCTCTGTTCGGCCGCACCATGAAGATGGCTTCCACAGCGCCCAGCTGGGAGCGACGCCGAGGAAGCACTCGCACAGCGTGATGAAGCACGCGATATGCATAATGCCGTTTGGGGTGAGATCATGGATCTGCACCCCGTAGGCAAAAGAAGACCACGAACGAAATCGTGGAGGGGAAGCGAAAAGCCCCTAGGCAAAAACTCCGCAAAACAAACACGCTCGTTGGCGCGTGGTTCGGGGAGTACCTCCTTGGGCGACGGCGCGCGGACGGCGAGCTGCTCCGCGGGTGGCAGATACCCCTGCTCGCGGAACTTGACCAAATGGGCGTCCTTGATGGTGGACTTCGCCCAGTCCCCGCTGCCCTTCTTCAGCGCGGCGGATGCAGATGTACCCGCCACGGCCTTCTTGCCCTTGGTCGCATCGGTAGCGGCGGCGGCGGCAGCGCCACGCTTCGCACCTCCACCTTTCGCCATCGCTACGGTGGAGGGAGTGTGGGGCAAGAGCTTGGGCGCAGAGCAATGGAGGTGGGCGCGAGGAAGAAGATGAGACGAGGGGCGGCGCAGGGGAAAATGGCAAGTAAAAAACTCTGCCAGCACCGTCCCCCCTATTTACCACAGAGCGCAAAAACGATCGTAGCCGTTAAAACAAATCCATACGCTCCGCGCGAAATCTGGCCATACACGTGGCGGCCACGGAGAGCAACCGTCGCCGGCCACTCCGCCCACTACGCACGAGAATCCAGGAAGCCATCATCACGCCCCGTGAAAATAGTGCCCGAACGGTCAAATCAAGTCCACGCGGCGTCATCCCTGGTCAGCTCTGCAAAAACGGGCCCACAGAACAGGGTCACGTCTTATCAAAGCCTCTCCAGGCACGCCATCGCTTGTCAGAGATAGCAGTCGCAAAATGCGTCATTGCTGACGTTGTTCTCTCTTTCACAACTGGCATAAAAGTCACTCGATGATATCTTCGGGTGGTCTCTCGCATAAGTTTCGGTTGGTTTTTTAGCAAAAGTCATAGAGGCCAGTCGAAATTCTTTCGACTGCAGCATCATACTCCCATCGGGAGCGTATCAAAAAATTTCTTTGACTAAAATGTGCAGGGTAAAAGAATTTGAGATTATCCTCCATTGCAAGCAATAAAGCACAATCTCGGGGGCTACTCCCATCGGGAGCGCTGTCGCGCACCCGATAGAATAATGGCAAAAGTGCAGTCGACGAACATTCGACTAAGTTCATAAGCAAAATCACACTCAAAATATTCCCGAGTTGATCCGACGATCCTTGGATGCTGCATGCATAAGTGCAAAGGTAAGACCCGCCGATCAGTCGAGCTGGGCTAAGGACCGCTCCAGCAGCGTTATCCTTAAATGTTCCGTGTCAGCAGACATGATGAAAATCCCCGACGGACGCGTTGGGTAGATTCAAAATTATACTGCAGTTCGATTCAGTAAGACCTCAACGGCCGTTTCGAGTCTGTCCAGTTTGTTCCAGATTCGAGTCCGGGGACTCGAGTTTGATTGAAAGCTAGTATGGTTTTGCCACAAATGGTAGTTAACCGGCCCCGATCCGTCGTGTGTGCCGGGCCTGCTAAGCTAATATCCCTTGATTATCATAAGCAAAAACTCATAGTCGATGAAAACACTCGGCATTGCTAACATGTGCTATTTCATAAGAATTCTAAATACAGATGTAAAAAATATATATAACGTGCATGATGTATGAGTCCATGCCCGACTCTTCGAATCAGACAAGTACTCGGGGGCTACTGACATGGGTATGCCTATCGGGTACCCTACCATGAGGGTACCTGGTGCACGTATCGACTAGGCCCAACTATCAGAGCCTACATGAAGCCCATGAAGGGAGGCCCACGAAGATGAAGTATCCTCAAGTTTGGCGAAGCAATAGTCGGTTTAGAGTTTCCTTACTTGTAAATCGAGTCGGTTACGAACACCCGGGACCCAGCCTATTATTTAAGGACTGGGAGGGCCATCGAACCAGACAACGAACCACCAGAGCCACAAACCCTAGCGAGATCGACATCTCGCCGGGATCCTTGTAACCGTCATATTCACAAATCAATAACAGACAGGCAGGACGTAGGGGTGTTACCTCCACACGAGGGCCCTGAACCTGGGTAAAATCTTTGCCCTGCTTGTCAGCCGACGATACTTCCAGCTCTACCACGTTCTCTCCCCCATATTCATAACCTAGGGACCTTAACCATGGGTCTTGATGAGTCTACCCCTCGTCATCCAGTCCCCGAGATTCATGTCGAGTTTACTCGGCGTGAATCTTTATCATAACACTAACACTTTCCCTTTTTCAGGAATGCACCAACACTCGGACCAAGGTGTTCCACAAGCTGCTCTTGGATCACAAGAAGCTCAGGAGCTCCTACAAGCAGCTGCAGGAGGAGTTGAAGAACAAGGAGAACGAGCACAATGTTGCGCTCAAAAAGGAAAGAGATGAAGTGTCTCGGCTCTAGAAGGAGCTTGAACAGGCTCAAGAGCTCCTACAAGCAGCTGCAGGAGGAGTTGAAGAACAAGGAGAACGCGCACAATGTTGCGCTCAAAAAGGAAAGAGATGAAGTGTCTCGGCTCCATTAGGAGCTTGAACAGGCTCAGAACCAGAAGTCCGAGATGGAGAGAGCTCAAATGCAGCGGGAAGAAGATGCTCTGAAGCAGAAGGAGCTCCTCGACCAGACCGAGGCCCGCGCCACCTCGGCTCAAGAAGAACTGGATGCCCTCAAGGCTAAATGCGACCGCTGGTTGGCCAAGCTCACTCGGATGAACAGTGAGATGGACAGTAAGTTTCCTTTAGGGACAATCGTTTATGTGCTCTACCTACCTCAGTTTTATCTGTTTGTGCCATGCCCGCGTAGTTTCTCTCGTCCGTGCCCTGGCAAACTCGCCGATGGCCCGCGCACGGCCAAGACGGCCATTTCCGTCTGGTCAACCCCGTTTCACCGTAACTTGGCCTGACTTGTGGGGTCGGCCTGGCGCGGCTCGTGAGTTGGAAGTGGGACCGGTCAAGTGGGGACAGGGAGCAAGTTAAGTGGGGACAGGAAGCGAAGCGAGTTAGGTGGGGTCAGGAAGTGAGTTTAAGTGGGGTCTCGGCCCCAAGATTAACACGTCGTTAACATTGAATTAACAGATTAGGAAACGAGTCATTGTTTAGTGAGTTGATTAGTACGTCGTTAGCACTGAAATTAAACTGAAATTATGATTCATATTCACTGGAAACTGAAATTGAAATTACGTGTTAACATTGAATTAACTGATTAGGAAACGAGTCATTGTTTAGTGAGTTGGTTAGTATGTCGTTAACACTGAAATTATGATTAGAAATTACGTCGTTAACACTAAAACTGAAACTGATTACAATTAACACTGAAACTGAAACTGATTAGACAAAATTAACACTGAAACTGAAAATGATTAACACTGATTCATATTACTATTAACATTGATTACAAAAGATTCCTGCGGTTTTACAAAAGATAAGACAATATTAGCAGTGCTTTATGCACCGCTACTACGCCGGCGGCGGCCTAATACTACTACTAATCAGTAGAAGTGCAACTAATGCACTGCTACTGCATGCGCCGCCTCTGGGCTAGCGGTTCGTTGTCGTCGGAGTCGGAGCCGTGGCCGTCGTCGCCGTCCTCATCCTCCTCCTGTGGAGGCTCCTCCTCCTCCTCTTCCTCGTCGTCGTCCTCCTCCTCCTCGTCGTCGGAGTCGGAGCCGTTGCCGTCCTGCGGCTCCAACTCCGGGTCCGAGTCCTCCTCCTCGGACCCGTCATTGTCGTCGGAGTCGGGTCGGAGTCGCCGTCCTCCCCCTGGTCGTCGTCGTCGCCCTCACCGTCGTCGTCGGAGCCGGCGTTCTCCTGCCAATGCCCGTTCCCCTCGCCGTCGGAGTCGCTCGGGATGGCTTCGTTCTGCCACCACAGATCCATTGCAGGGAAGAAGGGGGTGGTTGGGAGTTTTTCGGGCTGGAGAGAAGAAACAAGAACTGCACAATGGCAATGTCGTGAAGAGAGAACCGAGTGAACCGCAATGCAATGGGATTGGGGTTTTTATGTGTGATGAAGGGATAGTGATGAATTCACTGCCGCCGGCGCGTAGATCGATAACCGCTTGGGGCACCGAACAGGCGGCAGGCGGATCGCTTCGTTTTCTTGCCAACGCAGTGTGAAATGACAACACAATTTACAGATTATATTCGCAATGATGACATCGTGTGACCGCGCTTCACGCCTAGTCGAACTGACGTGCCTGTAAATGTTCACCACGTCATCTGGTGCCCCTTGACGTGTCGAGTCCAAGTGTCGAACAGTTGATGTGCGTCGTTGTTATGATCAAATTGAATGCAGTTGGAGACGCTGTGAGACATCTACACGTAGCAGAAGCATTTTTTGTGAGAACTGGCGCGAATAACTTTTTGTTTACGTGCAAATATGCGTCAGTGCATCATGTCAACACACCAAGCGCGATTTGGACATGAACTAGACGTGAACGGCACGCACAATGCGCGCTCTGTGTAGTTACGCGATATGAACGTGTGTAGACCTTGTTTATCAACTTGAATCGTTAGTATATGACATAAGAGGACTATGTGCGCAGGATTTTCCATTTTTTATATTTTTTGAATATTTGAAGCTCATTTCAAATTTCGGTCAACTTAATGTTGACCTACATTTAAACAAGTTTAAAACATGAAAATGGAAAACTAAGCATGGATCCTTCTTAGTCACTCCAAAATGAAACTTTGTGAGGTGTTTGAACATTTTATGTTGGAAATCCAAAACCCCTTCTCTTCAGCCTAAAAATCGTAGGACATAGTCTGAGATATCGCCTTAGATACATGCATTTCTCATATGAAATGTTTATAGATGATGTTTATCAACTTGAATCGTTAGTATATGACATAAGACGACTATGTGCGCAGGATTTTCCTTTTTTCATTTTTTTTGAATATTTGAAGCTCATTTGACCCTCGAGTTAATACGACATAGTTCGAGGATATCACTTAGATACATGAATTTTTCATCTGAATGTGTATATACATTGTTTATCAGCTTGAATCGTTAGTATATGGCATAAGACGACTATGTGCGCAGGATTTTCCATTTTTTGACTTTTTTTGAATATTTGAAGCTCATTTCAAATTTCGGTCAACTTAACGTTGACCGACATTTAAACAAGTTTAAAACATGAAATTTGAAAAACGAAGACTCGATCCTTCTTAGTCACTTCAAAATGAAGATTGGACACTTTATCAAACTTTTCAAAACCCCGTTGAGTGCCTCCAAACCCCATTTGAACAATGACCGTCGAACTAACCGTAGCGTTGAACTGCAGCCGTCCGATCGTTCCTCTAGAAGGAATATGCAGGCAGATTTGGGGCGATCCGCGAGAAGCTCATTCTGCGATCTGATTGGACGCGTGCGTAGGACTAGGGCTTTACCCGCTGACGAGTGGACCACGACGTACCCATTGGGGATTTTGGCTCGCCCACCCCCATTTGCCTGAGTGACACAAAATGTGGATTTTGGCACACCAAATGGGGATTTTGGTTGTAACCCGTCATCTAGCTTGAATCCAAATAAATTTTCAAATGAGCTTGGACTCGCTGAAAAATGTGTTTCAAATGAGCTACAAATGTAGGGTAAACGGCTCCATTTGTAAGCAAAAATGGTGGACTCGCTGAAAAATGTCTTTCAAATGAGCTCCAAAGGTAGGGTAAACGGCCCCATTTCTAAGCAAAAATGGTGGACTCGCTGAAAAATGTCTTTCAAATGAGCTCCAAAGGTAGGGTAAACGGCCCCATTTCTAAGCAAAATTTGCAAACTGAAGTGGATTTTGGCACACCAAATGGGGATTTACACACACAATTAGAAACGTCAAGCATAAGGCCTTGCCAAATTTCATGGTAGTACAAAATTATAAAATAGATCAACAACTAATAACTAAATTGGCACTTGCCCTTAATAAAGTAACTAATAACTAAAATGGACTACCACTCGTCCTCGTCATCGGAAACCTCCACCGACTCGGCCTTGCCCTTGCCCTGCCCTTGCCCTTGGCATCGACCTCCATTGGGGCGTTGCTGTTCGACGGCGACCACATGCCCTTCTTCTTCCTCTTGAGCCGTTGCTGCTCGGCGGCGGAATGCTTGGCCAGCTCTGTGGCTTTATGGTCGGCCATGGCCCAAGCCATACCCGGGTCCAGGACCTCCGTGACCTCGTCCTTCCAGGCCATGGTCCAGTCCATACCCGGGTCGTCCTCGTCGGACAGATCAATGAAGGGAATGGGATCGGGAGCAATGGCCCTGCCCCTGCCCCTGCCCCTTGGAGACTCCCCGGATCGTGCAATCTCCCAGCTTGCACGCATCCAGCTCGAACTTGGAGGAGTACGCGCACGCCCACGCCCACGCCCCATGCCGCTTCCCTCGCTCGCCTCAAGAAACCAAGGATAGCGGATGTGGCGGCGGCGGTTCAAGCTGGGAGTGGAGCTGCCATCACCACGAGCCATGGAGAGATAAGGGACTGGGCGAGGGTGTCTAGGAGAGGAAGAGGGGATTTGTGAGCGCAATGGGCAAGGAGATGGCTCCTTTTAAAGCCATCTACGACCAGGATTGGGCGAGGACGTTTGGACGGCGTCGCGGTCTAGACGGCAGTAATGGCGACCGGGCATTGATTCGGCTCCAGACTGCTCAGCTTGCAGCAGGACAGAGTAGGCAAGAGAGACGCGAGGACGGCGGAGCATATGCGCGGCCGGGCCGGCAGTGTAGGCGGCGAGGCAGCTTTTTGCCGGCTAGGGGGGCACGCAATTGAAGGCGCGGCGCAAATTTGGGGACAGTGAGCACAGGCATGGTCACATGGACGCGCACGTACGGCTGCATGCAAGCACTCCGCCGCCGCTGGCCCCACTTGCAAGCTTTAAGTGGGACGGGGTGCATGCACTTCGCTGGGCCCACATGTAACAGGTTTGTTAACGGTCAAAGGGCGGAAACGACCGTCTTCGCCATCCGCAGGCCATGTGCGAGCCAGCCAGGGCACAAACATATAAACTAGAGAGAACCAGGGCACAGATGCAATAATCCCTTTCCTTTATCCTTTCTTTTCATTTTCTTTACTTCTACCGACATTAGATATATGATGGTATATGACTTAACTCGGTGATAGCTTTTCTTGCTGCAGAACACTTCTCCCACTCCAAGGCCGCTGCAGCAAACATTACCCGCAAGGCACGAGCAAAAAGAGCAGAATCTGGCCCGATCTCGGAGGAATGGGACATTGAAGATCATCTGACGGCCCTGGATGCTCGCATATCTCCTCTGAGGTGCATCGGTACTGAGCTCCTTGAAGCTGGGATCCGGGTTTACCGGGTTCTATGGCCAGAGTCTGCAACGCCAGCTACCATCGCCGAGTTATCCAAGTGCCTGCTGGCCGCCGAGACAAGGCTCCGAGAGTGGAGATCTTCCTTAGCTCGTGCCGGTGCAGATCAAGCTCTGACCTTTGTGCTCTCTTGGTATGAGTCCATCGAGCTTAATGCAGTGCGATCCTTGCGCTCCGACTCGATATGGACGTCGGATCCACAACTGATCTAGAGCCGCAAGGATGCAGCCTCCTTCATGGCCGGGTATGCTCAAACCCAATCCCTCATTCCTGGTCCAGTCTACTATGATAATGAAGAAGATGAAGAGGGCGAAGATGATGATGAGGAAGAGGAAGTGGACGAGGAGATCGAGGTTGAAACTCCCAACACTGCCACTGACGCAGCAGCCGACACTGCCAAGCAGACAGCAGCCGACACATCTTCGGAACCAGCATCCGACATCATCGGCAACCCGGCAACCGACACGACGGTCGATCCTGCGACCGAGATTGCCCCTGCGGCTCCCACTGCTCCTACTGACCCGAGCTCCTCCACCGCAACTGCTTGAACCTTTTACAAGTTAAACCGTTAAATCCCCGGAATGCCGGGTGCGGATGTATATATACTCTTAAGTTTTTAACATTGCTACTCTATTTTGCTAGTTTCAACGAGATGCCAGATCACTTTGCACCAAGTTCCTGAGTTTACTTTCTTGTTTACTATACTTAGTAATCTTTGCTCTTGTCTACCATTTTGGCGTTCGACAATCGAGTCACAAGATCAAAATTATAGCATACAGTACTCATAGATTTTGAGATTAGGTTTAGAGTCATCCGACACAAAGAAAAGGAATAAAATATAGGGTTAGTAAACAACATATACCGAATCATTTTTGGAGCGAGTCCCCGAGTTCGTTTTCATGTTCACTATATTCCATAACCTCTGCTCTTTACTGCCATTCTCGCGTTCGTCAGTCGAATCACAAGATCACAACAAGATAGCATACATTACTTGAACTTTGAGACGAGGTTTAGAACCATTCGGCATAGAAATAGCATAGATAAAAAAGAGATAAAACACATGCATATAGACAAGGCAGTCCTCGAGTTTCTTTTCGGAGTGCCAACATTTCATTCAAAGGAAACTGAGATACATACATTGCGCCCTTAAGAGTAAAAGGGACGGAGTAGAGCTACATTCCAGGGTCGTTTGGTTTCCTCTCCGGATTTGTCCATCATGTCCTTCCTCGGTTCCTGTGCATCTATAAGATAGTATGCATCATTGTACAGAGCCTTGCTCACAATGAACGGTCCCTCCCATGGAGGTGATAACTTGTGCATGCCGGCAGTGCACTGCACTAGCCTAAGCACCAAATCTCCTTCTCGGAATACCCGAGGATTGATCTTCCGGCTATGATAGCGTCGGAGATTTTGCTGATATATTGCTGACCGAGATAAGGCCAGTTCTCGTGCTTCTTCGAGCAGATCGACATCATTTTCGGCCAGTTGATCTTTTGCTTCGGTTTCTGTGTATAGTGCAACTCTTAGCGAGTCATACTGTATGTCGGTCGGCAGGACCGCTTCTGCTCCATAGACCAGAAAAAATGGCGTATAGCCCGTTGATCGATGCGGTGTGGTCCTGAGACCCCACTGCCGGTATCTCATCTATCCAACAACCCGGAGATCGCAGCAGTGGTTCAATCAACCGGGCTTTGATGCCGGATAACACCAATGCATTTGCTTTTTCCACTTGCCCATTGGCCTACGGATGCGCGACCGATGCTATGTCAAGTCGGATTCTCTTTTCAGCACAGAACCGAGCAAATTCTCCTACAGCAAAGTTCATGCCATTATCCGAGATAATGCTCTGTGGGTAACCATATCTCAAAATGATGTCTTTCAAGAAAGATACAGCCATGTGGCCGTCACACTTCCTGATTGGCTTCACCTAGATCCACTTGGTGAATTTGTCTACCATCACCAGCATATGAGTCATGTTGCCTCGGGCTGGTTTGAATTCCCCCACCATATCCAGACACCAAACAGTAAAAGGCCAAGTGATGGGAATTGTCTTGAGTGCTGAAACTGGCATGTGGATCTTGTGAGCAAATCTCTGACACCCCTCGTACTTTCTGACGATATCTTCTGCCTGTTGCAAAGCAGTGGGCCAGTAAAACCCATGCCGGAATACCTTAGCAACCAAGGCTCTTGAGCAAGCATGATGACCACATTCTCCTTGATGAATTTCCAGGAGCATCTCTTGCCCTTCCTCCGGTTCAACACAACGTTGCAGCACTGTGGTTGCACTTCTCTTGTATAACTCCTTGTTGACGATGGTGTATGCTTTGGATCTTCTTCTCGCCTGGCCTCGGCTTTATCATTTGGCTGACTCCTATCTATCATATATGACATTATAGGCCGTGCCCATCCTGGCACAGGACGTACATGAAAGACCGGTTCATCCACCTCCATTGGTTCAACCGACATTGCCTCCTCCGACATCAACTGGTCAGTCCCCGAGTTCTGCCAAGCAGTCCCCGGGTTATCCCAAATGCACCCGACATAAACGTACATGGGAAAAGCATCAGATTTCGGTTTCCCCGGGATAAAGATTGGCTCGGACTCGGGCGACGGTTTGATTGATGGTTTCCTCAGATGCTCCAAGGATATGCTGGGTGGAATTGGATCCCGAGATGAACCTAGCTTGGACAATACATCGGCGGCTTCATTTTCTGCCCGAGGTACATGCTTGAACTCGCAACCTTCAAAGAATCCCGAGACCTTCTGGACATGAAACCGATATAACGCCATGTTGGCGTCTAAACCGTCCCAATTTCCCGAGGCTTGCTGCACCACCAGATCTGAGTCTCCGAAGCATTCTATCTGGCGAATACCAATTTCCTTGGCCACATTGAGCCCATGAATAAGTGCCTCATACTCGGCCACATTGTTGGATGCCGCAAAATGAATCTGCAATACATATCTCAGTTGATCCTGCTTTGGCGAGGTAAGGACTACCCCGGCACCTAAACCAATTTTTGTCTTGGAGCCATCAAAGTGCATTCTCTAGTAATTAGAGTCAGGCAGTGGTGGTTCATATTGCATCTCGGCCCAATCCACGAAGAAATCAGGCAGTGCCTTAGATTTGATGGCATCTCTTCTTTCATAATGTGGCGTATAAGGAGCCAGCTCAATAGCCCATTTGGCTACTCGGCCGCTTGCATCTTTGTTACCAATGATCTCCGAGATAGGAGCCTCACACACCACTCTGATTGGATGCTCTTGGAAGTAATGTTTCAACTTCTTAGCCGCCATATAGACACCATATGTCATTTTCTGGTAGTGAGGATAATTTTGCTTGGACAATGAGATCACCTCGCTCAGATAGTATACCGACCTTTGCACGGTTTTACCATCTTCTTCTCGCTCCACCACCACTACGGCACTCACAACTCGGGTGGCTGCAATGTAGAGCAACATCGGCTCTTTGGATAACGGTGAGGCCAATATCGGCGCAGTTGCCAACATCTTTTTTAGTTCAGTGAACGCCGCCTCCGCTTGCGGGGTCCACACGAAATTGTTACTTTTTTCATTAGTTGGTATAAAGGTAATGCATTTTCTCCCAACCTACTAACAAACCGACTCAAGGAGGCCAAGCAACCAGTGAATTTCTGCACATCCTTGAGACATTCCAGTAACCTCATGTTTTCAATAGCACGGATCTATGTCGGATTTGCCTCGATACCTCGGCTTGACACGAGGAAACCAAGCAACTTGCCTGCCGGTACACCAAATGTGCATTTGTCCGGGTTAAGTTTCATCCGGAATCTCCTTAGATTCGCGAATGTTTCTCTGAGATCATCAATCAGAGTGGATTTCTCTTTAGTTTTGATGACGATATCATCGACATATACCTGCACATTTTTGCCTTTTGATCATGCAAGCATTTCTGCATACATCTCTGGTAAGTAGCACCAGCATTTCTCAAACCAAATGTCATGACACGATAGCAATAAGCCCCGTACGGGGTAATAAAAGCAGTTTTCAATTGATCAGCAGGGTTCAGAGGTATCTGGTGAAAACCAGAATATGCATCTACAAAGGATAACAGCTCACACCCGGCAGTGGAATCGATCACTTGATCAATCCGAGGCTGCGGGAATGGATCCTTAGGACATGCCTTGTTCAAGTTTGTGAAATCGATACACATGCGGCACACCTTGGCCACGATCGGTTCATCCTTTTTCTTTTCACTAGGACCGGGTTAGACAACCAGTCCGGATGTAGCACTTCCATGATGAAACCAGCTGCAAGTAACTTGGCTAGCTCATCGCCTATCACCTTTCTCCTCTCATCTGAGAGACGTCGCATGGGTTGCTTCACCGGTTTCATATCCGGTCTAACGAACAATGAGTGCTCAGCCAACTCCCTCGGAACACCTGGCAGGTCCTGATTCGACCATGCAAAGATATCCCGATTCTCACGGAGGAAGTGACTGAGCTCGCCTTCCTATTTCTCGGTCAATCCGGTACCAATGATGACGTTGTGGTCTGGGCACGCCGGGTCGACGTTGATCTTCTTCGTCTCCTTCGGCGCCTGGAATGCCGCACTCTGCTCCGGGTTACTCATACCCAGCATACCGAGTTGCGCGGACTGGGCCAGCGCCACCACCTCATGGATCTTCTTCTTCTCCGCAGTAATGATTAATGACTCGGTCAGGCAAGAGCCAGCCGAGGCGCACTCCAAGGCACGCTTATAGTCACCCGAGATGATGATGCCATTAGGACCCGACAGCTTCATCTTGAGGTAAGCCACATGGGTAGATATCATGAACTTGGACAGTGCTGGTCTACCGAGCAAAGCAGGTATGGACTTTCGAGGTCCACCACCTCGAATTGGATGCTCTCAGTTCTGCAGTTGTCCTTGGCGCCGAATAACACATCAACCCAAATCTTGCCCATAGGTGCACATGAGACACCAGGCACTATACCATGAAAGGTTGTACTACTCGGTTGCAGCATGTTTGCCGAGATGCCCATCTTCACCATGGTGTCTCGGTACATGATATTGATGGTGCTCCCATTGTCAATGAGAACTCGGGTGAACCTGACATTGATGGTGGGCCTGATGAATGTCGGATCCACCAGTAGAGCGTAACCTCCCGGGTTGGCATGACCCGGGGATGGTCCTTCCTGCTCCAGCTGATCTCCTGCTCAGACCAATGCATATACTTCGACACAGCCGGCATAACCGCGTTTACCTCCATTGCGCGCTGGTTCAAGCTCTTCTTGTCAGTTGGCTCGGTCACAAAGACCACATAACTCTGATGAGCCTCTCTATACTTACCCTGGGGATATTCACCCTGGCGACCGGGACCAGTATTGTTGTTGTTGCCTCCGACATTCACTTGATTCACAGGTCTCGGAGCTATAGGCCTCTGTGGAGGCGCATTCACGGGAACGGCATTTGCCCCGGTGAGCGGTAGTGTTTGCCTCGGAGCTACAGGCCTTTGAGGTGGACCCATCTGATTTCCTCCGGATCCTCCCCCTTCGCTCAACGTGCGCTGATACCAGCTACACTGCCGGGTTGAATGATTAGCCGGCCTGCGGGGGTCTTGCGTGTGGTAGCTGCAGGGTCCATCCAGCATTGCCTCATAGGTTAAAGGCTTCCTCTGGTCACTCCACTGTTTCTTCCCATCCTGGTTTTGGCCCCATGCAGGACCACTGTTCTTCTGACGCTGGCTATTGCCGGCATCTGGCTGATCTTGATCAACTGCCGGAACTTGATTCGAGCCATACCGGTAATCCGGCCGGTCCTCTCTCCTCTTGATCCCGAAATCCTGGCGGTCACCTCGCCTGGATGGACTGTTGACCGGGTATCTTCTACTCGGTTCCACCGAGTTCAGCAAGGGCTGCATCGGATCACCCAGTGCATAGCTATCCGCAATCCGATTGTCTCGGCCAAGGTGGCCAGCATCTCCCTTTGCAACTTCTGCCAGAGCATGGAGTCGTGTCGGCACCCTTGAGCAAACCATGAAATGGCCTGCGCTTCAACAACTCCTTCACAGGAATTGCGAACAGTACTCCACCGGGTCAAGTAGTCCCGGTCAGTTTCACCCTCCCTCTGCTTGCACATGGCAAACTGCTGAGGACGATTCGGCCTCTTGTTTGTGCTGGAGAAGTTGCTAACGAATGCTTCCTCAAAGTCCAGCCAGCAGTCAATGATGTCCGCTCGCAAGTTGTTCAGCCAGATCCGGGCTGGCCCTTCCAACATTTGCGAGATATACCTCACCGCCCATCGGCGGTTTCCTCCCGCGATATGCACTGCCGACACATAATCTGTCAGGCAGTCTTGCGGCTTGGTACTATCGTCATATGTCTTGGCTCCTCGGTTCAACTGAAAGTGCGGCACCGGTGGCTCCCTCATGATCCGAGATCCAAAGCATGCAGGGCCAGGTGGACCTTGCTCTTCCAGCATCTCGGACATAAAGAACCTGTCCAACTTGTAGCGAGCATCATTCGCCGACAGCTGGCGAGGTCCCAGCCGGGATCCCAGTGCACCTTCATATCTCTGATATCCAGCTCTCTCCATGGCCGAGTTACCATCATCATAACGGTTAGCCACCGGGTCATCACCTTGTGGCTGCTGAAGATGCGCGACATTCTGCTGCTGCCGGGCAGGATTTCGCGGTGGATACTGAGGTGGATAACCTCGGTTAGCCGGGTTAATGTTTCCGACATCTGGATTGCCCGGACCGGGATTGCTTTTACCCCGGCCGACATTGCCTTGCCCGGCTAACTGCTTTTCAGCATATGCCAAATCATATGTCTGTATCTGCTTATTCTTACCGGAGTTTACACTCCGGTCACGATCTCCACCGACATTCGGTGACGAAGCTTGCCCCTTAGATCTTTCACTGGCTACTTTAGCCGAGTGAACAATCTGGGACCCACCTGCAGCTGTGTTAGCCTTACGATAGGCCTCATTCTGCCGCACAGCAACACTTACTAGCTCATTAACTCGGTCTTGTTGCTTACGGCGAGCTTCTCCGGATAAACCAGATAACTCGGCTCTAGCTGCCTCGGCAGCTCTAAGAGTCTTAGCAGGGGAACTATATTTCGGCTTTTCAGCCGACATGTGACTAGGAGTCTTACTAGAACTTGATCTACCATCTCTAGCAATCTCGGCATTGAGGCCTTTACCCCTCTTACGCACATCATCTATGCGACTAGGATGAGTAGCTACCGGAGTAAAACCATGAGCTTTATTATACTCACGGAGGATTATCTTGAACTCTCGCCTGATCTCGGCCATCGCGAGAGCCTCCTGATGCAGGTTCTGCCGTTGCGTCTCCAACTCGGCCTCTGCCAGGGCAGCATCTGTACCGGTAGCTACCGGCACAGCCAGCTTCTCGATCAGATCCTCGAGAGGAGCCGGTCTGACCGGCACATGGGATGTACCGGTCTGTCCATGGAGGTGCTCCTCCCTCTCCAGCGGCAATTTCACTGATCTAGCGGACTTGGCGACAGATTTGTCGGCATTTCCTTTGCCGACACCACCCGTGGATCCGGTCATCATGACCTCTGCGCAGCTCTCGGGGCGAGCGATACGTCGGCCGCGAGCCGCACAGACAGCAGGAGGATCCTCTGCTACAAGCACCTGCTCGGGGTACTTGCAGACGAGCTCGGTGGCGACGTAGACCTCATACGTCCCGAAGGTGATGAGGCAGCCGTTCCTCGGGAATGGCCTGCTACCGAAGTAGCCCGCGTTGTCGCTGATGAAGTTCAGCGAGCCGAGTCTGCAGACGAGGCCACTGACCACGCGCTCGCCGGAAGCGATGATGGAACCCGTCCGGATGATCACACCAGCCAGCGCCGCTGCTGGCCCCACGGTGGGCGCCAACTGTCGTGGTGGTATCACGGCAGATGCTATAGGATGGCTTGAGTTGGGGCCGATGGACGCTGGTGGAACCGGGGAGGGATAGCGCGCTAAGGAGCGCACACGGAAAACACAAAGCACACCACAATCAACCCAGGTTCAGGTCCCTCGTGAGGAGGTAAGACCCTACTCATGCGTGTCTCTCTCAGTATATCAAGATATCACAAGTACAAAGGTGCTCCTCGAGCTGTATGCTCTCAGCTATGGTGAAGGTCTCAAGGGAGAAGATAACTATGGGGGAAAGATCTCTCAGCCCATCGTTGTTGTATCTGCTCGTGGCCGTCCCTCATGCAGGAGGGGGAGGTGCCCTATTTATAGGCTAGCCCGAATAACGGTCTGGTCTCCGTACCAGCATTGAAACCACGCGCGCCTGCGTCATCCGCATGGTCATGATTGTGTCCTCTGTCATGGACAGGACGTGGCCTGCCCATCCCTTGTACTCTGGCCCCATGTACACCCGTGGTCAACGGTTAGGTGAGACCGGTCACCTCGTACCCGCACCATACCGCTCTCCCATGCTCCCGTGTCAGGCGGGATGTGACAGTTGCATTGACTTCCAACCGGCATACGGTGCCTCTGCTCTTTAAACCGACATGGATATGCCGGATTGCCCTTCCTTGGCTATCCTCCCCTGCACATAAGAGAAGACACGAAGATACCAACATTCGTATGTCGGTTTGCACCAACATCATATCCCGGCCCCTTCTAGGCCTGGTTATGTCGGTCAGTTTATGTCGGTTTGCACCAACATCATATCCCGACCGCTTCTGGGCCTGGTTATGTCGGTTTTATTATAACTCGATCCACTCTTAGACATAGCTTATACCATACCTTGACCATACCCGGGGTAGCCCCCGACACGACCCGCGTTACGCGCGGCAGCAAGCAACTACAGTACAGTCGTTCACCTGCCGAGCAGAGTGAACAGCTAAACGTATGGTAGTACTGTGACTGTAATGAGGCTTGGTCATCATCAAAGGCAGCATCAGGAGACTTTACTGAGCGCGGAAAGTTGCTAAGTCTTGTGCCAAACTAGCTGCCTAACAGTGTAGCACGGAGATGGTCGGCAGTGGGGTGTACAGAACCATAATTTAGCAAGAAAAAAGTTGCGGTTTCTGAGAAAAATCATACAAGAAATTTACGGAGCTGAGTGTCTGGCTGTGTTATCCTTAGCGGCCTACATATGTTCTTACCTCTCGTGATGATTTTCAGTTTTGCACCCTGTTAGACGATTTCCGAATCGACTTCGGGGAAATCTGCTTGGTGACTGCAATATCCAAGTAAGAGAGACTGTCGTAAACTCGTAATCGTTGGCTCCCCTCCAGATTTTTTTGTGTAGCTAGAAGATCTGCATATAACTGAAATTCAGTGGAGGACAAATCATTTAGGTCGATATTTGGCTTATCATTGCCATTACCACTATCCTGGTTAGGATTTCTGCCCGCACAGCCCAGCTACCGTCACTTGACATAAGGTGTCAATTGAGATCCCACCAAAGTTTCACTTATAGTTTAGTGATTTCTAGTGTAAACTTTGCGCCCAAATTCACATTAGAAATCACAAAATGAACTATAAGTGGGAGTTTGTGGAATCCAACTTGCATCTCTATTTGACAGGAGCACCCTGCATCACAAATTATGACTCGCTGCAGAGCATGGAGATTGGATCGATTCTACACACGGTTTCATTTCTTCATGTGAAACGAAGTAGAGCAAAATCAGAGCAGCCGGTCAGCAGAAAGGTTTGTAACTGTTTTTCGAAGCCGCTACCTCTAACTTCACCTTTTTTTCTTCTAAAAATGTTAGAAGGATTTTGTGCCTTTGCGGTCAATGGAGATTGAAGGCAATTTTGGACTAGGTCAGAGAAAGAATTATTTTTTTATGTTAGAGCAAAGGAAGTGAATATTATGTGCCTTAGTCTGCGTCTTTGGGCTAACGAAGTACACTCTCCATACAAAAATATAAGACTTTCTATCATTTATGTGTTTGTTTTGAATACATGTATAGATATATTTTAGTGTATTGATTTACTTAAGAAATGAATGAACACAAAGTCAGAAAGGATAAAAAGTTTTGTATGTAGAAATTAAGGGAGTAATATTTAGAAACAAAACCAACTGGAGGAGTTTGTTGCTCTTTGGCACAAAATTCAGCTAGTGAACCTGACGGAGGAAGGTGATCAGATCAGATGGTGTCGCGACACCTCTTAATTCGGCGAAGACAACATATGAGGCTCCGTTTCTTGGGCGAGTACCCATGCATGCGCTGGAGAAGACGTGAAACTGAAGGTGGAACAGAAAGTAAGTTGGCCTCACAATGTTGCTAGCTATTTATGTAATCAGGGGTTGATTCGGCATCCCACATCATGCTTGGTTAACGAGGTTTGGCATCTTGCCTTTGCTACTTATCCCAGGGTGGCGGACATGGCCCTGTCCACCGCCACGACCAAAGAGTGGTGCAAGAAGACGGTCTAGGAAGCACCGAAGGCAAACAGGAAAGAGGAATGTAGGTTTGCTGCATACACGGCTGGAACCTGTGGAGTGAGCGCAATAGGCTAACCTTCCAGGGTGTTTGTTTGGACGCCAGAGGGGTTTTGTAGCGTATAGGTGCTGATCTTGCCCTCCTTAAGGAGGCCTTTTGGGAGTAGTTTTTCTCGTTTTTCACCCCGGCGTTGCTGGCGTTACTGGTGATTTTTGTTAAATGTTCCCCGCCTGCTCGCAGGATTGTAAGTTGTAACTCTTCTTTTCTCCCAAATAATGCAATGGCAGAGCTCCTACCGGTTAGGGTAAAAATATATATTTGGAAACCTGCTCTTGTTTTGAGAGCCCATTTAGAAACCTGCTCGCAAATTTTTTTTTTTTTTTTGACACTAAACTTGCTCGCCTTGGGCAGTTGGTACGGTTCGTTAGACCCTAAATGGCCAAGGCCCAGCCCAAGTAAAGAGAAGCAAAACTTGGGACGGGCCTCATCTTCTCATTCCTCTCGTGGCCTTGTATCATCTGAGAATGGAAAACGTACGCCCAAGAATGTTTCGGACGGGCCTCACCTTCTTATTCTCTACCAGGCCTTGTATCGACTAGGGGCAGCTGTTCTCATTCTGTTAATTCGTTTTATTTGTTTTTGTCTTTAAATTTGTTGCTCACAACAAAAAAGATTTAAAAATTAATATCCGACCTGCCGGATTCTACCAACTGAGCTAAGGTCGGTTTGTGATTGGTTGAATTGTTTTCATGCATATATCTTCTTGTGATTTCGTAAACTTGACGGTCAAAATTTAAAGGTCACAGCGGCAAGAACATTCGAGTAACAAGCAGGCCATGCCGAAATCCCTGGTTGCGTCAATTCTGCATCGATGTTCTTTGCATCCGTCAACCCCGGCACTTCACTGGGTGACCGGAGACATTCCCCTTTCCCAGGTTTGCGGCACGCAACATCATGATTTTTTCAACGCCGTCCATCGATATCGTGCAACAACAGACCAAACTGCAAGTTCGGTTCATGTCGCTTTTGAGTATGAATATGCCGAATTTCACCGATTCTGTTTTACTACAGTTCCATCGTTACGGAGGTCTGGATCCATGCGTTACGTTTTCGTCTTTTTTGACCTCAGGAGCTGGATATCGTTTAAGTTTTTATACAGCCCATAGAAAGAGCAGAGCAAATAGGATTCCTTTTCGGAGAGTTGCAAATAGGATTCCTCTCGCGCATACAGAGGATACGGAGTGAGGACATGCGCGCGCATTTCCCAGTCTCTAGGGCACACAAAGTACCTGACAGCGCGTATTATTTTATCTTAGCAGCTCGAGTTCATCATCGTGAATCTGGGATTCTGCAATCACGTGAATGACAAGGGCATATATATACCTTCCTTTCTTAATTAATGAAGGAAATGTTATCAGTCAGACTTGATTCCACGAACTAAGACAAAGTACCAAGCTGACTTGATTCAACGAACGAACCAAATCGCATCAGTTTTCCAAAGAATAACATCTTACTCTTTTTTTTCATCCAACAAATGAAAGAATTTCATTTCATCGCCTCTACAGGCAGACACAGAGATTAGTAGCCGGCGTGGAACACTCTCCACACGGTAACGACACCACCGCACCTATAACTACACACCATTAATACACCAACGTCTACCCGAGGGTGGAGCAGGCGGACGTGTCGGGGTCGACGAGGGCCGGGACCAGGTACTTCCGGCCATGAGCTCCGTTCGCGTTGTAGCTAGCTCCGGTGGCCGGATCCACGAGCAGCGAGCCCGCGTAGCCGGGTACGCCCCCTTGCCGTACACGCCGGCGCACGCCGTGGCGGCCTCGAGCGGCGCCTCCGCGGGCCCCTGGAAGAACCCGTTGCCGAACGGGTTGGTGAGGGTGCCGACGAGCATGGACGCGAGCGACACCACCATCCCGTCGACGCCCACGTCGCCGTTGGGGGGCGCGAGGGGCGCCGTCTGCGGCCCGTACTGCGGCTGGTGGTAGGGCCACGCGCACTGGCCGGCGCACTGCGTGGCCGGGTTGCCGACCCAGACGTACGCGAAGCGGCCGGCGCGGGACCGCGGGGACGCGCCGTGGGAGCCGCAGCGGCTGGAGCAGAAGCCGTCGACGGCCACGTCGTGCGCGGTGAGCACCACGTTGATGGCGCGCCGGGCGCCGCCGCGGGCGGCGAGGCGGACGAGGTCGCGCTCGCGGAGGCGCTTGCCGAGGGAGCAGGAGGCGTCGAGGACGTGGGCGTTGAGGGAGAGGGAAGGGAAGCGGGCCGTCCCCGAGGTGGCGTCGTAGTACTTGCGCGCCGTCTTGAACCAGGTGGCGACGGACGGCTCCGGCTGTTGCGGGGAGGCGGGGTGGCGGCGAGGGAGGAGACGAAGTCGGTGAGGACGGCGCGCTGGGAGGCGGAGAAGTTGCCGTACCAGACGAGGTTGAGGGCGATGCGGCCCGTGAGGAGCGCGCCCTTGTGGTAGGCCATGGTGATGGGCTGCTCCTGCACGAGCGCCGTGAGACGGCGCGTGGCCAGGCTGGTCTGGAGCAGCATTGCGAAGACCAGCAGTGACATTGTCACAGAGCTCGACGAGGAGGAGGAGGAGGACGCCATCGGTGGCTGCTTTGGCTGTGGTGTTCTTGTTGCTCTGTTTTGGACTGTGGATTGGTGGTGGGGTTTTATAGAGGGAGGAGCAAAGGTGGTGGTGGTGGTACCGATAGGCGAGAGCGCGTGACGTAGGAGTGAGGGGGTGGTGCTTTATTTCTTTTCTGAGGCCCAAAGTAAAGATGGGCCGCACTGCTCGAACGGTCACTGACAGCTGGCTTTTGCGTGATCCTGCTCGCTCCCAGCTGTAGCAGGGGGAGCAAGTTACGCTTGTGTCCCTCGGGGACTGTCGCGTGCGCGCGTCTGCGTGCGACTTCGCGGAGGGCAGTTTGGTGATTGCGGCGGGGTGGGGGTAAAGTGGGCGCTGCGGGAGTGGGTAAAAGCAGGTTGGTTGGCTTCTCGAGGCTTTTGAAATTTACGCTCGACGCTGCTCGGCTGGCTCGCTGGGGCAGCATGGGAGCTGATATGAACGTTGGGGGTTCAGGGAAGGGAGAGGCGGGTCGGGTCGGGCCGTTTCAGTTTTTCTGGTAGGACGTTGGGGTGTCACTGCTTCATTGTCCCCAGTGTGTGGAGAGTGTATGGCGAACAGTCGTATACCGCAGTACTGTGGAGGAGTACTTCGGTGCCTACTGCCTGCCGTGTTACAGTAGCAGGTTGGTCGTACCCGAACACCGCTCTCGTCACTGGCGCTAGGCTGGCACTTGGTTGAATGCGGTTCATCTATCAGGGGTTGGCAAAACAACCATGGTGCCCGGGATCATATTTATAAGCTTCAAAAAATTCGAAAACCATATTTATAAGCTTCAAAAAATTCAAAACCATGGTGCCCGGGATCAAAACCCACTTTCCGATACAATCCACACTATTTTCTTCACCGCTATGGCAATTTTAATAAGAAATAGGTGTTTTATACTCTAGAGGGTTCTATAAATATGTTTACTTAATCCTACACTAGAGACTGTTATTGAGACCTTAGTTAGATAATACTTTCCAGATTTAGCATGAATAAATATAAATTATATATTAGTTCTAAAAAATGGTTACAAAATACATTTAGTATATTGATGAAATTACCACACATAAAAAATGTAGAGTAATATAGCCAGTTATGTGATTAAACTATGCGTATAATTTAAAAAATAAACTTTTATACTATAACATGCGAAAAATCAGACTCATAAAAGTGTAAAAGTATAGTACAAAGTATAATCATTATGTTCTTTCTTAGCCCTAATTCGAACCGGCACTGGTTGTTTGTGAGTCTCATATCTCTTATCTAACATCCGCATGTCACAATCCGTATCAAAAAACTTCTCGCTAATTCAGGGTCCTACTTCACATTACAACTAAAATTAGTCTTCCTCATGCTGTTTATTGTCCCTCTTCATCTTGGCAGACATCTCTTGGAGCTGCCTCTGCCTTCTGTCAGCTCCACAATCTTCTTGTTCGCTTCGAAAATATCTTCCGGAGAAGGTCTTTCTACTCCTAGATCCCCATAAACATTGAAGAGGGAAAGATGTCTATTTATGTGTAAAAATCTCATTGTAAACATTTTTTTTAATTCTAAACACTTATCAAAATGAAAAAAACTTCATTACCGACGGGGCTCAAACAAACTGAGCGGAATTTAAGATTGTTAGCATTTTCAAACCCATCACCTAACGGGAAAATGGGTATCATCTACACATTGGAGAACGGCAATCCCGTTCTCCTCACGACATCCCTTGCTTCTCGCAAGAAGATAGATTTAGGAGTTAGGACCATACCGGTGATCAGTTTGTTCTCCATCCATTTTAAGCATGAAACTCATAGAATCAACGAGAGGATTAATGATAATGGGGGACATGAGAACACCCTATCTCACCCCGCTATGTGTATGGTACAAAAAAAACTGATCATTCATCTTAATATTCACTTTACAACTAGTTATAATGCTAAACATTAGATGGTTCAATTGTCGATTAAACCCTATCTTCACCATATCTTATACTTCCCATGTTTGAAATTAATTGTATTAAATCTATGTCACTTAATTTGGAATGGAGGGAGAAGTACATAAAAAGCCAATTACATTGACATACGCCCTTTTACTTTAGAAGTGGCTCTAGATCATCGACAATTGTTCATTATTAATGAAACCAATTGCTCGTTTGTTGGTACTAGTAAGATCATCCACAAGAACCTGTATTCTATTATTCACTCATTATGTAATTATGTTCTAACTTGCTTTCATTAGATAAATAGTCCTAAATTTTGTAATAACATGTCCAACAAAAATTACAATAATGCCCCTTGCTAGAGCTCTATTAGGAGCAAGTGACAACACAATGTGTCTTGAATTTGCTCAAGGGTAGTTTATTAGGAGTGTTGCTAAAAACAAAGAATTCATCATGTGTTGAAGTCGGATAAGGAAGCGAGGCGATCGTGGCGGCGGTGGCCTAGGGTTTCAACCCTAGCCGCCGCCGTGGGAGACATCTGCAGTTTCATCGTCATCGTCGGCAGAGATTCGACGGGTCCTTGCCTCCTCTAGGTGCCGTTCTGGCACTAGAAGGGGTGGGGACCTCGGACCTGCGCACAGCGCTTTTTGAAGGTCCTTAATGTTAGAGCTTCATTTTGGTCGTCATCTTCTTTGTTAATGGAGATGATCTCGTCTGTAATAAGTGATCTTCCACGCTTCGTTCGACGGCGAGATACCCTTCCCGACGTCAATGGTGGATTTGGAAGATTAATTATGTCTAGGTATGGTTCTTCAGATCTTGTTTCGCTAGATCAATCTTGGATTGTTTCTCATGGCTGTCGCGAGGAGATTTGTCCTCGCAATATCTATCCCGGCTGCTACGTCCTCAGCATTGGTGATTCGTTCTCTCGGCTCCCAACGACGCCGACAAAGTGGTTCGGTTATTTGTCCCTGAAATATCAGTGGTGGTGCTCTTGCTGATGTTGCTTGATTAATTTAATGATTGCGGGCGTGCACAAAACCTTGGCATTGCGGCTCAAAATTAAAAAGGGAGAACCTTCGGTGGTATTCACAGGTCTGTGGTTTGTTGGTTTCGGCGTTGTTCTACGGCTGCCTTCAGAAAAGTACAAGATTGTGTCATGGATGAAGAAAGGGCATGAAGATCTCATAGATTTGCTAGTCTCTTTTAGTTTTGTTTTTTTAATCGATGTAATCGTTTACTCTTTTCTGGTTTAATATATGTGGAAAATTCAAAATAAAAATAAATCCATCATGTGTTTATGTCATCCCATTCCATGCGCATGCGGACGGGAATGAACAAACAATGCGTGCTGCGATCTCCCAGCACCATGGCGTCGTCTCGTACCGTATATTATTGACCTTTTTTAGGTTCGACCCGCATCCTAGTTTTGGGTGACAGACTGTAGATAGTGGTCTATTAGAGGAGATTACCCAGTAAAGCTTATTGCTGAATTAAGACCGACCCAGTGTCCTAAACCCCGCCTACATTTTAGGCCCATCTAGAAAGTGCATGACCCACAGGCTGGCTGGCCCATCCGCGCAGGCGCGATCCGCACGTTTTAATGCGCGATAGGGTCTGGTGGGTGCCATCGCCATCCAAATAACCCATCCGACGTGTTCCGGCGACCGGCGGGCGTCGCCTGGAGATCTCCGTACGGCTCGGTCGCCGCCAGCTGGTGCTGAGTCGGCTAGGCGTCGCCGGGCTACGGCGATGGGGCCTCTGTACTGTACGCCTCACGACGCGCTCGTGAATCCGCTCGTCCACCACACCGCCAGCCAGCCGGACAGGTCGTCCGCCAGGCGCCAGCCGTGCTAGCTGCGGCCTGCGGGAAACGCGTGCGCACGTACTACGTGGATAATAAAGCTCCATGTCGACACAGCACATTTTACGCCGTGCTATGTGCGCACGCACGCATGCCGACAGATCGTGGCCTTTCGATCGAGAAATATCTTTGTTTCCACTCGTTCGCAAAAGAAAATGACAAAATATCTTGCTTTCCATTCGTTAGCATTTTGGATTGATTTTCATACGCATTTCGGCGTACGTGTTTTGTTGAAGACTGTAGCCGCAGCAGCAGTAGGGTTCCTTTCGGTTCATCATGCGTGCGAATGATTTCAGGCCAGGTTGGCCGACGCCGACCACGGAACGCGATCGAAAAGCTTTGGCGTTTTCCTCTCCAGAAAGCCTTCTCTGACTCCGTGGCTCACAAGCTCCACTCATCAAGTGACGTGTCCAGGCCATGCACGTAGTGGTACCGTAGGCGCCAGCTAAGCGCGATCCGGTGCTTGGCCCGCTGATACGCCGCCGTACGATCGTATCGCCGTTCATGGCGTTTGCCTGATTCGGCACGATCTCGGTGGCACCCGCGTTGTTCAAAACAGGGAAATACAGATCACATTGACACCGTAACGGTCATACGCGTACAGGTACAAAGGCAGAAACTTATTCGAAATTTGGTCCAGCATTAAGTGGCCGCGATCCTCATATCTCCTACGGTGCAGTTTTGTTAGCACCAGCACCAACGAACCTGCTGAAAGCATGCACAACGAATACTGTCATTTTACTGCCAGGAACACAACAGAACAGTACTTGCTGAAAACTGCTTAGTACAGTGTTTTACCGAAGTGCAGTGTTACCCTGAAAGCGTGACTACAGTGGCCAAAAGTGTTAGTACGTCGTGAGAGCTTAATTAGACTAGCTATAGTGGGGAGTAACTTCAACTAGTAACATACACATATTACTAGACTATGTTACTACCCTCATAGTGCAAAGTAACAAAGAGGTGGTGTCATATATGGTCTCATTTATTACTCTGTAGACTCATTTTTTCTTGAAAAGTGTGATGTTACTAGTGTTACAAGTAACTAGCTAAGTTACTCTATTTGCATCTCTCCTCATTAATTACATGCCACATAGGATTTTTTGCTTAAGTGACATTTATGTTACTAGTGAAGTTACTCCCACTATGGATAGTCTTAGCGGTTGGTATGGAATTATACTAGCCGGTCGGAAACAGGGCAGTAAATACGAGTAATGATGCGTATAATGATGCCCATAATTAGCGTACAGTACGTCGGCGACGCGCGCATACGACACGGTACACCTACTACTCTATGGACAGGGATTGGGGGCGCCCAGGCTGTCACCTTGTAGGACGTCTCATTAAACCGGCCGGCTGCGGCGCCGTGTCTCGCGCGTGTCTCCCTGTCCTTTTACTTTCTGGGACGATATTTATCTCCGTCCATGGAGGCATGGACCTGCGCTGCACACGACTGAAGGGAGAGAATCGTTCGTGTACACGCTGGACTACAAAACATGTGTTGAAATTTGAGAGAAGTGGTTTGCCGCTGAATGTGAGCACAAGTGCACAACTACAGGCTGGAGGAGTGGCCGTGCAGGTTGTTTACTTGCTAGGAACCGGATAGGCATGGAGAGTCGAGACACCGCGTTCCCCGGGCTTTGGATCGTGTGTTACGAGCCCTAGCGATTCATAGTTTAGGAGTACTAAGCCCAACTCTAATTAAGTTGCTTTTACAAATAGCTACCCGATTGTTAATGCCAATCCATAGACCCTACTATGATGCCCAAGTTCTGACATGCGTGTTTAGTTAGACAGATTTATTTGTTTTCGAAACGGAGGCAAAATAAATTGCCCCCTCCAAGAGTTAATAAAAATGAGATTTGCTTAGTTATTTATTAGGAAACATGGCGAAAACTAGTACAACACGACCAGATCCACTCGCATCATACGCTACCAAGAGGGAAGATAACACAAGAGCTGCACACATAGGTCGAGACCGTAGTCGCTCCTCCACGAGCCAGCGAACCCGACTTCACCGCCTCACACTTCTCGGTCCGAGAGGCATGTTCACCTCAAAAGGAGCGTGAAGCCAAGAGAACACCGCCAATGTATCGGCCACAACCGCTGGTTCACCCTAGCTGGAACTCTGGTTACGAAATTTTGCGTGCTATCCACATCCTTTGGTGACGGGGCACTATTTTATAGTTCAAATGTTATGTGTTTCTCAGTGATGAATCCATCATCAGTCACATTTGCTTATCCGTGAAAATTAGTTTTTGTAAGCACGGCAAATTTCACTACAAAACAAACCTTGTGTGGAAACATTTTCTTAGAGACACTTCTTAGTTTGTATATTCTAAAATCAAGGACATATCGGCGCAGAGATATTAGTTGAGACGTTGAAAGGAATTTCGAGAGACAACTTTTGAGACCTTCAAAGTTGTCACCAAATAATTATGTAGGAACAATCATTGAGACACTTCATAAAATACATTTACAACTTCTCTAGAGACAACAGTCGACTAGCCGAGACATTTAATTACTCTCTAGATACATTTGTTTTTCTTTTTTTTATATTGGAGTCTTGTCGGGCAATAGCATAAGAATTCCGTCCAAGTATAAACAAGTTCTTATATAAGGACTTTTAAGTGAATTAGTTTCAATCATTTAGGGTCGTGAGTTCCAAGATTTCTTTTGGCATGCTTTCATCCTATATTTTACTCAAGAGTATTACGTCTACGTGTTCTAGAGAACGGAAGAAGATGGCTGGAGTAAACAACAATTTGACTCATTTCGGAGTTAACACTTCTAATCGGGCATTTTCGGTTGTTTCGTCACACTCTATCTCCATATTGTAGTTGTCCTGACATTAGCACTCACACTGGTGACAAATATTTAGATTTTTGTGATTATTTTTTATGAAGAATTTACCGAGTTAACAGGTATATACTTCTTGATGCTGCCAATTTATATCACACTATTGAGAAGATGACCGAAGTTGACGATCAATATGCTACAGCTACACACACACACCTTAAAAAGGATGAATATTTTTTTGTTTCTAGAGCTTTCTAGTCATGCTTATTTACTTTCGGTTGCGTGTACTGACAACAAAATCTTTTATTACCATTGCTTGCATTGACTTATCGCTGACCTATCCCATTTATAACCAAGTCTGATGTCGCCCACCTTGAGGTGTAAAAACCAATCTAATTATAAAGTAATATCAACTTGCTCCAGAACCATTTATCCAACCATGCTTAATTTTTTTGTTCCCTTCCAGACGATAAACAAGGTAGAAGAAGTTTTCGATTCAAAATATGGAGGAAAAATTCTAGTGCTATAACAAACATTTTGTCGTGTGGATATGATTCCGGCAACCATATATGGTTTAAATCGCATTATTGATATGGTGGTATCACCAACGCAAGGACAATAGTTTTTTCGCCCCATGGGGAATAAAATGAATACACTTTTTAATAAACTTTTACACTTTTGTGGGTCTTATTATTAGCATGTTGTAGTATTACAAGTCTAGTTTTCCCTAGTTCACATCGTTTAACCACATAATTGGCAATATTATTAAATTAATTGGTGTATTTTTCCGTTAATTCATTGGAAGATATTAAAATTTATTCGTATTTTTGCAACAAAGTTTGTTCAAGAACCATGTTTTATACAATGCATGATCTATACAATTTATAAGTTAGGCTTCAATAGCAGTTTCTAGTGTATGATTATGTAAGCATCTTTATAGAAAATTGTCATGGTCTAAATTTTCTAGCAAGTCAAAATTTAACAAAGGGTGCATGCTTTTGTAATTGTTATTGAAACGACATTGCTTAGAATTACCGTCAATTAAAAAAGTGGATTCTAGTATGTTTGGGTATGTAAATATTATGATGTTATGAATGTGCTTGTGATTATCTATTTTACACAGCCGCCCCGTTAGTTTATAAAATAAAAATTTGTTGTACATAATTAAACTTGAAAATCTAGTTAAGTAGATATTGACACTCTTTTGTGGCATACGACGAAATGTGTGGTGACATCCTGAAAGAAGGACATAATCCCAGATGGATTCGTACGAGGTGGAAGCCAAAGACATGAGGATTCATATGTGAAGCAGCGACAGGGCATCATGAAGCAAGAAAAATAAAGGGACCAAAAGATGCAAGCCATTAGTGCCACCCGACACAGTCAGTGAAGGCTAAACCCGAGCATGGGCAGCCCGGCCCGAAAGCCCGACGTCGGGACGATACCAAGTTTTAGTTTCGCGCAATAAGCCCGGCCCGGAAGCACGACAAAGCCCAGAAATTGATGTTTACTACAAAAATAGGCCTTTTTATACATGCTCTGCGCCAAGCCGTGCCCGGCCTGACTTTTTGCTTTAACAAGCCCGGCCCAGGTATGCCTAGGTTTAGTGAAGGCTCATTTCGGCCGGCTAAGGCTTGGGCTTGGTGAGAAGCAACAAGACATAAAGCTACACTGATCTCGATGCGATGACTTGGAAGGAGACTCCAACACTAAATGAAACTCGACCCGTCTTGGGGGCAAGTCGGATGATTTGAGTTTGAGTCCAATACGAAGGCTAGAGTAACATGTCAAGTTTAATAGAATAGGTGTTATACTCGAACATGTAATGTGTAGACCATAATTAGCTTGCACTAGAAAGGCATCCACCGAAAAATTAATGGTGACGGCGGATTGTAATCAAAGAACAATGACAAGTAACTTTACATCTAATTTTTATACAATACCTTTTATTTGTTCTTCCATTCATTCGACGACTTGTTACCAGAGTTCATTGTCGTCTCCCCTCCCTCTTCACTGTAGCGGTAGGGCGATTTTTGTGATCTCCCCGTCCGAACCACCTTCTCGCCGTCGATCCGCCGGATCCCTCGCCCTCCGACGGCCGCCTCGGCGGCGGGAGGGTGGGGGATCCCCGCGTCACGCGTGTACATAAGGTAGGCTCCGTTGGGGCAGCCGGCGGCGCCGTGGAGGTGCTGGTGTCGTTGGCGTGGTTTTTGCTGCAGGTGTGTGCCCTCTCCGGCGGCGGCGCTCGTGGAGCTCCGGGCCGGCGCGTCTGCTTCTCCGGCACCCGCGGATCGGTGGATCCGCGCCGTGTCTTGTTCCCCTGCCAGATCCAGTGGCGGCCTCCGTCCTGGCGGGGGAACTGGTCGGAACTTGGTGCTCGCCGGGATCCTCGACTCCCTCCGACGACGGCTACGACGGCGGCTACGGCAAGGTGGTGTAGTTGGGCCAGGGGGGCGCTCGCCCCGGCCGTTCATCGTTTCAAGCTCCGCCGCGGCGCGGCGGACGGGCATGGCGGCGTCTCCTATAGGGCAAACAGTTCCCTGGCAGTGGCAAGCTGGAAGGTGGTCTCCTTCGTCTCCGACGCCGGCGTGGTCGGCGATCTCGGTGCTCCTGGTTTCGTTCTTCCCTCCTCGCTTTGTTGTTCTTCCTTGTTTTCAATCTGTGTACTCTGTATGTGGTTGATCGGTGAATAGAAGTGGGAGTTGGATGTGTCAAAAAAAAAAAAAAAAAAACCAGAGTTCATTGGTTGACTGATAACCGAGTTAGGCTCGACCTAATCAACCGAGTTCACCCAATCGTCGACGTGAGCCCTATCGCGATGTTAGCCGGCCGACTATGGAAATCGGCGGTGCATTATACATGCCTCCAGAGGTACACATAGACGTGTTTGTATAGATTTCAACAAAAGATTTTCATAGATACTGCATGACTCACCAGAAAGAGAAGTCGCCAGTCACATGTTGGTTTGTTCTTACCTCCCAAGAGACTCGTGGTGCGTATCTGAGTCTGGAAATTAACATGTTATTATGTCAATGTACTCTTTCTCCGTCTCAAATGTAAGGCGTACGTAATTTTCACCATTATAATATTCGACTTTGAGCACTAATAATAGGAGAGTGTATGGGTTGAGCCTCTATAAATAACATCGTCTTATTTTGTCTTGTGTAATACGAAAGTGTGTGGAGTACTGTTTATATGTATTAATACTATTTTTATACATATTATAAATGAGAATCATAGTAAAAGTTGTGCATTCATGACCATAAAAGCCACTAATGCTTAATTTTATGGAGAGGGTGACGAATAAGAGCATAGTGATTACTATATACTTGAACAATCTAGGCCTTCTCTTCTTGGGGCTCCTGGCGTTCGCTCTTCTTTCCTAAGATTACAGCCCACAAAATAAGCATATTTCTATTTGAAATTTTACATATGTGTAGAAGACAACATAATTTACATACATGATTTGTTATATGTCTTTGAAACTCGGAAATATGTTTTTAAATTTTGTAAAGTAATATCACCACTCTCAAAACAGTTTAGCTTTGATCCTCACAGCAGGACTTTGAGAATCCGACATCGACGCATCATCATGGTTCATGGATGTACTCCTGAGTAATATCGCGTTTTGCATCATTGCTCCGTGCGATGAGCTGAAGGACGAGCACTTGTCCAAGCTGCACGCATGTACGTTGTCTGGCGTGCGAGGAAACGACGGCACTACAATGAGCGCGCGTCGCCGTCGATCCAAGCGAATCAGCCAGCTGCCTCCCACCCAGTCAAACGCAAAAGCCACACGGAGCGGAAACAATGGCGGCGACACAACCCAACCCAGGCATGGGCCGTCGTATGGCCAGGAAGGGTGCACGAAACTCCGACGTGCCATTCCACGCGGAGATCGCACCTATAAAACCCACCCAAAACCGTCTATGAAACCACACCCAGACACGTACTCCACCTCTTCCACTACAAATCATCAGCTCAAGCATTAGCTAGCTTGAAGAAACGAAAATGGCCGGCCGCATCTTTGCGCTCGCACTGGTCTCAGCGCTGCTGCTGAGCCTCGCACACGGCTCCCTGGGAGCAAGCAGGAAGCTGATGGAGTTGTACACGCCGCAGCCCAGCGAGCTCCTCACGTACCACAACGGCACCGTGCTGCGCGGCGCCATCCCGGTCTCCGTCCTCTGGTACGGCCACTTCACGCCGGCGCAGAAGGCCGTCGTCTCCGACTTCCTCCTCTCCCTCACCTCCAACTCCCCCGCGCCCACCCCGTCCGTCTCCCAGTGGTGGAACACCATCAACCAGCTCTACCTCTCCAAGACGACCAACAAAGCCGCCGACGGCGCCAAGAGGACCAGCACGACGCAGGTGGCGCTCGCGGGCCAGGTCTCCGACGAGCGGTGCTCGCTGGGGAAGAGCCTCAAGCTGTCCCAGCTCCCGGCGCTGGCGTCCAAGGCCAAGCCAACGAAGGGCGGGATCGCGCTGGTGCTCACCGCGCAGGACGTGGCCGTGGAGGGCTTCTGCATGAGCCGCTGCGGCCTGCACGGCTCCAACGCCAGGGCGCGCACGACGTACGTCTGGGTGGGCAACTCCGCGTCCCAGTGCCCAGGCCAGTGCGCGTGGCCGTTCCACAAGCCGGTTTACGGACCTCAGGCGCCGGCGCTGGTGCCGCCGAGCGGCGATGTGGGCATGGACGGCATGGTGGTGAACGTGGCGAGCATGGTGGCCGGCGCCGTCACCAACCCCTTCGGCGACGGGTTCTACCAGGGGCCCAAGGGAGCGGCGCTCGAGGCGTGCACGGCGTGCACGGGTGTCTATGGTAGCGGCGCGTACCCCGGGTACGCCGGGAACTTGGCGGTGGACGCCACGACGGGGGCGAGCTACAATGCCAATGGCGCGCACGGGAGGAAGTACCTGCTTCCTGCTTTGTTCGACCCGGCCACGTCCACATGTTCAACCTTAGTGTGACTTGCAATCAGTAATTCTGTAAGGGTATGTTGTGGATTATTGCACTACTGTGCATTAGTGTATAGAGTGATCTATGGTAAAAGGAGACATTCTGTTTTCAAATACTCTGTTTCTGGTGTCTTGGCCGTTTACAGTTTCAGAGTAGAGCTGCTGCCGCACTGCGCACGGGGCTTCAGTCACATTCAGGACATGCTTTCCCGCCATTTCTCAGCATTCGGAAACTACAAGACCATCTCTTCAGAGAGAAGAAGAAACAATTGCAACACTAGCTGGGCATGCTTATAATCCTGGAAGCAGAGGATCCAAGCATGGCATGCCAAGGATAGCTGATCGTGTTTGTATTTAAGCGATGCAATCAGATGAGATGGAGAAAACATTAAATATGCTAATATTACCCTAGAAAACTTTAAAAATATTACTATGGTGTTACCACTCACAACCCATTACAAAAGAAATTGTGGGTCACGTACCTGATCAATCTTGCACCTAAACCCCCGTTGCTATGTCCTGCAATCAAGATAAGTCATCGGGTATTTTATCATGTCGTTGCCAATTGTTTGACATAAGCCGCTAGGGTCCTCGCTTCTCTGTCGCGGCGAGGGCTTCGATGGTGGTTGCCGGTGGTGAGTCCGGACTCACTTGCTCGTGGAGAAGCGATGGTGATGACAGTTTGTTGGCAACCTCGGTGACGATCTTCTCCTTGGTGGCCTGCGTGGATTCTTTGTGTGTAGCCAGTTCGGTCCCGTCGAAACCTCCCAAGTTTAGGTTTTTCTTTTTCAAATTTTATCGACTAGAATTCAGCAAAGTAAAGTAAAATCGAATTTTATTTGACTATAGTCTTGGAACCAGCGAAATTACTGAACTTTCCATGTTTCCACCATACTTTTCCTCTCCATGATGGACACTGAAGCTCTTCTGAAGACGCCGTTGAACCTCATGAGAAGTTTCCTCCATCATACGGATCAGATGGAACACTCATAACTAAACCGGGGGCATGAAGATGCAATACATCGACCCCATACGGCCATACGACGAACCGGTGAAGGCTTCATCCGAGGAAGGATCAGTGATCTATGTACCACGTCCAGCCTGATCGTAACACCACCACCGCCGAAGGCCCGCCGTTGAAGCTCAAAATACTACTCAATTTCAGCCTGTCGCCGCACGGAAGAAACAGCCTGAACACCCGGATCCATGAACGGCGACCCTGGATCGCGTGTGTCCCCTGACCGCACGCGCAGCCGTTTTGTCTGCTGAATCAACAGCTCTTGTATTGTCGCCCGTATCCGGCTGTTTGTAATCGTAGTTAACACATTGACCTAACCTACGCTTTGTTTAGCTTCTAGCCTCGCCCCAACAGCTCAGCAATGCTGATCTTTTCAATTTTCAAAGATGCCGCAACCTTGATACGGGGTGCTCCAGCTGCACCTTGAGATCTGCATGCCTCTGACTGAGGGAAGCATCCCGGAACGTACTAACAGCTAGGTGCCGGAGGTTTTCCCTATAAATAAGCTCCTCCTCATTCACTTAGCTCACATCTCACCATCGATCACACCTTCATCGAGCTCTTTCCTGCTCACTCTACTGTCCAGTCAACTTCTAGCTAGCTACACTCTGTAATCCAAAGTCAGAAATGGCCATCGTTCGTGCAAAGGCGGCGGTGCTGCTTGCTGCCGTGATGCTTGTGAGCACGGCACAGCTTTGCGTGGGGGCGAGGCGGCGCATGGAGCTGTATCAGCCAGACCCAGCCACCATGCTCACCTTCCACAAGGGTGGCGCCGTGCTCCACGGCGACATCCCCGTGTCCATACTCTGGTACGGGAAGTTCAAGCCGGCACACAAGTCGGTGATCATTGATTTCCTCCTCTCCCTCACGACCGCCGCGCCTCAGGACGCCTCGCCGTCCGTGGCGCAGTGGTGGAGCATCATCGACCAGAAGTACCTATCCCCCGTGGCCAGCGCCACCCCTGGCAAGAAGACCCGGGTGCTGCTCGCGAACCAGCTCTCCGACGGCGCCGATGGCGCGGGCTCCATGGGCAACTCCCTCACACTGGCCCAGATCACCAAGCTGGCGGCCAACGCCAAGCCCCAGCGAGGCGGCATCGCGGTGGTCTTCACGGCGGAGGACGTGGCAGTGGAGGGGTTCGGCATGGGCCGGTGCAGCCTGCACGGCTCCGACGCCAGCGCCGGCACGACCTACATCTGGGTCGGCAACCCGGCGACGCAGTGCCCCGGCCAGTGCGCGTGGCCGTTCCACCAGCCCGCCTACGGGCCGCAGGACCCGCCCCTCGTGGCGCCCAACGGCGACGTCGGCGTGGACGGCATGATCATGAACCTCGCCAGCATGCTCGCCGGCGCCGCCACCAACCCGTTCGGGAACGCCTACTACCAGGGCAGCAGCGACGCGCCGCTGGAGGCCTGCACCACCTGCCCGGGGGTCTTCGGTAGCGGCGCGTACCCTGGCTACGCCGGGGACCTGAAGGTGGACCCGGCCACCGGCGCGAGCTACAATGCCAATGGCGCGCGTGGCAGGAAGTACTTGCTTCCTGCGCTCTACGACATTTCCACGTCTGCTTGCAACACTTTGGTGTAGAGCAGATTGCATTCCAAGATTATTTTTTAGTTTCGATGCTGAGAAAGTAGTGTATATATTTCAGCATGGAAGCATGCAATTCTTTCGTTCGTGAGATTATGTGTCAGCAATAATGTTGATCGGAGAAATGGAACTGAGGTTGGTCAATATGTTCCAAGAGTATTTCAGAGGATGGAAGGGGATTTGGTGAACACCCAATCCCCACAAATCCTCACAAATACTCTTCCCCAAAAATACACTAGCATGGACTAGAGTTATTTTTTGTGTTAGGCAAAAAAGAGGGATGGTAGGCGATATTTGGAGATTATCCCCTCCCATCCCCTAAAATACACTAGAAGTAAACAAACTAGTAGGGATTTTCCGGGATCGGGAAAATCCCCTCCCATCACACTAGAGGTAAACATGGCCTTAACAAGAGGTTTTTTTGTTTTTGTTTGAGGAAACATTAACTCTCTCGTGATTTTCTCAATTGATTTTTGGTTTTGATACATTGTGGAGAGCTACCCAGTACCTACTCCCTCCGTATCAAAATATAAACTTTCTATCTTTTTCTGCACACATGTATCTAGACATGTTTTGTGCAAACTTTTACATACATTTGTCCAGAAAAAATGTGTGGAGAAAAATCTAGAAAGTCTTATATTTTGATACGGAGGGAGTAGTATTAAAATTAAAATCAATCCATGACTCAAGTATTTCTTCCTTCTAGTGTCATGGATAACATAACCAACACCTTTTTGAATTTCCTTTAGGTTTGAAGACCGAAAGATGTCGTCCAACACATCATCTCTTCTATCGCAGGTTTTGTGCTACCCCGTACAAAGCGACCATCGATGTGTCCATCGTCACACCCCGATCCTCTGCTCCTTGCCCCTTCTCCCACATGTAAGCCATATTCTATCGCAGGTTTTTTGCTACCCCGTACAAAGCGACCATCGATGTGTCCATCGTCACACCCCGATCCTTTGCTCCTTGCCCCTTCTCCCACATGTAAGAGCATCTCCAGTCGGGCGCCCAAATGGCCGCCCAAAGGCCTTTGGGGCGTGCCGGACACTTTTTTTCCCTACTCGCGCCGCCCAAATCTGATTTTGGTCCGGCGCGGTCCAGTTTTGTGTCCGGCACGCCCAGCCCACGCCCTCAACTTGGGGCGGCCCCGGACACAACGACGGCCGCCTCCGACGCGCGGGCCACGCCTGGCAGTTAGACACGCCACGAAGCGGCGGGCGACCTAACTTCTGGTCATCTATTAATGGCGGGCGGCGTCTCGGTTTCCTAGCCGGGCGCAGCGACGCGTCTCTTCACCTGCGGCGACGAAGCGTCTGCGCCACGGCGGCGTCAGTGCCAGGCGCTTCTTTTGAAGCGTCGCCGTTAATGGTGCGGCAGGCGAGCCGTTGGCCGGCCGGAGTTAAGGCGATCTCATCTGTTCGCCTCCCCGGCCGCTATATAGAGCGGGTACCTCGCCGTCTTCAGCACAAACATCTCCACCAAAAAACCATCGGCGAAGAGGCGATCTCCACCCCCCAAAACTCGCCATGGCCCCTGCTGGACGCTCCGCGGAGGAACAGACGGCGGCCCACCGGCGCCGCCGCGACCTTGCGCGCATGCGTGAGCGGCTGAGGAGCTGGAACAACCGTGAAGCGGGGTCGTCTGCTCCGCCTCCGCCACCACCGCCACCAGCGGCTAACTTGCTCACGGGGGCCGAGGCGCGCGAGCTCATCCGCACCAACACGCCCGTGCCGGCGAACAGCCGCCTCCCCGAGGGCTGGGAAACGAACCCAGTCCACGTCCCGGTCGCACCAAGGCTCGCCGGCCAGGCGCGCGCCGACTACGTCGCCTTGTGCATGCAAGCCATGCCGCCGGAGATGCACGACGACGCCAGGTTCGAGCCGAACTCGGCGTACTGGGATGAGCAGATCGAGCTCGAGTACCAGTACCGCCGGAACTCCTTCTTCGTCGACGAGCCACCTGCGGACTGGTTCGACTCCGACGATGACGTCCTCACCAACGCCTCCGACGAGAGCTTCGCGGCGAGCATGGAGCGGGAGAGGGCTCGCTACGAGGAGATGGAGCAGGCTCGGCGCGCAAGAGCAGAACAACGCCGCGCGCAACCTCCACCGCCGCAACCTGACGAACAAGCGGCGGAGAAGGCTGATGGTGATGATGGCGGCTCCGACTTCAGCTGGCCGCCGACGCCGGAGTGGGATCCCGGCCACATGCAGCTCGCTATCCAGGCCGACATAGCCGCCACCGCCACCGCCGCCTCCACCGCCAGCACCTCCGCCGCCTCCACCTCCACCGACGGCTACCTGATGCATGTAAAATGCATACATGAACTTTGCACTATATCACTCATATTCCAATCATATTTGCATCATATAAGGGTTATACCACTGTTATTTAATGATTTTAGGAAATAAATAATTGTTTCCTATTTTTATGGAATTAACCCTGCGCAGGCAGAAAACCCTATTTCTTTCCTTTTATGTTTCAGGGACCTAAACGACGTCATAAAAATCAGGAAAAATACAGGCGTCATTATTTTGGAAGGAGGAAGACGTAGGAGCGAAGGAATCAAGCAAACGGAGGCCGGAGGGCCAAAAGGGGTGGCCCACGCGGCCACTGTACCTGGCCGCGTGGGGCCCACCAACTTGTCCCTCAGGGCTCCGCAGCCGTCGATCTTTTCTCCACCGCCTTCGTCTTGACCTAAAAACGCCTATAAAAGAAGTCCCACGGCGTTCTCGAAAACAAGTGCCGCCGAAACAGAGAAACACCGAAAGAGAGATCTGGAGCTGCAGATTGGAGGGGGGAAACTCCGGCGGGGCGCTGTCGGGGTGGTCTCCATCTTCTCCAACGACTTCTCCACCGTCTTCATGATGAAGGGGGAGTAGTCCACCCCCTGGACTTGGGTTTGTGGTGTTAACTTATGTATCTCTCCTCTCTTTGAGCTTCACTAATTAGTACCGTATGAGCTGCTGAACATGATTACGGTCATCTATATAATTCCTATGGTGGATATTGTGGTATGAGATGATATTTGTTATGCATTTACTGTTGTGTTGAATCTTTTATGACTTGTCATACTTTGGAGATAGTCTATGATGCATGTGATGGTTTGATTTATTCATAATGCCTTGTTTATCCCTATCATGAGGTGATTGACACCACCAAGTGTAGATAGATGAGAGAGTTGTGGTCACACACACGAAATATAAATCATTGCACTAGTGTTCAAAATATTGTCCATTAAGAAGTATGATGTATGTGGGTACGGGATAGCCGATGTGACACGGCATAGGTATTGAGTGACATAGTACCGCCCAACATCTTTATCTGGGGGTAAAAAGGAAGAGTATGATGTGGGAGTGACAACAACCACGCTAGCCTTACGAGGGTGACCTAGCAACACAAATTAGTACTTCTTTCAACTATGTGTTTTATGACATATAGCCATTATAAAAGCTACCATTAAAACATGACAATTGTGTGTACTTTATCTATAACATGATAATCACCGTAGATAAGAGAGAGAGTATTAAGTGAACCCATGAACCCGTTCCTATAAGAGAAAATCTTTGTCTTGTCCTCTTGCATTGAAGAAGATTGACACACTTTTACATTCTTGTTTTGTTATATTAAACTTTCATCCATCAAATCAACCACCTTATTCTTTAAACTTGTTTAGTGCATAATCAACTAAAACTTGTGACACTTTAGTTGCAGGGAATGGATAACTTTTCCTTCTTGCTCCTGCGGATCGATACCTTACTTCCACATTGAGAGGTGCTACAGTGATGCTCTGCTCTTGGGTTATCACTACCTCTACTGACTCTGCTCCGGCTACCGCCGGGGTCCTGTTTTCGCCGCCGCAAGGGCCGGCGAGTGCCCCAACTGCCGGTGCCCGGCGTGCTATCCCTTGAACTAGATCTAGATTTAGATTTGAATTATATTTGTTTTTAATGAATTTCAATGAAATGTAAAATCTTTCGTATGAAAAAATCGTATTTGAATGAAATATGCCGAAATTTAAATTTAAATTTTATTGGTTTGGGCGGCGCGAGTGGGGAGCGACGGCGCCCAAATGCGCCAAGCCTTCGCATTTGGGCGCCCCGACTGAAGATACTCTAAGCCATAGTTCATGTACAATCATGACTAGTGGAAATGTATCCCAAGTTGCCAGATCCAATACTGATCAGACTATGACGTTGCCAAAACGGTGAGACCAGGGCCACCATGAAAGATGGTACTATTGTAAAAGGTAAGTTCATATGTTTTTGCGACGATGCATAATTATGACCAAATTGATACAAAGTTGTATATGTTTCAATGTGAACGCACACGCTAGACGTGAAGATTCTGAGTTATGCTGCAAGTCTTTTTTGGTGCATTATCGATGTTTGCATACGTGTGCATGCTACCAGCACACGCTTGCATTACTAGAACACAATATCGAGATATTGTCTCAAAACGTGAAATTTTTAGGTGACGTTTATATAGGTCGCATCAAACCGACATAGACCCGTGGCACTTGTCACCCCAATCCAAAAAGAATGCTACACACCCCATGCAAAATGGTGATACATCAAACATTTTACCTATACGCAAAAGGAAAGGAAAAAACAGAATAAAACAAATACAAAGATGGGGCTAAATGGAGGTGGGGTGTCATTTCCAGAAATTTTATATTTCATATTATAGTTCTTTTAATTGAACATGGATTCTACTTGTTTGATGACGCATGGAAATGTGTTAGGTGTAAAGATTTTGTTTTTCTGAATTTTTTGGCATGTTTTTTTTTTTCGAATTGTGGCCTAGAAGATATGAATTTTACAGTTTTTTAGTATTTGCTGTAATTGTTTAGAGGCTGACAGGGGGGTCGCACAGGACAGGGGTGGGCTGACGTCATTTTCTGACGTTAGTCGACGGCGGAGACACGGCGGAGCTGGCGAGGTCGCGCTCGCGTGGCGGCGAACGCGCGGAAGGCCGATACTGCGCGGATCTGCGAGAGGCGGCGGAGGCGAGCTGGATGGGCGGCGAGGGGTGCCATATGGACGCCGGAGTCGCCGGCGTCGAGTACTGAACTTTGGAATTTGAATTATAATGGTTAAATATGGTTGCAATTCAATTTTGATAACGTCCACTTCGAAATCTGTTCAAATTTGGAAATTGTTGGAATTTTAGAGAATTTAACGTTTTTAGAAATGTCTGTATTTAAAAGTTGCTGGAGTTAGAAATTATCATGAATTGAATTGTTTTCACGTTTGAAAAATGATGAGGTTGGGAGGAATGCTACAATTTTCGAGGACTCAAATTTCAAATTTGGATTTAAATGCTCTAATCCGTTCGTGTTTTCCCCACAAATTTGTCGAAATATCGGCAAGTACTAAAAAATTCGAACATGCTTTTCATTTATTGGCGCAAATGCATATATTTTTTGTAGCCATTTTGGTATTTTTTTTACATTTTTTTTGCGCTGGTTGTATGTATTTTTTTTTTCCGTTTTCTGTTTCTGTTGAAATAGGAAAAAAAAAGCCGACGGGTGGGCCCAGCGCTGACGTCGGCGTGACGTCAGCACGGGGCAGGGCCAGCCATGGCGACGACCACGGCGAGGATCACGGCGGCAGCGTGGCGGCGCGTTTTGGGACGCCCTGCCAAGCACAGTCGACGCGCGCGCTGACGGGGCAGCCGGGAGTGGCGGCGCCGCTGGCTGTATGTCGCCGGAGAGTCGCCGGCGGGCCGCGGATGCGGCGGGGGCAGCGCGCACGGCCGCGACAAATCCGGCGCCCCCGCGGCGTCCCGGCACGCTTCCGTCGGCGACGTGGTGGAAGCGAGGACGGCCGAGCCGCCTGTGGCCTTGGATTTGGGCAGCGGGGAGCAGCGCGGCGGCGGGACGCGTCGGCGGCGGCGGCGACCACGGTGGCGTCGCGGGAGAGAGAAGGGGAGGGGGAGAAGATGGCACTTTTACAGGAAACACCCTCGGCTATGGTATAATTCTGTTTAGGTCCTTTTGCTCACGAAACTATGGACCGCGGAGCTATTTTCCGGCAGCGAGGGGTCTTTTTGCAAAATGGCGCGGCGACCGGGTGGGCGACCGGCGGGTGACCTGTACACGTGGCGCCCGATTGGTAGAAAATCGCGATGAACAGTTCGAGGGGATTGGGACGACGTGGTCGCATCCCGGCCGTCCGTCACGCCGATCGGACGGCCAGGGATTGCAGGCGACGTGGAGCGCTGAGGGGGCAGCTAGTAGGATCCGGCAGCAATGCTGGACCTGTAGATGCATGTAGTATATCCAGGTGAATTGCGGTTGCGGAGCTCGAGTTACGAATAAATAATTTTAGTGAACGAGACTCCATCCAGCCATGATCATCCGTTTTATTCATTCCCGATCTGTACTAGAAGTTCCTTCTAGCCAGCGTGGCTTGTCTACTGATGGCACCCACGTCTATTGGGCGTGGGTAGAGCTTAACCAAACGTACACCCATGTGCTGAAATCTTAACCACACCCGCGCGTGTGTATAGATTTTGTATCATACCCACACCCGTGGGTAATAAAAACCCACGGGTAGACCCACCAAATAACACACTATATAAGAAACTATGGATATGCTCATTTATTCATTGATTCAACAAACGTCACGTATATAAAATTAACAATAAAATAACACAACATACTCATCGTATAGGAAAATAACATCAAAATAAATACTTTAGATATCAAAATAACAAAATATACGAAAAATGACATCATTACAATCCAACATAAGTTGGGAAACAAGCAAAAATTACGTAGGCGGTTAGTATTTCGGATTTTTTCCAAAATAACCTTATGTTAACACAAATATACATGCCATAAAAAAATAGATGAGTACGTGGGTATGCGGGTATGAGTACTACTTTACCACACCCGCGCCCACGATATCCACTGGGTACACAGTTTTTACCATTTACGTACCCATGGCAAAAGTTTTTAATTAAAGGCTTAACTTAATGGGTAAATACCGACTGGCTATGCGGGTAATGAGTACCCATTGCCATCGGTAGGCTTGTCCCTCAAGCTCCCAGCAGAGAAATATTCGTGCGGGCGGAACAACGCAGCGAGACTGGTATTAAAAAATAACAAGATAATACAGTCATGAGCAAAATAATGGAGAAGCTACGTGTACTTGAGGGGCAATTGCCCCCCAACCCCGTTTCTGTTTTTGTGCAGTTAAATGAGCCCATGTAGGTTATGCCCAGAAACGGCCCTGCTTCTTGAGCACGAACTAGTCCTCGCCGTCCTTGTTAGTGTCGCGTTTAGGGAGGAGAAGTGTGTTTCATCCCGCCCGGCGTGTGTGCGTGTCAGCTTGTGTAGCATGTAGCGCCGACTTCTGATGACTTCTCTACCCTGCGGACTTCTTATATATCCAAGATTTAAACATTCAGGAGCCCATCTAAAAAAACATTCACGACCCATCACCTTCTAATATTGTTTTTTTCCCTTCAGGCGACCACTATCATAAAACGGTATTGTCCGGTTAGTTATTTTTTACCAGACAGAGATGTTGTATTGACTAACGACAAATTAATACAACTGCACACACACCAGCTTTCATGTATTTTCTCCCGGTGGGAGGGAAACTGCTACCAGTGGGCCCTTTGCAGTTAGCTTGCATAGTGTTTGTATGGGCCCTATGATTTCCATAAATATGAAATTAGGTGTCAATTGTATTTTTCGTATGTGCTAGTACCACTGGCGGGCCTAATCACCAGCTTCGTTGCATTTGAGTGAATGCTTCCAACTAAATCCAAATACTTGCTATGCTTTTGATCGGTCGAGAAATCCTAAATTTTCGTAGGCTGAAACAGAAGAAAACCGAAAGAGTTGAGCATAAACACTAAACAACTTAAAACAAAAATGCTAGAAAACCAGCTAATTCAAAAAAAATCCCGATTAACTTCGAAAAAAAACTTTACCGCTTGAAACTATTGTGGAACAACACACTCGAGAGCAAGCACGAGTAACTAAAGAAATTATAAAAAAGTTTTCCGAAATCCACGTTTAAATTTTGGGTGGGAAGCGGTCTGAAAGGCTACCACGTCCACGACTATTATCAAGCTCATTCTTGTGTTATGTGTAAAGAAGACAAATTTGATTCTCCAAAATGATTTACATTGGATTTTAAAAGATACTTTTGACATTTTAAAATATCTTTTTCACCATTGAAAATATCTAGCCCCATTGAGCGAAATCGGATTTATTGGCGATGTGTCCATTTTGTACGTGGAAAAGTTGGCGCGATCTAGCATCACTCGCGCGGTGGAGCGGGGCGTACAACCGAGACATGGCAACGGGGTCAAGCTCGCGGTTCCCGTTCCATGAGGCTGCGGCCACGGCACCGCGTGATCGAGACCGCACGAGCGCCGCACGCCCAGACCGTCAAACAGTTGGGACGCGTCTCCTAGGCGGGCGCGCGCGAGGCCGCCACGAGCTGCACCGCCTGCACGCAGAACAGCCTGTGCCATCGCCCGTCTTTGATCGGGACGCTGGCATGATCTGGTTCACGGCGGTGCTGTACCTGCACGCCATGGTAACTCGAGGACGAACAGAAAAATTAACCTTGCTTGGGTACTAGTAAACCCTGCAGGTAGAATCAGGTTATTCGCCTTGCAGGCTGGCAAGAGCAATGTTTTGCCTCGTGGACGGTGGATCGCACGTGGTCGCTGAGTAGTACTCCCTCCGTTCCAAATTAATTGACACATATTTGATAACACATGAATGTATCTAGATACTAAACAAGTATAGATACATCCGTTTTTGGACAAAACCAAGTCAATTAATATGGAACGGAGGGAGTAGTTATCACTGCATCCTTCAATCTATGTGTGGAGTTTTAAAACTTTCCTCTAGGTTCATGAACGTAGGATTTGTGAGAATCCACAGCTTGCTTTCCTAAAGGGAGGCTGTATCCATCCTGCATTCAGGATAAGGACGAGCATTCCTTTGGGAATTGGGAGTAGCAGCAATGCTGGACCTGTAGGTGCTCTGTACATGCCTTTAGTATATCCAGGTGAATTACGGAGCTTGAATTCAGAGTAAATAGTTTGAGTGAACGGGACTCCAGCCAGCGATGATCATCCGCTAGGAAATTTTATTCATACCCGCTCTGTACTACTGTAGCAGGCTAGCAGCATCCAGTCCAAATTCGAAGCTGACTTCGGTTTCCTTCCAGCCAGCGTGGCCTGTCCCTCGAGCTCCCAGCAGAGAAATATTCGGGCGAGCGGAACAAAGCTGACCGAGCGGTCACCACGAGAAGATCATAAATAAACAAAGTAACAGCGAGAACTGATCCACAGCGGCCCACGTACATGCACTTCCGTCTTCGTGTGATCCCTGCTGCTCGCCACGCGTGCCGCAAGAATCTCGGCTCGATCTCCATTCCGGCACGTCCCAAGCTCGGTCAATGGAAATGGAGCACGCACATGAACCGGCCAGCTGTAGGAGTGCCATGGATATTCATGTTTGCATGCTCACGGAGTTCAGGGTCTACTCGATTACATACTCCACCGGCCGTGACTAGCATAGCATTGGACTGCGTTCTGGCCGGTGAAAATATGGCTTGCAATCCCCCGGCGCCAAACCTCGAAGATCGTCGATCAGTTCACTGAAGCATATCCGCAATTCTGTACGTATCTGGACACAGTCGAAACCAAATCTTTCCAGCACGTACGAGTCGATCGACGACGACGCGGCGCTCAAGAACGCTGACCGCGCCGCGCCTCTGCTCTTGGGAACCTTCCGTTGATGGACTGACAGCTGTGGCTCTCATCGGTAGGCGGCGGGAATCTGCACAACCAGAGAGCGTCGTCATCCGTCGGAGCGCGCGCGAATAGTTGCTGCGAGTTTGACTCCCGCGCGTCGCCGCTGCACCTGGAGCCGTGCCCGGAAGCAACCGGGCACCGCGGCGCGCGGCGCGAGCGACACACGGTGGCGTGCGCGCGCTCGAACAGCTCATCGCTGCCCCCGCTCTGTCCCATGCCCGCCGGGCCATACCGCCCTCCCCCGCATCGTACTCGTACATACACGCGGCACCATCGACGAAATCCCACGACCGCGGCTATAAATAAAGAACTGAGAGCCAGTCACTGCATCACCAGTTCACAACAAGTCCACAACACAATCGAGTACCACGACACGAATCCAGCTTGATCGATCACCCAGTACTCAATTCTCACAATCCACGAGTGTTTCATTACCACGGTGCAATCTAGCAATGTCTTCTACATTTGCTCTGGTAGTGGCGCTCGTATTCAGCATGGCGCAGCTCTGCGTGGGGAGCAGGAGGCTGATGGAGCTGTACGAGACTCCGCCTAGCGACCGGTTGAGGTACCACCAGGGCGGCGTGCTCCACGGCGACATCCCCGTGTCCATCCTCTGGTACGGCAAGTTCACGCCGGCGCAGAGGTCCATCGTCTCCGAATTCCTCCGATCGCTCACCTCCGCGCGTAACGGGGCCGCCACGCCCTCCGTCGGGCAGTGGTGGAGCTCCATCGGGCAGCTGTACCTGTCAAAAGCCATTGCCGCCAACGGCGCGGCCGGCTCCACGCGCGTGTTCCTGGGCGAGCAGCTCACTGTCGAGTTGTGTCCTCGGCAAGTCCCATGGTTGCTATATCTAGAGTTGATTGTGTGGTAGAGAATGCGTAGTATCGGTGGAATCGACGGCTGACAAGCTGGATTTGTCCAAGTTCAGGGCCCTCGAGTGAGATAAAAACCCTACTTCTTGCCTGTCTGTATTTATGGTATGAATATGAGGGTTATAGGGGTTCGCCGAGTTACTGATCTCGTCGAGCTTTTGGTGCCTATGGATTGCTCCTACTTGATCGATCACCCTCTCAGCCTTTATATAAGAGGCTGGGTCTCAGGAAACATAACCGACCAAGGTTACATATTATGGAAAGTTTTAACCGACTATGATTTAATCTAACTTGGGAAGTACTCTTCGTCTTTGGCCTCCCTTCATGGGATTCGATTAGTCCTTGGGCTTCTTTGATCATCACGTGCACCAGGTACCTTCATGCTGGGTACCAGCGGAGCATAACCTCGTCATTAGCCACCGAGTACTTGCTTGACTCGAAGAATCGAGCATGTGCTCCCTTCATCGTGCACGTCATAGTCTTCTGCTTTTGTACTTCTGATCCGATATAATTCTTCTAGATTTAATTTGTTTCGATTGTATGTGTATGCAAGTCAAGGGATATTGACATAGTAGGCCTGATTCACTCGAAAATCGAGTTCAGTTAACTGCTCATTTGGGCAAAACCTTACTAGTCTCCGGTCAGACTCGAGTCCCTGGACCCGAGACTGGAACGCAGTCGAAAGCTTTTGCCTAGGGATATTGACATAGTAGGCCTGATTCACTCGAAAATCGAGGTCAGTTAACCGCACATTCGGGCGAAACCATACTAGCCTTCAATCAAATTCGAGTCCCCGGACTCGAACCTGGAACACTTTTTTGAAACTTTTGCCTAGGGATATTGACATAGTAGGCCTGATTCACTCGAAAATCGAGCTCAGTTAACCGCACATTCGGGCGAAACCATACTAGCCTTCAATCAAATTCGAGTCCCCGGACTCGAACCTGGAACACTTTTGAAACTTTTGTCTAGGGATATTGACATAGTAGGCCTGATTCACTCGAAAATCGAGCTCAGTTAACCGCACATTCGGGCGAAACCATACTAGCCTTCAATCAGGTTCGAGTCCGGGACTCGAAGCTGGAACATACTGGACAGACTCAACTCAGGCCGTTGTAGGTCTTACTGATTCGTTCTGCAGTTTAACTTTTGATACCTAACGCGTCCGTCAGGATTTTCATCATGTCTATTGACACGGAAAATTTCAAGGGAAAACACTGTTGGAGCGTCCCTCGGCCCAGCTCGATTGCTCGGCGGGTCTTACCTTTACATTTGCGTATGCAGCATCCGAAACATCTGCGATTGGCATAGTCCGGGAATTTATGAAGTACGATTCTTTGATTTGTGAAGTACTTAATGCATTTAGTCGAGTCTGTAGTCGAGTGAATTTCTTACCTTGTTTTGAAATCTATGGGAGCGCGACAGCGCTCCCATGGGAGTAGCCCCCGAGATTGTGATTTATTGTTTTGCAATAGAGGACAATCTCAAATCATCCTTCTATACTGTTTTGGCCAATCGAAATTTTTTGCTTTTTGAAGTCTATGGGAGCGCGACAGCGCTCCCATGGGAGTAGCCCCCGAGATTATGCTTTATTTCATTTGGAGTAGAGGATAATCTCAATAACTTTGTTTCTTTTCGATAAATCACAAGAAATTTTTGATGTGCTCCCATGGGAGTACTTTTGCCAGTCGAATCCTTTTGTCGATTGTAATCTTGAATCTTATGTCGATTGTAGTCTTGAATATTGTGTCGATTGTAGTCTTGAACCCATTACTCGAACGTGAATGCTGTCTTCTCACCTAACATCATTCATGACATCTTAGGCGTGCGTTTGCTATTTTGACAAGACCTTCCTGTGTGAGCCCAATGTTCAGAGTTTTGATCGTAGAGGACGCCGTTTTAGTTTTGACGCAACTGATCGTGGTATAATCAGGGCAGTCCTCGGGTATTCATTTTTCTTCCTATATATTTTTGCTAACACTTCTGTGTTTTTGATTTGTGCCAGTTCCCGAGTTTATCGAGTGGGTTTGTGTTTCATGTCGAGTGGGCTTAAGTTGTCTGTTTGACCCAGCCCCGAACCTATCGAGTGGGTTTTTTGGGTTTTCTGTTTGACCCAGCCCCCGAGTCTGTCGAGTGGGGTTTGGGTTTTCTGTTTGACCCAGCCCCCGAGTATGTCGAGTGGGCTGTAAGTCTTGTGTTTACTGATTTTTGAGCTAGAATTTTGATGCTTATGTTTTTATGCTCGAGCCCCCGAGTGTTTGAGTGGGGTAAAGGCATATATGAGAAATATGGAGGAACATGTATCTTTATTCGAAATATGTGTTCGATCAGCAAGCCGCCTCATTAAAACCTTCCAGTCCCTTAGGTACCCTGGTAAGGGAAAAGAGTGCGTCTGAAACTTGCTGTTCTTTGACATTATGCGCTATTACATATGAGGTTAAGAGATCTATGCATAGAACCGACGCAGGTGCGCCACGTTCCATGGGTTTGATGCTACTTCGCCCGTCTTTGCGTTCTTCAATCGATAGGCTCCTCCTTCGATGACTTCTGTGACGATGTAAGGTCCTTCCCATGGTGATGCAAGTTTATGGACTTTCTTCTGTTTCTCCCGCAGCACCAAGTCTCCCACCATGAAGGACGTGTGCGTAATCGACGACTATGGTAGTTGCGGAGGTCTTGTTGATAAACGGCGTTCGTGCCAAAGCCGTATTGCGTGCTTCTTCCAGCAAATCGGCTGCGTCTTCGAGTGCCTTGTTCGCGTCGTTTTCTTCATATGCTTCCACCCGTGGTGCATTAAACTTGACGTCGGATGGTAACACTGCTTCCGCACCATAGACCATGAAGAACGGTGTGTACTGTGTGGAGGCGTTTGGGGTGGTCCTTAAGCTCCATAGTACTGATGGAGTTCATCTACCCATGCACCCGCGGCCCTTTTGAGTGGTACTAAGAGTCTCTTTTTGATGCCACTGCATACGAGTCCATTGGCCTTTTCGACTGTCCATTGGATTGTGGATGTGCCACAGAGGCGTAGTTTAGTTTGATGTTTTGTTCCTTGCAAAAGGATTTGAACTCTTCCGCCGTGAAGTTTGTACCATTATCAGTTATGATGCTATCCATTACTCCAAATCGATACATGATCGATTGTATGAAACGAACTGCCGTAGAAGCTGTTGAGCTTGTGATGGGGATAGCTTCGATCCATTTGGTGAACTTGTCGACTGCCACTAGTAAGTGAGTATGACCTCCTTTTGATGATTTTTTCAGTGGTCCCACCATGTCAAGTCCCCATTGGGCAAAAGGCCATGCTAATGGTATGGTTTTTAGCGCGATGCGGGTGCATGTGGCTTGGAAGCGAACTTCTGGCAACCAATGCATCTTTTGACTATGTCCTCTGCGTCCCTTAGCGCTGTAGGCCAGTAAAACCCTGCTCGGAAGGCTTTGGCTACGAGTGATCGACTGCCGCGTGGTGCCCGCAGGTACCGGCATGAATGTCCCGAAGGAGATCCTTGCCATCTTCGAGTGCAATGCATCTTTGGAACATACCTGAGGTGCTGCGTTTGTACAACTCACCGTTTATGATGGTGTATGCTTTTGCTCGTCGAGTGACGCGTCTGGCCTCGTTTGTATCTTCTGGTAGTTCATTGCGAAGTATGTATGCGAGAAAAGGTTGAGTCCATATTGGCTCAATGAGAAGTACCTCAATCGGAGGATCCTCTGTGCTTGGCGCTTTGCTCTTGTCTGTAGCTGCTGTCGTGGTCGATGGCCGTTTGTCGATTGACCTACGCTCTATTCGTTCAAAGAAAACACCCGGCGGGACTGGTGCTTTTGTGGAAGCAATGTTGGCTAATTTGTCAGCCTCTTCATTGCTTTCTCTCCCTACGTGTCGTAGTTCGCAGCCATCGAAGCTGCCCTCCATTATGTTGTACAAATCCCGATAAGCGATCATGTTGTCTGCGATTGCATCACAGGCCTTCATTGTTTGCTGCACAACTAAGTTAGAGTCGCCATAAATCATTAGTCGAGTGCATCCCATGGCTTTTGCCATGCGCATGCCATGGATTAGACCTTCGTATTCGGCCTCGTTATTTGATGGGAACTCGAAACCCATTTGCAAGATATAGCGCAGTTTGTCGCCTTTTGGTGATATGAGTATGACGCCCGCTCCTGCTCCTTCATTCTTTTTGGACCCGAAATACATGGTCCAGGAATTTGATACGTCAGGTACCCCTGGCAATTGAGCTTCTACCACTCGGTGTGAAAATCGGGTAGGACTTGTGATTTGATGGCTTTCGGGTGTTCGTACTTGATTCCTAGTGGTCCCAGCTCGATGAGCCATTTTGCTACTCGCCCCGTTGCGTTGGGGTTTGTGAGGACGTCTCCAATCGCTGATTTATTGACCACCGTTATCGGGTGTTCTGTGAAGTAGTGCGCCAGCTTTCTGATGTCATAAATACGGCGTACGCCAATTTCTGATATTGCGGGTACCGCTGTTTGGACGGGGAAAGAACTTCACTTACGTAATATACTGGCCTCTGTATGCTTTGACTATGTCCTTCTTCCATGCGGTCAACCACCAGCACGGTGCTGACCACTCGATTGGTGGCTGAGATGTATAGGTAGAGTGGCTCATTTTCCTTAGGTGCTACGAGGATTGGCGGACTTGTGAGCATCTTTTTGAGTTCGAGGAAAGCTGCTTCAGCTTCATCCGTCCACTCGAACTTGTCTGCTTTCTTCATCAATTTGTAAAATGGAAGTGCTTTTTCGCCTAGTTTGCTGATGAATCGACTGAGTGCTGCTACTCGACCAGCTAGCTGCTGTACCTCATGGAGTTTGGTAGGTCTCTTCATTGTGAGTATAGCTTGTATCTTTTCTGGGTCTGCTTCGATTCCACGTGCAGATATCAAATAACCCAAGAGTTGTCCAGCTGGGACACCGAAGGTGCATTTCTTTGGGTTAAGCTTGATGTTGTATCGATTGAGATTCTTGAATGTCTCCGTAGATCACTGATTAATGTGTCCTCCTTTTCAGTCTTGATGACGATGTCGTCGACGTAGACCTGAACATTGCGTCCTATCTGTTCTTGTAGACAGTTTTGCATCATGCGCTGGTAGGTTGCACCTGCGTTTTTGAGCCCGAAAGGCATGGTTGTGTAGCAGTAGACCCCGAGTGGGGTTATGAATGCGTTTTGTCTTCGTCTTCTTCTTCATCCGAATTTGATGGTATCCTGAATATGCATCCAAAAATGATAACCGAGCGCATCCTGCTGTTGAGTCGATGATCTGATCGATTCGTGGTAATGGAAAGTGATCTTTTGGACAGCATTTGTTTAGGGCAGTAAAATCTACACACATCCGCAGGGTGTCGAGTGCTTCTTTTCGACCAGTACAGGGTTAGCAACCCAGTCTGCCTTTTTGATTTCTCGAATGAACTTTGCAGCAAGTAACCTGTCAACTTCTGCCTCGATTGCACCTCTTTTGGGATCGGAGACACGGCGCATAGTTTGCTTGACTGGTCTAGATCCTGGCTTGAGTTGTAGAGAATGCTCGGCGAACTCTCTGGGGACACCTGGCATATCAGCTGGGCACCATGCGAATATTTCCCAGTTTTACGGAGAAATTCAACGAGCGCATTTTCCTGTTCGCTGGTAAGACTCGATGATATGTTGACCGTTTTTGAGGGATCAGTCGGGTGCACTTGATGCTTTCTTGTGTCGTTGGTTGCATTGAATTCTGTCGGATGCTAACCTCTTGTGTTCCGGCAGAAGTGTGCGGTCGTTAGAAACCTCGAGTTTGGCGAATGATGCTCCATCCCATACATCTCGAGATTTTGTTGAAGTCACGGTCGCATGAATCTGACCTTGAAAGTTCCCGTTGATGTGATGACTCCTTTTGGTCCTGGCATTTTGAGCTTGAGGTAGGCGTAGTGTGGGACGGCCATGAATCGAGCGAAAGTGGGGCGCCCAAGTATTGCATGGTATTGTGACTTCCAATCGACCACTTCGAACTCAATCGACTCGGTTCTGAAGTGAGTAGGATCTCCAAACGTAACATCGAGTTGTATGGTGCCTTCTGGGAGCACTGCTTTGCCTGGGACGATACCGTGGAAGGTACTTGTGGACTTTGGCAGATTTTCGACTGATTTGTTCATTCTGCGTAGCGTATCTGCAAAGATTATGTTGAGGCCGCTACCTCCGTCCATGAAGACCTTGGTCATGGCGTAGCCTCCGATTTGGGCGTCGAGTACCAAGGCTGCGTGCCCTGGTCGATATACTGCGGGTGGATGGTCCTCTCGATTGAAGACAATCGGAGTTTCTGATCCTTTCAAAAAATCTGTGATAGCTGGGGGTGCCATGACCGCCATATTGACGTGTCGAGTGTGTAACTTTTGCTCTCTATTGGAGGGACGTCCTCGCTGGATCATGTTCATCTGCCCGCGAGTTACGGGATATTTTTGTTCATCTCCTTGCTGCATCTGGTGCACGGCTGCTGCCATTTGTGTTCCCGTAACGGGTTGTGCTGGCACCATGTACACTGGCGTCGGTTGCGCTGTGTTGGTGCAGGATACATGAGTAGGCTGGTTTGTGGTGGTATGGAATATACCTGTGCTTGTTGTACTTGTTGCGGTGCTGGATATGCCTGAACAGGCTGTGTTTGTGTGTAGTCGATGGAGTCTGCGTCAGTTGAGGAGGTGCACGTCCATCTCTTTGCAGTCGTAGTATATGTTCAATCGCAAGTTGATCGAATTCCCTGCAATTTCTCAGCGAGTGGTTAGAGCGAAGCTTACCATCGTCCCCTTTGTAAAGATGGAATCTGCAATAATCGTCCATCCTTTCTTCGATTGAGCGCTCAGTCTTTGTCTGCTCGCCTGCGCCATTCTGGCCTCTGTAGCTATCGCGGTCGTCGCGTTTGTGATCTGTAGCGTCTCGACTGTCACGTCGATCATCTGTGCGATGGTCTCGATTACCTCGGCGTTATCTGTACGATGATCTCGATTATCACGATGATCGTCGGTCGTCTGTCAGTTTGGTCGCGGCTGTCCCTTGGCTGGACAAAGCCTGCTGCGATGAAGTTTGGATGGTCATCATCGTGATAACGATGCTTGCGTTTGCGCCTTCGATCATCTCTGTAGCTATCTCTGCGGTCTCGACTGCCACTCGTGATTTTCATGTGAGATGCGGGTCGAGTGCCTCGTACGGAGTCTTCTCCATCCGCCCATTTGTTGCGAGTACCATGAGTGCCGCCATTGTCTTTGGTCTTCTCGACCAAGTGTTTCTTTGAAGTCTTCTCTCCAGAGTCCGTTTTTGAAGGCGTCGATTGCCCTATCTTCTGATACGTTGCCTACTGAGTTACGGATGGTGGTCCACCGCCGTATGTACGATCTCAGAGATTCATCTGACTTTTGCTTGCAGGTCCGAGCTCCTCGAAAGTTTTGGGGCGCTCACATAGAGGCTCGAAGTATTTGATGAAATCGCTTTGAAGTGTTCCCACGAATCGTAGTATGATTCGGGTAGCGATTTGAGCCAATCGCGAGCTGTTCCTTCCATCATGAGTTGTATGTACTGCATAGCTGTAGTTGTGGTGCCGCGCTGACATCCGACTGCCAGCCTGTAATCTTCTAGCCAGCCTGATGGCTCTTGTTTGCAGTTGAACTTTGGCGTGGTAGCTAGCGAGAACTTCTTGGGCATACGAGCCTCCCGGATTCGTCGAGTGAAGCATAGCGCTCCACATGGGTCCGATTTCTGCTTCCGAGTCTGAGCTGCTGCTGTATGACCTCCTCGAGTGGCTCCTGCTGGAGCGATGACGGCGTGAGCTTTTTCGACTGCTCCTTCCCGAGGACTTCGACTGCGACGGTCCCGATCTGTATCTCTCCTTGGAGTTGCTTGTGGTTGCTGTATGGCTTTTGCTGCTATCGCCAGTTGTTTGTACAGTTGGAGGTGCTGATCCCTCTTTGGGTCTCCCGCAGGAGGTTCGATTGTTCTGAGATAGGTGCCTAGCGTCATCAGCGCCCCGGCTGGCTCAGTAGGTATGGGGACTCCTTCCGCGTCGACTGCCATAAAGGCTGGATTAGGTTTCGAGTGACCGCTGCACGATCTGCGTCTCCGAGGTTTATGAATCGTGACCTATTGCGGGGTCGTTTCTGCCTGTTGAACTCATAGATAATGCTCTGCGCCGAGCACTCGATATGCTGGCTGCTTTTTGCGTTCTTCGAGTACTGCTCGGTAGTTCTTCAACCGTATCGATTCTTGCCACTGGAAGTATTGTAAGGTCAATGCCTCTTCCGGAGTTGCGTTTGCTGGTAGCATTGTGCAGCTTTCGATTACTTTGTTCACTTTTTCCGCCATCTCTGCGGTGATGGTCAGCATGGTTGTTCCGTCAGGCATGGTGACTGTGCAAGGGTATTCTGTAGGTCGACGGCACGCTGCAGCTGTTGACGTTTCTGCTGTACTCGCGGTGTAGACCTGATAAGGTACCACCCGATCTTCTGTCTATGTGTTGTTAACGCGCATTATGGATTCGGCGTCGTCATCCAGGCTCATGTTGGAGTTGCTTTGCTTGCTGGGGTTTCTGCTGCAATCGAGTAGATCTTCGAGTGTTTGTCCAGGCTGTCTGCGTCGCAGGTGAATATCTCGTGGCTGGCACGGATTCTGGGCCGTTGAGATCGGCGAGGTATATGTTGTCATCTATGTTCTCCTCGTTCCCCGCGACGTTGTTGCAGTCGACGATGTTGTCGAGTGACTCGATTGAGTTGTTTGGGCGGTACGTAGATTCGATCTCGCTTCTTCCAAATCTTTTGCCACCTCGTCACGGAACTCTTGCGAGTTCATGGATGTTGCAGAGTCGCTTGGCGATTGGATCGGACGATCTGTGATGATGTCGCCGCAAGATGGATGGTGTTGCAGTCGAAGCGTTGTCGAGTGTCTCGAGTGTCTCCATGTCGAGTGGATCTAACAGGTCCTGCACACCATCTTTATCGACAAAGAAGTTAAATTCACCAACTGTAATATCCAAACCTGATTCGAGTCCGGCAAAGGCTTGTTGAGCCTCCATCGAGTGCGGCGTGAGCCTCCTTGGAGATTTTGGCGAGTGATCGTTTTTGAGATGATGCTAGTCGATCTTGTCGGCGAGTTGCCGTTTGCAGCGGTGATCGGCGATTTGCCGTTTGATGATGTAGTAGGCGAGTTACCTTGTGCAGATGCGATTGGCGAGTGGCCGCTTGATGATGAAACCGGCGAAACCGTGAGCCCAATACTACCAGTTCCCACAGACGGCGCCAATTGTCGAGGTGTGCCCTCGGCAAGTCCCATGGTTGCTATACCTAGGATTGATTGTGTGGTAGAGAACGCGTAGTATCGGTGGAATCGACGGCTGACAAGCTGGATTTACCCAGGTTCAGGGCCCTCGAGTGAGGTAAAACCCCTACTTCCTGCTGTCTGTATTTATGGTATGAATATGAGGGTTACAAGGGTTCGGTGAGTTGCTGATCTCGTCGAGATTTTGGTGGCTATGGATTGCTCCTCCTTGATCGATCACCCTCCCAGTCTTTGTATAGGAGACTGGGTCTCAGAAAACATAACCGACCAAGGTTACATATTATGGAAAGTCTTAACCGACTATGATTTAATCTAACTTGGGAAGTACTCTTTGTTTTGAGCCTTCCTTCATGGGCTTCGATTAGTTCTTGGCCTTCTTTGATCATCACGTGCACCAGGTACCTTCATGCTGGGTACCAGCGGAGCATAACCTCGTCACTCACCGACGACCAGTGCTCGCTCGGCAGGTCGCTCACCTTGGACCAGATCGTCCAGCTTGCGTCAAGCGTCGCGGTCAAGAAGGGCGGCATCACGCTGGTGCTCACCGACGAGGACGTGCCCGGGCTGGAGGCGTGCACCGCGTGCCAGGGAGTATACGGCAGCGGCGCGTACCCGGGCTACGCCGGGAAGATGCTCGTCGATGCCACCACCGGCGGCAGCTACAACGCTAACGGCGCCGGCGGGAAGAAGTACCTGCTCCCGGCGTTGTACGACCCCGCCACGTCCTCCTGCAACACGCTCGTGTAGTCCATTTTGCCGATCGTCGGACGTGTGGAGAGTTTTTCCCTGTGCGCTGGAAAAGTTGTATATATACGTGTAACTTTGTTGGAGGAAATGAAATTGCTTTGTTCCTTCAGATTGATTCCGGCCCAGTCCCAAGTAAAACACGATAAACAGATACTACAGCTTGTATACTTAGGAGAGGCTCTCAAAAAAAAAGTAAAACACGATATAGCTCTAGCCGTCTGGCCCATGACTACAAGGCTTGTTTGAAGCGTCGTGCCAGACGCAAACCAAGTCCAGTATTCACCACCGTTCCATCAAAAAACAAAAGTCCAGTATTAAAAAAAAAAATCTCCTGCAAAAAAAAATTATTTGCTCCGTGTAGGAGTGCTGGCTGCGCGCGTGTTTTTGTGTGTTATTACAAGTTGGAAAAAAGTATATTGTGAATTGGACGCAAGCACTCCCTCAAGTTAAAAACATCACACTTAATCCACCACAACTATTGAAAACCAGACAATTGACCTCCCAAGAGCTTGGTAAGCTGTTTTTCTGCCCCAGAGCTAGAGGTTCTCTTATCTGTAAATATATTGTTCCATGGCGGAGCTACATGGTGTTCATAATGTCGAGTGACATCGCAACAAATTAATGAACACCATGATACCATGTATGCATACATAGGTTTTGATCCAACAAATTCTAGAAATGACCTCATTAGTCTTGTGCAACTCATTTTCAGATGTTGACATCACTTGCTGCTAATGCTAACTTCCGACACTGTTAAGATGGAAAAAAAATGACCTAATTGTAAATTGTTTCCTAGGTGGCATTTCAGATGTTAAGTCTGCTTTCTTAAGGGATGTTTCAGTTATTATGCATTCTCTGAAAGGTATGCACTCCATTTAAAACCCACCTCGCGGAAGATGATGAGCGTGCTAGGCACGTATTTTGATAGATGTTGCGGTTCTAAGTTTGCATCGTAAAATGAAAAGTTTTCATCCTATACAAATAATAAGATACCATACTAGGGACAGGGAGGCAATAGGAATAGGGAAACTGGGAAGGCACCATGGCGCATGTCGTGAAGGTGTACGGGACGGCCAAGTCCTGGAACATATCCAGAGTCCTTGTGTGCCTGGAGGAGGCCGACGTCGAGTACGAGGTCGTTGCCGTCGACTTTCCTGCCGGCGAACACAAGAGCCCCGCCCACCTCGCTAGGAACGTATGTATAACACTCTCTGGCTCTAATTGCAACGAAATAGGGCTTCTATCCTGTATTATTTATCTTTTTTTACTGCGACTAATATCATTGATTACTATAGCTAGTACTAAGTGTTAGATATTTTTTTTAAGATAAAGAGTATATATTAATATCGAGAAGATACCAATTAAACACAGACTCTGCAACAACGCATTGTCCTAACGACAACACGGATGCACAGAGCTCAAAATAGAAAGAAGAATTACAAAAAAGAAAAGTCCCGCTACAGTGATTTACTCCTTATAGCAGCATGCCTAACACCACCAAAAACAACACCAGAAGTACAGCTTCTTCAAAAGCGGCGCCTCCAAGAAGGGAACAGTGTTATAGCACCGCCGCCGCCCTGATCATAGATCATAAGTTTTCACCCTGAAGAAAATCCACACTCGCAAAAGCAATGCCTTCAACAAGGTCATTGCTAGGCACAACCAATTAAGGCTAGACCTTGGGTTTTCACCCTGAAAGTTTGAACTCTAAACTTCTCCTGTGTTGTCGCCCCCACTTGCCGTTGCCGATGCTCTAAGTTACAAATCACCAAGCAAATTCCTTATCGCCACCAGGAATCGAACCACCATTACTAGTCTTCATATCTAAGACTCCATGTCCTTCTCCGCACTCTGACTTCACCGGGAAACAGAAAGGCATGTTCCCAATGGCAACAGACTGCAGAGCTTCGCGACGCTTCCTCTGAAACCAAACGGTCAGAAAAAACATGGCTGCGTCGCGACCGAATCCCACCCGATCCGACAATCTCCAGGCTTGATTGCCCAATGGAATTCGTCGACGGAGCCTTCCGGAACTTGACAATCCGGCCAGATCGAATAAACAGGTGTCAGACGGATCTTCTTCTTGGCGCTTACGGAACCTTAGAACTGCCGCCATTATTCAGCCAAACCAGCCAGCCCACACGCCGCCGGTCAAAGCAACCGAGAGGAGAACGGCGACATCTTCACCAAAACTGCATCACTCCTTGGATCAGTCCCAGCCGGCCCAGATTTGGGCCTCAGAGCCCAGATCGAACCCGCCACCTGCGTCGCCGGAGGTCTCGCTGCAGAAGGCGTCGAATCACGCCCACAACCTCTCCTTTGCTCTGCTGGAGGGCACACAACCGGCGAACCGGCCGCCTCCCCAAGCCCCAACACGCCGCGTGACGGCGGGCCTAGGCGGGAGACTGATGACCCACAAGTATAGGGGGTGTATCGAGTACTTTCGATAACTAAGAGTGTCGAACCCAACGAGGAGCAGAAGGTGTTGACAAGCAGTTTCGATGAAGGATTCACTGTAAATACTCACAGACAAGTTTTTTGGGGTTTTTGATATAGCAGATAAATAAAATACAAGTAAGTAAAATGCAGTAATAATAATTGCAGCAAGTGGCCCAATCCTTTCTACAACAAAGGACAAGCCGGTCGGTTTACTTATGATGACCAAACGTTCTTGAGGACACACGGGAATTTAGTCTAGTGCTTTCGCTTCATATAGTTGATTAGTCTTCATTGTTTTGATAAGTGTTGTGTGGGTGAACCTATGCTAATGCACCGCCCTTCCTAGGACTAATACATACTTGTGATTATACCCCAGCAAGCATCCGCAAATAGGGAAAATAATTAAGATAAATTTAACCACAGCCTTAAACTCTGAGACCCTGCTATCCCTCACGCATCGATATACCAACGGGGGTTCAGGTTGCTGTCACTCCGGCAACCCCACAATTGAAAAACGAATACACAATGCATTCCCCTATGCCCATAAAGGTGAAGTGTCATGTAGTCGACGTTCACATGACACCACTAGAAGAATAACACCACAACTTAAATATCAAACCATTAAATATTACTCAACATAATTCACTACTAACATTTAGACTTCTCCCATGTCCTCAAGAACTAAACGAACTACTCACACGACATCATATAGATCATGATCAGAGGTGATATAATGATGAATAACAATCTGGACATAAACCTTAATTCAACGGTTTCACTCAATAGCATCAACCACAAGGAGTAATTAACACCGGGAAAGTTTCCCCTATGAAATACACAAGATTCAACCCTAGATGTTACAGCGGAACGGAGTAGAGCGGTGGGGATGACGGTGTCGGCGGTGGAGACGATGGTGATGATGATCCCAATGAAGTCCAGCTCAATGACGATGACGATGGCGACGATTTCCCCCCTCCGGGAAGGAATTTCCCCGGCAGATTTCTCCCTTCCGGAGAGCTTTTCTCTCTCTGGTGTTTTCCGCCTCGTGGAGGCGGCGGAATATTTCCTCGACGCCCTGTCAGGTGTTAGGGTTTCCAGGGGTAAAGTACGCGAAGGGGCGTCGACTGAGGTGGGCCTGGGCTCCCTCCCCACATGGTGGCGCGCCAGCCTAGGGTGCCGCGCCATGGGGTGGGGAGGGCCCATGGTGGCCCACCTTGGCCTCCCCTTTTGGCTCCCTCCGGCATCTGACAAAATAGGAGCTTCTGTATAATTTTCTTCAACTGTTGACCTTCAGAAATATTGTATCCTGACGGTGCTTTTTCCAGCAGAATCCTGACTCCGGTGAATAATTCTCCAATAATTATGAAACATGCAAAATAGGTAAAATAACATAAGTATCATCTCTAAAGATGAAATATATCAATGAATAACAGTAAATTATGATATAAAATAGTGATGCAAAATGGACGTATCAACTCCCCCAAGCTTAGACCTCGCTTGTTCCCAAGCGAAAACTGAGCTCAGTAAACAAGACCACATGTTTATGGAGTGAAGTGTCGATAAATAAAATACGGACAAGAAGCATCACATCTATTAAGACACAAGTCATTTTAGATAACAACTTCCTCTCATACAACTTAACTTGAAACGAGTAAAGGGAAATCACAAATAAAAGTGCATAGAGGAAATCATAATTGGTGATGGCAAACTTTGTTCTTGGTCAGAGAACAATTAACAGATTGTACTTATCTTTCGATCAGAGTCTTTATATTAGAGCTTATATTGCAGAACTCGCATGATCAACTATAACAGTCTCCTTACAGTCATTGATAACTTTCAAAGTTGCATTCATTCAGATAAAAGACTTGTGCTAAACAAGGAAGGATAAAAGACATGATTGCAAGTAATAACATATAGATGATTGAATCACAACAGCTCAAATGATTGTTTGAGATAGAGGGGAATAGGTTTACTGACTCCACATGGAAGTAAAAGATAGACCCTTCGTAGAGGGAAGCAGGGATTAAATCATGTGCTAGAGCTTTTTATGTTTTGAAATCATATAGAGAGTATAAAAATATATGCTTGAGCTATGTATGTCGTTGTCAACGAATCGCAGTAAAGAAAACACTATCCCCTTGTCAACCAGACTTTCAAGAGTGGCTCCCATTAAGGACGTTATTTCTACCCAAGGGTAGATCATCCCTCTTTTCTTTTGTTTACACATGCATATTTATAAATTGGTATGACACTCCTCCCAACCTTTGCTTACACAAGCCATAGCTAACCGAATCCTCGGGTGCCTTCCAACAATCACATACCATGGAGGAGTGCCTATTTGATAGTTTAACATTTTGGTTTTGCTTCTCATAAATAATTGGCAAGCATGTGAAGAGAATCAAATGGTTAAAGTTATAATTAATTCGGGGCTGGGCACCCCAATTGCCAGCTCCTTTTGTAAATGGATAAGCGGATGTATATGCCACTAGTCCAATGGTGAAAGTCTGTCTCACAAGAGTGATAGAGAAACTCTACATAACCCTCATGAGCTAATAAACAGTGACACAAAATAAGGAGTAATAAGGTTTTGAATAATTTAAAGGCAGCACATGAAGTATTTACTTGGAGTGGCGCAAAATACCACATAATAGGTAGTTATGGTGGACACAAATGGCATGGGTTTTGGCTCAAGGTTTTGGATGCACGAGAAGCGTTTCCTCTCAGTACAGGTTTTTGGCTAGCAAGGCTGGGTAGCAAGCATAAGAGTTGAGGGATACAAATAAATATACATGTAGTAAAAACAATCATGCAATCTTCCTTGGAAGCACCAATAATTTTAACTTGAGAATACTAAGCTTATTAGCCAACAAGAAAGAAAGATGATGAAATAATATATCTACATGTACTTTCCTCTTTTCTACTTACAGTTTTGATTCTGAACATCGTAGAGTTGCGCTTGTAGTTTGTTGGTGGTCTCATGGAGTGAGAAGATGTCCTCCAGAGCTTTGCAGTCTCCCTCTTGTGTTCAGCCTCAAGTCCAGACACCATCCTGTTAAAGATGTCCAGTTCACGTTCCGCCATCTTCTTGTATGTAAAGACCTCCTGCTCCAGCTTCTCCATCCTGTCTTCCAGGCTTCCTTCTCCTTTAGGACCTCGGACGTCTTCCGTCTGCAACTCTCCATCTACGAGCAGCGACTCCTTGGGATGCATCTTCAGCTCGTTCATGTACGGGTTGACGACGTTCTCAAAGAAGCTGTCCTTCGGAGGCCCCGACGAAGACATGGTGGCTCTAGATCTGAAAACAATATCTGGCAGAAACAGCTCGAAACAAAACACGACGAAAAGATGATATACGGACCTCGGGGGATCCGGGGGATTATATAGCAAAAAGTTTTGCGACAAAAGGAAGGTACGGGAGAGAAACCGGGTCGGAGAAGAGCTCCGAGGTGCCCTCCCCATATGGCGGCGCGGCCAGGGGTGGGCCCGCGCCACAGTGTGGGGAGGTGCCCTCGGGCACCTTTTCCTACCCGTTTCGATCTCGTAATTTTCCATATTAAATAAAAATAACAAAAATATCAATTAGAAAGTTAAACACGAACTTTTCCTTACCAAAACTATTACCTATTCGAAAACAGACTCTGCAGTCCCATCAACTTGATTTTTAATAAAAGTTTCCAGAGTTACCACTCGAATAACATCAACGTCTTCATTATAAGAATCTCCAGAAATATAATGTTTGAGTCTTTGCCCATTCACCACTTGTGTAGCATTATCTTTCAGTGAAGCAATCTTTATTGCACCTGAACGATACACCTCCACAATGACAAAAGGTCCTTCCCATTTTGAGAGTAATTTCCCTGCAAAAAATCTGAGACGAGACCGATACAATAGAACTTTCTCACCAACATTAAACTCTCTCTTAATAATTCTTCTATCATGCCATTTCTTAACTTTCTCCTTAAAGAGTCTAGCATTTTCATAAGCTTCACTTCTCCATTCATCTAAAGAACTTAATTGGAGTAACCTCTTCTTACCGGCAAGTTTAAAATCTTTATTAAGTTCTCTCACAGCCCAATAAGCTTTGTGCTCTAATTCTAAAGGCAAGTGACAAGCTTTTCCATAAACCATTTTATAAGGAGACATACCCATAGGATTTTTATAAGCAGTTCTATAAGCCCATAAAGCATCATTTAACTTACTAGCCCAATTTTTCTAGATTTATTAACAGTCTTTTGCAAGATAGATTTAATTTCTCTATTTGATAATTCTACTTGCCCACTAGTTTGAGGATGATAAGCTGAAGCAATTCTATGATTAACACCATATTTAGCAAGGGTCTTTCTAAAACCACCATGAATAAAATGAGAACCTCCATCAGTCATAAGATATCTAGGTACTCCAAACCTAGGAAAATAATATCTAAAAGCATTTTTAAAGAGGTCTCACCATCAGCACTTTTTGTAGGTATGGCTTCTACCCATTTAGTAACATAATCAACAGCAACAAGTATATGAGTATTACCTTCTGAAGAAGGGAAAGGACCCATGAAGTCGAATCCCCAACAATCAAATGGTTCAATAACAAGAGTAATTCATAGGCATTTCATTGCGTCTAGAGATATTACCAACTCTTTGACATTCATCACAAGATAAAATAAACTTCTTGCATCTTTAAAGAGGTTGGCCAATAAAAACCTGATTGTAGAACTTTTGTGCAGTTCTATCTCCGGCGTGATGTCCTCCATAAGCACTACCATGGCATTTTCTCAATATCTTGTTGTTCATATTCGGAACACATCTTCGCATAATACCATCCACTCCTTCTTTATATAAGTGTGGGTCATCCCAAAAATAATGCCTCAAGTCATAAAAGAATTTCCTTCTTTGCTGAGCTGAAAAGGTTGGAGGCAAGTACTTGGAAACAATAAAGTTAGCATAATCAGCATACCAAGGACTATCTCGCGAGCTCACCTTTATTGCAGCCAATTGTTCATTTGGAAAACTATCATTAACAGGTATGGATCATAAGCAATATTTTCCAATCTAGACAAATTATCAGCAACAGGATTATCAGCACCTTTCCTATCTACAATATGCAAATCGAATTCTTGTAAAAGTAGCACCCATCTAATAAGCCTTGGCTTAGCATCTTTCTTTTCCATAAGGTACTTAATGCAGCATGATCAGTATGAATAGTGACTTTTGAATCAACAATATAAGGTCTAAACTTGTCACAAGCAAAAACTACAGCTAAGAACTCTTTTTCAGTAGTAGCATAATTTCTTTGAGCAGTCAAGAGTTTTACTAGCATAATGAATAACATTCAACTTCTTATCTACTCGCTGTCCAAGAACAGCACCTACAGCAAAATCACTAGCATCACACATAATTTCAAAAGGTAAATTCCAATCAGGTGGTTCAACTACAGGAGCAGTAATTAAAGCCTTTTTCAAGTTTCAAAAGCTTCCTTACAATCATCATCAAAAACAAAAGGTACATCTTTTTGAAGAAGATTAGTAAGAGGCTTTGAAATTTTAGAGAAATCTTTAATAAACCTTCTATAGAAACCAGCATGACCAAGAATACTACGAATACCTTTGACATCCCTGGGATAGGGCATTTTCTCAATTGCTTCAACTTTAGCTCTATCAACTTCAATACCTCTTTCAGAAATTTTATGTCCCAGAACAATTCCTTCATTAACCATAAAGTGGCATTTCTCCCAATTAAGAACAAGGTTAGTTTCCTCACATCTCTGCAAAACTTTATCAAGGTTTCGCAAACAGTTATCAAAAGAATTCCCATAGACGGAAAAATCGTCCATGAATACCTCTACAATCTTTTCACAAAAGCCATGAAAAATAGCAGACATGCATCTTTGAAAAGTAGCAGGAGCATTACATAAACCGAAAGGCATACGCCTATAAGCATAAGTTCCATAAGGACAAGTGAAAGTAGTTTTCTCTTGATCTTTAGCTCTAACAGCAATTTGCGAAAACCCAGAATAACCATCAAGAAAGCAAAAATGAGTATTCTTAGACAACCTTTCTAACATTTGATCAATGAAAGGTAAAGGGTAATGATCTTTCTTAGTAACTTTATTAACTTTCCGAAAATCAATGCACATTCTATATCCTACAACTACTCTTTGAGGGATGAGCTCATCATTATCATTTGGTACAACAGTAATTCCTCCTTTCTTAGGAACACAATGCACAGGACTTACCCATTTACTATCAGCAATAGGATATATAATACCAGCTTCAAGAGTTTTAATACCTCATTTCTTACCACATCCTTCATTTTAGGAATTAGACGACGTTGATGTTCAACAACAGGCTTTGCATCATCTTCCATATTGATGGCGTGTTGGCAAATAGAGGGAGAAATCCCTTTTAAATCATCAAGAGTGTATCCAATAGCTCCTCGGTGTTTCCTCAATATTTCCAATAATCTTTCTTCTTCAAAACCTGAAAGCTTAGAACTAATAATAACAGGATATGTTTTCTTATCATCAATATAAGCATATTTAAGATTATCAGGTAAAGGTTTCAAATCGAAAACAGGATCCTCCTTTGGTGGTGTGTGGTACCTAAATCTTCAACAGGTAAATTATGTTTAAGAATAGGTTGACGAAAGAAAATTTCGTCAAGCTCATTCCTTCTTCCCTAAAGACTTCACTTTCATGATCCTCCAGGTGTTGCTGCAAAGGTCATTAGGAGCAAGAGCAATAGATGCAAGCTGTTCAACTCTAAAATCCTCATTAGGCAATTCGGTTTCATAAGGAGTTTTAGCAAATTTAGAGAAATTAAACTCATAAGATTCACCAGCAAATTTAGTCAAGATTTTCTCTTTCTTACAATCTATAATAGCACCACAAGTATTCAAGAAGGTCTACCAAAAATGATAGGACAAGTTTTACTAGCAGCAGAACCAAGTACCAAAAAGTCAGCAGGATATTTAATCTTACCACATAAAACTTCCACATCTCGAACAATACCAATAGGAGAGATAGTTTCTCTATTAGCAGCCGAATAACCACATCAATCTCTTCAAGTTCACAAGAACCAATTTCATGCATAATTTCCCTGTAAAGCTCATAAGGAATAGCACTGGAACTTGCACCAATATCACATAAACCATAATAGCAATGATCACCTATTCTAACAGAAAGCACATGAACACTAGCTTTCCTAGATTTACTAGGATGTGAAACAATATTAGAAGCATCTTCACAGAAGATGATGTGCCCATCTTCTACACTTTCAGTTACAAGGTCTTTAATTATCGCTACAGCAGGTTCAACAGTTATTTGCTCATCAGGTTCTATAGGTTTCTTTGCACTTTTGTTAACCACACTAGTTATAACAGAATGTTCCTTCACTTTAGCAGGAAAAGGAATTTTTTCAATGTAAGCTTCAGGAAGGATGTGATCAACAGTATTAACTTCAATACTTTTACCTATAGGCAAATCAGTTTTATCTTTATAAGGTTCATGATATTATTAAAACTTTCTTAGGCAATTCGAAATGAGAGGCAAAAGCTTTATAAAAATTTGCAACAACTTGAGAGTCAAGACCATAAACACACTCATATTTCGAAATTTATCAGTATCCATAAAAGTTTTAATGCATTCATAATCATACTTTATACCTGACTCTCTACCTTTGTCGTTCTCCCATCCTTCAGTGTTCTCCTGAATCCGGTCAAGAAGGTCCCATTTAAACTCTTCTTTGTTGCGTGTGAATGATCCAGAACAAGTAGTATCTAGCAAGGTTTTATCTTGAAAAGAGAGTCTTGCATAGAAATTATCAATAATGACATTACCAGGAAGCTCATGAATGGGACATTTGAGCATTAATGACTTCAATCTCCCCCATACTTGGGCAATACTCTCTCCATCATGAGGCCAGAAATTATATATAAGACTGTCGAACCCAACGAGGAGCAGAAGGTGTTGACAAGCAGTTTCGATGAAGGATTCACTGTAAATACTCACAGACAAGTTTTTTGGGGTTTTTGATATAGCAGATAAATAAAATACAAGTAAGTAAAATGCAGTAACAATAATTGCAGCAAGTGGCCCAATCCTTTCTACATCAAAGGACAAACCGGTCGGTTTACTTATGATGACCAAACGTTCTTGAGGACACACGGGAATTTAGTCTAGTGCTTTCGCTTCATATAGTTGATTAATCTTCATTGTTTTGATAAGTGTTGTGTGGGTGAACCTATGCTAATGCACCGCCATTCCTAGGACTAATACATACTTGTGATTATACCCCTGCAAGCATCCGCAAATACAAGAAAGTAATTAAGATAAATCTAACCACAGCCTTAAACTCTTAGACCCTGCTATCCCTCATGCATCGATATACCAACGGGGGTTCAGGTTGCTGTCACTCCGGCAACCCCACAATTGACAACGAATACACAATGCATTCCCCTAGGCCCATAAAGGTGAAGTGTCATGTAGTCGACGTTCACATGACACCACTAGAAGAATAACACCACAACTTAAATATCAAACCATTAAATATTACTCAACATAATTCACTACTAACATTTAGACTTCTCCCATGTCCTCAAGAACTAAACGAACTACTCACAAGACATCATATAGATCATGATCAGAGGTGATATAATGATGAATAACAATCTGGACATAAACCTTAATTCAACGGTTTCACTCAATAGCATCAACCACAAGGAGTAATTAACATCGGGAAAGTTTCCCCTATGAAATACACAAGATTCAACCCTAGATGTTACAGCGGAAAGTGTGGGGATGATGGTGTCGGCGGTGGAGATGATGGTGAAGATGATCCCAATGAAGTCTAGCTCAATGACGATGATGATGGCGACGATTTCCCTCCTCCGGGAAGGAATTTCCTCGGCAGATTTCTCCCTGCCGGAGAGCTTTTCTCTCTCTGGTGTTTTCCGCCTCATGGAGGCAGCGGAATATTTCCTCGACGCTCTGTCAGGTGTTAGGGTTTCCAGGGGTAAAGTACGCGAAGGGGCGTCGACTGAGGTGGGCCTGGGCTCCCTCCCCACATGGCGGCGCGCCAGCCTAGGGGGTCGCGCCATGGGGTGGGGAGGGCCCATGGTGGCCCACCTTGGCCTCCCCTTTTGGCTCCCTCCGGCATCTGACAAAATAGGAGCTTCTGTATAATTTCCTTCAACTGTTGACCTTCAGAAATATTGTATCCTGACGGTGCTTTTTCCCGCAGAATCCCGACTCCGGTGAATAATTCTCCAATAATCATGAAACATGCAAAATAGGTAAAATAACATAAGTATCATCTCTAAATATGAAATATATCAATGAATATAAAATAGTGATGCAAAATGGACGTATCAGAGACCTAGAGCCACGGCTTGCCTCCACCGCCCATACCAGTAGTCCGGGCCAGATGCCGCCGCCTGGCCGAGGTCACCGCCCCGGCCACCACAAGCGACTATCTCCGTCAAGGCCGCCCTAGCCGCCCCGTCAGAGAAGATCGTTGCATCCACCACCCCTAGCACCTTAGGCACCTGGGGCCGCCGCCACCGCTGCTGGTGAGATTTGGGCCCCCCCGGCGGCGCCCTGGGGTGCGCCACGGGAGGGATGGGTTAGGTTTGTGTGTGTTTTTCTCTTTCCACGAACATTTGATCAGGTCCCTGTTTTGGAAGACGGTGATTTCTGTCTCTGGGTAAGAAACTTGAGGAGCCATGTTAGCAAACAAACATTTGTTCTGTTCTGGAGCAATAATTTAACTAGTTTATTTACCGACTTCGTTGTTATGCAAGCTAGACAGAGTCTAGACATACAATTTGTCATATAAACATCATGAGCAAATTTTCACCATGTCACAAGCCTCTCTCTCATCACACATATATTATTTTGTCTGCAAAAACAGTCGCGCGCAATCACCAAATATGTCTGCCACAAGTACAAATCTGACCTCCTCAAGGTAGGCGATCTCGAGGGGTCAGCAATGGTCGATGTCTGGTCGGAGGTGGAGGCGCACCAATACAATCCTGTAATGGAGGCTATTCTTATGGAGATCAGGCTTCGGCCCATTTTCGGACAACAGATCGACGAGAGGGTCATCAAGAAGAACATAGAAAAGCTGAAGAAGGTGCTGAGCATGTATGAGTCGAGGCTGTCAAGCTCCAAGTGTTGGATATATGCCCTAAGAGACAATAAATATATCTGTTTCATGATTAATGTATTATATCTTTATGCTATAACTGCTATGGTCTATAAATGTGAGATTTATAGGGAAACACATACGCACGTGTAAGGATATAATCAAACCCCATTTACCCTTTGTCCTGTCTCCTGGACAAACTCGTTAATACTGGATGGTGATGTTTTCCAGCCATGGGCAAGTGCTCTTGCCATTATTAATGGGAGCATATTGTTTAGTTAACAATATGACTGGGAAGACCCAAATATATGATATACTACAAGATCAAGTTTCGTATGAAATAGTATAGTCAAGGTTTGGTTGATTGCGTATTCCTTAGACCATGAGAATATATGGTTGTGTATACTGGAGAGGAAGCTTTGACATAGTCAAATATTACGGCCGTAACAGGGTAATAAAAAAGGCTATGATTGGGTAACCTCAAAAGTGTATTATAACCATAGTAGTTCAAGACTGGGAATCACACCTCTAAAATAATAGAGAGATACAACCAAGGATCCACTAGTACAGAACGACACATCCGATACCCCTCTATGGCAACGGCAGGAGTTAGGCGACGGAGAATCGCGACATCCCCCGCGTGCCCGCACTGGGCCGTAAAGCAGGCCCACAACAAAGGCAACGGGTGAATAGTGGAATATATGTTGGCAACGGAGGTTAGTTTGCCTCCGTTACCGATATGTGCTCATCTCACACGGACAGTTTCGCAATCTCCGTTGCCTTTAGAAGCAACCGACAGCCCGCGGCCTATAAGAACCTACTATGCCCTTCACTCTCACTCTCACTGTCTCACTTCCAACCCTAGCAGCCGCCGCACAGTCTCCTCGATCTCTCTCCACTCTCTCGCATGGCTTCCACCATCGGCGCTGGTAGATCCGGCCATCGTGGCCGCGGCCGCGGCCGCCCCACCCTCCGGGCCTTCAGGCAGCAGCAGCGTCAGCTGGTGTTGCGGGACGAGCTTGTGGAACAGGCCGCCGCCGATCTGGCCCCCGCGGGCCGGTCCCGCAGCCTTGGCGCTCGTCCGCACGGCGAAGGCTCCGGCCGCACGCGCTCATTTGGCCACCATTGCAGCTACCGTGAGATCCGCCAGGTGATGTACCCCGGCCGCCATCCGTCTTCCTCCTCCTCCTCGTCCTTGTCCTCCGACGAGGAGGAAGAGGAAGAGGAAGAGGAAGAGGAAGAGGAAGAGGAGGAGGATCGTGATCTGGAGATCGCTTGCCAACTCTCACTCGCCGATTTCGAGCGCGAGGACGCCAAGCGTCGTCAGGGCGAGGCCGATCTGGAGGCGGCGGTCCTCCTCTCCGAGGCGTCGACCCAGGTCGAACGTGCCGAGGAGGCGGTCTACCAGTCTGACCTCCGGGCCGCCATAGCCCTCTCTTTGGTCCACGGCGAGGGCAAGGCGCCGCCAGGGGAGGCCGACGCTAGCTCCGTCGCCGGCGGCGACGCTAAGCAAGCCCGCCTCGCCTAATGTAAGACCCCAGTTCAGTAGGATAGCTGTTTTCTAGTTGTAAGTAGCTAATTGTTTATCCATAGATTTGCTCTGTTTTTAGTAGGCATTGTTTACACATAGATTTTAGCTGTTTTCTAGTTGTAAGTAGCTAATTGTTTATCCATAGATTTGCTCTGTTTTTAGTAGGCATTGTTTACACATAGATTTTAGCTGTTTTCTAGTTGTAAGTAGCTAATTGTTTATCCATAGATTTGCTCTGTTTTTAGTAGGCATTGTTTACACATAGATTTTAGCTGTTTTCTAGTTGTAAGTAGCTAATTGTTTATCCATGGATTTTCTCTGTTTTTAGTAGGCATTTGCTCTGATTTTAGCTTTGTTTCTGTTATGCCGATGATTAAAATTAGGTGACACCGTGTAGTCCGGGAGTGGCGCTAGTGATCCTTGTGATATGCACAAATACACATCGATCTTGTGCATCCTACTTGGCTTGCTTGCTCCATCCCTGGAATTTGTGTGTCCAATCTACCTATATATGAGGCATTGTTTAGGCTATGTTCTAGTTGTAATTAGTTCTATATTTTCTGTAATGCCGATGAAGAAGCATATGTCTTGTGTATAGAGATGAAGGAGCTTACATTTTGATTTTTTCATCTCCTTTAGGGCGAGGAGGAAACCTGGAGACTATGCGGCGGCCGTGAAGACGTAGGAGCGGGGCTCCGTCCACTGAAGCCGGCGCCTCCAGGAGCAAGACTTTTGTGCAGTACTAAATAGGTAGAAGAAGACCACACAATGAAGCTGGGCGAAAAGGAAGGTGAAGAACCGGCGGCCGTCAAGCAGGAACCACAGGGCTCCGTCGACGGTGCAGCAGGCGTCACCGGCTTTTTTTTGTTTCCTTTAGCCCTCATTACAAACGGTAAAAAACTAATCTCCGTATCTGATGTAAAGACTAAAGGCAACGGTTATATATTATGCCCGTTGCTAAACTTATTGCAAACGATAAAAATCTCCGTTGCCATTGTGAGGCTTCACATCAGTGACAGAGGCGGGGACACGGACCCTTTCTCCGTTGCCGAAGGGGTTTTTGGCCCGTTTCCGATGTGTCGTTCTGTACTAGTGATCCACTCTAGTGTGGAAGTGTCCATTGACAAGTCTGCGCAAAGAATGTAATGATATGCAAATATCATGGGATACTTTTACATGGGTTAAAGAGTAATGGCATCATACCGGTAACAAGGATAAGGTGACACAGTAAATGAAAGTTGTCATTTACGGTAATGTCATATATCTCGCCTTGGGTATTTGATGAGTATCGTGATGGTGATAGGATAAACATGTTAATCAAGCAGGTTCAAAAGAGTGTCTTCGCATAACGGTAGCAGCTATACAGAACGTCCAGGTTCTGACACTGGCAAGTGATTGGATAGGCATTTCCAATTATAGTTACACGTTATCGAACCTGTAGGGGTCACACACTTAAGGCGTCAAGGTCAAGGTCTACAGTATACGTAGTGGTTCGGAGTAGAGAGGCAGTATCACCTAGGATGGTTTCAGGCGTGATAGAATTACATTCGGGGAATTAGATCATGAAGAAAGAAAGGTTTATAAGAAAGAAAATAATTGTCCAAGTATATTCTGTCGGCAGGGTGTCTCGGATCATATAAATATGTTTGTATGATATGTAATTAATTCTGGGAATTAATTAGAGAAAATATTTACTGATTAAATATTAATTTATTTAATTAATAGGAAATTATGAAAGGCCAGTAAAAGGTGGCTGCCACATGGGCCCACATGGCAGCCGCACCACCACATGGTGGTGGGCCAAGTCGTCGGGAGGGGAAGCTCCCCCTCCAAGCCGAACCCTAGTGGGCTTCAGCCCACAGGGGGCAAGGCGGCGACGGGAGGCCAAGACGAAGCCGGCCCGGGTGGGCCCCACCCACTCGAGGTCAGTGGCCAAGGCAGGCCCCACCCGGGGTCGGCGGCCGAGGCGGGCCCCAGTAGGGCGGCGGCCAAGGAGAGGAGGCAGTGGGGGAGGGGAGTTGGAGTTTCACTCCAACTCCACCTTCCCTAGCCGAATTGGGCAAGGGGAAGTTTCCCCTTGTCCAACTTGAGTTGGAATAGGAAAACTTTCCCCTTGTCCAAGCAACCCTACCCCTTGGAGCTCCTTTATAAACCTCACCCCCTCCTCTTTTGGGGAGACACAATAGACTTGAGATTTCTCCTCGGAGGCTCCCAAGGTTTAGATCTCATCTCTCTCCCTCTCTCCCATGTGTTGGGGTTCTCTCCACCATACGCATACCAGTAGCACTTAATCCTGGCACCGCGAAGCGCTGCTGGATCTTGACGGACATATGTGTGCGAGCTCTCGGAGGGGTGAAACGTCATAAACGTTTGACCCTCGCTCGTTTGGATCAAGAAGGCATACGAGGGAACGGCGACATTCTCACCGTCAAGCTTGACCGTGAGAATCTGTGCCTAGGGATAACTACATATAGATCGGTGCACAACACGTACCCCCATGTCAAGGCCTAGTGGGATGGCCTGAGGGCCAGACCGGCGGCAAGGAAGGTGTCTGACATACTGAATACTAGTGGACCTTAGCGCGGCAGCACCCCCCGCTAGAAGAAGGTTACGACAAGATCATTTTGGTGTCGGATTGCCTATCGGTGATACAGCGGATCAAGTCCCCCTCTGGAGATCGGTCGTTGGTTGGTATGTGTTGAGGATATCAAAAACTTTGCCACTTCTTTTTCTATTGTGACCTTTTGTAACGTTAGTCGATCGTGTAATAATTCAGCGCACTCTCTAGCTCGTAGAGCTTAACGCTATGGTAGTTGCTCCTTCCGTGATATTGCGCCGGAGTGCATCCGAGACAAATTATGTATTGACTCCTTTGATAACATGTGGGATAGTCAATACATAATTTGATAACCAAATATTTTTGAGGGAGGCGTTTTGGCTCCCGGGTGTAGATGCACCCGGTAGATTTCAAAAAAAATTCAAAATTTGAAAACTCATCAAAAAAATCTGAAAAAAATCATGCACGTACATGACCCCGGTACGCACCACCGTATTTTTTTTCGCGACGAAATACCATCGTACGCGCCCTGTACAAAAATGACAAATTTCCTGTCAGACAAGTACAGTTCAAAATTTGAAAATCTGACAGGAAATTTGTCATTTTTGTACAGGCCACATACGATGGTATTTCGTCGCGAAAAAAAATACGGTGGTGCGTACCATGGTCATGTACGTGCATGATTTTTTTCAGATTTTTTTGATGAGTTTTCAAATTTTGAATTTTTTTTGAAATATCGGGAGCATCTACACCCGGGAGCCAATGCGAATTTCCGAATATTTTTTTACATCTTTCGCTATATTACTTCTAATTTTTCACATGCTGAATTTTGAGATTCTACTATTCACTATCATTATAGACCGAGATAGGCAAACATCAAAATAACCAATGTCTTTATAACATGCCGATTTCATCAAGATGTCGCAATTTTAATGTTGGAGGTTTTATATGTTCTTTCTTGTTAGCGAGGTCAAACCATTCCATTTTTTTACCTCAGTGTTGACATCGATGTTCCTCTACGTGAGGAGCTATACCTTTTTGACCTACTTAGAACAAATATGAGTTCATAAAAAATAAAGTTTGTAAGCAAAATATTAATAATTATAGTGCCCACTCAACAATTTGCCATTTATACCGCGTGAGAAGGCCAGTATCCGGAGGTGAATATTACTCTTTGTGCAGGACTACTTCTGTTACAACGTATTATATTTTTTCTAAAAAAATCTGTCAACGTTAAGTTTGACTAAAGTTGTAGAAAAAACTATTGAAAATTAGAAAACTACATAGACATAATACTCCCTCCGTCCCAAAATATAAGGCGTCCTTAAATTTTGCTGATCAATGATGCACACATTTGACCATGATTTGTACTTATAACAACGTACAAATGAAAGAATTTCCAAAACGAATCCAGCTATACCATTTATTACTTCCTCTCTTCCAAAATATAAGACGTTTTGACAGTTCAATTTGAGATGCAAACATTTTATATTTATGAACCGAGGGAGTATATATTAGTGGTCAAATTTAAACATCAAAGATCAGCACAAAAATAGCTTGACTTATATGCTGGGACGGAAGGAGTACCGAAATACGTTTTATTATGTAGTCAGTGGTATTGATGATATTGTTGATGTTGATATTTTTTTAACTTAATTAATTGCTACATTTTGACATCAACTAAATTTATACGGCTTGTTTTAGTTAACAGAGGGAGCACTCAATTTGGCAAATTCAACAAATTTGACCTTTTTTCGAAATCATTTCACAAAATGAACTCATTGTCAAATCATTTCACGATCTAACCCTTTTGCACGACGCCCGCCCCCAGGGCGCCGTGTTCAGTTGTACAACGCCTCAGACCAAGACGTCATCGACCGTGCCACATCAGAATAGCCGGGACCCAATTTCACACAACAAGCAAAGAAAGTTCCGATCTTCTGAAATACCCGGCACAAAGAACACAGCGCGGCACGGCGAATGGAATCCAATGCCCTGTCCAGATGAGGCTGAATCCATTCCATTAAACAAGGAAAAGTGAAACGCCATGTCAGGAATTGAAGTTAAGGCCATCCCTCGCCCGTGGTCGTCGTCTCCGACAGCGCCGATACCCGACCAACCCGCATCGATCGTTATGGAGCACCATTGCCCATTAGGCACTTGCACGAGACCACGTGCCGCTGCTACAAGCGGCCGGCGTCGTACCTTGGCAGAGTCTTCAGCATGCGACGGTGCACATTGCCCGGTATGAACTGTGAAATTAGGAGTGTAGCTACGGCCGCTTGTACTCCGTGCGTTGACTGGACTGCTTTCGTTTCTGAGACACCTTTCTGATCTGCATCAAGGATCTTCTTCGACACTGCATGCCAGGCCAACCCAAAGAACTATGCACTGCATCTTTGCATGCCATTTGACCGCTAGGCTAGCCTGGTGATGGCCAGCCACCAATGGGAGAGGCTGCCGGATCATGAATTCCTGGATTATACAGATATATAGTCTTTCACCAGCGGTGCCAAGCTTTGACCAGCATCCGGCAAACCTCGCGTCCCTTGAGGAGTTACTCCGTCTCCGTGTAACGTCGTCGTCAACCTGCTGCATGCTTCGGTTCCGCTGCCATGGAGAACTAGCTTGGACCATCCATGGCTGGACCTGGACGTGAGCTGTTTTCACCGCGATGCTCTCTCATGCACTGATGCACACGCTTCCCGGTCGTCGTCTGCCACAGCTACCTGTTTGGATCTGCCAGCATTGGCATGCTCTCATGAAGCCATGGCGCTGCGATTCCCGCCGCGCGCTCCTTCGCAATCAAGCAGTGGTGGCCTTACTCATTCATTATGACACGTACGCCGGTCAGTCAAGGCCGGCGTCAAACCCGGACATGTGCCCCGAGTTGATAGCGATTGTTGTGGCGCCATTCAATTCATTTTCCCACTTATTCCTGATCACTCACAGTTTGCCCATACGATAGTTGCCATGACTTCTCTTCTGGTTTTTTTAACCTCAAAGTTTCGGGGACCAACACTCTGGCCACGTCTTCTCTTTCTGGTTTTTTTAAGGTTGGAAAACTATGACCATTGTATTGGTCGATGCACATAACGTATATTATTACTAGCTTCATTCTTAAATACAATCTTGTTTAGGAGTAGTTTTTCTGATTCGTACGTATATAGACATATATCAATGTATTGATTCACTCATTTCAGTCCCTATTTAGTGGGTAAAGAAGTGGTCAATTTTTTATAATTTATAACGGAGAGAGTATTATCATCCTGACAAAAAATATTATCTATTATCTAGGGTCGGGCAAAGCCAAATATCACAGAAAAATAAGTCGGCTATAATTTCGTTCCATCGGCCTAACCACTACCAATATTGTAAAAGAGTGAAACCAATAAAAAGTATACATGCATTTTTGGTTCAATGGAAAACTATAGGAATACCAGAAGAATATGAATTTTTTTCCTACGGTGACACAATTCATCCGTTTGGTTCATCCTTTTTGAAATGGGGCAAGATCATCTACCCACTCTATTATTTAAGAATAGGAGAACTGCCCAGTTAATTTAGAAAAAAAAGGGGTAAACATCGATACAGACTGACCACATGCGGACTAGTCACAAAACATAAAACCCTCTAACCGCACAAACGACACAACTAAAACCCGGGTCACGCAAAGACCACAAACCCTACCAGCTGTACATCTCACCGAAAGCCCAAACAAGAAAATCCTGACTAGACAGAAATCAGTTTGGTTCATAGTAATGAAGTAAAGAAAAAACACACCAAATTTTCCTTTGATCACAATTTTAGGAGTAAAACATAGAAAATTTACAGTTCACTTAGACTTTGTTTTCAAGTTACTACGCACGAAAAACATGATCCAAGAATGTAGTGACATAATAAGATTCTAATTATATTGTCTCGTGTTGTTTGACTTTAATTTGACCACCTTAATTTAGTAAAAATATATATTTTTTTGTAAACCAAAGAATTTGGTTACATAATTCTTTTTAAATTATTTGTTTTGCACAAGCATTTCTATTTGATTCTTGTGTTTCTAAAATCATGCAAACCAAGTAGGCCCAACAATTCCTAGCCTTAGACTTCAAAAAGAGACATCCACACATATTTCTTGCTATACTAACAAACGAAATACATTAGTTAATAATTTGGCCTCGAAGCATGAAAAGTGCTAGTGCCTCTCGAGTCTCGAGCACAGTGGTGTCACCTTTTTAGGAAATTTAAAACTAAATTTCCAAGCCATAAAATATCTGAAGGAAACTATACAATTACAGCTATACATTTAATTCGCCAGAAGTTTCTATTTTTTTGCATTTTAAGGTTTCTGATGTCGACATTTTTTTTGTAACTCAGGATACAATTTTTTTATCGAAATTTTCCAAGAGCGTAGAAAACATGCGCATGTACGAAAAAATATTTGATTTTTTTCAAACTCGAATTTATCATTTTTAAATTCGATCTCCACTGGAGAAAATAGGGAGCATGACACTAGAAGCCGTGCGTTTGCACCGAGGGGATCAGAGGAGTGATAGTTGCACATGTGGCAGGCAGGGGTGGTCACCACACTGTCTTATGCGAGCTCCATTCTGCAGCAGCGGCATCCCAGGCTCCCATACATATATGCCCGTGTCGTCCCATTCGTCTCCTCCCCTTTGCAGCTCTCCTCCTCATTGTCCACTGACCACCTAGCTCTTTCTTTTACCCTCCGATCCAGTGTCACCATCGCTACCCGGACATCTGCACTAGCCGGCCACCATAGCCCCAAGAAGCAGCCCAGTAGCTCTGGCCACTGTGATCAAGGAACCTACACAAAAGGCTGGCTAGAAGCATCTCTTCTTCTCAAGCTCACTCCAGGCTAGAAGCTTCTCTTCTCTTCAACATCTCAAAACTAGATATACAATTTCTGGTCGTATCGATCGAGATGGTCGGATAGCCATGAGCTCATCCCCTCTTCGAACGCTCCTTGCGGCCATGTTTCTGAGCTTCCTCCTCGGAGCTGCGACAACATGCAGCCGCACCACGCCGACCATCTCCTCTTTCCAGGTACGTTATATTGTCAAACTGGATCTCTTTCTTGCATCTCTCGGTAACACGATTGGTGATATTATCAATATTGTTCGTCCTGATGTATAGATTGGTCCGTCTAGCTCATGTGCTCTGGGTTTATCTTGTGTGTGCAGAACTTAGCGGAGGACAAGTCGCGGCTGGGGTCGACGCCGCCGAGCTGCCACAACCGGTGCAACGCCTGCAATCCGTGCAAGGCCGTCCAGGTGTCCACGACGCTCCCGGCAGGGTCTAGCGGCCGGACGACGTCGCGCATCCCCGCCGCCGACGTCCTCGACAAGGCCGCCGCCTACGCGCAGTACTCCAACTACAAGCCGCTGGGATGGAAATGCCGCTGCGCCGGCCGCCTGTTCAACCCCTAGCTAGCTGGTTCGACCTTCGATCTTTAACAGTTGCGCACTTGCGCAGCTATGCTCCAGTGTTAACTGGGACTAGAGACCAAAAACCTCTGGTCTGATAGCTCCCATTATCCCATAGCTTGATTAATCTCTCGTAGCACTTCGTAGCTAAATCCCCTTTCTTTTTGGTACGTACGGTGATTGCAACATGAATACATGATACACGCATGTACTAGGAGTGATTGGGATCGATCGAGAAGGAGCGGTAAATTATGTAGCGTAGATGTAATAATAATACTACCTAGTGGTCTCTCTCAGTCTCTGCTCATGGCAGGTTAGAGAGACAGTGCTGTATGGCCTGTGACTCGCCTCTGAAATGAATCTGAAATCCTGAGTCCAGTTTGCGCCCCACGTACGGGCTACAGTAGCGATCGATCGATCTGATTAATTAGCGCCACTGGCCGGGTCTCCGACACGTTTTCCAGGAGCGACTGAGCGGCGGCCCCTCTGCGTAATTGCGTCGTAAAAGTTCTTGCATGAGAGGAATGGAGGCTAGCGCGGGGTTTTAGCCTGAGCATCATCAGTAATCAGTACGGCTCTGATGGATCGCCATGTGTTTATTCATTGAGGTGTCTCCCTCGCGCTGGGCCGGCTTGTATGGGTGTGCACTGTGGGGTTCGCTCGCGGCGCTTTGGAAACACACCACGCGGGCGTTGCTCTTGTCGGGCGTCTCTCTCCCTGTGCCGTTGCTCAGGCAATGGCGGTGGGCACGCCCCAGTGTCCACGATGCAGATGCTCATGTCGTCTCTCTTTCTTTTTCTTCCGAATTTTAGGACGCGAGATATTTTTTTGAAACGGAGGCAACAAATTTTGTGTCTAATTCATTGGCGAAATCCGGTAAAAACCGACACAATGCCCCAGTGTCGTCATGGTACACAACCGTAGAGGGCAACCTACCCACACAAAGCACATACACGTAGTCGAGAAGAAAGACCGCCGTGGAGGTTGCCACCGAGCGCCGTCGTCATCACGACTCCATGAGCAGCAACTTCCGACTTCATCTGTGGTTCCCACCGAGGAAGCCCTAGTCGGAGTCGACATTGGAACCCATGCCAGCCCATGCGAGATAGTCGGCTCGGGCTACAGGGAGCCTTTAATTCAAGAAAAAATTAAATTGGTTTTTAAAGTTTCCAAAAATATATGAAAAGAAACCCTTGATGTACGATGTTGTATTCTACCAACATGTTAGATCTCAACTAGAAATATTTGTATTTTTGTCTGAAAAAATTGTAAAGCCTGACATTTGAAAGCAGTGATAGGTGCAAAATTTCAACTTTTTTTATTATGTTAGATTTTTTATTCTATGTAGTCCAAAATATGACTCATTTTGATATGATATTTTACATGTTGGTATAATACAACATTGTATAATATTTGGGATATCTTTCTAACTTGAAAGTATTTTTTAATTTTCAAAATAAAGGGTTGCCTAGACCTCAGACTCCATTCGTGGTTTCCGACCAAGATGGGGCATTATAAAAAAGAAACAACTCATATCTTCTATGTAGCAAACTACAGAGAAACCCACGTGAACTTTCGCAAGATGTAGCTAGTGAAATGCATGCTGAACACTCGGATAAATAAGTTGTCTCTATCACTAAACCATCTTAACCTCTGAAGCGACCAATTGTACACACAATGGTACACAATGTTGACCACAATTATTCTTTGCTGATGTGGCGAGTCCATGTCTCAGGACTCCTCTTTGGCGCATGTGGCAGCTAATTGAAGATATGATGCCCGAACTAATTCCTAACATATTGGCAGTGTGACCCATTAAATTGGTATTTTGTTTATTTAGCTCTTAATTCTCAAAATTATTTCTAAAATTTAGAACGAAAATCATATACATATTTACCAAAAGCAAAAATAATAATCATTAAAAACTATACAAGAAAGAAAGCAGAGAAATAAAAAAAAAGCAAAAAAATCACATCGGGTAAACTTATATGCAATTACAAACAATGTAAAAATAAATTAAAATTAAATGTTATTAAACATTTATATAATTAGTGACAGGTAAAGAAGAGTGAAAATAATTGGAAGAAACAAAATAATAATCATAGATCAAAATAAAAACTATGAAACGTGGAATCTGAATTGAAAATAAAAAAGTTTAATAAAAGAATAAATTTATACAGAACACTAAATGGGTTGTCAACGTGCTCTTTTGGTTCACGCCAAAAAATCAAATAGAAGATTTGTCGTGGAAGGGATCTATACTTTATCACACCTAGATCAGTCTGGGAGGGAGGAACACCACCATAGCTATGGGGGTCACCAGACCTCGGGTGGGTGGGAGGAGGAGCCATTTCTGACATTATTTTGATGGTGCTATGGTGAACTTGAAACTCTAATCATATATTGAAACTTTATTGAAAACATATCCTAGTCGTTCTCCTTTTACATGTGTTAATATCTACATATATGCACATGTTATTGCAGATTGTGTATGATGTGGCTTATTATGTCCCAACTCTTTCCGGCTCAGCCACTCTAGTTTGAGTTGTCCTAGCTTGTTGTCTGAATTGCATGATGAAAAAGTCTATAATGTCCCGATGATTATTTAGTGTTTTGACTAACTGATATTAAGTTATTTTTAGGATTATTGCCAAAAAAATCAGGAAGAAAAAATTCCACGACATCATTAAGTTTTGAATTTAATAAAATATAAATATGGTGTCATTGATGTCATTCATACATCCAATGTCACATAATACAACATTAGGACTAAGCAACTTTCGTTAACATGGACCATACTTTATGAAAAACCTACATTGTTGTTCTATTTTCGGCATCATGACAAGTCCAACGATCAGAAATAACAAAGCATGTTAGCAACAATTAAAGAAACAATTAGTATTGATCATACTCATATAAAGAGTTAAAGGATGGGGTCAATGGAGGGGGCAGTAAAGTGGCTTAGAAAACCAAGCTCATGCTCTCCGCCGATGGCCGTTCTAAATTAATTTTGGAACGAGTACAAATTAAAGTTAAATATAATTCTACCAAACTGTTATACTTGTTTAGATTTTTATTTTTATTTTTGTAGTACTGAATAGATGTTTAATATTACTTTGCTTGCATTGTAAACCACACAACCATTTTACTAAATATTAGTTACTATTGTCTTCGATATAGGTATTGTACACCATTCAAAATATATCCGAGTCCGCCTTTTTTTTATCTTTTTTGTTTTTGGAAATATTTCTAATTAATAAGATACTTAAACATAGTGAAGGGGATCCCTAACCTAACGATTCAAATACAATAATCACACTCAAAGCTTGTGTTTATATCAATACAGTTGACAAGGATATAGTACAATTAGAGCGGAACTGGATCGTCATGTGGAGCACAGCCGTGTCGCCCTTCGCGATGTTGCGGCGCACGATCCACATGAACTGATTCCCGCTCTGCGCGAGCCCCCACGCGAACTCCACCATCTGCGTGTTGGTCATGACGGTGATGCTGCCGAAGTTGACGTTCCCCTTGTCAATCCAGTTGCGCACTAATTGTGCTATATCCTTGTCAACTGTTTTGATATAAACACAACATTTGAGTGTGATTATTGTCTTTGAACCGTTAGGTTAGGGAAAATAGAACATAACACGTGTCTAGTAGGATCAACGGAAGAAATGGTCACATCTAAAAGTGACCATTAGACAGGAGAACGTCTTATATTAAAATTGTGTGAGTTGTAAGGATTGACATGCAACGGATGCACTAGAGCTATAAATGTATGAAAACTCTCCAATAGACCAAATGGAGTGTGTATCCAAGTTGCTTTCTCACGAAAATCAAGAATTTGAGTAAGCTTATCACTGGAACATACAAGACATGTTTTTAATGTAAAGATCCCCACTAGTATAAAAACAATAAGCATATCAAAAGTCTATATTCGAAATATATGCTAACATGAAGCACAAGTGTGGATAAAAGATACTACCTCGGATCCAAAATAAACGTCTCCAGAATTGAACTACCCACGTACAGTTAAACATTATAACCCACGTTTTCTGGATCGAGGAAGTGGTAGTTTGCCCCCATTTCACTATTTTCTCTATTTTTGTTCAGCCTCCATGGCTCATTTTTATTTTTCCTTTTTTATTCCCCGTTTATTTTATTCTTGGTGGTCTTCATGGCTCTCTTTTTAGCCTCATGGGTAGGGACAACACTCTATAAACTATCACACTTATAATACTCAGAAATCAACTAATTATTAACATCATGAATACAAATGAATGCCTCTGGCGGTGTAGCATATGCAAGACACCGTAAAGCAGCTTGCATCTATGAATGGATGAGAATCCAAAATGTCTATACAGTCTTTCTTCAGCTCGAAATAATTATTATAATCTCAAACACAATACACAATGTGCATGAACATTTTCCTCTGCATACTAAAGCGTTGGCGAAAATCACTATCATTGTCTGCAAAACATAATCACGAAAAAAGCAGCACATGACCCATTGTCCTATAACGACTCTTGTTTGCTAGTTGTCCAGTTCTCGATCTCCTGCGTTTGGGACTGCATCCAGCTCCACGTGTGCAGTTAAAAGAACAATGCGAACCATCTAATTATATTCTTTATCGTCTACAAGCTTGGCTTCCTCATCCATCGTTTAGTGAAACATAATTTAATCTTCGCTATCCATAGCCTATTTACTAATAATAAATGAACAATGAAGCTATGCAAAAATCAAAGAATGAAATTAATTTTTTGCCAAATAGCCAAACATTTTGCAAGCGGGCAGGAGGGAGAAATTGGTAGGGCTGACCTGATGAGTTGTGGCGGCGTGTAATTGGGGGGTTGCGGTGAGTGACTCGAAGAACTGCGTGATGGCTGCGATGACAAGGGGTTGTGGCGATGTCCAAGACAAGCAAGGACGACGGTAGTGCTGTGAATCGTTGGTTATAGGAAACTGGAGAACGGGGTGTGGGTGCTCCGTGTATATGAGTGAGACGTGCCTGTCCGATGGCTTATCCTATTGTTGTATGCCACCGCCTAGACTGCCCCCATATTTGGAGAACCGTTCAAGGGTGCCGGACAAAAAATAGGTTAGGTCAGACTTATAGGGGTGGTGTTGTGACTGATTTTTCTGTTCGACACCCATGTTTTAAGATTTTGATGGTTAGTTTGGCCGTGTCGGTGTGCCCGTGCAGATGCTCTATCTATCGCAATGGAGATATCTTCTAGTTTTGGTAAGGTGCAACTCGCGGACCAACTCGTCGATGAATGATCTATTATATACTAAAAGCAAAATGAGTTAGTTTTCGAGACATTAGGTTGATCCACATCATCCTAATTATTTTGGACGGTTAGATCTAAAACGTGTGGTTAGAATTTAATGAAAGTTATTATTTTCGTAAGTTCCGGTTGACACGTTATATATTCATCCGCCATAACAAATAAGTCACGATATGCCCACTATTGGTGTACAAATTTTCAACGAGATAGGTAGGGATAGAGTCCGTGTCATATCAACCTCCAAAAAAAAAACTAGGTGTACATGCTAGAGATGCCCAAGCATTTGGCGCCTGAAACACAGCGGTCGCAGGCTTACAACGGCCACACGGCCACGAGCTACAACATGCAAGCCATGTACGACGCATTAATATATCCTAACCTAGGACCAACCATTAAAATAGTGAAATGGTTAGACAAGTCATGTATTACAGCATTAGGAGGGCATAATGCAGCGTGTAATCATGATTCACTTAATTACTGGTAAATTACTACTTTGGGTATTGAACTTCAGGAGAGTTCGTGGTGAGAATTGGAACGCTGAATGATTCAGCTGTTCATGCGTCTTGGCGTGAAGTGTGATCAGATTTTTTTTTTGAAAGTTCTATATCGATGTAAGAAAAGAAGTCCTAGAATAATAAATGTCAACAACGCTCTGGTACATATTAAGGCATACAAAAAATTGATTAGTCATATCGAAGATCGGTAGAAATTACCACGTGAATTGATCATGATTTTTTTTTTTTCAATCCACTCTAAGTTTGAAGAAGATAATTTTTTTTTTGAAACTATATGTTGCATGGTACGAACAATCCACACGTCTGAAAATCACATATATAAAATTGCGGGAAATTGTCACATATTCCAGGACATATTAGGTAAGCGACAAGAATAAGTACCTACACAAATTACAATGAATATTTGTACATTTAGAGTTTTGAAGAACATATTTATATTAAAATTTCTAAGAATAAAACTTGCATGCTGGGGACAATCCATAAGTCTGAACATCACATACATAAAATTGCGTGGAATCGTCACATATTAAAGAACATATTAGGTAAGCAAGCGGAATAAATGCCTCCACATTTTACAATGACTATTTGTACATTTAGTTGATATACCATTTAACTAGGATAATTTGTTTTATTTCACTACTTTACGAAGTAATATTACATTGCAATTCTAATCAAAGAACATCAAAAAATCATTTCTCCGTTGGGAAAATAATAACCTAAAAGGCGTAGTTTGGTCATTGCTTACAAGTGGATCCTAATGAATTTATGGACCACAACATATATTTTTCTTAATTTTACACTAACATGAGTAAGTGATAACCTCGCATATCAATAGAAAATTATATAGCAACGACGGTGATGCCCTCGCATTTGCGAGGGCCGCCCTGCTAGTTGTGTAAAAACAACGAGAGTTAATCCAACCAATCGAATCCAACTCCAGTGCTATTTCTCCAAGAAGTAAACGACAAAGATTGCATGAAAGTATTGTATGTACAGATGTACTACTTACCGGTAGCAGTGAAATGAATCTTTCAGTCCAAGTCAATGAATTCAGTCAGAGTACTATACCGTCGTGCAGAAAATGATTTTGCCTCCTGATTTCGATTCTTATTTTTCTAAATAAAAATATATTAAAAGTTTCGGAAAAACTCAGAAACAAACAAAGCATGTTCTCGATGATATATATACTACTAAAGAGCAAAATTCTAATATAAAATACAATACGTTTTCAACTATACAAAAATGACAACAACTGGAAATTTTAAACTACAAATTGTTTACTCTATTTATTAGATATGTACATTAGTCATTTAGGTGTAGTTCAAAGTAAAGTATTTTTTACAGAGCTAAAGTATTTTGCACTGAGATATTACACACTCGTAAGATATATCATTCAGAAATTGCATTTATTAGATTTTTATTTTTTTAAGATACTTTTGCTTTTAAAAGAACAAGATAATGGAATCTCGATAGTACCAAGTATTTCCACTCCTATACGCGTTTTTCCTTTCTCGAGTGTTATAAGAGGATCTCCAACTTTACCCGCGAAACGGGTCCTAAATCCCCAATGGGGTCCGGACCTCAATTTTCCGAGCTGAGCTCGAGTATGTCCCGCAACTCTCAGAGACCCACCAATGGGTGTTAGCAAGTTGTGTGTTTACGATTCCTCGAATTTTCAGAACCAAATTCAAAATATACACATAGAAAAAAAGATAAATCTAACATGAATAGTGTCGTGAAAAACAGAGAGTGACGCTATTCACATAGCAATTTCTCTTTTTTTGTTTCTATCTATGTATTTTGTATTTAGTTCGTAATGTTTTAGACTAGCCATAGTGGGGAGTATCATATATTGGTATCATGCATATGAAACATATTTGTGGTATCATATATACTATAGCATTAATTAGGTTGTAGACTCATCATGTTTTGGATTGCGTCATGTTACGGTATGTACCTATGATACCACCATCGTCTCTTTCATCATTGATTACGGTGTCACGTCATATTTTTTCCAACATGGCATGCATAATACTAGCTATGATACCACCACTATGGCTAGTCTGTTTTTTCCGAGAACCAGCAAGAGATCTGCTCGTTTCTATATTAAGCAAACAGGGAAGCCATTACAATCGGTGTTACAGCCACGGCAACGAAGCCAGGCAGGCAACATTCACGCCACAGGTCACGCCTTCGAGGGTGTGGCTCCTACGAACGCACGCAGGACTACTCTTAGAGAATGTGAACACACATCTTGAGAGTGCCCATCATGTTTTAAGAATTTCTTGACACCTTAATTTTTTTGAGGACGATACCACGATATCATTTAACATCTGGGATCACTATATATTTTCCCCTGGTTGAGATGCTCTAATGGCACAAGCAAACCACTTCATGTTTGTTCTACACAACCACACTGATGAGTCAGAGCACGTCACTCTCGAACGACACAAAACAAGTATGATACTCTAATCATGATGGAAAACTAGATCGATCTTTCTAGTTCTTGGGCAGGAGCACGTCGCGGACCAGCTCGTCGAAGTTGCGGTGGGACGAGCCGCCGGGCAAGGCCGCCTTGACCGCGCTCTCCTTCCACTCCCCCGCCCTTTTCCTCAATGCCTTCCCCTTCTCCCCCTCCATGATCTCCTCAATGAGCCGCGCCACGGCGTCGCGCTGTACGTTGCTGTCGATCTCCATGCCGACGCCCCACTGCTCGCACTGGTACCTGCAGTTGGTCTGCTGATCAGCGAAGAACGGCCAGCTGATCACCGGCACGCCGCCGCACATGCTCTCCAGCGTCGAGTTCCACCCGCTGTGCGTCAGGAAGGCGCCCACGGCGGGGTGCTCCAGCACCTCCTGCTGCGGGCACCAGGCCGCCATCAGCCCGCGGCTCGCCGTCTCGGCCAAGAACTCCTCGGGCAGCACCGCCGCGTCGCCCTTCACGAGGTCACGGCGCACGATCCACATGAACTGCTTGCCGCTCTGCGCCAGGCCCCACGCGAACTCCACCATCTGCGCGTTGGTCATCACGGTGATGCTTCCGAAGTTGACGTACACCACGGAGCCGGGCTCCCTGCCGTCGAGCCACTCCAGGCACTCGTCCTGCTCCTTCCACAGGCTGAGGTTGATGGCGGAGCGCGCCGTGGGCGGCTCCTCGTGCGCCAGGAGAGGGAGAGGGCCGAGCGTATACACCTTGGGGAGGCCCATCGCCTCCATGGCCTTTACCGCCTCGCCCTCCAGCTCGTCGAGGCTGTTGAGGATCACGGCCGACGCGCCCGCCGAGCGCTCTGTTTCTCTCAGAACGTAGTGCACCATGTACTCGTCCGGGTCCGTGGTGCGGAAGAAGGTCGGGAAGTCCCTCAGCCGCATGCCCCTAAGCCCGGGCACGTCCTCCACCGGCGTCTCAAGGTATCCGTTCGTCAGCTGCGCGGCATCTGTACGTGTAAAGACAGATATAAGATACGAGCTTCAGCATGCAGCTGTCCATGGCAGAGTGTGTACGTGTTTGAGACGCAACGGTCGCCGCCGGGCGAGCAGAAATGCGTGACGAGCGCACTAACGGATGAAGAATTACTATGTTCGTACCTTTCAGTGGGGCGAGGCCACGTTTCAGGAGGAGGCGATAGTGGCGGTAGCCGAGGTAGCTGATGGCGCTGGCGGTCCAGAGCTGGACGTAGGGGAGGCCGAGCTCCTTGACGGCCTCCATGCAGAACCCCATGACGACGTCGGAGATGACGCAGGTGACGGGCGGGTGTGCCGTACTGCCGTTGAGCTCGGCGAGGAGGCGGCGGAAGGGGTCGAGGCAGGTCTCCGTGGTGGACTTGCAGAGCGACGGGATGTCCTGCGTGACGTCGTCGTCGTCGGACGACGGCATGCCGTCGGGGATCGTGGCGTAGCGGAATCCGGGTACGCCGGCGACCGTGGCGGGGCCGCGGGACCGGACGAGGCGGGCGTGGTTGTACTCGGTGTTGACGAAGGTGACGTCGAAGCCCCGGGCGTGGAGCAGCTTGGCGACGTTGAGCATCGGCGTGATGTGCCCCTGCGCCGGGTACGGCAGGCACACCGCGTGAGGCTTCTCCGCCGCCGCTCCCATCGAACCCATTTCTGCAGGCAGCTTCTTCTTACTCGACTCCGTGTGCTCCGAGGCGATCAAGCTCGATGGATCGATGGAGATAATGGTTGGCTTTCTGTCTCCACTCTGCTTGTGGCACTTGCTTCGTTCTGTAGCTTGGTTGGTTAAGTGGGATCTGTCTGACTTGCCTATCCAGGCAATGGCTGCTTGTATTTATAGGCACGGCTTACTACGACTGCGAGAAACGCCATTTTAATTGTTATTTGTATGACTAACGCAAGTGATGACGTCTTAGGATTAGTGGGTATATTGTTTGTTTATGGGTTCATCTCCTTCGAGGATGGAGCCGTATAGGTCAAAGCTCCACAGAAAGCAGCCGGGGCGTGTGATCACTTGCAGGTCAGCATGAGGTCGGTCGGCGCGCAACGGCGCCGCACGGACGACAGTAACGACGATCTGGCAGCCGGTCCGGTGATACAGGGCCCGGGACCTTTTGATGCATGCATGGCCTGCTGCTCCGGCCATGTGCTATGCGACTATGCGAGCGCCATGAAATTGCCATTGATTGCTCATCTGACACGGCAACGTTAAACGATTGGTGCAAATACCAAACTAAAGTTTTTTTTTTATAGAAATGGGGATGTCCCGGCCACTGCATCGAGTGATGCACACAGTCATTTATTGAAATTATCCAAATATCACCTTATTACAACTCAAATGCCGCATAAAGTTGGGACATGTATCAACCAACGAAATAATAACATAGTATAAACTACCGAAGTCGTCTAATATGTTGCCACGTATATCGGGAGAAAAACTCCGGTGCCACCAACAGGAGTCGCGCGCATCCAGTAACCATAAGCTCCTGCTGGTCCGAAGGAAGCAGCGTAGCCCATAGCTAGATCCAGTATGTAGGCATATTGATAACCTGTAAGACATGAAAATTGGTTTTTCTGTTAAAAACGATATCATTCCTACAATTCCATATAGACCAACATATAGCTGAAACGCCGATACGAATTCTAGCTTTGGTCTTTTTATCTACCCCGTTCAACCAATTCCCAAACATATTAGAAACATTGGAAGGAGGAGGTATATTGTAGGTGCAGAAAACCACCCGCCATATTAGTCTAGCAAAAGGACATGTAATGAACAAATGATCAACAGACTCCTCACATCCGCAAAACGAACATTTTGTACATCCATGACAATTCCTTTTGACTAAGTTATCTTTAGTGAGCAAGACTTTTATATTTAGGAACCACATAATTTTTTTGATTTTTAGGGGAATCTTTAACTTCCACAAGTATTTACGCAAAAAAGGAGTATGGCCATTCATCAGGTCCTCATACATCGATTTCACCGTGAATACCCCATTTGTGGTAAGTTTCCACACAAAAGTATATGTACCCTCAGTCAGGTTAATATCCATTAATCTGAGGCATAGGTGAGCCCACGCTTCCCACCTATTTCCAATAAGAGCCCTCCTAAAAGGTATGTTAATAGGAGGCGCCCCCCTAAACACATCATGGACCAGCACATTCTTTTGATGCGCAATGCTGTATAGAGTTGGATATTGTTGCTGTAATGGTGTATCCCCTAGCCAGGTGTCCTCCCAAAACCTAATATTCTTACCATTGTTAACTTTGAAAACACCTCGACTAAAGAACTCCTCTTTAATTCGCATGAGACCTTTCTGAAAGAGCATGAATTGCTCTTACTCGTGTTTTGGTGATGTTGACAATACAACATGTGCCTCTAACCCCTTGTTTAAGTGTGATCAGGTTTATGCAAACATTGCCATTGATCTCGCATCAAGAAAAGGAAGAAATCGAGTGTTTACTGTCCTTGGGCGGTAGTACCGCCCCTTCGGGCGGTAGTACCGCTGTGCCATCCTGGTTTACAGGGGCGCGGCAGTACCGCTCTCAGTGCCGCTGAAATGGGGTTCGGGCGCCCATGTGCGGCAGTACCAGCGGTACTACGGGCGGTAGTACCGCTGGCTCATGGTGGTCAGCGTTGGTTTGACCACCACGGCGGCAGTACCGCTCGCAGTACCGCCAAATGGAGCTTCAGATGGCCATGTGCGGTACTACCGGCGACTTGGGCGGTAGTACCGCTCAGTAAGTTCCAAATGCACAGTCAGCGTGCAGCTTTGACCACAGCGCAGAAGGCGCCAGCGGTAGTACCACCGCTGGCTCGGGAAAAAGGGCTCCAACGGCCAGAAATTGGAAGGGCTATATAATGCCCTTCACCTACCTCTTGCTTGGAGCTCGCCTCTACAAGAAAAACACCATTGTTGCAAGCTCAAGATTTCTTAGATCTCCCAATCCCTCCACCCAAACTCACTCATACTTGGAGGATTGAAGGAGAAGGCCCGGATCTACTACTTCACCAAAGCGTTCTTCATTTCCCCTTCATTCACTTGAGGGATTCGAGCCTAGGGTTTCCACTAGGAAAACCTAGGCATCTTGTTGTTCTCACTTGCTTGTTACTTTTGTGTAGCAGGTGTTGTTGGTGATTGAGAGCCCCCAATCCTTTTGTGGGTTGAGCCTCAAGTTGTTGTAACGAGCTTTTGTGCTCCGGATTCCGCTTTGGAGGATTCCGATAAAGAAAGGTGGACCGAGCTTTTGTGCGAGGTTCATCGGAGAATAGGGTGAAGCCTTTTGTGGCATCTTGAGTTTGAAGCTCACACCCCTCCAACGAGACGTACTCCCCTAAAAAGGAGGAACTCGGGAATACATTCTTGTCTCCGCGTGCTTTCCTATCGGTTAATCCTTTCTAGTTATTTACTACTTGTATCTTATCTTGTTTAGACTTAACTTGTCATATAGGTAAATTCACCATAGTTGCATATCTAGAGAATTTACCTTTTAGTCAAGCCTTAATCGAAAAAGAATTAAAAATTGGAGTAGCACCTATTCACCCCCCCCCCTCTAGGTGGCCATACGATCCTTTCAATTGGTATCAGAGCCTCGGCTCTTTATTCGGGCTTAACCGCCTAAGAGAAATATGGCCCTCGACGAACATGGGAATGAGATACCCGATGACACCATCGTTCCCACTTCTGTTTCCGTGGAGGACTTCACTTCCTTGAAGTCCTCTATGGATACTCAAATGGGAGAGTTGCGCAAAATGTTAGAGCAACTCATGGTGGCAAAGGGTATCGACTCCTCCCTAACTCCGGAGGCTCCTCCTAAGGAGAAGCCCTCGGATGTAAGTGTCGAAGAGAAAGCGGGGGTGAACTCAAATAAAAATGAATCCTCACCTAAAACACCTAATGGGAAGGGAGAGCATGCTAGAGTTCCTTTTGCATACTCTCCCGACCTACCCGTGCCTCATCCTCCTATTCACTTAAGAGGAGCTCCACCTAGTCTTAATGCATCTTCCTTTACCCGTTGGCAATCTTCTATGAAATCTCACTTGAAAAGTGGTTGCATAGGTCTTTGGAAGATCATTGTTGATGGATTCAAGCCGGTGGATGAAAATGACTTGACAAGGAAAGAAGAAGTTGAAGCTCAACTAAATTCCACCGCTCTTGATGTGATCCGTGTTGCCGTGGGTGAAAAGAACATCCATCACATTGAAGATTGCACCACCGCCAAGGAAGCATGGAACAATCTCACGGAGGTGTTTGTTGGAAATGAGAGCATGAGAAGAAATAGATATGAAGCCATGAGCAATCAAATTGAAGGCTTCTACAAGAAAGATGATGAAACTCATGAGGAGATGTATCAAAGGCTCAAGGCTCTTGCTACCGCATTTAGAGACCTTGGTGCTAAACATGTGGATGATACTTACATCAAGAGGAAGTATGTGAATGCCCTCATGCCGTTTGAAGAGAACGACTTGAATAGTCTCCAAGGGAAGCACAACTATGACCTCTTGACCTCAAATGAAGTCATGCAAGAGATGCAATCTTACAAGGTCCGAGCTCAAATTGCTAGAGACTCTCGTGCCCGAGCTCTTGGAATGGCCCAAAGTTCCTCACTTGCTTTGAAGGCCAAGGTTGTGGAACTAGATGAAGACCAAGATCATGAAGAGGGAAGTTACTTGGCACCCGAGGAACTCAAGGGTGCTCATAGAGATTATGTGGCTCTCATGGCGAAGGACTTTTGGAAAAATCCATCTAAAGCTAAAGCTTATGTGGATAAAAAGCATAAAGCAAGAGGCTACAAGGAAGGCAACCCAAAAATGAAGACTTGCTTCAATTGTCAAGATCAATTCCACTATGTTGCCCAATGCCCTTACAAGAACCGTGAAGAACATGGAGGAAGACTCATTCGCAAGGAAGCGTCAAGTTCTTCTCCCACGAAGCCTTACTTCAAGAAGTTCAATCCCAACAAGAAGCTACCTTCCAAGGTGTTGGTGGTGAGAGAGGAATATATGTCCGGGGATGAGAGTGATGAAGAAGAAACAACCACAAGTGAAGTGGCCGCTTTAGCCATTGCTTCATCGACAACCCCTTCTCTCTTTGAATCCCCCAATGATAATGTCACCACCAAATCCGCTACGTGTCTCATGGCCAAGCTCTCCGAGGTATCACCTTCCCTTCCTCCTAAGACTATGAATGAAATGCATGAATTTATGAGTCTTAGAGTTAAGGAAGAAAATGTTGCTTTGGATTTCTTGATGACTAACTTGCAAGGTGAAAGCAAGATTCGGCTTGAGATTCTTATGAGTCAATATGGCATCGCACAAGATCTCCTTAAAGAAAAGGGGAGACTAGAAAGAGAATATGCTAATGAGATCGCTTCCCTTACCGAGGCGATTGAGGAAGAGCATGAACTTCGAGTTTCTCTTGAGGAGAAGCTTGAGAATCTTGATGAATCTCAAAATGAAACTCTTTCTAAGATCATTAAAGAACGTGACCATGCTATTGCTAAATACAATGTTTTAGAGAAACAAAAGGTCGTATTTGGTGTTGGTCATAATAGACTAGCCGATGAGTTAGGGTCGCTCACCAAGGCTCACAAGGCCTTGGAGAGTGAACACTCTATTCTCACCAAGTCTTTTGAACAACTTCAAATACAATCTACTAAAATTGATGAACCTAGCTCCTCTACTTGCTCTTGTGATCATGCAAATATCATTGAGGAAAATGCTAGGTTGAAGAATGAACTTGCCAAGGCCTCTAGCCCTCAAGGTGAGAAACCTCTTTATGAGCTCTTGCAAGCGCAAAAGCCTCACATAGGGAAAGAGGGTCTTGGTTATGTTGCCAAGAAGAAGAAGAAGAACACGAACAAGAAGAATGCCAAGCCCGCACAAGCAAAAGAGACTACCATTGCGAGTGGTGATGCCACAAGGGGCAATGCCACTCACAATGACTTTGCGGGAAAATACAACCCTTCATATGTTCTTATGAAATCTATAGATGGTTGTGTTTTTGCTAAATATGTTGGCACTTCATATGGAGATGATTATCACTATGCTATTTGGGTTCCAAAGACCCTTGTGACTAACAAAAGAGGACCCATTTCACAATGGGTACCTAAAACAAAGACTTGATTCTTTGTAGGACTTTTCTTCCGGTGGATCTTCATGGCTCATTGATAGTGGGTGCTCTTCTCACATGACCGGAAGCAAAGAAGTAGTAAAGGGCCTATTGAATCAATTACTCACATTTTCTCATGTCACCGTCGGGAATAATGCAAGACTTAAGGTATTGGGATATGGCAATGTAGTGATCACTCCGGAGTTATCCATTGAGAAGGTCCTACTTGTTGAATCTCTCTCATATAATTTACTTTCCGTTGGTCAATTATGCAATGTCGGTTACACCGTTATCTTTAATAAACACCACGTGACCATCCTTTTCACTCAAACTCTTAAAGTAGCCTTTGTTGGATTTCGTGTAAACGGTTTGTATGTGGTCGATTTCTCGAAAGAGACCACTCAAATCGCCACGTGTCTAATGGCTAAATCCGACAAGGGTTGGCTTTGGCATCGCCGGCTAGGCCATGTCGGTATGAGAAATTTGCAAACTCTTGTGAAGGGTGGACACGTGGTAGGACTAACCGATGTTAATTTTTCCAAAGATCGTCCTTGTAGTGCTTGCATAGCCGGAAAGATGCATGAAAAGAATCATCCCAAGAAGAGCATTATCTCCACCGAGAGGCCTTTGGAGCTCCTTCATATGGATCTCTTTGGGCCTCCCACATATGATAGTCTTGGTGGCAAGAAATATTGTTTGGTGATTGTGGATGATTATACAAGATATTGTTGGACTTTCTACCTCAAGAGGAAGAGTGAAACTCAAAAAGTATTCATTGACTTTGCAACCTTAGTTCAACGCCAATATGACTCCAAGATTTTGGCAATAAGAAGTGACAATGGTACGGAGTTCAAGAATTACACTATGGATGATTTCCTAAGTGGGGAAGGCATACAACACCAATATTCCGCTGCTTATACTCCCCAACAAAATGGTGTCGCCGAAAGGAAGAACCGCACTCTTATTGATATGGCAAGAACTATGTTGGCCGAATTTCATTCCCCATATAACTTTTGGGCCGAAGCCATCAATACCGCTTGCCACTACTCCAACCGGCTCTTCTTTCGTCCTCTCATGAAAAAGACACCATATGAACTCCTTATCGGTAAAAAGCCAAATGTCTCTTACTTTCGCGTATTTGGATGCAAATGCCATGTTTACATTAAAGGTTGCCCAATTGCTAAATTTGAATCTAGAACTTTTGATGGTATTTTTGTTGGATATGCCGCAAACTCCCATACTTATAGGGTCTACAACATATCCACCGGATGTGTTGAAGAATCTATGAATGTGGAGTTTGTCGAGGATAATGGCTCCCAAGCGGAGCATATTGATCATGATAATGTAGGTGATGTACCTCCACCTCAAGCCATAAGAACTATGGGCATAGGGGAACTTATTCCTATTGAAGAACCTATTATGGACACTCAAGAAGAAGGAACAAGTTCTACTCAAGTTGAACCATCCACCTCAACCATTGATCAACAAGCTATACAAGAACAAGATCATGATAGTCATCCACATGAGCAAGATAATGGTCAAGACCCACCCAACTCTAGTGGAGAACAAGAACATGATGAACCCCCATCTCCAAGAACTCCACTTCGGGTTGACCATGAACAAGATGAAGGAAATGATGAAGATGTTCGTGTTGGTGAAACAATTGGTCAAGCCATAGAACGCCGAGTCATTCGGCGTGCATCAACATTGGATCATCTCCAACACTACAAAGAAAATATCCTTGGGAGTATTCGTAAGGGTGTGTCCACACGTAATCAATTAACTAACTTTTGTGGTCATGTCTCTTGTTTGTCTAGCTTAGAACCTCTCAAGGTATATGATGCTCTTGAAGACATGGATTGGGTTGCGGCCATGCATGAAGAATTGAACAACTTCGAGCGCAACAAAGTATGGTCATTAGTTGAAAGACCCAAAGACACATCACATAATGTCATTGGAACAAAGTGGATATTCAAGAACAAGCAAGACTCACATGGTCAAGTCATTCGCAACAAAGCAAGATTGGTTGCACAAGGCTACACCCAAATCGAAGGAGTCGACTACGGTGAAACTTATGCCCCCGTTGCTAGACTTGAATCTATTCGTTTATTGATTGCCTATGCATCTACTCATAACATTACCTTATATCAAATGGATGTTAAAAGTGCTTTTCTAAATGGTCCACTAAGTGAATTAGTGTATGTGAAACAACCTCCGGGTTTTGAAGACCCTAAATTTCCTAACCATGTCTACTTACTACATAAGGCCCTTTATGGGCTCAAGCAAGCTCCACGTGCTTGGTATGATCATCTCAAGGAGTTCTTAGTAGACCATGGTTTTGAGATTGGGGTAATCGATCCCACCTTTTTCACAAAAAGGATAAATGGAGAGCTTTTCGTATGCCAAATATATGTTGATGATATTATCTTTGGTTCTACTAACCATGAATTTAGTGATCAATTCTCTAAGCTAATGACCAAGGAATTTGAGATGTCCATGATGGGAGAATTGAAGTATTTTCTTGGCTTTGAAATCCACCAATATAGTGAAGGAACATTCTTATGTCAAGCCAAGTATATTCAAGACATGCTCAAGAAATTTGATATGAACAACGCCAAGCCATATAAGTTTCCCATGGACTCTAAGGCGGATCTACACTTAGATCCGAAGGGTAAGGAAGTTGATCCCAAGCTTTATCGTTCTATGATTGGATCTTTACTTTACCTTTGTGCATCTAGACCGGATATTATGTTTAGTGTGGGTATGTGTGCAAGATTCCAATCAAGTCCTAAGGAAAGTCATGAAACCGCGGTTAAAAGGATTCTAAGATACTTGATAGATACTCCTAACTATGGTCTTTGGTACCCCCATGGGACAAGCTTTGATCTTGTAGGTTATTCGGATGCGGATTGGGCGGGTTGCAAAATGGATAGAAAATCAACTTCGGGTACTTGCCAATTCCTTGGTAGGTCTCTTGTGAGTTGGTCTTCCAAGAAACAAAATTGTGTGGCCTCGTCCTCCACCGAAGCCGAATACATTGCCGCCGGAAGTTGTTGTGCACAATTATTATGGATGAGGCAAATTTTAAAGGATTATGGTGTCATTTGTGACAAAGTGCCTCTTTTATGTGACAATGAAAGTGCCATCAAAATTGCTCACAATCCGGTACTTCATGGGAAGACCAAGCATATTGAGATCCGGTATCATTTTATACGAGATCATGTTGAGAAGGGTGATATTGCAATCGAGTATGTCAACACCAAGCATCAACTCGCCGATATGTTCACAAAGCCTCTTGGTGAAGCAAGATTCAAGGAGTTGAGAGGAGAACTAAATGTGGTGGACATAAGCAATTGGACTTAGTGGATTTCTTGCATACCTACCCATATTAGACAATAGTAATTTGGTTTAGGTGTAGGCATGGACATAGGGGAAGTGCGGTCCTAATACATTGGGCTATCCCTTCCCCCATTATGCCGATAGTAAGAACTCATTTGCATCTCTATATTCGTTCTATGAATTGTGAGCTTAAATGAAGAGTAGTGGCGGTGAACCCAAGATATATCTTCGCGGTGTCACACCACATACACTCTTACATGGTGGCCTAGGCCACCGCCCTCCTCCTTATGAGGAGTTGATCTTATTTGGCTCTTATTTGGGTATTTTAGACCTTTTTGCTTTGGGAGAGTGCTCAAATTTGGCCTTTCGTGTCGATTCTTGCATTTTTGGGTAAACTCTCTCTCTCCAGTTTCGAGTTCTATCCTAAGCCTCAACTTTATCCTAAGCCACTCAGTCTCAAATACCTTTTATTTCATGCTCTCGACAAAGTTGTTGGTCGGAACCGGTGACAAATCCTTTTTACGGCTTCAATTTGAGCCATAAAAAGTTTTTGCCCCCTGGCACCGGTACTACCGGCCCATGGAGCGGTACTACCGCTGGCTCGGGTGCCTCTGCCCCTGCCAGCGCGTGGGACCGCTGCCCGGGCCGCGCAGGAATCGGGGGCGGTACTACCGCTGGATCGAGCGGTAGTACCGCTCGTGCGGATTTTTCCAGGATAAGGGCACGGGCGGATGGGTGAAAGTCAATCCTTCCATTTTCCCCATCCGCCCCTCTCTCTCCTCCTGTGAATCCGCCGCCGCCGGCCATCCTCTCCGCCGGGACCGAGCTCCCCCGGCCGTGGTTCTTGCACCCCCGGCCCCGGGACCTCTCGGGCATCTCTCCCTCCCTCGATCCTCTGCCATGAGCACCGGTAAGCTCTCTCCCTCTCTCTCATCTAGTTGATGGATGGAGATGACAGATTGCTTTCCTCGTGGTGTTCTTGACAAATTGGTGTGGTAGAGATGCAATCTAGGATGCCTAGAACCCTGTGTATGAATCTTGTGAAGAATCTATGGCTAGTTTTGTAGTTCTCCATCTAGATTTGTTGGATATGACTATGGATGTTTTTCATGTTCCTCTGTGAATGTATCACCATCTTGTGCCAAATCCAACCTTCCTAGATGTTGTACTCCCACCTAGCATTTGTTTCCTCCAAGTTATGTTCACTCGTGTTCTTGGTTTTTCTACCATGAAATATTTGTGTGTTTCTCATCTCCATGCTTTCCTACCCCATGCTATTCACAGGTGGTTCGAGTGGTTCTAAGACTCGGGGAAAGAAACCTAGGGTTGACGAGATGGACGAGGAGTTTGATCCCACAATGGAAGAAGTGTATGGTCCCTCGGTCACCAAGAGCAAGAAGGCTGCTCCGAAGAAGAAAGCTGCTGCCAACAAGAACAAGCACTTGACAGCGAGTGGATGTCTGACAAAGATTACACTTCCATGAGGAAAAGAGATCCATATGCAGTTGATCGAGTAAATTTGACTCCTCAGTTTCGGGGCACCAATCCCTTCTTCCATACCCGTTTTCAAGAGGAGTGCTACAATGAGATACTTTATCGCAAGCCCAATGACAATGTGCTAGAGCTGAGGTACATTGATATCCCTCACATGGAGAGAAAGCCCGAATACTTTGGAGAAGCATTGTCTATGTGCCATGAGTTTGGGATTGTTCCTTTCATCACTCTCCAACAAAATTATGATGAAGCTCTAGTTTGCCAATTCCTCGCCACCGTCTATTTTGGCACCGAGGAGCCCCGCTACATCACTTGGATGTCGAAAGACAAGCAGCTCACCGCTCTTTGGAGTGATATTGGATCCATGCTTGGATATGAAGATTTTGGTCCCCATTGGACCGATGCTCTTGATAAGAAGTACTTCCGGGTTCACCTCAATCCAAAGCCTTTGCCCAAGGATGATCTTGTTCCCCTCTATTTTTGGAAGAAGTACACAGTTGGCAACTCGGATGCTCTTTACCCTCCGTATGAGATCATGCATCGCATTTACCGGGAAACCATCAATCCCAAGGTTGGAAATTTGGATCAAATTCACAGCTACCTAGTTACCTTGATGGTCATGACTCATCGTATGAAAACCAAAGGGAAGAAACTGGATGTTATGGATTATCTTTGGAATGAGATTTGGAACGTCACCATTTTCAAGAAGAATGCTTGCTTCGGCCCCCTCATCATGAAGATTATCCTTTGGAAGTGGGCCAACGAGCATCCCTCTGAGGGTCTTAGTGACCACAACACTTGGATCATCCACAAGCCCAAGCAACTCCGTGTCAAAGATCATACGGAGAAGGTCAAGGATACCAAGGGTACCAAAACTACTAGGGGCAAGGACAAGGAAGTTGTAGGTGATGAAGGTCCCTCTCGGGCTGCCAAGGAGAGTGGCTTCACTTGGATGGCTCGTCAAATGAAGAAAGTGTTTGGTTTGTCCAAGGCTATTGAGAAGAGGGCATGGGAACGTGAAGACAAAGAGAAGCGTGCTCGTCAACTCGACATTCAACATCGCCGTGCTCTAGGTGAACAAGTTGCTTCCGGCTCGGAGAAGAACATTCCAACTTATGAAGAGTGGCAAGCAAAGAACTCTCAAGGCGAAATCTTCACTTGGTCGGACTATGATGGTGATGAAGAAGAAGTGTCCTCTCGTCGTCGCCCTCGCCCCCCAAGCAATGAGTAAACCCGGGACGTTAGCATCGGTTTCTCTCCTTTTTGGTGTCTTGATGCCAAAGGGGGAGAAATATCTATTAGGTCTTCGTGGGTTTTGCATGGGAAAGTCACAAGTGTTGCGCTCTTCTTGATTGGTTTGTTTATGCGCTTGTGAACTTGGTTATTTGTCGTTTTTATGTTGTGAACCTCGTTTGTTATGCATGGTGTAAGACATGTTGAACTTTAAACTTTATTCCCATGCTTATGTTTGATATGATCTATATGTTGTGATATGATCTATATGTTATCTTGCACAGTTTGTAAAAGTTAGGGGGAGTGTTGATCCTATTTGTTGTGCATTTGAGCATTCAAAAGCTATCCGTTAATATGCACACATTTAGGGGGAGCTCTGTCTAAATTTTTACAAATTGTTGTATTGTCATCATCCACCAAAAAGGGGGAGATTGAAAGAGCATGAATTGCTCTTACTCGTGTTTTGGTGATGTTGACAATACAACATGTGCCTCTAACCCCTTGTTTAAGTGTGATCAGGTTTATGCAAACATTGCCATTGATCTCGCATCAAGAAAAGGAAGAAATCGAGTGTTTACTGTCCTTGGGCGGTAGTACCGCCCCTTCGGGCGGTAGTACCGCTGTGCCATCCTGGTTTACAGGGGCGCGGCAGTACCGCTCTCAGTGCCGCTGAAATGGGGTTCGGGCGCCCATGTGCGGCAGTACCAGCGGTACTACGGGCGGTAGTACCGCTGGCTCATGGTGGTCAGCGTTGGTTTGACCACCACGGCGGCAGTACCGCTCGCAGTACCGCCAAATGGAGCTTCAGATGGCCATGTGCGGTACTACCGGCGACTTGGGCGGTAGTACCGCTCAGTAAGTTCCAAATGCACAGTCAGCGTGCAGCTTTGACCACAGCGCAGAAGGCGCCAGCGGTAGTACCACCGCTGGCTCGGGAAAAAGGGCTCCAACGGCCAGAAATTGGAAGGGCTATATAATGCCCTTCACCTACCTCTTGCTTGGAGCTCGCCTCTACAAGAAAAACACCATTGTTGCAAGCTCAAGATTTCTTAGATCTCCCAATCCCTCCACCCAAACTCACTCATACTTGGAGGATTGAAGGAGAAGGCCCGGATCTACTACTTCACCAAAGCGTTCTTCATTTCCCCTTCATTCACTTGAGGGATTCGAGCCTAGGGTTTCCACTAGGAAAACCTAGGCATCTTGTTGTTCTCACTTGCTTGTTACTTTTGTGTAGCAGGTGTTGTTGGTGATTGAGAGCCCCCAATCCTTTTGTGGGTTGAGCCTCAAGTTGTTGTAACGAGCTTTTGTGCTCCGGATTCCGCTTTGGAGGATTCCGATAAAGAAAGGTGGACCGAGCTTTTGTGCGAGGTTCATCGGAGAATAGGGTGAAGCCTTTTGTGGCATCTTGAGTTTGAAGCTCACACCCCTCCAACGAGACGTACTCCCCTAAAAAGGAGGAACTCGGGAATACATCTTGTCTCCGCGTGCTTTCCTATCGGTTAATCCTTTCTAGTTATTTACTACTTGTATCTTATCTTGTTTAGACTTAACTTGTCATATAGGTAAATTCACCATAGTTGCATATCTAGAGAATTTACCTTTTAGTCAAGCCTTAATCGAAAAAGAATTAAAAATTGGAGTAGCACCTATTCACCCCCCCCCCCTCTAGGTGGCCATACGATCCTTTCACTTTCCAAAAGGGTGAGTCGGTTGGGCAAGCCTCCACTTGCGCCAACGTCTTATTCGACAAGTATTTGTTGTAACAGTTCTTGCCAAATCTCCTCTTCATTTAAGAGCTTAAAAAGCCATTTGCTAAGTAAGCACTTGTTTTTGATGTCTAATACCTCAATGCCGAGCCCCCCTTGATCTTTGGGTACGCGATCGATAGAAATCAAATCTTTTACGTACCCCTTTGGGTATCTCCAAAAAAGACAACATAAACATCGGTAAACTAGTGAGGACAGAATTAATTAGGACAAGACGATCCCCATATGAGAGCAACTTGCCCTTCCAGCATCCTAGCTTGCCTTCAAAACGACATTCCACGGGATACCATTCTGAATTTCTTAGTCTCCTATAGTGAATCGGCACCCCAAGATATTTGAAAGGTAAGGAACCAGACTCACATCCGAAAATATGCTTGTATTGTTCCTCTACCTCCTTCGCCTTCCCAAAACAAAATATCTCGCTCTTGTGAAAGTTAATCTTTAGGACGGATAGTTGCTCAAAAATACAAAGAATGAGCTTCATATTAACCGCTTTCGTTAAATCATGTTCCATAAACATGATAGTGTCATCGGCATATTGCAAAATAGAGATGCCTGATACGTCTCCAACGTATCTATAATTTCTTATGTTCCATGCTAGTTTTATACCAACAGCTACATGTTTTATTCACACTTCATAGCATTTTTATGCATTTTCTAGGACTAACCTATTAACAAGATGCCACAGTGCCAGTCCCTGTTTTCTGCTGTTTTTGGTTTCAGAAAAGCTGTTTTGGAAATATTCTCGGAATCGGACGAAACCAAATCCCAGACGCCTATTTTTCGCGACACGTCCCAGAAGTCCGAAGAGGAGACGAAGGGGGCAGCAAGGCGGTGTCCCCACATGGCGGCGCGGGTGGCCCCCCTACCGCGCCAGCCTATGGGGAGCACGCCTCGTGGCTCCCCCGACGTCGCCCCTTCGCCTATTTATTTCTCCAGATGCGAAAACCCTAAAACACCGAGCCATTATTCCAGAAAACATCCTCTGCCGTCGCCGCCGTCAACCCTAACTCGGGGGGTTCAGAAGTTCTCCTCCGGCACCCTGCCGGAGAGGGGAATCATCGCCGGAGGGCTCTACATCGCCATGCCTGCCTCCGGAGTGATGCGTGAGTAGTTCATCCCTGGACTACGGGTCCATACAGTAGCTAGATGGTTGTCTTCTCCTTTTTTGCCATCATGTTTAGATCTTGTGAGCTGCCTATCATGATCAAGATCATCTTATTGTAATGCTACATGTTGTGTTTGTTGGGATCCGATGGATATTGAATACTATGTCAAGTTGATTATTGATCTATCATATATGTGTTGTTTATGATCTTGCATGCTCTCCGTTATTAGTGTAGGCTTTGGCCAAGTTTATGCTTGTAACTCCAAGAGGGAGTATTTATGCTAGATAGTGGGTTCATGCCTCCATTTAATCTGGGACAGTGACAGAAAGTTCTAAGTTTGTGGATGTGCTGTTGCTACTAGGGGTAAAACAACAATGCTTGGTCTAAGGATATTAGTGTTGTTTACATTATGCACCATACTTAATGCAATTGTCTGTTGCTTGCAACTTAATACTGGAAGGGGTGCGGATGCTAACCTGAAGGTGGACTATTTAGACACAGATGCATGCTGGATGGCGGTCTGTGTATTTTGTCGTAATGCCCAAATAAATCTCATAGTGATCATCATGATATGTATGTGCATTTTTATGCCCTCTCTATTTGTCAATTGCCCAACTGTAATTTGTTTACCCAACATGTTAGTATTTTATTATGGAGAGACACCACTAGTGAACTGTGGACCCCGGTCCATTCTTTTACATCTGAAATACAACCTACTGCAATAATTGTTCTTTTACATTCTCTGCAAGCAAACATCATTTTCCACACTATACGTCTAATCCTTTGTTGTCAGCAAGCCGGTGAGATTGACACCCTCACTATTTCGTTGGGGCAAAGTAGTTTGATTGTTGTGTGCATGTTCCAAGTCGACGAGTCAGAAGACTTCTGCCTTCCCTAGGCACCAGCATATTTTCTGACGCCGTTGACACCTTTGAAGCAACTTTGACTTCCTACTGGTTCGATAACCTTGGTTTCATACTGAGGGAAAACTTGCTGCTGCACTCATCATACCTTCCTCTTGGGGTTTCCAACGGACGTGTGACTTTACACACATCAAGCATATTTTCTGGCGCCGTTGCCGGGGAAGCCGAATTGCTCTGCAAGGGGAGTCTCTCACACCCAATCTCTTTACTTTGTTTTTGTCTTGCTTTATTTTTATTTTGTCTTGTTTGCTTTCTTTATATCAAAAACAAAAAAAATAGTTACTTGTTTTACTTTTATTATTTCGGCCTAGTTTTTATTTTGCTAAAATGAGTACTCCTGAAGTTGAGGTTCGTTCCTTTAGGCAACAAGGGGGAGAAAGTCTGAAAGATGCTTGGTATAGAATTAGTGATGCTCATCATAGATGTAATAAAAAACATTCTACCATGATCCTTCTTAGGAATTTCTATGTTGGTATCACTAGTTGGTATAGGTATGTTCTGGATACTCTTACAGGGGTAATTTCCTAGGTACTCCTGCTTTGGAAGCTTGTAATTTAATTGAAAGTTTAGTAGGAACACCACCTACTAACAATATTAAAACTGAGATCACTTTGGAGGATATTATAAACAAACTAGATTCTATGGAGAAATTTTTTCCAACACTACTTGAATCAGTAGCAAGCACTAATGAAAGAATCACTGCTTTAGAGGCTAGACATGCTCTTGATAATCAAAACCATAGGATTGGTGAACTAGAAGAAGCTATGGGAACCTTGGGTTCAACCTTTTCCTCTCTTAAGTTTAAGGAGAAGGCTTATGTGGGGAAGGAGCAAAAGTTCATGTATGTTCCTAAGATGCCAAAGCCAAAGACTCATTATGAACTTAAAATTGATAAAACTCTTAGTACAACTTTGGGAAATTTAAATAATGAAACATCTTCAGGAACACCTAAGGTACCTATTGTGACAAGTTGTGAGAAAGCTTTTGATGATTTGGATGATTTATCTCTTGATAACACTTGATTTTCACTTTCTGCGCCTAGCTGAAAGGCGTTAAAGAAAAGCGCTTGTGGGAGACAACCCATCTTTTTATTTTCTGTCATTTTATTTTATTTTGAGTCAAGGTGCTGTTTACTTCTGTAGCAACTCCTTTGTATCTTTATTTTATTGCATTGTTGTGCCAAGTAAAGTCTCTAGTTGAAAGTTGTTGCTAAAATTGGATTTCTGCGCAGTGACAGATTTTTGCTGTCCACCGTTTTGAGCTGTATGCGCTACAGAAAATTCGAAAAATTCTGAAAACAATCACGCATGATCCTTATATATGTACGCAACTTTCATTAGTTTGGGCTTCTTCCATCTGAGCAAGTTAAGTGCCTCGAAAAAATTCGTCTTTCCAGACTGTTCTGTTTTTGACAGATTCTGCCTTTTATTTTGCATTGCCTCTTTTACTATGTTTGATTGGATTTCTTTGCTCCATTAAACATCAGTGGCTGTAAGTAATGTCCAGAAGCTTTGGTAATGATTGTGTCACAGTAGAATATGAGAATTTTTGATTATGCACTAACCCTCTAACGAGTTACCTGAGTTTGGTGTGGCGGAAGTTTTCAAGGAGCAAGAGAGAAGGATGATATGATGTGATCAAGAAGAGTGAAAAGCCTAAGCTTGAGGATGCCCCGTGGGTCATCCCTGCAATATTCAAGAAGACTCAAGCGTCTAAGCTTGGGGATGCCTTGGGCATCCCCTTCTTCATCAACAATTTATCAGGTCATCTCTAGTGAAACTATATTTTAATTCTTCCACATTTTATGTATTTTACTTGGAGCGTCTGTGTGCTTTTATTTTTGTTTGTTGTTTTTATTTTTCTGAATAAAGTTGGATCCTAGCATTCTTGTGTGGGAGAGAGACACGCTCCGCTTTTTCATGTGAATACTCATATTCTTCACTTATATCTTTTGAGTATTCTTATCTAGCTACTGTATGTTTTTAGCTCCTGTTTTTCATGCATCTCTTTTAGAGCTGTTAATTCTTGAGGAGTAGTACTCTCTTGTTTCATTTGTAAATCATTTGGAGATTTTTTGTTTAGTTGCTTGGTTGATGTATTGGTTCAGAAAATGCTGCATGTGGTAGTGGTATAGTAATAACTTGCATAGTCTTGTAGATCATTGAACTTTGATGACTTGATTCTTTGCAAATGTTTTGAGGTATTTAGATGGTAAAGCTTGCTGGTTAATTAAGTTAAAATTATTAGTGGATAGTTGTCTTTAAGCTTGTACCGTACTACAAACTCTATTTAAATTGTTGAAGGTGTAGTTGGACTTGATAGCTTTCCATGTCTAAAAGTGATTCGTAATAACTAAGTTGTGCTGAAGGTCGAGGGATCTAGCGGGGTACTTGTGCCGCCGTGAACGGCCCTTCTTGGAGTAAACTTTAATCATGTTCTTAATGTTGAACCTGCTAGATGTTTGCAATAAGCTTGTGAGTTCTTTTTGACTAATGTTGAGCTACGGTTTTTGGCACTTCCACCATCCATATTTGCTAGCCTCTTCGGTGCTGTGCATTGCCTTCTGCTCACATTGAGAGTTGTGCATACTTCGCCAGTACATCCAAACCCGTGGGAGAACTTTCTCTTGTTCTCCTACACATAAACCCATACATCTTCCTCAAAACAGCCACCATACCTACCTACTACAGCATTTCCATAGCTGTTCCGAGATATATTGCCATGCAACTTCCATCTTACATTACATGACTTGCTGTCATTCATCATATACATATTGCTTTGCATGATTCTATACAGCTGATGTGCGGTTTACCCATGTTACGCTAGATCATTGCATATCCTGCTACACTGGCAGAGGCATACATTTACATCATGTTTTAGTTCGTTGTGAGTTATTTGTAACAAAAAGTGTGTTGTCATATTAGAGTGTTGCCCCTGAAAGTGAAAAGAGCCATGGAGGCCATCGAAAAGAGAAACCGAAAAAGAAAAAAAAGAAAAAGAAAAAAAAAAGAAAAAAGAAAAAGGGGGCAACATTACTATCCTTTATCCACACTTGTGCTCATGTTGAAGCACCTGCATTATTCATAGTCATCATTTGTGCTCATGTTTAGCACCTATACTCCATGTGAGAGAGTTTTCATGTTTTACTAGTATAACTATGTGGGGAATTTACACTATAGAAATTGGGTTGTATATTCCAATGATGAGCTTCCTCAAAAATGCTCTAGGTCTTCATGAGCAACCAAGTTGGATGCACCCCCACTAGTTCCATTGGAGAGCTTTCATACACATATAGCTCTATGTGCATCCGTTGCATGGCAATCACTACTCCTTACATAGCTTCGATTATAAGACTTCCTCTTGTCTAATGATCACTTATAGCTTTGTGAGACTTTCTTCCTTTGGCCTTCCAAACCCCCATTAATGTTCTTTTAGCCATAACATCCTGGTGCCAATACCAAATGCTTACGCTCACCGGTTGAGTAGATTTCGAAACAGTTGATTCATGATGTTCATGTTTATTTTTACTTGGCTGAATCCTTCTATGTTGTGAAAGATTACTTGATGCTTGGAATTGAAGGATAGAACTCCTACATTGGATACTTAACACATCTTTAATGAACCTTGTACGGTTTCATGTCTTTAAAGCAATCATTCATGAAAACTTTTAGCTTGTTTAACTAACTTGTTTTTTTTGTCTCTTATATCAATTATAGCTTTTGCCTTGAATGATTTGATCTCAGCTCATATGCTTTACAATATTATTGATCAAGATTATGTTGGTAGCATGTCACTTCAGAAATTATTGTTGTTATCGTTTACCTACTCGAGGACGAGTAGAACTAAGCTTGGGGATGCTTGATACGTATCTATAATTTCTTATGTTCCATGCTAGTTTTATACCAATAGCTACATGTTTTATTCACACTTCATAGCATTTTTGTGCATTTTCTGGGACTAACCTATTAACAAGATGCCACAGTGCCAGTCCCTGTTTTCTGCTGTTTTTGGTTTCAGAAAAGCTGTTCTGGAAATATTCTCGGAATCGGACGAAACAAAATCCCAGATGCCTATTTTTTCCGACACGTTCCAGAAGTCCGAAGAGGAGACGAAGGGGGGCAGCAGGGCGGCGTCCCCACATGGCGGCGCGGGTGGGCCCCCTGCCGCGCCAGCCTATGGGGAGCACGCCTCGTGGCTCCCCCGACGTCGCCCCTTCGCCTATTTATTCCTCCAGACGCGAAAACCCTAAAACACCGAGCCATTATTCCAGAAAACATCCTCTGTCGCCGCCGTCAACCCTAACTCGGGGGGTTCAGAAGTTCTCCTCCGGCACCCTGCCGGAGAGGGGAATCATCACCGGAGGGATCTACATCGCCATGCCTGCCTCCGGAGTGATGCGTGAGTAGTTCATCCCTGGACTACGGGTCCATACAGTAGCTAGATGGTTGTCTTCTCCTTTTGTGCCATCATGTTTAGATCTTGTGAGCTGCCTATCATGATCAAGATCATCTTATTGTAATGCTACATGTTGTGTTTGTTGGGATCCGATGGATATTGAATACTATGTCAAGTTGATTATTGATCTATCATATGTGTGTTTTTATGATTTTGCATGCTCTCCGTTATTAGTGTAGGCTTTGGCCAAATTTATGCTTGTAACTCCAAGAGGGAGTATTTATGGTAGATAGTGGGTTCATGCCTCCATTTAATCTGGGACAGTGACAGAAAGTTCTAAGTTTGTGGATGTGCTGTTGCTACTAGGGGTAAAATAGCAATGTTTTGTCTAAGGATATTAGTATTGTTTACATTATGCACCATTGTGAGGACCGGAATTACACTTCCAGACCTCCTGTGTAATCGTGTCAATCCCAAGATCAATGTTGACAACACAGCGAAATGATACCATTGCAGAACGTACAAAAAGTACAGTTACATAGTTTGAATAGCAATAGAGAAATGTCTTGTGACATTTGTTACAATCAGAAAGCTCAGCGGAAATATAAATGCGAAGTGACTCCATCTAGCCACAGGCAGTCGATGTAGTCCACGAGGCCTCACTCTTAAGCATCGTCGTAGTAGTCGTAGTCTTCTTCTTCTTCGTAGTGATCTGAATAATCAACAAAAGCAATGCGATGAGTACATAATAATGTACTCAGCGTGCCCCCTCATGCAAAACCTATAATAGCTACATGTGGCTTCAAAGAAAGGCTATATGGTTCTTTTGCATAAAAGCTAATTTTGTTTGCAATACCATATGTAGTAGTTTTGATAAAAACGATTTTAGATGAAAACAGGTTTTGTATTCAGTGTAATGTTTCTCATCATTGTGAGTGTCCTCGACACCTCACGTTCTCCATAGAATTCCAGAATAGGGGTAGAGGGAAATAGCAAAACAGGGTTCCTGTATGTCAAGAAAGATTCATGTGTCGTCCATGACCGTGGACACGGCTATTCGAATAGTTTTACACTCTTCAAATCCGAGACTTATTAGGCCCTTATGCGGCACGGACGACGGATTGCCCCCTTCAGCTTCTGAAGGGCAGCCAATCGCTCCTTCATTAGTTGATCCAGCAGTCGCCCGCGCCAATGTTTAGATGGTAAGTTTCACCCATAGTAGAAGGTAGAGTAGAGGAAGCAACAACGGCTTATCAGCCAAGCTCAACGAGCTCATCAAGTTCAGAAAGATGTTTTTGACCCAAGGGTCAACCAATTCCTCCAAAGAGGCAAGATAAAGATATCCTACTGGATATTAAGCATGGCTAAGCATTTCTACTCTACAGGATTACTATATAATTTCTACTCAGGGTATCAAGTATATAAGGCGACAAGCGAATCAGGCTGGTGTGTCAATCGACACGCCAGTAAATTGAAAATAGCATGCATAATTTTAAAACAATAAATAATGCCCCTTTTAAAAACATAGGATAAAACATGAGAGGGGGGGGCATGCCTTCGTTGACGAATCCTTCTTCTTCCATAAGCTGATTATATCCACGTTTTTCAATAAGATGATTATATCCACGTTCTTCAATAAGCTGATCATGTCCACGCCCAACCACGTCACTCCCTACTCATCGTAATGATAGCAAATGGCAACCAAATAAATACCAAAGCAATAATTACCAAAACCAAATGAATTGCAAATGAGAATGAAGAGAGTAGTAGTTGAAGAATATGATAGAACAACTCAGATAGAAATGTGAAAGTGAGTTGTGGCATCTCGGATATGATCGAATGGCATGGATAGGATGATGGGATAGATTATCAGAATAGAATGTGGTTATAAGAGATACATATAGATCTTACTACCTCTAACTGTCTGCAAACCCAATATAGGAGTTATAGCATGGTTGGTCGTACCCCTGTTACCCGATAAACTCAAATAACATATAGTAGCATAACTAGATTATTAGCAATATGTAAACGAGACATAGCAACGAACCATATCATACTAGTTTGCCATCATCAAACAATACCTATCATACTAGTGGTATAAACAGTAGCTAGGATTATCTAGCATGCTAACATAAGCATACAAGCAATACAAAAGCTAAGCTAAACACCCTCATCATAAAACAACAACAATTACAAGCTATAGTTGGGAAACATGCTCTACAAGAATGAACAATATAGCTATACACCACAACACACAAGGTTAACATAAAGGATAAATAAATACTACCATAGCTATACCTCAGCAATCATAATCCCAGAGCTAAACATGATTTACTATATATATCTAAAACATATGAATAAAGTCATAGCAATATATCAAACTAGGATATGCTAATTGTACATAACAACTCAAATACCTTCCATGACAATCATAAGATTGCATGTGTAAAGTACTAAGGACATTACAGCCTAAACAAGAATATCATTACAAGGATATAGCAAACAAAGCATAGTATATACTAAGCAAGGTTATAACATAACACTATATGACTAATCATGAAGGAGATTCAAGACTATAGATTTGAGAGGTACTATGACATGGTACCAAATAACGGTCAAGGGTAACAAAACCAACATGATATAACAAAGCATACAAGTATATACTAAGATATGACACTATCATGCACTACTGCCATGATATACAAACTGCCATAAGCATGTGATGATCTTCTACAAAATGTAACACACAACTAAAAAGGTTACATACATGTATGCAACACTATTTACTTCTAGGACCAAACAACTACTCAAAGTATACTATTATCTAGTCGCAAGTAAAACTATCCTTGCATACATAGAGACAAACCAATGTATAACATCCAATGCTAACATGAAAAGAATCTAAACATTCATAAACATAACACAAAGACCTAAGCAATCAAATGTGACATGAAGTTATATCCTATACGGATATACATACACGCAAGATACTAACATTCATCCTAACTAGAATAAATAGAACTAAACATCATATGGAACACATGGTACACAACATACAAAGATAGTTCAGCATGAATGATAAACTAGACAAACAACACAATGTAATAACACACTAAGAGGTACTTATACTATGAATACAACAACTAAGTCTATGCATGAGCTACTAGGCAAACAATAGGAAACAAAGAATGACATTCTAGTATACAGTACTAATTGGTTCACAATACTAAACAAGTAATAAACTATTACGTAACAAAACTCATAGATAAACATGCATTTAACTAGACAAACTAGTAGTAACAAGTAATATATGAATAAAAGAAATAAAGATGCATCAACAACACTTGTAATATTAAACAATGTCAATAATTGCAAAGTAATGCGAGCAATTGTATTTCTAATAATAAACGACAAAATACTATTTAAATACAATGAACGTCTAAACATGTCACCAAACAATATACAGAAATTACATACAACTCCTACTCATGTGATTTAACTATGAAAAGTAAATCATACACAAAATCAAGCACATAAATAATACCATTTGATTTTGACCTGAATTTAAATATGTAAAACCCTAATTTAACTTCTACCCAATGGATTTGGAATCCAACACAACCATCTGGTTTCTAAGGTCAACTAGCAACTTTCACATGTTTAGATCCGAGTGTAAAGATGAAGAAAGAAGTATTTGCATGGCAATGTCGGGATTAGATGAATTGCCATCGATGAAGTATGTTCTCCGATGGTCGGATTGACGATCTGTCTTCTCCTATGAACTCCTGGAGTTGAGAATCACGAAGTGACGGCGTGACGCGAAGGGATCTGACGAAATTGTGCTCAAAGGTATAAATGGCGTAACCATCTCGGTGTGGAATGGCATGGTCAAGAGTTGGCGCAGACAATGGAACATATTGGATGTAAAAGCTTGTCTAGGAAGTAGGACTACATGATAAAAGACTACAGTACAAAGTAATTGATCAGATTCTCACCATACGCGACGAGTTCGTCCGACAAAGCCGACGAACATAGCAGATGGAGTTGCACAATTCGTTGGCTGTGATCAACGAATCCATCTTCTAGTCGCCTGAATCGGTCCTCCAGCTTCTCGTAGTACTTCTGGCGCGACAGTTCGTCATGGCGTGGCCGGCGTCGCTGGAAGCACGGACGGCGTCCAACGGTGGTCTGGATCGGAGCTTCGCGAGATTGGATTGTGGGGAGAGATATGGCTTGTGCTGGCGGCTCAAGATGCAAAAGGAGATCAAGGAGTGGTCGACTCGGTGCTTTCTATGGGCAGAAGCGAGGCGGCAGAGGGATGCTTGGCTTACTGCGTTTCGCAGAGTGCGTGCATGGAGACTGGAGAGGATGCAGTGCAAGCGGACGGACCGGAAAATGAATGCCCGAGTAAATAGAATTTGATGCGCTTAATGACGGCAGTTTCTGGTGCGAGGTGTGGCGTTTCTGTCTGCTGTGAGTAACGGAAGAGGAAGAAGAGCGAGGAGCAGCGAGGCACTTGGCGTACTGGCCGATATTGCGTGCGAGGGAGAACGAAGCAGTGCGGCGCTGGTCGTCCTGTGCTGGGACTCTGCGTCCCGTGCGTGCGTGCGTGCGAGTCGAGGCATATGCAGGTACCAGGTAGAAGGAAAAGAAAGGCTGGGCCTGCTTTGCTTGCTTCGGTGATTGCCAGGAAAGAAAAGAACGACAAAGGTGAGAAAGAGAATACTAGTACGTGCTAGTGCGCGTCGGTAGGAAAGAATGAAAAATAGATGGAAGCCACAAGAAATGAAGCTAGTAACGTGATGTGCATCCAAGGCATGCATGCAAGTGCATGTGCACGTATGGGATTTTGGATAGAATAAAATAAGGAAGAAATTTTAGAAAACATGATTTTGGATATAAAGCTCCCAAAAATAGCAAATGAATTCATGAAAACAAAATCAAATTCAAAAGGAGATATTCTGATATGCGGAAACCAATAAAAATACGAATGAATTTTCAAGGACACTAAAACTAAGATTTAAATACACGTTGTTATTAATTCATTATAAAGCCTCGTGTTTGTGAAAAATCTAGTTAAGCTTTAAATATTAAAAGAAATTTTCTAGTCCTAATTTTAGGATAAATTTTTTTGAAAACTCCAAAAATCGGTCTGTTACAACCATACTTAATGCAATTGTCTGTTGCTTGCAACTTAATACTGGAAGGGGTGCGGATGCTAACCTGAAGGTGGACTATTTAGACACAGATGCATGCTGGATGGCGGTCTGTGTATTTTGTCGTAATGCCCAAATAAATCTCATAGTGATCATCATGATATGTATGTGCATTGTTATGCCCTCTCTATTTGTCAATTGCCCAACTGTAATTTGTTTACCCAACATGTTAGTATTTTATTATGGAGAGACACCACTAGTGAACTGTGGACCCCGGTCCATTCTTTTACATCTGAAATACAACCTACTGCAATCATTGTTCTTTTACATTCTCTGCAAGCAAATATCATTTTCCACACTATACGTCTAATCCTTTGTTTTCAGCAAGCCGGTGAGATTGACACCCTCATTGTTTCGTTGGGGCAAAGTAGTTTGATTGTTGTGTGCAGGTTCCAAGTCGACGAGTCAGAAGACTTCTGCCTTCCCTAGGCACCAGCATATTTTCTGACACCGTTGACACCTTCGAAGCAACTTCGACTTCCTACTGGTTCGATAACCTTGGTTTCATACTGAGGGAAAACTTGCTGCTGCACTCATCATACCTTCCTCTTGGGGTTTCCAACGGATGTGTGACTTTACACACATCAACGCCCCCCTCAACTAAATGAGGGACAAGACCTCCCACTTGGCCATCCTCCTTTGCCCTTGCAATAAGGACGGCCAACATGTCTGCAACGATATTAAAGAGCATCGGAGACAACGGATCTCCCTGCCTCAGCCCTTTCTTTGTTTGGAAATAATGACCGATGTCATCATTCACCCGTATCCCGACACTTCCTCCCTTGACATACTGCAAAATCCAGTCACACCATTTTTGTGCAAAACCCTTCATTCGCAAGGCTTGTTGTAGGAACGGCCATTTAACTTTATCGTATGCCTTTTCGAAGTCAATTTTAAATAAAACACCATCCATTTTCTTCCGCTGAAGCTCGTGAATGGTTTCATGGAGTACGACTACCCCCTCCAAAATGTGTCGGCCCGGCATAAAAGCGGACTGTGTAGGCCTAATAACCTTATGGGCTATCCCAGTAATGCGATTAGTGGCTACCTTTGTAAAAAAATTAAAACTGACATTCAGAAGGCAAATTGGTCTATATTGTTGAATTTGTACCGCATTCTCTTTTTTGGTAGTAGCGTGATGACACCGAAATTCAGTTTATACAGGGGCAAATTCCCCTCCTGAAACTGAACAAACATGGCCATAAGATCATCCTTTATCACAGGCCAGAAAGTTTTGTAAAATTCCGCTGGAAACCATCAGGGCCCGGCGCCTTGTTAGTCTCCATTTGGGAAATCGCCTCAAGGACCTCCTTCTTCGAGAAGTCGGCCGTGAGTATTTCATTTTCCTCGGTGGAAAGATGCGGTATATCAGTAGTAATATTTTCATCTAGCTGAACACTACTTGGCGCCGATGCGCCAAATAGTTTCTTATAGTATTCTGTAATATAGATTTTTAACTCCTCATCACCTACAATGGTTCCTTTGTCTTGCTCCAATTGGAAAATTTTCTTTTTTCTATGTTTATCATTAGCAATGAGATGAAAATATTTCGTATTATTTTCACCCTCTTGCACATGTTTAATCTTAGCTCGTTGTGCCCATTTTGTCTCTTCATCTCTTCTAAGAGAACAAATTCGATCATTTGCCTCTCTAAGCGTTCTCCTCTCCACTTGATTTTATATGTTCCACGATATAAAGCTTTTTAGCTAGCTGGTTTAGCTTGCTTAAAGAGATTATATTGTGAAACTGAGGTAGTACTATTTTAGTTTAGGCTGTCAAGGAATAGCAAAATTGAGACAGAGTATGCTTATGTATCCAGGAGCTAAAATTGATTTCTGCGTTTTACCGAGTCTCTGTCCACTAAAACAGCTCGATTGAGTTATATAAAATTCTCAGTCTATTGAGACATAGACAGTACACTCGTGTGACATTGACCATGCTTCTATTGGTGATCAGTCGTTGCGTACTTGGGTACGCCTTTCTGAAACTAGTTTCATCGATGGTTAGCAAATTTGCACACGTCCTTGCATTGGCCCGTAAACCTGGCATGCATTTTGCATCATCGTGGCTTGTCCCGGAGCTAGCATGAGAACGAAATAATAAGGAGAGAGAACTCTTTGAACGCTATCTGTTTTCTTTGGACGAGCTCATCCGTGCGGTATTGCAAGTAAAACAGACAAGAACTAGGTCCAAAACGACGGCTGCGGCCAGTGCAATCGTTCAGTTCAGGTCAACGAGGACCAAATATTGCGCATTCCGCATCTTCCACACGTAACTGAAATGTTGATGAACATTTCACTGTAATACGTACCCACTGGGCACTAGACCATAGTGCTTTTTATTTGAAACAAAGGCAGAAGACTTGAGTCATCTTAAATTAGTTAAGAAGAGAGTCCAGAGGTTACATGACATAAAAATGCGCAACAAGTCGGAAGGTCAGGGAGAACGAATAAAAACTCTAATCTCATGGCATTATTGAACCCAAACTTGACAATGTGTTGCATGGTGAGACCGCTCTGTGATTATTAGTGGCACAAGAAAGTTCCCTTGGATGTCTGTGACATATACGTAGCTTTATCATCACAGGCCGATCGATCGAGCTGGTGCTGCAGAGATTCGGTGCACTCCATCTCTCAGTTATCTACAGCCAGCCAGCTCCATGTGAAACTAAGGTCCAATTCTGTCATGTCATCGTGTCTTGTTGGCTTCATGGCTTGGCACTTCTGCAACTTGTTGGCCGGAGCGGTATGACAATTAGCTAGCACTAGGCGTATCTAGAGTTTTTTTTTTTTTTTGAAACTTGCATCTATAGTTTTACATGGCTGTCTTTCCAAGCGTCTCCTTCACAGCTGGACCTGGATGCATAGACTGCGACACGTGCGGATAGCACGCAATGCGTGAATATCTGCATCTCCATTTCTAGACCGATCTCCCACGCATGCAATAAGACGAAAATTCATAATCTAGACAAGCCCGGTAAAAATATCTAGCTAGGAAATAGTGCAAATGCTACGGCCGGCGGTGTACACGTCAACGATAAGCCAGCGCCAGTACAATACAAAGGGTGGGCGCCACGGGTTGTGTGTACGTACTGTAGTCGAGTCCCGTCGCCCTCCGGCCGCAAGTTAGCCACGGATCGACTCGACGACTGCATCGATCCTGCTGCTAGCTACTGCCAGCTTCTTCTATCTAGTCAACCTCGCCACGTGTGTGATGTGCCATCTCTTTTGTCTGTACAGGAAGGGGTGCGATGGCCGTGTAGAAAGTGTGCGCACCCCACCCCATGCAAAGTTTGGGATTTGAGAACATCGTTCAACTTCTCTATAAGAATTAAGAAATGAACCAACGCATAACAGACTTTCCTTTCTTATTTATGCGTTGACTGATCGCCAATCTGAAGTCAAAACACAAACGGCGGGGCCTCAGGCTTCAATCGTTGACCATCTCACCATGGGGTGCTGTGCAGGGGCAAAGCCATCCTAGAAGGGTACTGGGGTCATTTTCATTGCATTGGGGTCATTTTGCACTAATGAGCCATAATACCACTAATTTTCCAATAAATTACCAAGGGATTTCATCAAGTCGTTGGGGTCATTTGACCCCACAAAATGCACCTAGCTCCGCCCTGGTGCTGTGTGAAGTCAAAGATAAAGATCCCATGCCGTCCGCCCTCCACAGTTACTGGCCCTCCCAAGCGAGCTAAAAGACGGAACCGGCCCTCCCAAAAATTGCGGCCCAATATTGCCACTCTATAAATAACGCTGTGTGTTGAAGTGCAATGGCTTTCAAGAGACAAGTTCAGAGTCTGTTGTCGACGCTTGTGGCTTGAGCGAAACGACAGGAATTTTGAGCGGAAACAATTGATAAAGGACATCATCATTCGTAGGATAAGAGATGAGTTTAAGTTGTAGGCGTTAGCTAGGCAGCCCGTGGACAGGCGGGAGGGGTAGTTATGTTAGTATGGTGGATCAGCGGGCAGGATGGCTCCATATGTAATTTGTAAAACTCTTTCTCCCATCTTAATGTCATGACATGCAGGTCATGCATGTTCTTGAAAAAAATATGTGACAAGTGTGTCTCCCAATAATAATAACCCAGTCATGCGATGCATGATGCCACAGCCGATTGGGATAAGTGTTGATATTTCTATATGTGCTACTGGTTAAACTTGTACGATTATATGTTGTTGTTTGCGACTATTTTCTATTCAATCTATTGGTTGTAGACACAGGTCTTTTTTACCCGCGCGAGTATCCTATTACCCTGTCGGGTAAAAGGTATGGAAAAAAGTTTTACCGCTCAAAGGTATGGATACGGGTGACGGATAAGGCTGAAGGGGACGATTAAGGTTATGGGGTGGCTCCACCCCTGCCCATACCGGGTGCCATCCATACTCAAGACCATAAGCGAGGGAGTTTTTGTTTTTCAAAACGAGGACAGTAAGTATTGGGCTCAATTTTTTAGCCATCCTTAGAGACAGAATTGCGGCTCAAAACTTAGGGCCCAATATTACTACTATGTAATAAGGCTGTGTGTAGAAGCCCATTAGGCTTTCAACCGTGATATTCAGAATATCAGATATTGAAAGCCCAATAGTTATGGATCAACATCTACCCCCATTTTTTTCATCTTCCTCGTCACATTTTCTTTGCTGGTAGTGGTAGTCCTCCACCGTACATCCTGAAAGGCCAGAATCAGTTTTGCCCTTCTTTTCGTTACACTAGCACAAAACCACAAATGCATACCGAACAAGTGCACTCGTGAAACTAAAAACAGTTTGCCTTGTAATCAGTGCTCTTGGTATTTCATTTTTTTTGAAAATGTCATGTTAAAGCTTAATGGTTATCTATAAAATGTTATGTGTATACTATATATAAACACAGTGGCGGAGGACCCAGTAGGACAAGGTAGGGCGGCCGCTCTACCTTGATTTTTGGCAACATCGAATATATATAGGCATTTCCCTGTTGTATATATCATGTTCAATATTTTCTTAAGTTTTGGAAAAGAAATGAAGGAAAAAACATAATTGGGCCTGCCGCGACTGCTTCAGCCGCTAGCTGGGCCTTACTAGCCTCGCGAGTTAGCTCAAAAAGAGCAGCGCATCCCTTCGCTCGACCCGTGCGTGTGTGCACTCGATCATGTTCCGTGCTCGTGCGTGCTCCCAGTCCCAGCGACCTAGCCGCCGCCGCCGGCCTCCTCTGTCCTTGTTCGCCTCCAGCTGCTCCTCTCCTCCCTCCTCTGCTCCTCCCTCCCCAGCTCCCTGCCTAGCTCGCTTCATCTCCTCCCCAACAGCACAACCCTAAGCATGGAAAGCTAGGGTTTCGCCTTTCCCGGCCGACGGCTGGCCAGCTACCGGCGGCGTTTGGAGGCAAAAAAAAAAAATCTTCACTTGAGAGTTCGCCCGACCTCATTTTTTTCTCGTCCTCCGCCACTGCATAAACATGTTAGTATATCAATAGAGTTTTGTTCGATAAATACTTTTACTCTAAACTACACAGAAATCATAATATTGTGCGTTAAAAAGGCAAGAAAAATCATTTCAACATTTGTCTTTTTTTGCAATCAATATTTGAAAAAGATAATTTGTATGTAAACTTGTATGATTTTATTCTGAAATTTGTGAGACAACAAGGAAGGAACTTTTCAATTTTTTAAAAAGGAGCTCCAAGAAGATTTTTGGTATAATTAACCTTGTAAAAGCTACTACTCTACCCGTCTCCTCCTTCGTTTCATCAACTACTCAAGGCAGCTTATCTCAGCCCTTCATTCACCCTCGCACAGTGTTTTTTTTGCACCGCCCAATTCATTGCGTCCGTTGGATCGTGAGTTCTTCCAGTTTCTACTCGCTACGAGACAGTCGATGACGTGTGGGCCAGCAAGCGGGGCGGGCCCAAATGCACCTGAGGCAGCTGCGTACATTTCCCTTTTCTGCTTTTTACTGTGGCGGTAGATAAGGACGGGCTAATGCCGTCGGTGGGCCAATGGCGTGCGTGTGCGGGCGACGAATCGGGGGCTCGTGACGACTAGTCAACCCGACAGAAAACACGCTGGCTATTGACATGTGGCCCCGTCGTCGCCCTGCCTTGCAGTTAGTGAAGGCGTGTATGGAGACGGCGGGTGAGGCAGTGCAGAGCCGGCCGGTCCCATCTGTCCCACGACGCGAGATCCTCTAACGTACTAGCAAACTACTGCAGAGGGACGTAGTTGGTTGTGGTCCACTCGTTTCCCATCGGACGACCATCGCATGGACAACTGCTGCTACGATTGGAAACAGAGTAATCGCCCTGTGGTCACAGTCTTTCCTTCATTAAACGAGGCAATATATTTTAGTTTTCTTGATACAGTACAAAAAATGTTTGCTAATTTATAACAGAAACTAGACAAAAATCAATACAACACAAAACACACCAGCATGCCGCAAGGCCGCGTCCCATACGAGTCGACGACCAAGTCGCCCTAACAACTAAAGACGACACCCAAGCACCTCCACACAACATGAATGCAAACATCAAGAGTCGTCGCTCCGACATCCACTCCCACCCTGAGCCACGACCCCACACGAGTCGACGAGAAAATTGCCCAAACAACCAAGCCAACACTCAAATACCTCAACACAACACGATGTAGGCGAGAGACCGGAGCCTCCACTTCGACATCCACGCCGGCCCGAATGCCGCATGCCACCTAGGGATGACGAAAATCGACAAGACGAACATATCGACGCCAGAGGGCAAAGACTTCACAACGATGCCTCTCTAGAGGGGAGCGACGACCAAGAGAGTTTCGGAAACGCCGCCATAGCCAATAGCCCGCAATGCAAAATAACACAAACATGCATCCTATGAGCATGCAAAAATCTCAGCGTAACAATATATTGTGTATTTTCGAAATTCAAAAGTCTGTTGACTCAGATCACACATTATGTCATTTTTATGTAGTTCAGAATATAGATTACTTTAAATTAAGATTTTGCACGTTCGCGATATACATTATTAACAAGGACCTAAGTTTTTTTCAGGTTTTAAAAACTTGTAAACATGGTTTCATTTTATTTTAAACATAGGGAGGGAGCCAAAAATTCACTCAAATCCTCGTCGTATCCTGAAAGGATGTCCAGCTTCAGGAGAAAATTACAAAAATATACCACATTTGGGGCTCTGACAACAAGTCAGTACCATTTTTGGTGATTTTTGCAAGTAAGTACCAACCGTGGGGCTAAAGACAACAAACTGCGCAAATCTTGTTCTAACCGCAGTTTGACAGCAGCCCTGACCAGTGGGGTCCATCCGTCAGGGCTGAGTTGGCAGCACATGTGGAGCTGGAGCTGACGTGGACATGGGGCCCACATGTCAGCCACACACAAAATTATTTTCCCTTCTCTTCTTCTTCCTCCTCGCGTGTTGCTCATTCCGGCAGGTCCACCATGCCGGCCGGCCGGCGTCGGCTCCCTTGGAGGCCGCCATGACGGCCACGAGCGCGGACGCGGGCAGGCGCCGGCCAGTCACCGCGGGGCGAGCACGAGCTTGGCCAGGCCTAGGCCGGCCATGGCGCGTACGCGGGCAAGCGCCGGCTGGCCATGGAACGGGGGCGGACAAGCCCCGGCCGACCACCGCGCGGGCGAGCTCGAGCCGGCCAAGCCTGGGCCGGCCACGAGCGCGGGCGAGCGCCGGCCTTGGCGCAGACGCGGGCAAGCGTCGGACGACCATGGCACGGGCGAGGGCCGGCCATGGCGCGGACGCGGGCAAGCGCCGGCCAGCCACCGCGGGGGCGAGCTCGAGCCCGGCCAGGCCTAAGCCGGCCACGGGCGCGGGCAAGCGCCGGCCATGGCGCGGACACGGGCAAGCGCATGCCGACCATGGCACGGGCGCGGGCGAGGGACGGCCATGGCGCGGAGGCGTGCAAGCGCCGGCCGGCCATGGCACGGGCGCGGGCGAGGGACGGCCATGGCGCGGACGCGGGCAAGCGCCGGCCACCGCCTCTCTGCAGTCCTCGCGTCGCTCGTCGGCCTTGGGTAGCGCCGTGGCCGCGCCATCCACCACCGCCCCAGACTTTGGGGTGCTCGCCGGCCCCGTGAAGCTTCGTGGCCGCGCCGGCCACCGCCTGGCCGACCCCCGTGCGCTACGTCCTAGTAGCGTTGGCCAGGGGGACCGGACGGAGTTGTCTCGTGGAAGAAGAAGAGAGAGGGGAAAGAAATTGGGTGGTTGACAGGTGGGCCTGCGCGTCCAACTCACGTCCTCGTCCACCTATGCTGCCAGCTGGGCCTCACTTTTCAGAGCTGTTGACAATGCACTATTAGAACAAGATTTGTCCAGTTTGTTGTCATTAGCCCCACGGTTGGTACTGACTTGCAAAATGTGGTATGTTTTTGTAATTTACTCCCAGCTTCAGACTGCGCTGTACGGACCAGTTAATCTATTTTCAACCGAGCAAAATAGGCAGCAGGGCAGTCGTTCACGCGATGGTCGTCCGATGGAAAACCACAGCCGACTCTGCAGTAGTTGCTAGTACTCCACGACGGGAGCGGCTTGGCTGACTTTGCACAGAGAAGTCACAGCTACAGTAGCCTGACTTGGGCTGTGCAAATCGTCGGATCGAAATCGGACAGCCCAGATCGAATCCACTGTTCACAGGGAATACTGTTCACAGGAAACACTGTTCGCAACCCACTGTTCACAGAACCCTGGCGTCCAATCTGGACCGTCGGTTCGCGATCCGGTGGCCGAAAACTGGGCAAAGGCAGCGGTACTGTAGCTTCGCTGACTTCCCTTCTCAACGTCAGCGAATCCGGAGCGCTCCACGACGCACGCGCCCCTTGCCAGTCTCCTTCTCCCTCCACCCTGCTCCTTTCCTCTCCTCGCTCTCACTTTCCTCATTTGCTCCTCGCTCTGCACCCCTTCTTAGCCTCCTTCTCAACCAAGCAACATCCACGCAGAGCGGCGACCAGAGCCGAGATCTAGCCCCACATCACCCCCAGCGCACATCCCGGTTCCCCGAGCTCGCATTGGACGCCAACGTCCATAGATGCCACTCCCCCGCTCGTAGGAACGACACAGCATCACGCCTTCACTCCTCCCTCCCCCCCCCCCCCCCGCCCGCCCGCCTTTGGCGAGCCGGGCAGCGACGGCGATGGCCAGGGGAGCGCATATCGAGGGTGATTTGGGATAGGGTTTGTGAGGTCTTTGAAGCCGCTGGAGCGAAGCGACCCTGGAGACGAGAGGAGTTTGTTATGAATGTGTCTCCTTTGTTGTCGTTATTCCAAACATATGGGTGACGATGGCCAGGGGAGGCGGATTGAGGGTGGTTTGGTTAGGGTTTGTGAGGTCTCCAGAGAGCGGAGCGGCCTGGGAGGCGAGAAGAGTATGGTATGAATGTGGCTCCTTCGTTGTTATTCCAAACATATGATTTTCCTTTCTGATATGCCAAAGAGAATCTAGGCATCATTGCGTCGATTTTTTCCGTGTCTTTTACACAGGAAAAAACGAGAGTCACTCACCAATGCAGTTTTCCCACAAATAGAAGTGTACGCACCTACCCATCATGACCGTTGATTTTGTATCCAACAAATCATATTATTTGTACGACCCATCATGGCTGTTCTTGACGCACTTCGCGTGGAACTCGACGTTGGAGAGCAACCGCGCCGGCGTTCCGATGATCTGCTGGCGCTTCTTCGCCGAACAGGTGACCAACTGCCGAATGCCGATACGCGTGCGCCCAGTGGTGCATTGTTCTCGAGATCGATAGCGACGTGAGGAGGGAGGAGGTGGCTGTTAACCATCCTAATACGTATAGGAACCAATCTGGTGTAGTACACCAATCGGTCTCCGAGTTCATCTCTTGTATGGCTTTTCCCGATCCTTATTAACACGCACCCGATGCCCAGGAGGGTCATCGTTCCGCACAACTTGCAGACATGGCGGCGGCCGCCGAGTCCTTCGGTGCTGGCCGCGGCCACGCGGCGGCGGCGGGAGCGAGCGCTGCGTGTGCTTGTCCTATCTGCCTCGAAGCCTTCAAAGACGAGGCATACCTCGGCGCCTGCCTGCACTCCTTCTGTTTCAAATGCATAAGTCTGTGGGTGAAGATTGTGGCGAGCAAGCACGAAGAACCTTTGTCCTCTGTGAAATGCCCCCTTTGCAAGACTGTGAATGTATCAGTCATTCATGCTTTTGATGGTGAAACATTTAAGCGTCATAACATAGGGCAGGACCCGGGGGAGAGGCGTCTTTCAGACACAGAGGACTTGATCATATCCCAGATTTATAAAACAAAAGAGATTTTCAGACGATGCGTCTAGCATACAGTACTGGAAGCAGCGGCGGTATCTACGGAAGAACGTGTGGCTGGAAATGTGGTTGAGAAAAGAAATTCAAGCTCTCACGCAGGTCGAGGATATTGAGGCCATAGTTTACCACATCCATGGCGTGATCGAGGCCTTCATGAAAAGGCAAGAAAAACTGCACGCTTCGAAGCAGATCTCACCTGACCATACCAGGGAAGAGTTCAGGAGTTTGCTCTCGGACGCTGCTAGGCCATTCCTCCTCGGACGGACAGAGCGGTTTGTCACGGAGGTAGAGCTCTTCCTCGTCTCGCAACGGAGCATGGACGCGTACGGCAAGGCGCGTGTCCAGAGGTTCCATGAGTCCGCTTCACATGTGGCGAGAGAGCAGGATGCGCTGCCGCATGACCGTCCCTTTGATGAGAACTGCCTGTACCTTCTCAGTGATGAAACAGGCGGTGAGATATAGTGCTCTGCAATTTATTTGTAAACTTGACAAAGCTAGTCTATTTTAGGTTTGTTTTTGTAATCGATGTAATCGTGTACTCTGTGTTGGTTTAATATACGTGGAAAATTCAAAAAAAAAAGGAACCGATATGGTGTAGTACACCAATCGATCCTTATTAACACGCACCCGATGCCCAGGAGGGTCACTGTTCCGCACAACATCCACGGTGGCTCGTGCTAGAGGCCATGGACAGCGAGAAGGGCAAGGAAATGAAAGAGAAGGCGATGACGTGGAAGGAGAGGGCCGTGGCGGCGACGGTGGATGGCGGGACATCGAGCTGAAACCTTGTTGTGTTGCTGAATCAGTCCTGAACTCCTGATCATTGTGATTGAGCATATGAAAACTGCAGTACGATGTAACCATTTTTATACCATTGAGAAGTTTTTGGGCTCACATTATTTATTTTACTGGAGAAAACAAGATCATACGATATGATACGATGTTTCTACAATGTTGCTTTGTAAGGAATTTCGGGTTCATGCGAAGTTTCACCTTTCATGATACAGATCATACCGTGCACCACTAGCAGGTGTTGCAAGAACACCATGTCATACTCAAAGACAGCTGCCAGCAGTATATGCCCCTCCGGAACTTATTGTGGTAAATTCCATTTCCTGACGTGAAATTCAGTTTCGCCTTACAATGGGTTCGCCGAATAAATGCATTGCAGAAATTGGAAAAGAATCAGAATTAATGAAAGAACAAATATTGGGGATGCTATTTTTTCAGTCAAGAAGCGAGTATTTTTTATACTCCTTTACGGGCCACCAACAGTCATCTCCAGATCGACATCAGATCATTTTAGCAGAGTTTCAGTTCAGCAGGTCAGTTCGAGGCGTTTTGGTCCGAATTTGATCTGTCAACAGGCGTCGACGTTTCCTGGTTATCTTCGCTTATAGGCTCAGTTGGGGAGACAGTCTGTGTTGGTTGAGAACCTGCAACATATATCAGTAATAAGGCATATGAGTTTACTGGAAAACTTGAAACAGAATTCATCAAAGATACTGGGAAAAGGGCTGCTGGTTCCAGAATGTCAGAATAACTAAACCAAATTTTCCTCGTGCAAACAAACTAAACCAATTTTTTTAGTGGTCTGAAAGCAAACCAAACTGAGAGTGACATACCGGATACATCATCAGACTGCCTTGAAATTGCACGAGGGGGTAACTGCAGTCTGAAATTAGAAGGGAGTGAAGGAGTTGTCTGGAATGAACCCTCAGCCTGCTGCGCCGGTAGCTGCTGATAGAATTGCTGCCGCGCAACATGCTGCATCGGCGAGAAGCCACCAGCCCTTGGATTCTGGGAACCTGGCATGTACCCCAGGTATTGGTAGGGCGTTGTTGAAGGGGAGGTTTGGCCATACATGTATTGCTGCATTTGAGAATTGTAGTAGGCCTGCTCATAGGTTTTCAGACATTGCATGGTTTCAGTCAGTCCTCAAATGTAAAATAAGTGGGTCAGTACTGTACTATTTGTGCCAGTGTCAAATTTTGGTAGTCATTCGTGTAACTTGTGGTTCCCTAATTCGAAGGTAGTAAAATCTATATAGCCATCCAAGATTCAATGCTGAATATTGATGGTATTCAAATTTGCACAGTTTAGGTGGTCACTAGACTATGAACACAAACCTCGTTTCAAAAAATATACTATGAACACTAACAAATGCCTGAACTTATTACTTTTATGTTGGACAGTGTTGCCATTATTTATAACTGCTGCACAAAAGATCAGCTGCATGTAATAGAAGTAAAACAAGGGAAATAACATCGACGGAGATGAACGGAATGCTTGCCTGGTTAAATGGATAATCAGGTGGGTACCAGTACCTGCAAAAGTATTCATAACTTCATCAGTACATTATTAAAGCTCGATAGGGATCAAGCTGAGCACGAGCCCACCGTTTGTCTCTCGGAAACAAGTGTACCAACATTCATGTCTGTAAAGCTCAAACTTTGCTCGCACACTAAGGTATGCTCTAGCTAAAACTAGGACCATATCAAACAAACACTGCAACTTCCTCTACCTCTATCTCAGTATACAGTAGTACTGGTATTAGTGCTTGCTTGCTAGAATCTACACACACTTGTTTGGCTAATCACAACTCCTAACAAAAGCAATTACTCCTACTTTGCCATAAGAAATTACCTATAAAGAGAAAGTAAATGTCTGTGCATATTATAAAGAAGTTAGACAAACTCTAAACTGAACTTTAAACCGCCTGCTACTTGCAACATGCATTTGAGTAAAAATGCAGAAGCCTCTTTGCAGTTTGTACATTTTCTTTTGTGCAGAAGCAACTCAACAACTTGTTGCTGACCAGACCGGGTCATTTGAGTAAACCGCCTGCTACTTGCAACATGCATTTGAGTAAAAATGCAGAAGCCTCTTTGCAGTTTGTACATTTTCTTTTGTGCAGAAGCAACTCAACAACTTGTTGCTGACCAGACCGGGTCATGTATTCATGTGCCAACGATCTGTACACAGGCTACACAGCTATACAACAAATTCGTATATGGGGTACGTCAACCGTGAGCCAACAGCACTGCTCCAGCGAGATAGCCAAGTGGCTACAAAGATCTGGACGCAGCCATTAAACCCTCCGAGCAATGCCAACGAAGCGCAGAGGCTGTTGGCAGGCAAGGCAACAATGGATAAGAGAGACGGTGAGAGACTGAGGGGTCATCAGTCATCACCGGACTTGAATGCCCATGTCGCCGAGCTGCTGCGTTTCTTCGGCGAAGGCCCAGGGCCTCCTCGGAGGGCCCAAGACGTGGGGACTCGTGGGCCCGGCCGTGCTGATGTCCAGTCAGTCAAAGGAAGCGGAAACCGAAAGCTGCGAGGCGCGAAAGCAACCCGACCTTGACCCGACCTCGCTCATTCGAGCAGTGTATAGTCGATTCGGTAACCAGACCGTCAGCTACAATAAAGAGCAGCACCAGCACAACCAACAACGTCTATGTCTGTTTCTTCGATCAACAGCTACGGGTTCAGTCTAGGAGTCGTTATATATTATACTCGGTCATGTCAAACTACAGTATTTACCTCAGGATGGGCAAATGCTCTGAACCACAAAAAACTGCACCACCCAACAGCTATCAAATGTGTTCGGTCCGAGTGTGGACAAATGGCTAGGTAGCTCTTTATTTTAAATATATTTGAAAACCATACTTTGAAGTTTAAAAATATCTGAAAAAAGATTGGATGAATTCAATGGTCTATATTATAACTGCGCATAGTTTCAATGCAAAATTCCTTATATTCTGAATCTGAGCTATACAAAAATGATAAAATCGGACAAATTTGAGTTTTTAAGAATGTGCCCTGTTAATCATATCAACATTTTGTCCTTTTGTGTATATGGAAATGCAAAGTATTTTGATATTTTGCACGCTTATAGTATATATCTAACTTATACTCACTCCGTTCGGAAAAGGATGTCACAAAAATGAGCTCGAAAAAGGAGTAGTATATATCTATGCCAATGTAGAGGCTTTTTTTTCGAAATTTTCCGAAACATAAAGAACGATTAAAAGAAAAATAAAGAACTACATGTAGCTCGAGCTCGACTTTGAGTTTCCTGTTTCACCGTCGCTATACTAAACAATGCTTAACCTCATTTCTTTTTTCTGAAACGGAAATGCAGTAGAGATCTCTAGCTTACTACTAATTATTATCACTAACAAATCGAGGTTTCAGAGTTCGGACTGTCCTCTTTGGTTTTAAAGCAGAAATGACATGATACGTAGTACAAGAACAACAAATGGTGTCAAATGACACTCACCCGAACTGCGAAGGGTGGGGGTAGAACACGGGGTGAGACTGGGTGGGCATCTGCTGGTGCGGCGACTGCAACCTGCCGCCCATAGGCGGACCCTGGTGCTGCTGATCCGGTACGTGGGGCCCGCGAACGGTCCGCCCTGCAGGGAGAGACGGAAAAAATTTAGACATGTTAATTATAGTCTGCAGAGGAAGCAACTCGCACCGAACAAACAAATAAATGTGGCGCGCAGAGGTCGTTGCCAGACCACGCATGAATTTTCCAGACAGGACAGGAGGGCGGTGGGGCCTCGGCCAGGTGTTGCAAAACAGTTGTATGGCCTATGCAGGGGGGAGGGAGATACCATGTGCCCTAGTACTTGGACTAGGTTTGACCAGATATATGCATGGGTACTAGTATGTCTTAGCATGGTTTAGTTATTTCTCACAAGGGTGAAAATGCCTGGTGAAACTTTGCCTGTTCTTTTTGCATGACAAGAAGGATACCAGGTGTGTACTTCTGTCTGCATTTGGCCAATTCTTTTTTGGAAAGAAAACATCATCAGAAGAAGAAAAAAAGGAAGATGTAATGAGGTTTGTTTATAGTATGAAGACATTGAGTAGGTTAGCTCAGTGCCAAATAATACAAGACCTTTATTTTTAGCTAAGCTAGCTTGCACTACAACCTACTCCAGCCTGGTGATACTCATGTGCTGTAGTGCACTAGCCTGTACCGTTTGTGGAATACAAAAATACCCTACATGCGTAATTATTTTAATGCAAACATAAAATATAGCAGAATTCCAGTTCAACCAAACAATTATAAGAAAGAAAGGAAAACCAGTTGTTATTTGAAAAGGCACCAAATGCAGGTCCAAATTAATAAACACCAAACTGATGCAGCATATGCAAATGGGATGATACGATGAGGTCAAAATTCACGCGCAAAAGCATATAATGAATGAGAACAAATGAACTGGAAGCAATCCAAGCAACATGCAACATCATGCAGGAGTGAGAATCTATCTATTCCCCCAAACTCGTTGACAACCACCGAATCCCTGTCAAAGGGAGAATAGTATATGCGACGGAACACTTTTGTAATGCCGTGCACTGATTTGACCAGAAAAGCAAAGCCGAAAATTCCTGATTCTCCAACGATATCATGCACCCACTTTACATCGCATTCTCGCTGGAACGATCGACAGTATCACATTGCCCACTGAGTAATCACATTGCCCACTGAGTAATCAAAGCAACTTCTTTCCCGAATGAGTAAGCAGCAAACCACCACAAATATAGGCCAGGCCCGTTAATCAAAAACCCACATTGCCCACTGAGTAATGATATTTAGATCATCCTATGCCAATCAGAGAAAAATAAGGTTATTGATTCATCTATCTATGTGTTTTATTGTGGCTGTATCATGTTTGGTTCTACTATACAATATAAAAGGCAAATACGTTGTCTCGTTTCAAAAAAAAGGAAATATAAACTGAAGAAGAACTATACTCCAACCGATTATGGTCAGTACTAATCAGCACGGTAGAAGCAACTGAATGCAGAATGCAGAAGCCAGGCTGGTCAAAGCACAAGCCCAGCAAGGCCATGAGTGTTGTCTGACAGGCATGAGCATGCATGCCTCCACCCCTCCCAATGCAGAGACCAGGTACCCCGGGGTCGTCGTCCTGCTTCGTCTCCGCTGGCCACACAGCCTTTTAAGGCTGGAGCCGGGACCCACCCGATGATAATCCCTAAACCGCGCGCAGCGCACGCAAACGAGGAAGGACAAGCGGGCACGCGAGGAGAAAAAAAACGGCGCGCGCGCGCGCGTGCCCTAATCAAAGCTTATCCCCCTTAATTGCGTGCGATTCCCGCTAATCATGTCCCGATTATTGCTGCGCATGCACATGTTCTTGCTCTTACCTCTCTGCGGCGACGGTCGTGGCGGGCCCATGGAAGCAATGTTGCAGTTGGCTCGCCGGCCGGCGATCATCGGGTTCGGGTCCTGCACCGCCTGCCGCGCCGACTCAGCGTCCCGGAACGTCACCTGGAAATATACGGAAAGCAAATCACACGATCGATGAGACAAGGCAACGGCGGCAGCGGCAGTCGATCGATGAGAGCAAGGGGAAGAGATAGAGGAGGACGTACGAATCCGTAGCCCTTGGATCGGCCGGTCTCGCGATCGGTGATGACGACAGCCTCGAGAATCTCGCCGTAGTCCCGGAAGTGGTCGTGCAGGCCGGCGGAGGCCGTCTCCCACGCGAGCCCGCCCACGAACACCTTGGTCAGCGTGGTGTCGCCGAACCGCGACCGGTGGTACGGCACCCCGCCTCCTCCTGTCCCCGGCGCCTGCGCCGGCGAGGACGACGACCCGCCAGCAGCGGGTGAGGACGACGACGGAGCGGCCGCCGCCATGTCTCTTCTCGTAGCAAAGGACGACGCACGCAAACACACGACGCCGCGCGCGTGCAGGCAGCAGAGTCCCTGACCGGTCCTTTCCTTCCTATTTGGTGTCTCAGGCTTGCCGCGATCAATCTGGACTCTTTACCCGAACGGCGCGTGGGCAGCAGCTACTCTAGTGTTTGTAGCCGGGCCGGTTCGGGCCGATCCGGCGTAGAGACCGCCCGCCCTGACTCTTCTCCCCTAATTGCTCTCTCTTAATCAGTTTCCAATAATCTTCCATAACACACACGGTCGGAGGAAGAAGATGAGACTACAACTAAAGGGAGAAGGGAAGGAGGGGGGCGGCTGTGCGTGCGCTGGAAGAGGGAGAGGGAGAGGGAGAGGGTTCGGGTGTGGGATGACAGCTGCCTGGCCCTTTCTAGTTCTAGTCTACTTCCCAATGGGCCGGCTATAATAAGCTCCTTTGCCTCCTTGCTGTACTCGAGAGCTGCTGTACTCGTATTGCAGACGTAGTACATACATGGAGCTGCCTGCCACCTTTTCCCCCACTTGTGTGATGCCGATGCCCTGCCCTGTCGCTCTCGACTCGATCAAGCGAACGCAACGAACTGATTAGCAAGACGGCGGCATATATCCATCACCATCTCCAACTATCTACTCTACGTGACTGATCCATGGAGCTGGCTGGCTAGGTAGGCGGTTGCTTGCGGGGTTGCTGCTTCCTCCGGCCTGCTTGCACGCATCGCACACGCCACTTGTTCATTTTGCCTCGTGCGCAAAGGTCCACACGCTATGCTAACTAGCGAACTGTAGCGGATTCAGCGTATTAATTAATGTGCTAACGAATTGCGTCTGATTTAACCCTAACCAAAGTGCAGTACTCGTCATTGAATTTGTGTATGTGTATCGTCATTGAATTTGTGGATGTATGTGTAGGTGAGGAGAGGGGAATTTCTGTCCAGGGAAGAATTGATTTTCTGTTGTTGGTGGAATGTCCAAGGCACAATGAGAGGAGCTGTCGTGGATATCACTAGGGAGGGAGTACTTTGTCTAGGCGTTGACCGTGGAGATGGTCGTTTCATGCCGGTAGTAGTACTACTGTACTAGGGAGGAAACTGCGTCGTTGGTTATCCACATGTCATCGCCGGCGGTTCTTTCCGCTGTGCTGACCGGTAGTAGCGTTGCTGACGAAGCTTGGTGGCATGCGCGATTAGCTGGACGCCATTAGGAGATGATTACCGATGATTGCGTTGACTTCTCGATCGGCAAAACGGCAAGACGCCCATACGCCGACCACCCAGATCCCGATGGGAGAAGTGACCAAAATGTTGGGGTGCTCTCTCCGTTTGAAAATATTTACATTTGTCTAAATATAGATTTATTTGTGGAATAAAACACATATAAATACATTTGTATCTAGATAAACACGTGTCAAATATTTCCAGGTGGAGGGACTAGAAATTCTTACAATTTTCAATCAATATGCTTACTCATAAACTAGAAATTGCCATTGAGATATTCATTAGACCGCATTCTTCCTGGATCGTTGCCACATATATCTGTAAATTATGTGGGTTGTGCATTGCACAAAACATAATTTAAAACAAACTTGTTACAAAATACAGTTTAGTAATTCTTAGTGAGTTCTCTACAAACAAAAACACACAAACAAATATGTGCACTCAGCGAACAAGCAGAAAATTATACTTGTAATGATATAACATGCTAAAAATAAGATCCAAATAAGTATAAAAGTTTAATATAAATAGTATTCCTTTTTATTCACTCTGGACCCAACTTTTTAGTGAAATTGCCCAAACCATGGTTCAATTTAAAACCATGATTAGATGAATCAAATCCATACGACAAAGTTTACGTTATAGCACTAGCATCGTTTCTTCCAAATATGACAGTTGAATGATCTTCTCACTTGTTCGTCGCCTCAAAGAAAACAAAATAAATAAACAAGGCTAGATATATGGTTCTAGAGATAGTTAACATCAATTTATAATCATAATGTTATTTACACATCGCACGATAAAGGGAACCACAGTCGCTGCAATGATAAATGAGTTAGGGCGATGTCAATTGCCAACAAGTAATGATAATAACAGATGATAAAGATATACCATAGAGGAAATAATAAATGTTATTATTTATATTTGCGCTTTTAGTTAATGTTTATAGGTTATGTGTGATAACTACTATAATTCTTGAATGTGAGTTTCAGAGAAAAATTCATATGCGCGTGTTGAAACTTGAAACATTAACGCAAAGTAGATCTCTAGTCTCGCCTCTAAGACTACCTCGTTTGTTGCATGATGATCATGTCTTCATGGACATGGGAATTAGGGATGCCAGCAATAATGTGAGCACAATTTTGACGCAACAATGAGTGATGGACAAACCCAACCATTTCATATACTATGAGATCTTATCGTCCTAACGTTATTAGTAATATCATAGAAGTGTTAACGTATATGCATGTCTTAAACCATGAGGATATTAGAATCATACACGTCGGGCGTTTTAGGAAAAAACTATAAACCTCTACAATGTCAAATCAGTCTTCATAGGTACATAATTAAATATGTTTTCATATTATATTTGTACAGTATTATAATTGTTGATAGTTTTTCTACAACCATGGTCAAACTTTAAATAGTTTGAATTTCAGAAAAATTATACGCCTTACTTACGCAAACAGATGAGTAGTAGAGTTGCTGACGAAGCTTGGTGGCATGCTCGCTTAGCTAAACACCATTACGGGATAATAAGCCATATTCACGTTGACCTCTCCGCAAAACCACGGCGTGTTGTTGTGCCTTTGGGAAATAGTACACTATCATGTTTGATGTTCCTAAATCAGGTCGAACTAACGTTGTTGATATGAGGATCTTCAGTGGATCGTCCTTGCCGGAGCGGAGGCCAGAAACGACAATCTCTTCGCGATTCCAATTTCAGTGTGTCCATTAAGTTTGTTTTATTTATCGCATAATTAAGATGCTAGAGATAGCCAGATAGGCATGCAAACTCTGTTGACGCAGTAGATCGATGCACACATTGTGATTTCAGGGTACCAAAAGTCTAAAATACAGTATATATGCAAGGAGATTATCATGGTAGCAACTAGCAAGAGATAGATGTGCCTGCCCTCTCCACTAATTACCAATTTGTCTGTTAAGCAATCCAGATTCCGGATGGTCGGATGGACCGGGGTACGAAACATGCCAATTCAGCCGCAGGTTCCTCACCCAAATGGGAGTGCATCAATCATGAGCCCAGGAAAATCCCCAGTCCTTGCACTAACCTCGTTTTTTCTTTCTTTAACAACAAGCAACAGAGAGGGGGATGCAGCAGAGAGACGACGTGCTAGGTCCAAACTCCAAAGTGACAAAATCCAACACACAGCCATCTCAGGTCTCGTTGGACTGCACCATCGCCACATCCTCGTTCTGCTTTGTCCCCCGGCCCATACGGACTACGTCATTAGTTAGACATTAGTGAGTGAATCCTAGCTGGCCGGGCAGCGAATGTCGTGCGAGAACGAGTAAATGGCATTGGCGGTCACACAACTCGTCCGCTATGTGCACTTAAGTCACACAACTGGAAAACGGGATTTTTTGGTCACACAACTGGACTTTTGGTGCACGCAGGTCACAGACCCCACATGTCAGTCCGTTTTCCGTTGGTAATTTTGCAAAAAAAAAACCTGTATTTTTGGACATTTTGCAGAAAACTCCCCGTAATTGGACCCAAATTTGGGTTTTTGCGAAATATCCCAAAATACAGGGGTTTTCTGCAAAATTACGTGTCCACGTCAGCACTCCTGCAACGGAAAACGGAGTGACATGTGGGGTTTGTGACCTGCGTGCACCAAAAATCCAGTTGTGTGACCAAAAAATCCCGTTTTCCAGTTGTGTGACTTAAGTGCACATAGCGGACGAGTTGTGTGACCGCCAGTGCCATTTACTCTGCGAGAACGTACCATCATCATCGATCTCCTCATGGCTGCTTGGCCTATTCTTTCTCGCAGCTAGCCTGGCGTACCTTTCGACCAGCCCACGGAAGTTCGTTGCGGTACGTTACAAGAGCTGGCATGCAAGAGCCGCCGATGGTTGTGGTCGGGCCACAAGACCCCGTTTTACTCTGTCGATTGTGCTAGTCGTGGTGTTTCACTGTTAGGTGGCTTCAGCTTGTATACGTTAGTTGCAACGTTCTTTGCCAGCTTATGATGAATAAATGAAATAAAGCGGCCGTATGCATATTTTCGATGTAGAGCCTGGGGCTGCCCCTTTTCTAAAAAAAAAGAGTTGGCATTGTTACGCACCCTCTGCCGGCTGGCCGGTCCCGAGGCTGCGTAGCGTAGAGGAAGTAGTCGAAAGAGATGCAGGTTGTGGGCACAAATAGTCTTTATTATCAATTGTGTGTCTCTCTCCATACAATATATGGGGTATATAAAGAGGGAGAGGGGCTAGGGTTGAGGACCAATCTAGAGGGAAAACCCCCCGCCCAAGAAAGGGTGGGCCCGTACGTGACTCGTACGTCGGTTTCCCAACACTCCCCCTTGGTCCGACATCCCGTATTGTCTATGTCTCAAAAACTCCGAAAACCAAATGGGAAAAATATGGAGAAAGAGCACATAGTATACGTCTCCTCATGTTGCACGAATTGCCTCATTAAAAACCTTATGTGAGAAACTTCATAAAACTCACTAAAGGGAAAAAGAGTACAACTCACTTAACTTTCAAGTCAAGTACTCCGTCATCGGGATCGAGGTTTCAGTGATGAGTTTGTGAAGATTCTCCCCCTGAACCTTGCATCTCCCTAAGTCTTATCATACTCATTCCACGAACACATCTCTCAAAGGAAGATGCTGGTAATGATTTAGTGAACAATCAGCAAGATTTTCACACGACTTAGTATGCAAGATTCCCACTTCGTTCGACTTTTGCAATTCATGTGCATAGAAGAATTTGGGGTCGATATGTTTTGTGAGATTTCTCTTCACATAACCCGTCTGGACTTGTGCAACACAAGCAGCATTATCCTCATAGATAATAGTTGGGGTTTGGACGGTGTTCAGCCCACATGTCAGCTGGATGTGGCCGATCATCCGTCGAAGCCATACACACTCTCATGATGCTTCATACAGTGCTATGATTTCCGAGTGGTTCGTCGAAGTTGTTACCAAAGTCTGCTTAGACGATTTCCAGGAAACTGCAGTTCCACCACAAAGGAAAATATATCCAGTCTGAGACTTGCCAATGTGCGGGTCTGACAAGTACCCAGCATCAGCATATCCAACAAGTGAAAGGTCTTGATTCCTCCTGTAAAATAGTCCAAGATCTTTGGTCCCTTGGAGGTATCGGAAGACGTCCTTGATGCCTTTCCAATGTCTATTGGTAGGCTCAGAACTATACCTAGCAAGCAAATTGGCGGCGAACGCAATGTCCGGCCGTGTACAATTCGCGAGGTACATGAGTGCGCCAATTGCACTTAGGTAGGGGAATTCTGGTCCCAGAACTTCCTCCCCCTCTTCCTTAGGCCTGAACGGGTCCTTGTCCCGTTGCAAAGATCTCCCAATCATGGGGGTCTTGGAAGGATATGCCTTATCAAGTCCAAATCTTTCTAACACCTTATGGGTGTAGGCAGACTGGTGCATTAAGATCCCAGCAGGGGAATGCTCAAGTTGCAGACCTAGGCAGAACTTGGTTTTGCCTAAGTCCTTCATCTCGAATTCCGACATCAGGTAGGAACTCGCTTCCTCAATATCCTCAGGTGTACCGATTATATTCAAATCATCCACATACACCGAGATAATACAAAAACCATCTTGTGATCTCCGTATAAAAACACATGGGCAAGCTTCATTGCTCGTGTAGCCTTTCTGATGAAGGAAATCGCTTAAACGATTATACCACATCCTACCCGACTGTTTGAGTCCATACAGTGACTTCTTAAGCTGAACACTGTATAAACTTCTATTCGCTCTACCTTGGTTTGGAACAGGTATACCTTCGGGTACCTTCATGTATATATCCGAATCCAAGTTACCATAGAGGTAAGCGGTGACAACATCCATAAGTTTCATGTTCAAGTCCAAGTTTACTGCCAATGAGATCAAGTATCTAAAGGTAATTCCGTCCATGACAACTGAGTAGGTTTCCTCAAAATCGACACCTGGTCGCTGAGAGAAACCTTGAGCAACGAGCCTTGCTTTGTACCGTACTACCTCGTTATTTTCGTTTCTCTTTCGAACAAAAACCCACTTGTGGCCAACAGGGCGTATGTGGGAAGGAGTTAGACAAACAGGTCCAAACACCTCTCTTTTGTTAAGAGATACTAACTCGGCAGTTATTGCCTTCTGCCAATCTTTCCAATCCGACTTCTTCTTACAATCAGCAAGCGTGTTAGGCTCGGGGTCGGGATCTATGATTGAGGCAATTTTAATAGCAAAATATATGTTGACATTTGCCATGGCTCGATTAATTGACTCACCAGAATTAAGATAGTTAATGGCATTTCATCATGGGGTGCATCAGGCACATTTCCTTCCTCCACCGGATTTCCCAATCCAGGACCAAGGTCCTTTAGCTTTCCCGCTCCAATGTGTGCGCACACATCTTCGCTGGGTATCTCCGATATAGGAAAGTTCAAGTCCGGAATTTCGTGCGCTGAAACTTCTGTGCTTGTGCCAGGTCTCGACTGGCTCCCCTCTTGAGGGGAAGGCTGTGATAAATTTCTCTTGTCCTTTTTCTTCGTGCGTCCCCGAGTATTTGGGATTTGAGAAACCGGATTCCGCGTCCTTTTAAGCCTAAGGGCGGGAGTGGGTATACCCTTATCCTTCTTTGGTATTTCAACCCTTTCCGGTGCATTGCGCGCAGGCACATGCGACTTTGTCACAGTCTTTAGATCACTAAAATGACCAGGCAGTTGATTCGCTAGGGAATGCAAATCTATTATCTTTTGGACTTCTCTATTGGACTCAGCTGTAACAGCCCAAAGTTGAAAAACTAAAAACCCGTGTAATTTTTTTCGCTTTTGTGTTCATTGCATCATAGCATCCATGCATCATATGCTGTTGCTAGGGAATTGTTGCTAGGGAATTATGTGATGCTAGGGAATTGTGGTGGATTTGGCAACATTCAAAAACCAAATGCCAAACTTGTTTCAACCAATTTCAAATTAATGAAGGCACTCAACCTTGCAAAATACAAAGGCTTGACAACTTATATTTGTCAAGCAAATTCCAAGAGCTACAAAATAATATTTTGCACTTGCTCCAAATTGTTAAAGGAGCAACATTTTGAAATTTAGCAAAATGCCATATCCAACCTTTCTAAACAAAAGTGGTTCAAAACATTTTATTTTGAGCCGCCAATTTTTGTGGAGCTCCCACATGAGATGAAAAGGCCACACAAATTATTTCATATTTTTCTAAAATTGTTTAGTGCCTCAATTAAATCTAGAAAGGTGCTACTGATTTTCTTTTAAAAGGGAAAAGGACCTATCGGTGATGCACAAATTTCTCCAGGGGGTTATCCGCGAAATGGTCGTCTCTCTCCTGGACACTGGCACCACAGTGCCGTGGCCATGCCGTCGCCAGTGGCGCGGTCGCCGCGCGCGCCCGGGCCCCGCTCCTCCTGCTGCCCGAAGAAGAGAGGGAGGACCCCCCCACGACGCTCTGCTTCATCCCCTCACTCGCCCACCTGCTCCCTTGCTCCCCATCTCCCCCCCTCTTGCTCCTCACCATGACCGAGCCGAGCCATGGCTGCCGTCGCGCCTCGCCGTCGCTTGAGGCCTCCCGGAGACGAGCCGAGCCCGCCATCAGCTTCGCCACGTCGTCCACATCCTCTCCGCAGAGTTTCACATGCCGGGGCGCACGGAGCCGCCGGAATCGAGCTCACCCCTTCCGCCACCGGTCGCCGCCGCCGCGGACGAATACGTCGCCGACGTTGTATCTCCGGCCTCCCGAGCACGCGTACGTCCTCAGGGTGAGTCCGCCGTCCTCCTAGACCTCCTCTCCCTACTCCTTTCCCCGTGGTTCGCCGTCTCGCTGTAGACGACCGTCGACCGCCGCTTGCCGCCGTCGACGGGCAAGCTCCAGTGGACATAACCACGCGCCGCTGCCATGATTAGGCTCGTCTGGACCCCCACCGCTGAACGCAATCCTTTCACCCCGCGCGCACCTGCGGACGCGCCCAGAGCGTGGTCGTCGCCGGTGCCTTCCCCGACCGCACGACACTGAACCTACGGGTTCAGTTTTCAGCTTCGTTAGCAGAGTTCGAGCAGATGACACGATCGGATATTCCGTGTCAATGCAGACCGGATAATCCGGTTAAAGCCAGTACCCCCCGAACCTCAATTTTCCTCTTCATCGGATATTCCGGCTCAAGCACAACCGGATAATCTGGATAATTCCAGTACAATGTTGCTTTCAGTCCTTAGCGCTATTTCGAGTCAGCAGTGGATCGGATAATCCGATGCATCAAAATTAGGATAATCCGATTTTTGCTCAGTACATCTGGAGAAGTAATACAAGGTAGAAAATTATGTAAACTTCTAAAATCGATACCTTTTGTGTTATTTATCCAAAATTTGTAAATGATATATCAAAATGTTCAGTAAGACAAACCCTAACATGTTACATCATATTCATGCATGTTTGAACTAAATATTTTTTGAACAATGTTGAACACTTGCTAAAACTAGAGAAACTTTGAAAATTCTTATCGAATTCAATTTTTATCGGAAAAATGCAAACAAGGTACCAAAATTCTTAGAAACTTAAGGCCTATCCAATGGTACCAGTGCCATGCTTCATTGAAGCTTAGTTTGGTACTGTATATGGAAGGTTAAAAATGCCTCCTTGTTTAAATTGTGAAGGTTCGATCCCAAATTTGCTAAAAACAAGTATGGTACCCTTTTAAATTGTTAAATGGACCCTAAGGGTAACTTAAATGCATTAAATTGACATCTCATCATCTTTGTATGCATTGCATAATTGCCATGTGTTGATTGTTGTTTTTGCTTTCCGGTGTTGTTTGCTCTCCGGTAGATCACGAGTTCGGAGTTGAGCATCATTACTCCGACGAGCAGTTTGACTACTCCGCTCAACAAGGCAAGCGTAATCCCCCCTCTGAGCATGTCTCATCCTATATTTCCGCAAATATTTTCTCCACTATAATATTGCATGCGGTTCCAAATGTCAATTTTATTGGATTAGAGTATCCTATAGTTGCATTAAGATTCCGATGCCAATACCCGTTTCCCTCCTATTATCCATAGGATTGTATTGTTGGCCGAGATACTTACTATGCTATGTTGATGCTTAGCCATGCTTAGTTAATTGCATAGCTATACGATGGATGGTTCATGTTGGAAACAGGTGATGAGATGAGAATGATGGTGGAGAAATTGTGGTGACGGATAATAAAATGCTTAAAGGTGGGGATGAGAGGCCACTGTGGTTGTGGTGCTTTGTCTTGTTCTCGCCGCCTAGGTGCGAGTTCTATACCTCTTGAACCAAGACTGAGCGTGCAACCAGGCGTGAGGCCTATGCAATTGCAGGAACCCTCATAGACTAAATAACTCGGGCGGGACTAGCCAGGGTCCTCTAGTTCGGGCTTCCATTTGCGCGTGCGTGATGATGGTGGGATGAACTGAGATGAGGATGGTGGTGTTTAGGAAAATGAGTGGCCACGGGGCAGTGTGTTGGATCGCTGCTCCGTCCTCACTGATGATCCTGGGTTAGTCCTTAACGAGGGAGATGTCGACACCGCTCCCACCCAGCCGGCTCTCCAAGGAAGAGAGCTAATGATCGGGTAATGGGCCGGACGGTACGCGTGGTAAACATTGTACACCCCTGCAGGGTAAATCTTTTCGAAAAGCCGTGTCCGCGGTTATGGACGAACTTGGGAAGTGAAGGTAAGATCATAGAATAACTTTAACGGAATGATTAAAAACTAGTACTAGAGGTACCACTCAAGATTGTAAGGTTGACTTCCTCGAGGGTGATTCAGGGAGGTGCCTTGGTGAAACAGGTACTGTGGTTGAAAATGGTGGTTGATGATGAGAAAGGTGATCAGAAGAAAAGAGTTACTTCTTACCCCTTTTGAAAATACTCTGAATAGTCGATGCCATTGAGTTATGTTTCATAAATAAAATCAGCTTTATGCAAAAACAGCCATAGAACCTTGAAAGCTTCATCGAGCTAATGCTCTATATATAATCTTGCGAGTTCGTCGAACTCAACGTCGTTTGTTTTGTTTCAGAGGTGGACTTCACCGACCTCGAAGGTGGGTTCTTTGTGGACGTCGACGAGTAGTCTGGGGTTCCCAGGTGGCAGCTTGGGACATCCCGGAACAGCTGGCGCTGGATGTTTATCTGCAGGCCTCTTAGGCCATAATTTGGTTCTTGTTGTTTAGAACAACCTATTTTGCTTCCGCGTGTTGTAATGTTGGGTCTGTGACCTCTGGTTGTCATTTGCTATCTTTCTCTATTATAAGAGTTGAATTATAATGATTTGTGTCGTAGAGTCTGTGATGTGCCAGTTGTTCCACAAGTCTTGATCTCTCTATTATGCTTTGATAGAGTGTCTGGTGGTATCGGAAACCGGGGACACAGTATCACTGTATAGCAGTCGGGTCGGGGCGCTACAAGTTGGTATCAGAGCAGTACTGCCTGTAGGAAACCCTTCTACTGGTCGATGTTGAGTCTAGTGTTTGTGAAAATATTTTTAACCTAAAAATGAGTTGTGAAAACCATCTTAGGATTCTTTTTACTCCTTATCTGGTTACCCTCTAATCTCGGAGCAATCTTACCTCGATTTGAGTTAAAGGTTTTACTTCTCATACTTCAAAATGATTAGAAACGGGGTTGGGCTCGACCTTTAGTGTTTTGTGTCACGTTGCTCCCGCTGCGTTGCAATCCCAAATCAACTCAGATGTTTCTACCAAGTCTAATCGTTTGCTCCTCTGTTGGGTTTTAACCCAAGGTCTTGAACCGAAGGTCCCGGATTGTGCTTTGATTCTGGTATGTTGAATCGTGTGGGTTGTTACCATGTGATCGTTATGCCATTTATGATTCTCGGCACATGAAGCTGACCTTTAACCCAAGTCCTTTATGTGGTCTGTGTGGTAAATGGTTGGACCTTAACTTCCCACACCTCAGCTGGCTACGTAACTTCATCTCCCCCTTAGCCTGGTGTTAGGTTCTGTCTTGGAACCATAGGGGTTACGACCAAGATATGCGAGTCTCCCAACTATGTTCGTGACTCTTCTACATCTCTCCTTTTGGGCATGGTTATCACAATTGAGTAATAACCGGTGCATCTTCAACATCTTAGGATCCTCCTGAGCATGTTTCGTACTCTGATCTGTTTCCCAACCTTTGTCTGTCAGTTGACAGTAAAGTTTTATCGTGCGTTGGTATGTTCCGATGCAAGTCACTCCCTTGATCCGTCAAGACATCCACTTCGGGATTCTAGGAGAAACAAACTCCAGTACCTTGTCCATTTCCCAGACCTGGTCAAAGAATTGTAATCTTCAGAATGAGGGCCTCGTTTAGCTTTTGTTCTGCTCCACCTTAGAGTGTCACCCTCTTTTATATCAAGGGGTCGTGCTGGGTGTCATGATCCTTTTGATGAAGTGATGCTCTTACTCCTCGTTACACTCCGTGTTCCGAGTGACTTGTTACTCGAGAAGGATAAGTCGTGAGCAATGATGTGGCTATCGGATATTCTTAGCAGTTCTTACTGTGCGGAAATCCAGGGATATCCATTGCCCTCTGTCGTGGTGGGATCACGGCAGATGCCATGGGTATGGCTTAGTTGGGGCCGAATGGTCGTTGGGGGAATCCGGGGAGGGTTTATGCACTCAAGACGTGCACAAGCAAGAACATGCAAGAAACCACAAGAACATGAACAAGAAACCAAGAAAGCCAAGAACACAAAAGACACCACGATGTACCCAGGTTCGGGGCCTTCGTGAGGAAGTAAAACCCCTACTCCTGCCTTTCCTCTCTCAATATATCAGTGTCGTTCTCAGGTACAAGGTGCTCCTCGAGCTGTATGATGCTACCAAAGTGAGAGCTCGAGATAGAAGATGAAACTATGAAGGGGGAAATGAGCTAGGGTTTTTGCCGTCCTCCTCCCTGGAGGTAGAGATGCTGCATATATACATAGGCCGAAGTACAGTTTTACCCCTGCCTCCAACTAACAATGGCATGGCCAAAAGGTAGAAGACAAGCCTCTGCCTCCTGCCAGCTCAACGGCCGGACTGTCAGGCCGGACAGGCCTAGCTTTCCTCTTCCGGTCATACTTCAGTAGCCTGCCGAGGTCTAGCCTGTAGACCTTTCCCGAAATAGCCAAGTCAGCTCCTAGGCCCCCGAGCTTCCGGGAAACCCGTGGACGGACCTCGCTGTCCTCTGAAGCTTCGGGCTACGAGCTCTGCGGCGCCCGTGACCCCTCTGACATGCCTCGATCCTTGCTGCCAACCTCGGATAACACTCCTGATCCTATACCTCGGTAGAGAATACCTTATTCCTGTGGTAGCTAGCTGACTGCCCCGAGGTTGATACCTCGGAGGATATACCTCGGAGAATATACCTCAGACGTACACCTTACGTCGGATGACGCCTCCTGCGTCCTTGCTCAATCGTTACCTCGGACAGCTTACTGCCTTAACCTTACATGTCTTTACTTCATCTTTACCCTACCCGGGGGTAACCCCCCGACAGTAGTCCCCGAAGCTGATGTGGTCTTGCAGCCTCGGATGAAAGGCCGCATCAGGTTCAACCCGAAACCACATGCGCTACAATGTTTTGCAGGTCACCGAACCAATACCCCGGAAAATCCATCGGTCTGTTCCCGGGCCATACTGCTTTTCCGAAGTATCCGCCGAGATCTCGGACGTCAACCCCTCGATTCCTGCATCCTTACTGACTTCGGTCAGAGAACACTGTTCACGTGTCCCATCCGTCACTTCCTGGTCCACGACAGTCAAAGCACTCGAGTGCTTTCCACCACGCGGCCCACGTCAGCGGAGATTCCCCGCTTGCGCCGCTTCGCGCTCCAGTAACCGCACCGCCCGACGGTTTGCCTCCTGCAACCGATCCTGTGGCCTGCTCGCCCACCGCTATCTTCGTGCCACGTGTGCCATTGTGCACAAACGATCCCACTCGCCGCTCCGATAACCGCGCGGTAGTGCGCAGTTACCGCCCGCGGTTATAAATACAGGCCCAGGGCAGTGCATCCCTCTTCTTCCTCATCCACTTGCCGTTTCGCCTCCATCGCAACCAGCGCCGCCGCTTCCAGTCGAGAAGAAACGCGTTCCCGCCGCCGCCGACGAGCAGCTCCTTCGTCGCCGTTGCGAACGCGTCGCCAGCGCCGCCCTTGAGCATTTCATCTTCACGGTACACACCTCTTTTCTTGTTATTCTTAGCATTGCTCTTGGTTTCTCCCTCTTCGCGTTTTGGTTCTTCATATATTCTTGATTAAAACTTCATTTATCTCCTCCGGTAGATCTTTCTTGTATACTCCTTTGGGTAGAAAGTAGTTTCTTGCCTCGGATAGCTACTCCCATAGCATGGATCTGCCTCTATGCACATAAGATAGCCACCAAACTCCTCCTGAGTTAGCCAAATATTGTACTAGATTCCAGATTCCCTTTTTCCTTTACTGAATTTTTGCACACTCTCTGCAGATTGACTCTGCCGAGATGTCTCCGCCTGAGACTTCGGAACAAACCGAGGTTCATGACCTCGAACTAGAGGTCGGCGAGCGCGCCGGCTGGGAGGGTTCGGATGTCACCCGGACGAGATCCAATGGCTCAGGGACACTCGGCGGATTCCCGCCGAGGTAGAGTGCCGCCTACCCGAGGGCGAACTCGAGCCACAAGTCAGGCAGGGGAACGGGTGGTCTTCGTCGCGCACTTCCAGCGCGGCTTCGGACTGCCCGTCAGTGATTTCTTCCGGAGCTTCCTGGACAAGTTCGGGCTCCAGGTTCATCATCTCCCCGCCAACGCCATCACTACTCTCTCCTGCATCGTCTCCTTCTCTGAGGGATACCTCGGCCTCAAAGCCACGGTAGACCTCTTTTCTCGCTACTTCCAACTTAAGCGGCAAGTGATCCCGGCTCCAAAAAACAAGGATCTGCCCAAGCTACTAACCGCCTGCGGAGCAGCCACCGTAGCTCCTCGCCGAAACTCCATCTTCCCACGTATCACTACTCCGGACACCGTTCGCAAGTGGCTCCGGACGTGGTTTTACGTGAAGAACTCCGGCGAAGAGGACTTCCTCAACCTGCCGGCGTTTAACCTCAGCCCTCCTACAGAACAGCTCAACTGGGACTATACTCCCCCTCACACCGGCGAACTCAAGTCCATCCATGGGTATATTGCGAAATGGCAGGACCCGGAGGACCCCGAGAACGACGGGAAAGTCCTGACGGCTGACGACCTGGCCTGCACATTCGTGAAGCGCAGGGTCTCCCCTCTCCAGGCGAGGTCTCACAAGATCTGCCATATGAGCGGTCTTTATGACCCCACCCGACATACGCACATTGCACTGGACAATGCCGCGGTAGCTCGGCGAGTCCGAGCTATCACCAAGTCCAAGATCTCTGATGCTTGGACATGGGGAAGGGAGCCCCACTACAGGACCAAGCCAGCGAAACAGGTACGCTATTCCGACGTTTTCTTCGATACTCCTTTACCACCGAGGTCTTGCTACCGACGTTCATCTTGATAATTTTCTTCCTAACTCCTTTTCATATGTCTGCCATACAGCTGTTCGCCCGCCAGACCGCCGAGGATGGAGTCCATCCTGCGGACCACTTCGGCGAGGATCTCCCTGTCGAGGACCCACCATCCAACGTGGACCCTGACGACGAGGATTTTATGCCCATTGCCTCGGCCCGCATCACCACCGCGGGTAAGCCTCAAGCACAAGCTTCAGTTCAAGAGATTTCGGATGACGAGGAGGGGTTCCTCGTCGTGGAACCAATAAACGCGGTACCTCTCTCCTGCCTTCCTCACCTTCCGAACTTTACTCCAGCAACCAGCCGGAAACGCGCTGGTGCCGCAACTCCGGCCGCCGAACCATCCGCCACTGGAGCCTCCGGACCCACTGAGGCTCCGGTCAAGAGACGCCGGCTGAAGAAGTCCGGACATCCTCCTCATGCCCGGGGGGGCAAGAGGTTTCCTACCTCGGATGGGTAATGCTTTGCTTCTATAGCCAACAATGTTTGTTGCTTAAACATATTATCTCGGTATTAACACTTGACCATCTTCTTTCGTTGCAGTGCCCCCATAGACGTGGATCAGGAGGTATCCTCCATGACTGCACCCGTTGGTGCCTCTGAAGCCACGACCTCCCCGACGAACTCTCGCCCCGGATCTCCTCCACCGAGGTCTGGCCCGGCCTTGGGGAAATCTGCCCCCACCCGAGGTCAGACTTCTCCGCGTCCTCAAACGGATGCGGAGACCAATCGCGCCAGGACTTCGGCTACCACCTTGCCGGAGCCTCGACTCTCCCCCCGAAGCCAGACTGCCCGCAACCAACAGCAGCAACAGCAGAAGCATCAGCAGAAGCAACAGCCCAAGCAACAGCCCCAAAAACCACTCCGCCAAACCACCTTGCCGTTGGAGAAGGGCAAGGAGAAAGAGAAAGAGACGGTGAAGGCCAAGGTCACCCCCAAACCAACATCTGGGTCTGGCACCCTGACTATCTCTTCTCCTTCAAGGATCCAACCGAGGTCTCCTCCCCCGGTGACACGCCGAATTCCTCCATTCGCCGCACCCATTGATGAGACTGCCCCTCCGGCCGAAGAATATGCTCGGAGGGCATCTCTCATATTGGAGAACCGGCCTGCTTCAAGTTCCGAGGCTGCTTTGGCCGTGGAGGCCTCGGTTAGGGGCATCGAGCAGGGCGGACCGTGGGGATTTCCTCCTCTGCGCACTGATAGTGGCCAGAGCCTCGGCTCCTTGGAACATTACAATGCAGACTGGAATTCTGCAGACGAGGTCTCCTCGGCCTCCTTAGCTGCTCCGGTGGCTGAGCATCCCGCGGGAAACAGCGCCTGCATCCGAAGCGTATATGATCTACAAACTGCTGCCCTGCGTGCTGCTCAAACCATCGACGTAAGTCCTATTCTCTTTACTTTCATGCAGTATCTCATCTAATATCCACCATCCCCAGTCCCCGAGATTCGAGGTAAACTATTGACGCTCCGTCGGAGTTAAAATTGTTTGGCTTGAATCTCAACTTTCCATTTTCATCCGACGTATCCAATCCATTTTATCTCACTTTAGCATGCACCTCGGGTACGAGTCCCCGAGACTCATGTCGAGGCATACCCCGGCAACATTTTCCCAATGATTTGACTCCGAGTCCCCGAGACTCTTGTCGAGGTATAACCTTTCTAACCGAGCTATATTTTTCTTCCTTGCAGAATACTATGAACATCCGTACGGACGTCTTCCACTCTCTCTTGTTCGCACACAAGAACCTCCATGATGCGCACAAGGCCGCACTTGCAGCGAAGAAAACTTCGGATGACCAGCTAGCGCAAGAGAAAGCCGAGGTATCTCGGCTGGTAAAGGAACTGAAGCGCATCACTGAGCTGCGAACGTCTGAAAAAGAGCAGCTGCAGGCGGAAAAGGCCAGTGTTGTCGAAACAGAGAAGAAACTCCGGGAGGATGCCGCCAAGGATCACCAGGAAGCGCTCCAGTTAGCCGAGACCCGCGCCACCTCGGCCACCGAGGCTTATGAAGCCCTTCAAGCTTCGGTTAACCAGTTCCTCCCGACGCTGCAACACATCAACCAAGAAATGGACAGTAAGCTTCTTGCCCCCCTTAGCTTTGCTTTGTCCTCAACATACTGGCTCTTTGCCGAACTATCTCTTTCATTATTAACAGGCTATCCTTCTGCAGAGCATTTCACCTACACCCAAGTCTCGGCCCGCAATATCACTGCTCGTCACAGGGAGATGCGGAACGAAACGAACCCCGTCTGGACCGTTGAGGACCACATCGTGGCCATCAAGTCTCGGATCCATCCATTGAAACCATTGGGTCGGAACTTCTCGATGCAGGTGTGTCTGCTTTCCGAGCCTTATGGCCTCTTGCCGACGCTCCCAAATCTACGCCCGAGCTCGCCGCCCAGCTTCGTGACACCGAAAGAAGACTGCGAGAGTGGCGCTCATCTTCAGCTCGCGCTGGAGCTGATGCCGCTCTCAGGTTTATCATGACTTGGTGCGAGAAGATCGACCTCGAGAAGATGAACACTCTCCGGCGAGGCTCACCTTGGTCGTCCGACCCGATCCTCGTCGCGCGCCGCCAAAAGATGGCCAACTACTTTGCTGGATATGCCAACACAAGAACTTGAGCGAAGGAGACACCTACTCCGACGCCGAGGATTACGCGCCAGAAGACGAGGAATACGAAACAGAATCCGACGTCGAGGCCGAGCAAGGTGACGACGGCGAAGCAGAAACCGAGGCTCCCCCACAACCTGATGCCGAGGTTACTGCCGACGTTGCCAGCACTTCCCAGGCTACCTCGGCTCCGGACGAAATCCCTGCTGCATCGGCTGCTGCCGACGTAATTCCTGACGCCTCGACCTGAACTTATGCTTGGCCAGAAAACTTCATTAAATCCCCGGTATGCCGGGACGCAGATGTAATCAAACTTAAGTAGTTCCTTTGCTACCTCTATTACTATTATGCTCATCCGAACCATGCTTTTCTAGGCTTTATATCGAATCCTTTTGAACAAGTGCCCGAGTTCACTTTCGTGTTTACTATAGTTGGCAGTCTCTGCTCTTGTCTGCCATTCTGGCGTTCGACAGTCGAGTCACAAGATTGTTGTTCATAGCATACAGTACTTAGTAAATTCCGAGGTATAGTTCAAAGTCATCCGACATAAAGAAGAAGTAAAAAACAGGGGTTAGTAAACGACATATGCCGGACTGACTTTTTGGACCGAGTCCCCGAGTTCATTTTCATGTTTCCCATGTTCTTTCGTCTTTGCTCTTGACTGCCATGCTGGCGTTCGTCAGTCGAGTCACAAGATTAGTTACACAGCATACAGTACTTGAAATTTGAGACGAGGTTCAAAATAGTCCGGCATACGAACGAAAAAGAAGTACAAACATAAAACAAGCATGCATAATAGCGAGGCAGTCCCCGAGCTCATTTTCAAGGTGCCGAGGTTTTTATTAAAGATCAGCCGAGGTACATACATTACTTCCTTCAACAGTAGAAGGGTCGGAGTAGAGCTACATTCCATGGACGCTGAAGCTCCGCATCGGGTCTATCCAGCCCATCTCCCCTTGGCTCCTGTGCATCTATAAGATAGTACGAATCATTGTGCAAAGCTCGGCTCACAATGTATGGTCCCTCCCATGGAGGTGACAACTTGTGCCGACCTTTGCTGCGCTGAACAAGCCTCAGCACTAGATCTCCTTCATTAAACTTTCGGGGTTTTACATGCCGGCTTTGATAGCGTCGGAGACCCTGCTGATATATTGCTGACCGAGATAAGGCCAATTCTCTTGCTTCCTCAAGCAGATCTACAGCATCTTCCCGAGCTTCTTTAGCCTCGGCTTCTGTGTACATTGCCACTCTGGGCGCATCATATTCAATGTCGGTTGGCAGCATTGCCTCGGCCCCATAGACCATGAAGAATGGCGTATAGCCTGTTGATCTGTTCGGTGTGGTCCTTAAACCCCACAGAACTGCTGGTATCTCATCGATCCAACACCCCGGTGTTTTCAACAGTGGTTCTACTAGCCGAGCTTTGATTCCGGCCAATACCAATGCATTTGACCTTTCTACTTGCCCATTAGCCTGTGGGTGAGCCACCGAGGCTACATCAAGTCGAATTCCCTTACTCATGCAGAACCGAGCAAACTCTCCGACAGCAAAGTTCGTGCCGTTGTCTGTAATGATACTATGAGGATATCCATATCTCAGGATTATTTCCTTCAAAAAGGTCACTGCCGTATGGCCATCCAACTTTCGGATTGGCTTCACCTCGATCCACTTAGTGAATTTGTCCACCATCACCAGTATGTGAGTCATATTGCCTCGGGCTGGCTTGAATTCTCCCACCATGTCCAGACACCAAACTGCAAAGGGCCACGTGATAGGAATGGTCTTGAGCGCCGAAGCTGGCATGTGCTGCTGCTTGGCGAACCTTTGGCACCCTTCACATTTCCGAACTATATCTTCTGCATCGGCATTGGCGGTGGGCCAATAGAACCCTGCCGGAACACCTTGGCCACCAGAGCTCTTGTGCTGCAATGATGTCCACATTCTCCTTGGTGGATTTCTAAAAGCATCTCCTTGCCTTCAGCTGGTTCGACACACCTCTGCAACACCTCGGTCACACTTCTCTTGTATAGCTCCTTGTTGATGATGGTGTATCCCTTAGCTCTCCTCTGGATTCTCCTTGCCTCGGTTGTATCACTTGGCAAACTTCCGTCAGTTATGAAGTTCATTATCTGCTCCGCCCATTCCGGCACTGGATGTAGAGGAAAAAGGCTCTCATCTATCTCCATTGGTTCGGCCGCCATGATCTCCGCCATGATTGCCTTTACCATTGCTCGGCCAGTCCCCGAGTGTTGGTGCGAAGTCCCCGGGCCAGATCCGAAGCTCCCACCATCCACGTCCATGGGAAAAGCTCCATCAGTCCCGGGTACTGCGAAGCAGTCCCCGATTCGGCCAAACGCATCCGACGTCTACCTCCATAGGCTCAGGCTCCGGATTTGGTGGTAAGAAAATTGACTCGGAATCAGGAGAAGGCTTGATTGAAGGAGTCCTCAAATGATTCAGTGCTATCCCCGGTGGCACCGGTTCTTTGGATGAACCGAGCTTAGACAATACGTCGGCGGCTTCATTCTCCCCCCGAGGTATGTGCTTGTACTCACATCCTTCGAAAAACCCAGACACCTTTTGCACATGAAACCGATACAACTCCATGTTCGCATCCAATGCATCCCAAGTGCCGGTGGATTGATGCACCACCAAAGCTGAATCGCCGAAGCATTCTATACGCCGGACGCCTATCTCCTTTGCCACCTTGAGCCCATGGATCAGGGCCTCATACTCCGCCACGTTGTTCGACGCCGAGAAATGGATTTGCAGCACATACTTCAACTGGTCTTGCTTCGGCGAGGTTAGGACTATGCCGGCACCTAATCCGACCTTGGTCTTGGACCCATCAAAGTGCATCTTCCAATAATTATAGTCCGGCAAGGGCGGCTCATATTGCATCTCGGCCCAATCGCATAAAAAGTCCGGCAGCGCCTGCGACTTGATTGCATCTCGCCTTTCATAATGCGGAGTGTATGGAGATACCTCGATCGCCCATTTGGCAACTCGCCCAGTTGCGTCCTTGCATCCGATGATCTCCGAGATTGGAGCATCACATACCACCGTCATGGGATGCTCTTGGAAGTAATGCTTCAGTTTCTTAACCGCCAGGTATACTCCGTACGTCATCTTCTGGTAGTGGGGGTAGTTTTGCTTCGACGTGGATATCACCTCGCTCAGGTAGTAGATTGGTCTCTGCACCGATTTGCCTCCTTCGTCTCGCTCCACCACCACTGCAACACTTACGACCCGGTTTGTAGCCGCAATGTATATCAACATCGGTTCATTCTGCAAAGGGGATGCCAACACCGGAGCAGTGGACAACATCTTCTTCAGCTCATTGAACGCCGCGTCCGCCTGCGGGGTCCAAGTGAAACTGGTACTTTTCTTCATAAGTTGATACAATGGTAAGGCTTTTTCTCCTAGCCGACTTACAAACCGACTTAAAGATGCAAGGCATCCCGTGAACTTCTGCACATCTTTTAAACAGTTCGGCAACTTCATTCTTTCGATAGCTCGGATCTTAGCCGGGTTAACTTCTATACCTCGGCTCGATACGAGGAAACCGAGCAATTTTCCAGCCGGGACACCAAAGGTGCACTTGTCCGGGTTAAGTTTCAACCGATACTTTCTTAAATTTGCAAATGTCTCTTCGAGGTCTTCGATGAGAGTATGCTTCTTTTTAGTTTTGATAACAATGTCATCGACATACACTTGCACATTCTTGCCCATTTGAGAATGTAAGCACTTCTGCATACACCTTTGATAAGTTGCCCCGGCATTTCTCAAACCGAAACACATGACACGATAGCAATACGCCCCGTACGGGGTAATAAAGGCAGTCTTTATTTGATCATCAGTGTTCAGTGGGATCTGGTGAAAACCAGAATATGCATCAATAAAAGACAACAGCTCACATCCAGCCGTAGAATCGATCACTTGATCAATCCGAGGTAAAGGAAAGGGATCCTTCGGGCACGCCTTGTTCAGGTTGGTGAAGTCAATGCACATGCGCCACACCTTGACTACCGCCGGTTCGTCCTTCTTTTTCTCCACGAGGACTGGATTAGATATCCAGTCCGGATGCAGCACTTCCATGATGAAGCCTGCAGCCAGTAACTTCGCCAGTTCTTCGAGTACCACCTTTCTTCGGTCATCTGAGAGCCGCCGCGTCGGTTGACGCACTGGTTTCACCTCTGGCCGAACAAACAAAGAGTGCTCTGCCAACTCCCTCGGAACACCTGGCAGGTCTTTAGCCGACCATGCAAAAATGTCCCGATTCTCACGGAGGAAGTGACAGAGCGCGCTTTCCTATTTCTCGTCCATGCCAGTACCAATGATGGCGAAACGCTCCGGGTTCTCCGAGTCCAGCGGGATTTTCTTGGTCTCCTTGGGCACCTCGAATGAAGCGCTCATGTCCGGAGTAATTAGTCCGGACATGCCGAGCTGAGTAGACTGCGCCATTGCCACCACCTTCTGAAGTTGCTTCTTCTCCGCCGCGATCACCAAGGACTCGGCTAAACTAGATCCCGCCGAGGCACATTGCATAGCCTTCTTGTAGTCACCAGAAATGGTTATTATTCCCTTGGGCCCCGGCATTTTCATCTTTAGGTAGGCCACATGAGTGGAGATCATGAACTTGGCCAAGGCTGGCCTTCCCAGCAAGGCATGGTAAGGGCTCTGCAAGTCCACAACCTCGAACTCAAGACTTTCAACTCGGCTGTTATCTCGGGTACCAAAACCCACGTCGACCCAAATCTTTCCCATAGGTGCACAAGAGACCCCGGGCACAATACCGTGAAATGTACAGCTGCTAGGCTGCAACTGGTTCGGTGAGTATCCCAGCTTGACCATTGTGTCTCGGTACATGATATTTATGGCACTCCCATTGTCCACCAAGACTCGGGTGAATCTCACATTGTTGGTCGGCCCACAAAACGTCGGATCCACCACCAGTGCATAGTTTCCAGGGCTCGGCATGATCCGAGGTGTATCTTGCCTGCTCCAAGTGATCTCTTGCTCGGACCAGTTCATGTATTTCACCACCGCCGGAGTTACTGCATTCACCTCCTTGGCACGCCTCAGCATACTCTTCTTATCAGTTGACTCAGTCACAAACACCACGTAGCTCTGATGTACTTCCCTATAATCATTACCGGGGTTCTCATACCTCTGATTCTCAAAGGACCACGTTTGGCTTTGGCCGGCACCACCGTTGTTGTTGTTGCCCTGGGCACTCACTGCATTCACCGGTTTCGCCTGCACCGTCTTCTGGTTTTGGGCCGCATGCACCGGGGTTGAATTTGCTCCGGTTAAGCTCTGATTCTGCGCCGCTATGGTCGGCTTATGCTGCTGCTGCGCGTTCGGATATTGAGGTCTACGCCATTGGTTCGGTGGCCCACTCCGGTTTGCCCCAGCTTTCGCCCCTTCTGCAGCGGTTCGGTGATGAAAACTACACTGCAGAGTGGTATGGTTGGGTGTTCTGCCATTCCTGCCATGATAGATACATGGTCCATTCACCAATGACTCGTAAGTCACAGGTGGTCCGGCCTCCTGCCACTGCTTCGCACCACCTCCCTGATTCTGGTTCTGGTTCGGAGTCCACGCCTGACCCTCAGTCTTCGGTTTCTGGGCGCCTCCAGGTCCGGACTGACTTGGGTTTACAGCATTGACTTGGAAATCTGGTTCTCTCCTCTTCTGCCCGAACTCTTGACGGTTATCAAACCTCGGTCCGTTGTTGCGGTTGTTCATCGGATTCCTCCTGTTCCGGGCATTCCCATCCAGCAGAGGCTGCATCGGATCGCCAAGGGCATAGGAATCAGCTATCCGAATCGTCTCGGCCAGAGTCTTTGGCATATCTCTCTGGAGCCTCTGCCACAACATGCTACCATACCGACATCCATCAGCAAACCACGCTATAGCCTGCGCTTCGATAACTCCCTCACAGGAGTTCCGAACATTGCTCCACCGAGTCAAGAATTCTCGGTCAGTCTCATTGTCCTCTGCTTGCACGCCTGCAAAAGCTGAGGTCGGTTTGGCCTCCTGTAAGTGCTGGCGAAGTTGCTATTGAATGCCTCCTCTAAATCCAGCCAGCAATCGATGCTATTCTCCGGCAGATTGTTCAGCCAGATCCGAGCAGGACCTTCCAACATGTGCGGGAGATACCGGACCGCCCATCGGCGATTGCCCCCCGCAATGTATACTGCTGAAACATAATCAGCTAGCCAATCTTGCGGCTTGGTGCTCCCATTGTACGGCCTGGTACTCCGACCCAACTGAAACTGAGACACTGGTGGAGGTGGTTCCTTCATGATCCGAGGTCCAAAACACGCCGGACCAGGAGGGCCTTCCTCCTCCAACTCTCGGACATGTAAATCCGATCTAGCTTGTAGCGCGCATCACCTGTAGGCAACGTCCGAGCTCCGATACGTTCTCCCAATGCACCATCCACTCTATAGAATCCAGCCCGCTCCATGGCTGAATTTCCATCATCATATCGGTCGCCACCTCGACCGACGTTCTTCGGCTGCGGAACATACTCCGGCTCTTGCTGATACTGCTCCTGCGGCCGGGGTTGCTGCTGATGCCTCGGGGGCTGAGGTGGTTTACCTCGGCCAGCCGACGCTGCTTGCCCACCGTTCTGATTTCCCTGAGCTGAACGGCCCTTAGCTCGGCTTGCATCACCTGGGCCGGGGTCTCCATTGGCTCGGCTAGCGTTGCCGACCTTTTGCTTCCCAGCTAACACCGGATCGTACACTTGCAGCTGCATCTCCTTGTTCCGACCTGAAGTGACACTCCGGGCACGATCGGCTCCTCCGACGTGTGGAGACGAGGCTTGCCCCTTGGACCCCTGGCTAACTGGCCTAATCGAATGGACCGCCTGCGAACCGCCAAGCCCGGCCTTGCGGAGGGCTTCATTTTGCTTGCTGGCCACATGCACTAACTCATTGAGCCGCTTCTGCTGCTCACGCCATGCATCTCCGGTCAACTCCGATAGCCCGGCCCTTACTGCTTCGGCTGCTCTAAGGTTCTTAGCTGGTGAACTATACACCGGCCTACCAGTAGCCGACCTGCTACTTGTTGCCTTACTCGAGCCCGAGACTGCAGCCCTAGCCATCTCCTCATAGAGGTCCTTGCCTCGGTTGAGCAGAGCAGCTTTCTTACGCCGCACAACCGGAGTAAAACCATCCTCTATACCATGTGCAGCATTGTACTCCTTCTGCTCCATATCGAACTGCTGCTTAGCCTCGGCCAGCAACCGAGCTTCTCTCAGCACTCTGGCGCTCTGCCTCTAACCCGGCCACCGTATGCTCCACACTTGCCTCTACTGCGAGTGGCCGAGCTAACCTATCAACGATAGCTTCTAAGGGAACTTCTTCCCTTGGCATGCCCAACTGCTCATTCTGACTAGGTTTCTCGTACGGAAACTTCGCCGCCGACCTGATTTCTCAGGCAGCGCGGTTGGCGTCGCCTCCACCTCGGCTAGCGCGACCTTGCCAGCATCTGCCTTGCTAGCTGCAGGCTTGGTACCAGCCATCATCACCTCCACACACCTCGGAGGGCGAGTGACACGCCGACCCAAAGCCGCCAGGAGAGGAGTTTCGTCGTCCACGAGCACCTGCTCCGGGTACTCGCGAACCACCTCGACAGCAACGTATGTGGGGAAGCTGCCGAGCATCATGAGGAAGCCATCGGTGGGGAAAGGCTTGCCGGCGAAGCACCCCGCATTGTCGCTCACAAAGGCGAACTCGCCGATCTTGGCAACAAGGCCAGAAAGAACACACTCAGAGGAGCCCGTCCGGATGGAAACTCCACCCAACGCCTCAATCTGCCCCACGGTGGGCGCCAACTGTCGTGGTGGGATCACGGCAGATGCCATGGGTATGGCTTAGTTGGGGCCGAATGGTCGTTGGGGGAATCCGGGGAGGGTTTATGCACTCAAGACGTGCACAAGCAAGAACATGCAAGAAACCACAAGAACATGAACAAGAAACCAAGAAAGCCAAGAACACAAAAGACACCACGATGTACCCAGGTTCGGGGCCTTCGTGAGGAAGTAAAACCCCTACTCCTGCCTTTCCTCTCTCAATATATCAGTGTCGTTCTCAGGTACAAGGTGCTCCTCGAGCTGTATGATGCTACCAAAGTGAGAGCTCGAGATAGAAGATGAAACTATGAAGGGGGAAATGAGCTAGGGTTTTTGCCGTCCTCCTCCCTGGAGGTAGAGATGCGCATATATACATAGGCCGAAGTACATTTTACCCCTGCCTCCAACTAACAATGGCATGGCCAAAAGGTAGAAGACAAGCCTCTGCCTCCTGCCAGCTCAACGGCCGGACTGTCAGGCCGGACAGGCCTAGCTTTCCTCTTCCGGTCATACTTCAGTAGCCTGCCGAGGTCTAGCCTGTAGACCTTTCCCGAAATAGCCAAGTCAGCTCCTAGGCCCCCGAGCTTCCGGGAAACCCGTGGACGGACCTCGCCGTCCTCTGAAGCTTCGGGCTACGAGCTCTGCGGCGCCCGTGACCCTCTGACATGCCTCGATCCTTGCTGCCAACCTCGGATAACACTCCTGATCCTATACCTCGGTAGAGAATACCTTATTCCTGTGGTAGCTAGCTGACTGCCCCGAGGTTGATACCTCGGAGGATATACCTCGGAGAATATACCTCGACGTACACCTTACGTCGGATGACGCCTCCTGCGTCCTTGCTCAATCGTTACCTCGGACAGCTTACTGCCTTAACCTTACATGTCTTTACTTCATCTTTACCCTACCCGGGGGTAACCCCCCGACACCCTCCTTAGCATGATTGGTTAGCCAATCGATAAGCTGAGTTTGACAGTGCTACCAAGTCAGTTGGCTCTGATGCACTCCCACGGTCAAGGAGCTAGGTTCGTGCCGAAGCTCCCAAGACCACCTCGTTGTGCCTTGAAAGGCATGATCCTCTCTTGAACTCAAGATCCACCGGTATGTCGTGATATCCTATATGTGGACCGTGATATTCTGGAGGTTTTTCCAGAAGTATCGCCAGGTTGTCACTGACCGTGATGTTGAGCTTATGAGTAAGCTGGTTCTCTGAACAACTCCTTCTCCAAGAAAATCGTGCTGGATGTCCTGAATTATTCGGTTGAGCTTAAACAACTTGGGGAGTTAAAGGACAAAAGCTCTATCTGATATAGTTCCTCCTCAATGGGATGTCTAGTATGTCCGTGTTGAAGCGAGGTGGTATCTCCTTTGTGGGTATGCTATCCTACAAATCTTTGGTTTGAATTGGGCTATCGTCAAATCAAACTCAGACCGACCTACCTGAATGTGTTAGTCTGACCAATACTTATGCCTTGTCCTGGTGAAATATGAGTCTACCGTCTTGGAGTATCTGGATAAGTTTGTGGTTGAGCCCATCAACTACCTACTTATCTTCTCCATGTTTGAGGAGATTTATATTGGATATTGGGCGTTAGCATTGGAAAATTGTTGGAACTAACTTCGTGTCTTCACGAGGTATGTGTTCTGGAGTTAGAAGTGACTTTCCCTGGTTCACGTGCAATTGCTGAAAGATGTCGACGTGGATCTAAGTGAATTGTCTGGTTCCCCGAAATCATCTCAACTCGATCGTGCATGTGTAGAATATTCTTGGAATGGAATGTTGTTAACTCCATTCCCTGAGAGTTTCATCTATGCATCCAAGCCACTGATTGAATTGTTCCAGAAAGAAAGGAAGTCTGAGAACTTCTTCGTCTCCTTTGGTGTTTCCCCACAAGGACTAAACCGTGTCTCGTTGCAAGTAAATCAAGTAGGGCCGCTGTCTTCTGACAAGTTGCTAATACTTGAGTTCCGCAATCTCGTTCCTCCTTGGAGTTAGACCTTCTAATCCAGCTCCTGGGGTTCTAGCAAAGTAATCCGGTGGTATCCGTGGCAAAGACTCCCGATTCATACCTGTTGAGTCTGAAGTATCTCTACACCTGACCAGATCTGAATCTCAATCAGAAACGATGGTTGGTGATCCTCAAGAAGTTTTCCCCGATACCAACTTCCCCGGGGTTTTAAAAGTTCTCTCGGTCTAGCTTTCCGATCCTTCTGCAGTGATCCGAAGTGCTCCTCCGTGAGGAAAGTTCTACTCAAGCTGTTTGGTAGAAGTTGCCTCTTCATTTGTTGGAATCTTGTTTAACATTCGTCTTCAGAAATTCAAGGCCTTGTGCAAAGTTCATATTCTCAATCCTTTTGAGAAACCGTTATCTACCAACTGGAAACTCCTATCAATCTCCCGTCACCCGTATGTGTCTCCTAACTGTCAATCCAAGGGATGCTTGAAGTCGCATCCTAGGATTCTACTAGGAGGTACCTGATCGTGGTAGATTCACCAAGATCCATCCTTCCGGAAAAGTTTTCTTCTTCCTATGGGGTACTTCGATAGTGAACTCGAAGTGAAACTGATCAAGATCTTCATGATGCCCTCAATCAACCTCATCAAGAAGAAGCCACCTGAAGCGAGAAGATCGTGTAGTACCGTTGTAACCCTTTTCCCTCTTTCCTACTCTAAGAATCTCGGGACGAGATTCCTGTAAGGGGGGTAGAATTGTAACAGCCCAAAGTTGAGAAACTAAAAACCCGTGTAATTTTTTTCGCTTTTGTGTTCATTGCATCATAGCATCCATGCATCATATGCTGTTGCTAGGGAATTGTTGCTAGGGAATTGTGTGATGCTAGGGAATTGTGTGATGCTAGGGAATTGTGGTGGATTTGGCAACATTCAAAAACCAAATGCCAAACTTGTTTCAACCAATTTCAAATTAATGAAGGCACTCAACCTTGCAAAATACAAAGGCTTGACAACTTATATTTGTCAAGGAAATTCCAAGAGCTACAAAATAATATTTTGCACTTGCTCCAAATTGTTAAAGGAGCAACATTTTGAAATTTAGCAAAATGCCATATCCAACCTTTCTAAACAAAAGTGGTTCAAAACATTTTATTTTGAGCCGCCAATTTTTGTGGAGCTCCCACATGAGATGAAAAGGCCACACAAATTATTTCATATTTTTCTAAAATTGTTTAGTGCCTCAATTAAATCTAGAAAGGTGCTACTGATTTTCTTTTAAAAGGGAAAAGGACCTATCGGTGATGCACAAATTTCTCCAGGGGTTATCCGCGAAATGGTCGTCTCTCTCCTGGACACTGGCGCCACAGTGCCGTGGCCATGCCGTCGCCAGTGGCGCGGTCGCTGCGCGCGCCCGGGCCCCGCTCCTCCTGCCGCCCGAAGAAGAGAGGGAGGACCCTCCCCACGATGCTCTGCTTCATCCCCTCACTCGCCCACCTGCTCCCTTGCTCCCCATCTCCCCCCCCCTCTTGCTCGTCACCATGGCCGAGCCGAGCCATGGCTGCCGTCGCGCCTCGCCGTCGCTTGAGGCCTCCCGGAGACGAGCCGAGCCCGCCATCAGCTTCGCCGCGTCGTCCAATCCTCTCCGCAGAGTTTCGCATGCCGGGGGCACGGAGCCGCCGGAATCGAGCTCACCCCTTCCGCCACCGGTCGCCGCCGCCGCGGACGAATACGTTGCCAACGTTGTATCTCCGGCCTCCCCGAGCACGCGTACGTCCTCAGGGTGAGTCCGCTGTCCTCCTAGACCTCCTCTCCCTACTCCTTTCCTCGTGGTTCGCCGTCTCGCTGTAGACGACCGTCGACCGCCGCTTGCCGCCGTCGACGGGCAAGCTCCAGTGGACATAACCGCGCGCCGCCGCCACGATTAGGCTCGTCTGGACCCCCACGCTGAACGCAATCCTTTCACCCCGCGCGCACCTTCGGACGCGCCCAGAGCGTGGTCGTCGCCGGTGCCTTCCCCGACTGCACGACACTGAACCTACGGGTTCAGTTTTCAGCTTCGTTAGCAGAGTTCGAGCAGATGACACGATCGGATATTCCGTGTCAATGCAGACCGGATAATCTGGTTAAAGCCAGTACCCCCCAAACCTCAATTTTCCTCTTCATCGGATATTCCGGCTCAAGCACAACCGGATAATCCGGATAATTCCAGTACAATGTTGCTTTCAGTCCTTAGCGCTATTTCGATTCAGCAGTGGATCGGATAATCCGATGCATCAAAATTAGGATAATCCGATTTTTGCTCAGTACATCTGGAGAAGTAATACAAGGTAGAAAATTATGTAAACTTCTAAAATCGATACCTTTTGTGTTATTTATCCAAAATTTGTAAATGATATATCAAAATGTTCAGTAAGACAAACCCTAACATGTTACATCATATTCATGCATGTTTGAACTAAATAATTTTTGAACAATGTTGAACACTTGCTAAAACTAGAGAAACTTTGAAAATTCTTATCGAATTCAATTTTTATCGGAAAAATGCAAACAAGGTACCAAAATTCTTAGAAACTTAAGGCCTATCCAATGGTACTAGTGCCATGCTTCATTGAAGCTTAGTTTGGTACTGTATATGGAAGGTTAAAAATGCCTCCTTGTTTAAATTGTGAAGGTTCGATCCCAAATTTGCTAAAAACAAGTATGGTACCCTTTTAAATTATTAAATGGACCCTAAGGGTAACTTAAATGCATTAAATTGACATCTCATCATCTTTGTATGCATTGCACAATTGCCATGTGTTGATTGTTGTTTTTGCTTTCCGGTGTTGTTTGCTCTCCGGTAGATCACGAGTTCGGAGTTGAGCATCATTACTCCGACGAGCAGTTTGACTACTCCGCTCAACAAGGCAAGCGTAATCCCCCCTCTGAGCATGTCTCATCCTATATTTCCGCAAATATTTTCTCCACTATAATATTGCATGCGGTTCCAAATGTCAATTTTATTGGATTAGAGTATCCTATAGTTGCATTAAGATTCCGATGCCAATACCCGTTTCCCTCCTATTATCCATAGGATTGTATTGTTGGCCGAGATACTTACTATGCTATGTTGATGCTTAGCCATGCTTAGTTAATTGCATAGCTATACGATGGATGGTTCATGTTGGAAACAGGTGATGAGATGAGAATGATGGTGGAGAAATTGTGGTGACGGATAATAAAATGCTTAAAGGTGGGGATGAGAGGCCACTGTGGTTGTGGTGCTTTGTCTTGTTCTCGCCGCCTAGGTGCGAGTTCTATACCTCTTGAACCAAGACTGAGCGTGCAACCAGGCGTGAGGCCTATGCAATTGCAGGAACCCTCATAGACTAAATAACTCGGGCGGGACTAGCCAGGGTCCTCTAGTTCGGGCTTCCATTTGCGCGTGCGTGATGATGGTGGGATGAACTGAGATGAGGATGGTGGTGTTTAGGAAAATGAGTGGCCACGGGGCAGTGTGTTGGATCGCTGCTCCGTCCTCACTGATGATCCTGGGTTAGTCCTTAACGAGGGAGAAGTCGACACCGCTCCCACCCAGCCGGCTCTCCAAGGAAGAGAGCTAATGATCAGGTAATGGGCCGGACGGTACGCGTGGTAAACATTGTACACCCCTGCAGGGTAAATCTTTTCGAAAAGCCGTGTCCGCGGTTATGGACGAACTTGGGAAGTGAAGGTAAGATCATAGAATAACTTTAACGGAATGATTAAAAACTGGGTACTAGAGGTACCACTCAAGATTGTAAGGTTGACTTCCTCGAGGGTGATTCAGGGAGGTGCCTTGTTGAAACAGGTACTGTGGTTGAAAATGGTGGTTGATGATGAGAAAGGTGATCAGAAGAAAAGAGTTACTTCTTACCCCTTTTGAAAATACTCTGAATAGTCGATGCCATTGAGTTATGTTTCATAAATAAAATCAGCTTTATGCAAAGCAGCCATAGAACCTTGAAAGCTTCATCGAGCTAATGCTCTATATATAATCTTGCGAGTTCGTCGAACTCAACGTCGTTTGTTTTGTTTCAGAGGTGGACTTCACCGACCTCGAAGGTGGGTTCTTTGTGGACGTCGACGAGTAGTCTGGGGTTCCCAGGTGGCAGCATTTCCATAGCTGTTCCGAGATATATTGCCTATACATCTTCCTCAAAACAACCACCATACCTACCTACCACAGCATTTCCATAGCTGTTCCGAGATATATTGCCATGCAACTTCCATTTACATTACATGACTTGTTGTCATTTATCATTTATATATTGCTTTGCATGATTCTATACAGCTGATGTGTGGTTTACCCATGTTACGCTAGATCATTGCACATCCTGCTACACTGGCAGAGGCATACAGTTTTATACATCATGTTTTGTTCATTACGAGTTATTTGTACCAAAAGTTGTAATCATATTGGAGTGTTGCCCCTTCTTGAAAAGAGCCATGGAGGCCATCGAAAAGTGAAACAGAAAAAGAAAAAAAAATAGAAAAAAGGAAGAAAAAAAAGAATAAAGAAAAAGGGGGCAACACTACTATCCTTTATCAAAGTTGTGCTCATGTTTAGCACCTGCATTATTCATAGTCATCATTTGTGCTCATGTTTAGCACCTATACTCCATGTGAGAGAGTTTTCATATTCTACTTGTATAACTATGTGGGGAATTTACACTATAGAACTTGGGTTGTATATTCCAATGATGAGCTTCCTCAAAAGTGCTCTAGGTCTTCATGAGCAACCAAGTTGGATGCACCCCCACTAGTTCCATTGGAGAGCTTTCATACACATATAGCTCTATGTTCATCCGTTGCATGGCAATCACTACTCCTTACATAGCTTCGATCATAAGACTTCCTCTTGTCTAATGATCACTTATAGCTTTGTGAGACTTTCTTCCATTGGCCTTCCAAACCCCCATTAATGTTCTCTTTGCCATAACATCCTGGTGCCAATACCAAATGCTTGCGCTCACCGGTTGAGTAGGCTTCGAAACAGTTGATTCATAACGTTCATGTTTATGTTTACTTGACTGAATCCTTCTATGTTATGAAAATTTGCTTGATGCTTGGATTAAAGGATAGAACTCCTACGCTGGATACTTAAACCATCTTTAATGAACCTTGTACGGTTTCATGTCTTAAAATGATAGTTCATGAAAACTTTTAGCTTGTTTGACTCTTGCTTTATTATCTCTTATATCAACTATAGACATTTGCTTTGAATGATTTGATCTCAGCTCACATGCCTTACATTATTATTGGATCAAGATTATGTTGGTAGCATGTCACCTCAGAAATTATTTGTTGTTACCGTTTTACCTACTCGAGGACGAGTAGAACTAAGCTTGGGGATGCTTGATACGTCTCCAACGTATCTATAATTTCTGATGTTCCATGCTTATATTATACCAATTGCTACATGTTTTATATACACCTCATATCACTTTTATGCATTTTCTGGGACTAACCTATTAACAAGATGCCACAGTGCCAGTTCCCTGTTTTCTGCTGTTTTTGGTTTCAGAAAAGTACTTCTGCGAATATTCTCGGAATTGCACGAAACAAAAGGCCACGTCCTTATTTTTCCAGCGCCGTCACGGAGTCCGAAGGAGAGACGAAGGAGGGCGCCGAGGTGGCCAAACCACACCCCGGCGCGGGTGGGCCCCTGGCCGCGCCGCCACGTGGTGTGGGCCCCTCGGGCCTCCACCGCGTTGCCCCTTTGCCTATTTATTCCCTCAGACGCGAAAACCCTAAAACACGAAGTCATATTTCCAGAAGAGTTCCGCAGCGCCGCCGCCATCGACGACAAGTTTCGGGGGACAGAAGTCTCTGTTCCGGCACGCTGCCATGACGGGGAATTGCCCCCGGAGTCATCTCCATCGACACCACCGCCATCTTCATCGCCGCTGCTGACTCCCATGATGAGGAGGGAGTAGTTCTCCCCGAGGCCGAGGGCTCTACCGGTAGCTATGTGGTTCATCTCTCTCTCCCATGGTGTGATCTTTATGTGATCATGAGCTTTGTAATCTAGTTGAATAAGTAGATGTTACTCTTTATCTATTATGCACTCTATAGGTTACTTTAATATGAACTCCGGTACTCTCCACGGTGTAAAGGTGACAGTGTGTGCACCGTGTGTGATTCCTTTATGACGTTGTGGCGCTTGTTTACTCCGGCTTGAGGTGTGCTTTTGTAGCCCTACACAATGAATGGTGTTTGTTATCCAACAAGAGAGTGTTTAAGAGTAGCTTATACTTATTCAGTTATGAGATCATTGTTGAGAGTGTCCACTAGTGAAAGTATGATCCCTAGGCCTTGTTTCTAAGCATTGAAACACCGTTTACATCAAGTTCTGCTACATGTTTGCTTGCTGCCATCTTTATTTCAGATTGCAGTTACTACTTATAATCATCCATATTACTTGTATTTCACTATCTCTTCGCCGAACTAGTGCACCTATACATCTGACAAGTGTATTAGGTGTGTTGGGGACACAAGAGACTTCTTGTATCTTAATTGCAGGGTTGCTTGAGAGGGATATCTTTGACCTCTACCTCCCTGAGTTCGATAAACCTTGGGTGATTCACTTAAGGGAAACTTGCTGCTGTTCTACAAACCTCTGCTCTTGGAGGCCCAACACTGTCTACAAGAATAGAAGCGTGCGTAGACATCAAGCTATTTTCTGGCGCCGTTGCCGGGGAGGTAAGCGTTCGAAGGTATCTCCTTTAGATTCTGCAATTTTATCTTTTTGTTTCTTGTTTTTATTTTCACTAGTTAGGCTTAATGGAAAACAACAAAAAAATTAGAGATCTTTATGAACTTTATATTGAATTAGGACATGATGCTTTTGAAGAGAAAATTAAAAAACCTATGGAAAATTATTTGCATGATGGTAGCAATGTTATTACTATAAATGCTTTGAACACCATTATTGCTAATGCTATGCAAAGCTCTAAGCTTGGGGAAGCTGGTTGTGATGAATATGATATTTTTAGTCCCCCAAGTTTTGAGGAGAAAATTTTCTTTGATGATACTTTACCTCCAATTTATGATGATTATAATGATAGTGGTATTTTGGTGCCACCTACTATGGAGGATAAAGTTTATTATGATTATACTATGCCTGCAATTTATGATGAATACAATGATGGTTGTGATACTTTTACTCCCACTATTACTAATAAAATTGATTATGCTTATGTGGAGAGTAATGATACTTATATGCATGTGGATCATGATAAAAATGCTTTATGTGATAGCTATATTGTTGAGTTTATTCATGATGCCGCTGAAAATTATTTTGAGAGAGGAAAGTATGGTTATAGAAATCTTCATGTTACTAAATTTCTTCTCTTTATGATGAATGTTTTGAGCTTTCTCTTGATTTGCTTTTATTTGCTGGGTACTTTAAGACCTACTGGTCCTTTATGAGAGAGGGAGACATGGATTCATATATCACAATAATATTAAGTCTTCTCTCTTTATGTTGAAATTTTTGAAGTTACACTTGTTTTGCCTTCCTATGCTAGTCACTTTGTTCTTCATTGACTTGTTTTCTTACAAGACTCCTATGCATAGAAAGAGTGTTAGATTTAAACATGTTTTATATATGCTTCTTGATGCTCTCTTTTATGTTTCAACTCTCATCTTTATGTGGGCATCATAAAAATCACTATGCCTAGCTAAAAGGCTTTAAAGAAAAGCGCTTATGGGAGACAACCCATCGTTTTTATTTGCTGTTATTTTTTTTTTTCTTTGAGTCAAGGAGTTTTTACTTCTGTAGCAACTCCTTTGTATCTTTATTTTATCGCATTGTTGTGCCAAGTAAAGTTCTATATTGAAAGTTGATGCAAGATTTGGATTTCTGCGCAGTGACAGATTTTTAGCTGTCACGATTTGAGCTTATCTCCCTGTAGAAAATTCAAAAATTCTGAAAAAATCACGCATCTTCCTGAGATATGTACGCAACTTTCATTATTTTGGGCCAGATCCATCTGAGCAACTTAAGTGCCTCGAAAAAATTCGTCATTCCAGACTGTTCTGTTTTTGACAGATTCTGCCTTTTGTTTTGCATTCGCTCTTTTACTGTGTTTGTGTGGATTTCTTTGCTCCACAAAGCATTGGTGGCTGTAGCTAATGTCCAGAAGCTTTGGGATTGATTGTATCATTACAGAATATGAGAATTTTTGATTATGCACTAACCCTCTAATGAGAACTGTCTTGAGTTTGGTGTGAAGGAAGTTTTCAAGGATCAAGCGAGAAGGGTGATATTATGTGATCAAGAAGAGTGAAAAGCCTAAGCTTGGGGATGCCCCCGTGGTTCATCCCTGCATATTCAAGAAGACTCAAGCGTCTAAGCTTGGGGATGCCCAAGGCATCCCCTTCTTCATCAACAACTTATCAGGTCATCTCTAGTGAAACTATATTTTAATTCTTTCACATCTTATGCGCTTTACTTGGAGCGTCTGTGTGCTTTTATTTTTGTTTTGTTTGAATAAATTCGGATCCTAGCAATCCTTGTGTGGGAGAGAGACACGCTCCGCTTTTTCATGTGAATACTCATGTTCTTCACTTATATTTGTTGAGTATTCTTAACTAGCTACTGCAGTGCTTTTAGCTCCTGTTTTTCATGCATCTCTTTGAGCTGTTAGCACGTGTTTATAAATACTCTCTTGCTGCATTATATTATCATTTGGAGAGTTTATGTTTAAGTAAGTTGCTTGGTGTTTGCTTGGAAGAAAGAAAATGCTGCATGTGGTAGTGGTATGAAAACTTGCATAATCTTGTAGATCATTGAAACTTTGATAACTTGATTCTTTGCAAATGTTTTGAGATATTTAGATGGTAAAGCTTGCTGGTTAATTAAGTTAAAATCATTAGTGGATTGTTGTCTTTAAGCTTGTACCGTACTACAAACTCTAAAATTGTTGAAGGTGTAGTTGGACTTGATAGCTTTCCATGTCTGAAAGTTCATTGTAATAACTAAGTTGTGCTGAAGGTCGAGGGATCTAACGGGGTACTTGTACCGCCGTGAACGGCCCTTCTTGGAGTGAATTTTAATCATGCTCTTAATGTTGAACCTGCTAGTTGTTTGCAATAAACTTGTGAGTTCTTTTTGACTAATGTTAAGCTACGGTTTTTGGCACTTCCACCATCCATATTTGCTAGCCTCTTCGGTGCTGTGCATTGCCTTCTGCTCACATTGAGAGTTGTGCATACTTCGCCAGTACATCCAACCCCGTGGGAGGACTTCCTCTTGTTCTCCTACACATAAGCCTATACATCTTCCTCAAAACAACCACCATACCTACCTACCACAGCATTTCCATAGCTGTTCCGAGATATATTGCCATGCAACTTCCATTTACATTACATGACTTGTTGTCATTTATCATTTATATATTGCTTTGCATGATTCTATACAGCTGATGTGTGGTTTACCCATGTTACGCTAGATCATTGCACATCCTGCTACACTGGCAGAGGCATACAGTTTTATACATCATGTTTTGTTCATTACGAGTTATTTGTACCAAAAGTTGTAATCATATTAGAGTGTTGCCCCTTCTTGAAAAGAGCCATGGAGGCCATCGAAAAGTGAAACAGAAAAAGAAAAAAAAATAGAAAAAGAAGAAAAAAAAGAATAAAGAAAAAGGGGGCAACACTACTATCCTTTATCAAAGTTGTGCTCATGTTTAGCACCTGCATTATTCATAGTCATCATTTGTGCTCATGTTTAGCACCTATACTCCATGTGAGAGAGTTTTCATGTTCTACTTGTATAACTATGTGGGGAATTTACACTATAGAACTTGGGTTGTATATTCCAATGATGAGCTTCCTCAAAAGTGCTCTAGGTCTTCATGAGCAACCAAGTTGGATGCACCCCCACTAGTTCCATTGGAGAGCTTTCATACACATATAGCTCTATGTGCATCCGTTGCATGGCAATCACTACTCCTTACATAGCTTCGATTATAAGACTTCCTCTTGTCTAATGATCACTTATAGCTTTGTGAGACTTTCTTCCATTGGCCTTCCAAACCCCCATTAATGTTCTCTTTGCCATAACATCCTGGTGCCAATACCAAATGCTTGCGCTCACCGGTTGAGTAGACTTCGAAACAGTTGATTCATGACGTTCATGTTTATGTTTACTTGGCTGAATCCTTCTATGTTATGAAAATTTGCTTGATGCTTGGATTGAAGGATAGAACTCCTACGCTGGATACTTAAACCATCTTTAATGAACCTTGTACGGTTTCATGTCTTTAAAGCAATAGTTCATGAAAACTTTTAGCTTGTTTGACTCTTGCTTTATTATCTCTTATATCAACTATACATTTCCTTTGAATGATTTGATCTCAGCTCACATGCCTTACATTATTATTGATCAAGATTATGTTGGTAGCATGTCACCTCAGAAATTATTTGTTGTTATCGTTTTACCTACTCGAGGACGAGTAGAACTAAGCTTGGGGATGCTTGATACGTCTCCAACGTATCTATAATTTCTGATGTTCCATGCTTATATTATACCAATTGCTACATGTTTTATATACACTTCATATCACTTTTATGCATTTTCTGGGACTAACCTATTAACAAGATGCCACAGTGCCAGTTCCCTGTTTTCTGCTGTTTTTGGTTTCAGAAAAGTACTTCTGCGAATATTCTCGGAATTGCACGAAACAAAAGGCCACGTCCTTATTTTTCCAGCGCCGTCACGGAGTCCGAAGGAGAGACGAAGGAGGGCGCCGAGGTGGCCAAACCACACCCCGGCGCGGGTGGGCCCCTGCCGCGCCGCCACGTGGTGTGGGCCCCTCGGGCCTCCACCGACATTGCCCCTTCGCCTATTTATTCCCTCAGACGCGAAAACCCTAAAACACGAAGTCATATTTCCAGAAGAGTTCCGCAGCGCCGGCGCCATCGACGACAAGTTTCGGGGGACAGAAGTCTCTGTTCCGGCACGCTGCCGGGACGGGGAATTGCCCCCGGAGTCATCTCCATCGACACCACCGCCATCTTCATCGCCGCTGCTGACTCCCATGATGAGGAGGGAGTAGTTCTCCCCCGAGGCTGAGGGCTCTACCGGTAGCTATGTGGTTCATCTCTCTCTCCCATGGTGTGATCTTTATGTGATCATGAGCTTTGTAATCTAGTTGAATAAGTAGATGTTACTCTTTATCTATTATGCACTCTATAGGTTACTTTAATATGAACTCCGGTACTCTCCACGGTGTAAAGGTGACAGTGTGTGCACCGTGTGTGATTCCTTTATGACGTTGTGGCGCTTGTTTACTCCGGCTTGAGGTGTGCTTTTGTAGCCCTACACAATGAATGGTGTTTGTTATCCAACAAGAGAGTGTTTAAGAGTAGCTTATACTTATTCAGTTATGAGATCATTGTTGAGAGTGTCCACTAGTGAAAGTATGATCCCTAGGCCTTGTTTCTAAGCATTGAAACACCGTTTACATCAAGTTCTGCTACATGTTTGCTTGCTGCCATCTTTATTTCAGATTGCAGTTACTACTTATAATCATCCATATTACTTGTATTTCACTATCTCTTCGCCGAACTAGTGCACCTATACATCTGACAAGTGTATTAGGTGTGTTGGGGACACAAGAGACTTCTTGTATCTTAATTGCAGGGTTGCTTGAGAGGGATATCTTTGACCTCTACCTCCCTGAGTTCGATAAACCTTGGGTGATTCACTTAAGGGAAACTTGCTGCTGTTCTACAAACCTCTGCTCTTGGAGGCCCAACACTGTCTACAAGAATAGAAGCGTGCGTAGACATCAGACATCCCGGAACAGCTGGCGCTGGATGTTTATCTGCAGGCCTCTTAGGTCATAATTTGGTTCTTGTTGTTTAGAACAACCTATTTTGCTTCCGCGTGTTGTAATGTTGGGTCTGTGACATCTGGTTGTCATTTGCTATCTTTCTCTATTATAAGAGTTGAATTATAATGATTTGTGTCGTAGAGTCTGTGATGTGCCAGTTGTTCCACAAGTCTTGATCTCTCTATTATGCTTTGATAGTGTGGCTGGTGGTATCGGAAACCGGGGACACAGTATCACTGTATAGCAGTCGGGTCAGGGCGCTACATCAGCAGTGCGCGGGTCATGAGCGTGGATCCCCGTGGCTTGCCACGTGATTTCTCGACTTTCATCATCAAGGGATTGATTATCTCCCCTAAAGTCGGGAAAAGATCCTCGTCAAAAATGCAATCAGCGAAACGGGCCGTATGACAGTCACCTGTCGCGGGGTCCAGAAACCTGATTATGGACACTGTCTCATAACCAACGTATATCCCCGACTTACGGAGCGGTCCCATCGCTGATCGCTGAGGGGGTGTGAAAGTGCATGGTTGCCCCATGCGTGGTTTTGGTAATTAATGACAATCCTTATGGACTAATGTTTACATTGAGATATTCTTATAGATCTTGTCCATGGAAAAATATTGGAGTTCATGTGTTGGACTCTTGAAGATGACATGATGACCAATGCTCTATTCAAGGGTTTATATGAAGAATGGTCATGTGTAGAGTTGAGCTCATTGCAAGTATGGCTTGGAAAAGAAGATTGAGTGAACAATCATGTTTACCTCCAAGCCATCATACATATCAAGAGAAGAAGATGAAGTGCAAGTTCAATATGATTCATCTCGGAAGATATCATTTGATTGAAGCTTGCAAAGGAGACATGAAGACGGAGCTTAGCGAGGCCCTCCCATAATGGAGTATGGGGGAGCATTTGGAGAAGTCTTCATCAAGCATGTGCTAGCAAGCACAATCAAGAAAGGTGTTCCAACTTGAGAGAGTCAAGATCGTCATCATCGAGCTCAAGTGGAATGCGCAAGGCAAAGGTATGATCTTGATAGGTTTTCTATTTTACCGGTCTCATGTTGTTAGTGGGAGACCGGGTTTTAGGATAGACGGCGTACTATCAAGAGGGGCTCTCAAGTGAGTAACTTAATCGCATCTTCGTGGAGAGCTCAAACCTTTTGCATACTTGGCATTTCATCTTTCTTTGTTCTCATTTGGTTTTCTCCTTTTTGGCTTTTGGTGCTTGTTGTGATCTTCACGACAAGCCCAAGTTCATCGAAAACGAATTTCGTATGGAAAACTTGTTGCGTTTTCGATTTTGGAGGTTTGCCGATCATTCCTTTTTAGAGAGGTTTTACCTTTTGTCCATTTGGTTTTATCTTCCATTGTTGGACTATGATGTTTCTCTGCATGATCTTGTAAAGCTCTTCGTTGCGATTCCAACGAGCCCGAGAACATCGAAAACGGAGTCCGGATGATCAAGATATCTTCGTTTTCGTGTTCAGTGTTCTGCAGTTTTCTGAGCGGCGGAAGTTCCGGTTTGGCCGGAAATTCCGGCCATCCGGACGTTCCGGCCATATTTCCGGCCAAAGTTCCGGCCGAGTACAGAACCATTTTTTAGTCGCGTTTCTGGGGGTCCGGAAGTTCCCGGACGGAAGTTCCGGCCCTGGGACCGGAAGTTCCGGCCTAAGTGAGCCTGCAACGGCTATTTTCGTGGGAGGGGCTATAAATACTCCTCCCCTTCTTCAACCTTGAGTAGCTCGTTTTCCCTCTCTCTCCTCCATTGTTTGACCTTGGAAAAGCTTGTCCCCTCACAATCCCTCCCATGATTCTTGCATATCTTTGAGGGAAAAGTGAGAGGAGATCTAGATCTACATTTCCACCAATCCATCTCTCCTCTAAGTGAGGGGAACCCTTTGGATCTAGATCTTGGAGTTCCATTTGTTGAGTTCTTCTTTGTTCTTCCTCTCTTCTCCCCCCATAAGCATTAGTTGCTTTTGGTGGGATTTGAGAGTGAAGGATTTGAGCACTTGTGTTCTTGCCATTGCTTTGTGCATCGGTTTGTGCTCTCCACGAGGATTCGTGGAAGTTGAAAGTTTGTGAGCTTGTTACTATTGGGTCTTTGGACCCTAGACGTCCGTGTGGTGGTTGAGACTTTTGTGGTCATTTGTAAAGCCGTTCGGGAGTCCCCCGATCCCGTTGTGGGTTGTGCCCCAGATTGTTGTTGAAAGGCTCCGGATTCCGCCTCGAAGGATTCCGATAGTGGAAGGTGAACCAAGCCTTTGTGGTGCGGTTCATCGGAGAAGAAGGTGAAACCTTTGTGGTTGTTGAACCGTTGTGTCGGTTCACACCTCTCCATCGAGACGTACTCCCTTAACAAGGAGGAACTCGGGAATACATCCTCGTCTCCGCGTGCCTCGGTTATTTCTATACCCGAGCCTTTTACTTATGCAATTTACATTGTGATAGCCTTCGTGCTTGAAGTATTCTCTTGCTATCACCTTGTTGCTTGTATTGCTTAGCATAAGTTGTTGGTGCACATAGGTGAACCTAGTTTATTTAGGTTGCCGGCTTGTTAATTTAAACACATAGTTTTATTCCGCAATTATCAAGCCTAAACCGGAAAAGTTTTGAACCGCCTATTCACCCCCCTCTAGGCGACATCATTGTCCTTTCAGGGTGGTATTGGTACATATACCTGGCAACCGAACCTACGAAGGTGGGAAATTTTCGGTGCCGACCCTTGCGCAAGCTGCATAGGAGAGTGGATGTTGTAGGCCGATGGTCGAAAGTTGATGAGATTGACCGCGTGTAACACTGCGTGACCCCAACATGTAGTTGGTAAATTACAACCCTGAAGGTGCGGTCTGGCAATGAATTTAATTCTTTTAATCAATGCCTCCGCAAGTCCATTTTGTGTGTGGACGTGCAGTACAGAGTGCTCAAGTTTGATTCCCGTTGCCATGCAATAATCATCGAACGCCTTGGAAGTAAATTCACCGGCATTGTCCATTCGAATAGACTTGATATGATAATCAGGGAATTTATTCCTCATTTGTATGATCTGTGAGATCAACTTTGCAAAAGCATGGTTCCTCGTAGACAGCAGGCTAACATTGGACCATTTAGAGGAAGCATCGATGAGCACCATGAAGTACCTAAACGGCCCCGAGAGGGGCTGAATAGGACCGCATATGTCCCCTTGGATACGCTCCAAGAACGCGGGGATTTCATCCTTCACCTTTAGGGGGGATGGTCTAATGATTAATTTCCCCGTAGCGCATGCGGAGCACACGAAATCATCAGGATTCGGGAAATTTTTGACATTAACAGTATGACCATTCGAGTTGTTAATTATATTTCTCATCATTCTAAGACCGGGATGGCCTAACCGATCATGCCATAGGCTGAAAAGTTCAGAGCTTCTAAAAACAGTTTTAAGGGTAGTGTACACAGGCGGTGCTACAATCTTGGTGTAGTACAACCCGGTAGCGAATGAAGGAAGCCTTTCGACAACATGTTTACCATTTTCATCGTGCTTTGTGATGAGTAGGTATTCCTTACCATTGACATCATCATGGGTCTCAATATGGAACCCATTGACACGAATATCTTTGAAACTTAAGAGAGTACGAGTCGATTTTGGGTACAACAATGCGTCATTGATGACCAAAGTTGTTTCCATGGGGAGTACGATAGTTGCTCGTCCGGAGCCAACTACATGCGGACCGCATCCGGTGATCGTCGTAATATTCCCCTCAATTTTAGTAATGGACTCAAAGTACTTGGTTTCTCTCAAGATGGTATTAGTGGTACCGCTATCGGCAAGGCACGTTTCCTCCATTCGGGCGCCACACATGTTCTAAAATATAGCGTCTAATTAATAAAAATGAAGCGAGGAAGATGCTACATTAATACATAAACGCACAAATATTTCAGAACATAACACAATAATCTCTATTAAATGATGGAATAAATGGTGAAAGCAAATTCATCCAATCGCCGATAAACTAATAAATGTTGGTGAAACAAAAATTATTTGCTCTCATAGAGCTTACAACCAAATTGAAATAAGTGTATCAAATTTATTGCCATAAGGGAATCATGAAATGAATGAGGGGAATTTAGGTGGATTCAGCAAAGTATCCATCCACCTCAGCCCTAATCTCGAGCTCACTCATCTTCTCTTCATTAGCGAGCATCGCCGCGGCAGAGTTGATGTCCAGCTGTGGCGGTGGAGGGGGCACGGTGTGCGCAACCTCCATGGACACAATGGCGTTCGTGGGAACCGCCACATGTGCCTCCACAGGCGCCTCGCTCTGCGCCACCATGGGCGCGGCGGTGGGCGTGGGGATCATCACGGGCCCCACTACGGGTGCCGGTGGTGCCTCCACCTGGACAAGGTGAGTCTCGCGCGCCTTCTTGGCCTTGAACGCGTCCACGACATGCTTTGGGGCACGACACTGCCTTGAGAAATGGGTCTTGTAGCCGCAACGGAAGCAATCCTGGGGCCTTGCCTCCCCCTGACCCGCCTGATGTTGCTTGGCCGGGTAGGGAGGGTTAGGTCCCCTCTTGCCTTTCTTGCCACGCTTCTTGAACTTGGGCTGGCGCACCTTGTAGGCGCCGGCATAAACTTCTTGATGTGGACCCCCTCCGAGAGGCTGCGAGTTGAAGTTATTTTTGAGAACCTCATCCTGCGCCTCAGCAACCTGGAGGGTGTCTATAAGCAAAGCATACTGCGTGAAGTTCTCCTGGCGGTAGTTCCGCGCACTCTGGAGAGCTGATGGATGGAATGTGGAGAGAGTCTTCTCGATCTTCTGACTATCTGTGGTTTTGGTACCACAGAGATCAAGTTGAGTACATCTCAGGTGTAAAGCTGAGTTGTATTCTCCCACTGTCTTGAAGTCCGCAAACCTCAGACGCATCCAATCTGCCTCCGCCCGTGGCTTAATGGTGTACTTCAGCCTAGCGAACCGTTGGGGCGGTCCACAGGGTTGAAGCACTCCGTTCTGCCATGTACTCGTTTTTCAGCGTAGTACACATATGATGGCGGAGGAAATGCAGTGCTTGGGCGATTTCCGCCAAAGTGGTTTTGCTGGGGGCCGTCTGGGTCCCCGCATCCAATGCTCCCTTAAGCTTCCGGCCCTCAAGGACGAGTTCAACGTCCGAGGCCCACGTCAAGTAGTTCAGCCCGTTCTGAGCCAACTCCTCAAACTCCCGGTTCATGATTCCGGCCATCTGTGATTTATGCAAAAATAGTATCAGATTACAGCAGGTAATCGATTGCATAAAAGCGATGTTGATACAAAAATTCAATAAGACGGCGTTCCAAAATTTAAAAGGACGTGCTTAAAATTGCTCTACTAAGTATTAAAACAATTAATCACTGTAGTAAAACATGATATAAAAGCACGTACATAGAGAAATTATGCTAAGCGTATTCAAAACGTGAAATTTGGTCCTAAAAATGACTTTCCGTAGCTATTTTAGGTCCAGATATACAATTTCAGGCAAAAACAGACTATTCCAGGGGCTTACGGATAAATTATTCAGCAGGAACAAAATTATACAGAAAACTGGAAAAGTGCAAGTAATAAAATGTAAAACGTCGCGCGCAGCCCCGCATTTGGTCCGGCCCGTATCGACAGCAGGCCAAAAACTGGGCCGAATAACCAGGCCAAAGCCCACCACTAGCCCAACCTGCCCGCTGCAAATTATTTTTCTGTTTTTAGGCTGCACATTAATGGGCCTAAAACAGCCCATCCGCTAGCGAGCTGGCCCAGCATGGCCGATCCTGGCCGATCGATCCGATCGATCACTAGTAGAGAACATACCTCTAATACCGGTCCTATTGGGCCTTTAGTACCGGTTGCACAACCGGTACTAAAAGGTCGGCACTAAAGGGTTACCCCTTTAGTACCGGTTGTGTTTCCAACCGGTACTAAAGGCCCTCCACGTGGGCGACCGTGTGCGCACGCAGCTGAGGACCTTTCGTACCGGTTTGTAATACAAACCGGTACTAAAGGTTCCTGCTTTTTTTTGCCCCCGCTTATTTTTTCAGGGGGGTTTTGGTTTTTGTTTTTTTCTTTTCGATTATTTTTCGGGGTTTAGGGTTTCTGTTTTTTTCCTTTTCGCTCATTTTTCAGGGTTTCGGAGGAGATCACGTATAAAGTACTCACTACACATATAAAGTACTCGTTATACACATACAAAGTACTCTCGTTACATATAATTAAAGTACTCGTAATTACAATTAATGGAGATCACCGCTAGCTATTCCATGCTTGGAGGGGGTCTGTCGACAAAGTAGAATTCACCGAGTTCATCTATGACATGCGTAAGAAGAAATCCCGCCAATTCCTCCGCAATAGCTTTTACGCGGTTGTGTGGTAGGAGCTGGCCCCGCTTCCTTGACATCTTAAAAAAAAGGAGATCAAATCAGTTATGATCGAAACTAAACACAATTGATGGTAGCAAAGTAAAAGTTGTGTATGATGTTTACGTACCTCACGATTTCTTACACTATTGACTCTCTCATTGACCCTCATGTGAATATACTCGCAAACGTAGTATCCACATAGTTCCGTCCCCTGTGGTTGTCGCAGACACCACTATATATACATGAATATAATTTAATCAAATAATAATCAAGAGAAAGATAATGGTATTAGAAAGATACACGTAGTAGTACTTACTAAGTTAGACTTGAACTCCAGCTTTTCTGGCCATTCACCGCGTTCTTCCTCTTTGAACTTTCTGTAAACCCTGTCCGGAAAAGAAAATGAATTGAGTAGTTATTACTTATACTTTTGATATCCGGAAATGAAGGAAAGAGGAAGATATAGTGCGATTGAAATTACCTCTTGAGCATTAGACGCACGCTTTTGTATTCATCTTGATCTTTCCTTAATGAGTCCCAGACTTGAACTTCTCCATCGTCGAGTTTAATGATAAACAGAATGAAGTGGTACCTGCGCACATTTATATACGCAGGTATTCAGAACTCATCGATTACACTTAATATCGGGAAAGCAAAATAGAATGTGTACAAGACGGTAACACTCACCCGAAGTTGTAAGGAAAAAGTATTTTCTTTTTGGTACTTTGTCGCTTAAGAAGCGTTAGCAGAATCTCCTCTGTGTCCTTGGGATGGTTAGTTATGGTCTTGATATGAACTTTATCCGGGTCAATGAACCCAATGTCCCAGATTCCTCCCAGTCTGCATTCACGAATCTTCATTCTGCATCATATAGCGTACAAAAGAATGTTGTGAGGATAATTACAAGCAATGAACGAGAGCTTTAAATATAAATAACTAAATTACACGAATAAATTACTTACAGACAATAGCAGCTGATGATAGATTTGTCGAGAGCAAGTTGATTGTACATCTGAAAAAGTTCTTCGAACTCAACCTGCACACCATATTCTCGGAAGTAGTGTTGTTCCTTAACCGCCACCATGAGATAGCTTGTCCCTTCTTTTGTGGCGGTCATGTACCAGGTATGCAAGTTATATAACTGTGTTGTTAGAGCACTCGGATTTTCGACCAGAGGAAGCCCGAGTTCAAAAGCATATCGTGGGCTAACCTCCGCCATGGGGTAACCTGAGTTGCCAACGACAACTTCTCCATGCTCGATTTCCCGAGCTTCAGAAGGCACAATGAGCGGGGCGAGCGATTGTGCTTCTTGTTCTCCGAGTTGGGCAACTCTTTTCCCGCACACTTTTTCTTGCTCCATCTGCGAGGAAAGTACCTTGTCAATACCTCGCTCATAGTCTGAAATGGGCGGCGGTGGAGGGTCATATAGGTTGTCAACGGTGCGATCCTTTACCTCATTTGGTACAGTCTTCAGAAGTTCCTTTATCAGGTCAAGTTTTGCCTCCAGTCTTTCCTTTTTTTTCTTCCCAAAAAAGGCGATCGACTCTTCACGTAGGCTCACATGTATTTCCTCATGAGTCATCTCAGGAGCTAACTTCTCAGGAGCCTTGACTTCCTTGGGTTTTTTTCCACGTTTCTTGACAGGGGACGACGTGAACAGCGTCCGCTTTGTCAAGTTACTAGTGGGCGCATCAGTCGGCTGACGGGACGGTGCGGGCGATGGACTCGCGGTGGGCTCCCAATCCACGGGGGAGGCGGGTGGACTTTGATGTGGTGAATTTCTAGCCGGAGGAGTCAGTGGCCTTGGCGCCGAGTCTGGAAACTTGATGTATTTCTTCTTCCATAGAACGATACCAAGCTCGACTTCTCCCAATGTCTTCTCGCCTTCAGCTCCAGGAATGTCAAGATTTATTGAGTTGAATCCCGACATAACTTTCGTGACCCCGACACGAGCAAATCCAGCCGGAATCTCACCAAAATGGAAGGTTGCTCCAACTTGATGTGGTAAAGCATAGCCAATCGCCACCGGGAAAATAATGTTCTTCATTGGCGCATGTAACTCACAATTTGTCTTCTCCGTGATATCATCCACGGGGTAGTGAGCCGCCGACGGTTCAGCAACTGGTTCATCAACTGCAGGATCTTGTAGCTGCGTGGAACCCACGCTGCTTTTCCGCTGAGATTCCCTTGTAGCATCGACTGCAGGATCTTCTACTCGCAGCTGAGATTCCCTTTGTTGGGTAATTGAGGCCAGTTGCTCCTGCACAGCCTGCACGTGCGTTCTAATGCAGTAACCCTCTCCGCCTCCCTCTTCTTACTTCTGCAATGTTTTCTATAAGTTGCAACGTCCTCCGGAAACCCTTCAAAAAACCAACCCCGCCTCCTCTGCCTCGACATCGTCCCCAGTGTTCTTTATTCCCGAGGGCTTGTGAAAGCTCGTCGTCCTCTCTATCGGGAACATATTTTCCCTCCTTGACTAGTACTATTACTTTTTTATTTTTTTGACGACTCTATTAATTCTTTTCCGCCATTTTCCCTTTGCAACAATCAGCCCTGTTTCTGGGTCCAACACTGCCCCATGCGCGAACAACCAGAACTTGGACCTGTCGGGCCAGTCATCTGTCTGTGGAGTGATCCCTTTTAGTCGCAGCTCGTTTTCATAGGCTAGCCACTTAGGCAAGGCAGTCTTGTAGCCACCTGAGCCCAAATGATGGAAATATTTCTTCTTCTTAGCATTCAACTTATTTTGTGTCGATCGGGCCACAGCGACGGCCGAATTCTTATACGCCACAAATTCAGGCCAGTCATCTTTTAGCTTCTCTAGATGTCCAGTGAAAACTATATCTTTGTTCCCATATTTTCTCCACAATGTGTTCTTCCAGTTGTTGAATTGCTGGGCCATCTTGCTAAGAGTCCACTCCTTGATTTTATCCTTCCTACTCTGTGGGAGATCTGCCGGTAGGCTGAATTTGGCCAACATCGAGTCCCAAAGGGTATCTTTAATTCTTTGGTCGAGATATTTTGCGCCAATGTTGGCTTTCTTCGGCTCATTCCATTCTGCCACGGTAATCGGGACCATGTCCCTTACAAAAACTCCGCATTGAGCTACATATTTAGTGTAGATTCCATCGGGTTTCTCATGTTTGCCTTTTATGGTAACTTCGTCAATCGACAACGTTGCACCTTCCGGGAGCTTTAACCCTTGGGCCGGGCTCGTTTAGGGATTGACGACTTAGATCCAGAGGGCTGAAAGAAAAATGTTTCGTTAATAAGTGCGCATATAAATCAATTAATGCATCTAGCTATAGTGATCAACAAGACTTCATATATACCTTGCCGGAGTCGTTCTTAGCTAGTGATCCGGAGTTTTCTATGGAGTTTTCTAACGACAGTTCTTCTTCGTCGTCGTCGCCGTCTCTGAAGTTTTGTAACTCAAGTCCCTCACCGGAGTCGTTCAAACATTTCGCGCTGAATTCTTCGACGTCTTCTTCGTCGGAATCTCCATCGGAATCTTCTCCATCGGAATTGGGTCCGGCAGCCCTATTAAATATTATTTGTTGCATCCGGTCTTCTTCCTCCAAATCTCTGATGAAGGGGGCGTCGATGATGGGGGCATCGTCCTCCATAGCTCAATATCACTGCAAATTTGTAATTCGTAGCAAACAACTTTAAATTTCTTATACACTAAAAAAAAACTTTGCTACTAAAATAACAATATCGCAACTAAAATGACTTAGCAAAATTTTCAAACTTAGCTAAATTTTCAAACTTTGGTACTAAAATTTTCTAAGTTAGCAATATTTCAAACTTAGCAATATTTCAAACTTATCTAAATGACTTAGCAATATTTCTACACTAAAAATTAAAGCTACACTAAAAAAGCCGGAGTTTTCTAATAAGTAAAACTACACTAAAAAAATTATAACTTTGCTACATTTGCTACATTTTCAAATATTCTAACTTTGCAAAAATATAACCTTGCTTTGCTAACTACATTTTCAAATTTGCAAAATTTCTATCTTTGCTAAGTTTGCTAAGTTTTTACAATTTGCTACATTTTGTAAGTTTGCTACATTTTCAAATTTTCTAACTTTGCAAAAATTGCTACATTTTGTAATAATAACCTAAACAGTAATATCTAAACAAAATGCAAAAATTTATATGACTAACAAAATGAAAAAACAGTAATAAACAGTAATGAAAAAATAGTAATAACAAAATTTTAAAAAAAACTTACCGGAGATATCTCCAAAGGCGACGATGGCGCGCGGTGGTGGAGGCCGAGGTGCGGTGGTGGAGGCCGGCGCCGGAGCAGCGCGGGAGGCGACGTGCGCGGTGGTGGAGGGGTGGCCGGAGCAGGGGCGCGCCGTGGAGGCCGGCGCAGAGGCGGCGGAGGGCGCGTGCCGGAGCAGGGCGGCGGAGGGCGGCAGCAGGGGCACGCGGGTGCGTCGCCGGAGATGGCGCAGGGCGGAGGACGCGCGGCGACGCGTCGCCGGAGATGGCGCAGGGCGGAGGACGCGCGGCGGAGGGACGCGGCGATGGCCGGCCGGAGCGTGGCTTCGCCGGGGAGCGTGGCGACGACGGAGGAGATCGAGCGCGCGGCGGCCGGGACTTGGTGATTTGGGGATCAAAGCGTCGATCCCCTGCTTTAACAGCAGCCAACAGGGCTTTAGCACCGGTTGTGCTCTACAACCGGTACTAAAGGGTCTTTAGTACCGGTTGTAGATTACAACCGTTACTAAAGGTCTATTTTGGGCTTGCAAAATTTCGCGCGCGAAAGCCCAACTCTTTAGTACCGGTTGGATTATACAACCGGTACTAATGGGCCTTTTATTTGTGTTAGCACCCAAATTTGGCACCTAGCCGGTCCACTCCCGGATATCCTTGATCCAGGGGAGAAGACGCCAAGACATGGAGATGGAGGAGGAGGACAAGCAATGTCTCAATTTGGCAAAAGCCGTAGGCTGCAGGCTACCATGTCCCAACCCGACCAAGGTGCCGAGCCAAGGCGCCGCCATCATCCAAAAGCCGGCATGTTCATGAGCTAGCTGTATCTCAGGAGGCCACTAAGCCAGTATTCTCCCCGGAGCTAGCCAGTGTCGCCATCATCCAGAAGCCAGCATCGCTCCAGAGCCGGCAATGCCCCTAAGAGCTAGCATCAGACCCGACATTCATATCTAAGGAGCCAGCCAAGATGTCGCCATCATTCAAAAGCCGACATTCTCCCAGTTGCCGGCCAAACACCATTATGCAGGAACCGGCATGCTCCAGTTGCTGGCCTGACCCACCATCATGTAGGAGCTAGCACTCCATGAGCCGGCATTATCACACTCAGCCTGCATTCTCCCAGGGACACCTTCTAGAAGTCGGCGTTTAGCCAGAGTTGGCCATTGGAAGCCGGCGGAGCCGCCATTGCCTCAGGAACCAGCATTTCATGTCTCAAAGACCGGCAATGAACACGACATTTTGCCCTACGAGCAGGTCAAGGCACTGCCAAGCCGGCCAAGGCGCCGCCAAGGCGACCAAGCCGCTGCCATTTACCAGGAGTCGGCCAAGGCCTCGCCATCATCCATAATCAGGCATTACCCTGGTTGCCGGCTTTCATCTTAGAAGCTAGCCATGATCTAGTCGACGGCTCAAGCAGCATACATAGATCTATCCCAAATGCCATGAAGATAACCTCAGAAGGGAAAGTGCTTAACACGTAAGTTGTGCGTGTCATCAAGGCGCACAATATTGCTTTTGGTGGTACCTTCATCCGAGTTAGTATGCGGTCTACAGAGCCACAACAAGACCTGGGCGGATTATCCTCTCACCTGCCATAGTCTGACATGAAGATGAATATGGATTCGGCAAGTCATGAAGGCGGCTTTATTTGAAGAAACGGCCCACGTTGGGTTATCCGGCTCGTCGATACGAAGAAGTTTGATGTTGAGTCCGCGTCCATCCGAGTTCGTATGTGACTTCTAGGCCCACGGCGAGAAGGAAGGCAAGAAGGTGCAGCGAATCCGGTAAAGAAGCCGGATTAGAAAGGACTTAGAGTTTTAGGACAGTTTTGATGTAATTTCCATGTAAAGAAAGTCCTATGCTTGTACGGCAAGTCCAGCCGCCTCATATAATGTGAGAGGTGACGGCCGATTGAATAACACCAATCGAATCTTTCACACCTTTGCGTGTTCAATTTATCCCTCACCCTTGTACCTATGCTTCTCGTTCCTTCGTAAGCCGGTCATCATGCCGGCAAGCTGCAAGGCTACGAGGCTCTAGGGACGATCAGGTCGACCTGGAGCACCCAATCGCTGCCGGCTTCCTCCGACGGGGCTTGTCCCGAGGGGCTGGGGCGTCTGGTCATCAAAAGCGCCGGCTGGACTGTCTTGCGTATCGCGCTTCCAGCCGGCCTCCCGCGGTGCGAGTTGCGGAGCATCTCCCCCGGCGCCGCGGGTACACGAGGACGTGTTCGTGTGACGCCTTTCTGACGCAACACACTTTTTGGCGACTCCGCTGGGGACGAAGCAAACGGTCTCCGGCCCGTTCATGCTACGAGGAGCGCATCAAGAGACGGCGATCTACAAGAACGGTAACATGTATCATCAATCTATCTATGTAGACGCCAGCATCCCGTATAATAGTTCTGTTGAGCATACTTTTTCGGCTAGCACTAGTCATGGCTATGAGCAGAGGCCGATAGAAGTTCGCCTTATGGAAGAAGCTATGAATTGTTATCTTGACAAATTACGGGAAGATTTGAGTTCTCATACATCGGCTGCCCCATATCCTGGGCCGATGAATAACATGAGTTACTTGACATATAATTATGGGACACTTCACGGGCAAGAGGATGTCTCACGGTTTTATCCATCGACTGCCGGCTCGCAATTTGCGGTGACGTCCCCAAACAGGCCGATGGATGGGAAAACCGGCTATGCTGGTACCAGCGATCTGACCGGTTATTCCCAGCCGACATATACTACGCCTCATGTAAATACTTATTCGGCGCCTTATGTTGCTAATGATATTCGCGATTCGGCTTACCTTCATGGAGATGGCCGAACTAGTGATGATTCTGCAGGAACACATGTGCCCGCTTATAATCATGTGGTGTATAACTGCAAAATTTCGGCAACTCATGGCCGAAAGAAGCTGAAGGAGTCGGGGGCAATCACAGCCTGAAGCTGACACAAATGACTTCATTACACCTACCTGGGAGCAGTTATCAGACGAACAACGTCAATGCTTTAAAGTTATCAGAAGGAAGCGCAAAGAGGAGTTTGAAGCCCTCAAGAAGGAGCGTGATGAGGAAGACTTGCAGATGTTTTACGCAACTCTTAAGAAAGATATCCCATCATCTATTCCTCCATGCAACAATCATGTTGAGCCCTCGGCGCTACCGATACAACAAGACGAAGCTCTGCAGATCGACCAACAAGACAGTGCTGACCCAGCCAATACGATCAAGCCGACAAAAGAAGTTGGATCATGCAATACAAGCGGCGGGTCCAATCAGGGAAGGAAGACCGAACCGGCTACCATGATTGACTTTGTAGAAGCCGAACTTAGCAGTTCCGGCAATGACGAGTTGGGCATTCATGCCGGGTCTGTCAAGCCGGCAGAGGAGAGCGTCGTCAAGGAGGAGCACGGTAAGCAACACGAGCTGGCTGTGCTCGACTTTTCTGGATGCAAGGGGGTTTACTTACTACCTGATGAGTTCCGTGCCGAGGATGATGAGCATCAACAACAAGAATACACAACCGAACAAAGTTCGGTTAACAATGAACATCAAAAGCCAGGGAGTGAAGCTGAACAAAGTTCGGTTGACAATGAGCGTTCAGGAAACGTGGCACGGGATCTAGAAGAGGAAGACAAGGCGTCAGAGAATTATTCAGAGGTGGAGCAAAGCATTGTTCCTGATGTACCAACATCGCAGTTTCCTGACGTTTTCAAAGAGGTATGCCTAGCCGATAATTTACTTATCTTTAGATTTGGTCATAATCATATTGTTGATACATTTTCCGACAAGATTTTAATTAATGTTGAAAGACCAATCTGGATGAGTAACTTGTCTGCTAGGAATAGTCTTGTCACTACTTATGCCGGTCAACATATCATGCCATCCATAGAGGCTAATAGTGACAATTTACCGCAATCAAAGTTGATCCCGTCGTGTTGGTTGCGCTCTATATTCATATGGGCAACTTTGCTTGTTTCATGTCTGGCTAACATTTGGTCTCGGATGAGACATATATGTTGTAACTATTTTGGTTGCAGAGACACAAAGCCGGATTCAAAGTCCTTCAAGCTAGCCGATTCAGAAAAATCAGAAAAAGAGGGCGAAAAACGATGCATAGCCGAGTTGGATGACTTTAAACCGGCACCACTCGGTCTCTTAATTCCAAAGCCGGTATCCCTATATCGGCTACGGGGTGAACCGTGTACCATCAGTCCGGACATAGGTGATCATGTTGTCGGTGCATCGCCGGCTAACCCAATTATCATAGAAGATCACCATGACGAGCCGTCAGGACAAAGCGAATGCAGAATTCGTTCGAGCAGGACATCAAAGACTGCGATGTATTTCATGATGCACAATCGGCCTTCGAAGGACGATTGGAATTTATCGAAGGACAAGCTGATAGCCAGCCGGCTAACATTGATCTTAACGGCGATCAAGTGTTGACTCGGCTGCTTCAAGCCGGCTCATCCGAAGACGGACGGGTGCACACCGAAAATGATGGGATTGATTCGTCAAGCAAAGAAACTATTCAACCAGCAATCCTGAAGACAAGCGTTCCATCAAAATTCCAGCAGGGACGCCTAACACTGGGGGGCAGCAAGAAAACCCGAAGACCGATGCCGGCAATGATAGAATGGACAAAGGCAGCGATAAGCATCGAAGGAGAAAATCTAAAGTTACCTTCACTCAATTATTAGAGAAGTATCAAAAGACGAGTGAAGCAAAAATTGTTTGTCGGCCAGCTGAAGCGAAGGCATCGAAGTCACCCCCAAAGCGTAAAACAGTGGACCAGGATTGGCGAAAGAAGAGGACAAACATGCCTATTCCGCAAACTTCTTTTGGATCGCCAATGCCGAAGTCCTCCGTGCCTTCCCATGTCGGCTTATATTCATATCAATCACGGGATAGGTATGATTCACGGGCACACCATCCATTTTATGCTAAATTACCTCATCAAGTTTATGCAGCTCTGAGAGAATCCACTCGACAACCATATGTCAAAGACCGACTCAGTCAAGAGTCGGCCAGGAACTCATGGAGAAAGAAGGAGGAGGTCAAGCAAGTATACGTAGTAAAAAGAGATGGTCGCAAAGGTGCTGTTCTAGACCAGACTCCAAGTGACCAAAAGCCAGCTGAGACAATGTTGGTTAAAAAGGGCAAGGAAGTGAAGATAGTAACTTTCAAGGACCCAGTCGTCGAGTCTGAACAGGCCAAGCCAGAAGTGCCCAAAGCCAGAAAAGAACTGCTAGTGCATAAATCAAAGTCACAGCCGGGTTACCCACTCGGTTTACCATGTTGGCAAGAGTGGCAGCTGAAGCGGCTTAGAGCCGAAGAGTTGGAGAAGATGAACATGGCGTGGGTTCCTAAAGGAAGCCCTCAAGTTAAGAAGGATGCACAAACTTCTGTTGCCAAGCCGGCAAGAGAAGAGGAGGAAAAACAAGAGGTCGGCAGGCGAAGCCGACAATCTTCATCTCGTTATAGGAGACCTTTGACGGTGCATCGTCCATATTTTTTGACCATTCCATCAAAGTCGGCACCTTGTGATTTTTTCTCAGCCGAAACATGTGATCTATTTCGGCTATTCACACTTTGGTGGACAAGTTCTCCAGGTCCTTTGCGATAAGGACGCATGGCCGATATTTACATATCGCCCTGAAGATGCATTGTGTTGGCAAAGCCAGCATCTGGCTAATGGTGTTCTTCACATTTATCTTATTCTTGTAAGCCGGTGCTTAGTTTTGCCAATGCCTATAAGGATGACTTGATTATTAAGTCGGCCACTAGCAAAGGATCTAGTGCATGTCGGACGGACGACTGGAAGAATTTTTTTTTTCTTATCTGCAGGATCCAAGTCAAATGATCATGCGGGTTGCCCCACGGGATGCATACTCGAAGATGCTAATGACATCATTGTTGTAAAGACTATAAAGATATGAGGCTTTACCCCAGGTGGCAACCAGCCGGAGCATACAGCCGATAAAGGATTATCGCGCTTAGTATTACGCAGCCGATGGAGTGTTAACATCGTGCTTATATCAAGACCCTAGGCAGAATATTTTCTGGCACGCAAGCTCTGCCAGAAAACAGGGGGGCATATGTTAGCACCCAAATTTGGCACCTAGCCGGCCCACTCCCGGATATCCTTGATCCAGGGGAGAAGACGCCAAGACATGGAGATGGAGGAGGAGGACAAGCAATGTCTCAATTTGGCAAAAGCCGTAGGCTGCAGGCTACCATGTCCCAACCCGACCAAGGTGCCGAGCCAAGGCGCCGCCATCATCCAAAAGCCGGCATGTTCATGAGCTAGCTGTATCTCAGGAGGCCACTAAGCCAGTATTCTCCCCGGAGCTAGCCAGTGTCGCCATCATCCAGAAGCCAGCATCGCTCCAGAGCCGGCAATGCCCCTAAGAGCTAGCATCAGACCCGACATTCATATCTAAGGAGCCAGCCAAGATGTCGCCATCATTCAAAAGCCGACATTCTCCCAGTTGCCGGCCAAACACCATTATGCAGGAACCGACATGCTCCAGTTGCTGGCCTGACCCACCATCATGTAGGAGCTAGCATTCCATGAGCCGGCATTATCACAGTCAACCTGCATTCTCACAGGGACACCTTCTAGAAGTCGGCGTTTAGCCAGAGTTGGCCATTGGAAGCCGGCGGAGCCGCCATTGCCTCAGGAACCAGCATTTCATGTCTCAAAGGCCGGCAATGAACCCGACATTTCGCCCTACGAGCAGGTCAAGGCACTGCCAAGCCGGCCAAGGCGCCGCCAAGGCGACCAAGCCGCTGCCATTTCCCAGGAGTCGGCCAAGGCCTCGCCATCATCCATAATCAGGCATTACCCCGGTTGCCGGCTTTCATCTTAGAAGCTAGCCATGATCTAGTCGACGGCTCAAGCAGCATACATAGATCTATCCCAAATGCCATGAAGATAACCTCAGAAGGGAAAGTGCTTAACACGTAAGTTGTGCGTGTCATCAAGGCGCACAATATTGCTTTTGGTGGTACCTTCATCCGAGTTAGTATGCGGTCTACAGAGCCACGACAAGACCTGGGCGGATTATCCTCTCACCTGCCATGAAGATGAATATGGATTCGGCAAGTCATGAAGGCGGCCTTATTTGAAGAAACGGCCCACGTTGGGCTATCTGGCTCGTCGATACGAAGAAGTTTGATGTTGAGTCCGCCTCCATCCGAGTTCGTATGTGACTTCTAGGCCCACGGCGAGAAGGAAGGCAAGAAGGTGCAGCGAATCCGGTAAATAAGCCGGATTAGGAAGGACTTAGAGTTTTAGGACAGTTTTGATGTAATTTCCATGTAAAGAAAGTCCTATGCTTGTACGGCAAGTCCAGCCTCCTCATATAATGTGAGAGGTGACGGCCGATTGAATAACACCAATCGAATCTATCAATCTATCACACCTTTGCGTGTTCAATTTATCCCTCACCCTTGTACCTATACTTCTCGTTCCTTCGTAAGCCGGTCATCATGCCGGCAAGCTGCAAGGCTACGAGGCTCTAGGGGCGATCAGGTCGACCTGGAGCAGCCAATCGCTGCCGGCTACCTCCGACGGGGCTTGTCCCGAGGGGCTGGGGCGTCTGGTCATCAAAAGCGCCGGCTGGACCGTCTTGCGTATCGCGCTTCCAGCCGGCCTCCCGCGGTGCGAGTTGCGGAGCATCTCCCCTGGCGCCGCGGGTACACGAGGACGTGTTCGTGTGACGCGTTTCTGACGCAACAATTTGTTTTCTATTTTTTGTTTTTTCGATTTGGTTTCTGTTTTGTTTTTTCTATTTGGTTTCTGTTTTGTTTTTTCTATTTGGTTTCTGTTTTGTTTTTTTCTCTTGTTTCTTTTTATTTTATATCTATGTAATTTAATTGTATTAAAATTTATAATAATAACAACAACAACGTCAATATGTAGGGGGGACACGTGTCCTCCCCAACGCTGGGGTAGGACACGTGTCTGACACGAGTCGTGACCGCGAAGCCCGCCTTTAGTCCCGGTTGGTAACACCAACCGGAAGTGAAGAAGCACACGGATCGTGTGTTTTTTCAAGCGCTTGTGAGCCGTTGGATCAGGGTGTGTTTCTTTGAAGAACTTGTGAGCCGTTGGATCAGGGGTTGTGTTTCTTTTGAGGGCAAAACCAGTGTTGGATCAGCCACATGACCCTATATAAACCCCCCCCCCCCTCTCGAGCATGTTCGACACTCATTTGATATACAAAGCATTCGGATTCCCTGCATACGTCCAACAGTGCATTTGATATGCGAGCACTCACAAGCCACTGTTGGGCTGTATGCAGGGGAAACCGTGTGTTTTGTTCTATCTACAAAATACTCCAGTTCATCGACCGAATACAAATCATTCGGATTCCCGTCATACAGCCCAACGGTGCATTTGATATGCAGGGCACTCACGAGCCACCGTTGGGCTGTATGACGGGGAAGCCGTGTGTTGATCCAATATAGTTACATAAAAGGTTTAATAAATTATTACACATCAGCAGCAACATCAATATCTAGTGTTCACTTTTTCTTCTTCTGTGTCCCTTTCTTCTGATTGCGCCGTAGCCATGGACATTCTTCATCATTTAACACGATGTTTGGGTCAGTTGTCACTTTGAAGGGTGGATTTTCATGAAACTTATTGTAATCTTCTGACATGTCTGTCTTGTCCTCCACTCCCACGATGTTTCTTTTTCCTGAAAGAACTATGTGGCGCTTTGGCTCATCGTATGATGTACCGGCTTGCTTATCTTTTCTTTTTTTCGGTCTGGAAGACATGTCCTTCACATAGAAAACCTGAGCCACATCATTGGCTAGGACGAATGGCTCGGTGCGGTACGCAAGATTCTTGAGATCCACTGTAGTCATTCCGTACCGCCGGTCTAGCTATCTCTACCCTGCTTGACAGGTTGATCCATTTGCACTGAAACAAAGGGATCTTAAAAGAAGGTCCATAGTCAAGTTCCCATATCTGCTGTATGCAATCATAATATGTGTCCTTTGTCCCATCGTCATTTGTTGCATCAAAGCGGACACCACTGTTTTGGTTAGTGCTCTTTTTGTCTTGGGTTTCCGTGTAAAATATATTCCCATTTATCTCGTACCCTTGGAAAGTCAATATAGTCGAGGATGGTGACTTAGCCAACAAGTATAGCTCTTGTCCAACAGTGCTGTTAATAATGAGATGTGTACGCAACCAACTGCCGAAAATATCTACGTGTTTCTCTTTAATCCAGAAGTTAGTCTTCTCCGGGTATTGAGAGCGTAAAATATCCATGTGTTCCACGATATACGGAGCCATCAATCTGGAATTTTGTAGAACTGTGTAGTGTGCTTGAGTGAAAGAATGCCCATCCATACATCTTGTTGCTTTCTTTCCTAGAGTGCCTTTTCCACGCAGTCTCCCCTCATGGCACGATTGAGAAACACCGATCGGTTTAAGATCAGCAATAAAGTCAACACAAAACTCAATGACCTCCTCTGTTCCATAGCCCTTGGACATGCTTGCTTCTGGCCTAGCACGGTTATGAACGTATTTCTTTAAGACTCCCATGAACCTCTCAAAGGGGAACATGTTGTGTAGAAATACAGGACCGAGAATGAAAATCTCTTCGACGAGGTGAACTATGAGGTGCGTCATAATATTGAAGAAGGACGGTGGAAACACCAACTCGAAGCTGACAAGACATTGGACCACACCCGTACCTAAACTTGGTAGAGTTTATGCGCGGCCGAGGCTGGTGAGCATGGGTCAGCAGGGCGGCGAGCTCGGCAGCGGCGACGCGACGTGGGTCCTTCCCGAAACGTGACGCGCGTGGGCGGCTTGGAACGGCGGCACGGCGACACGACGAGCACGGTCTGCATGATCGCGGCGAGTCGTCTGGACTTTCGCGCGAAAAAGGCGACGGCGGCGCAACATAGTGTGCTCAGCGTGCTGCCTGGCGGCTCGGCCGACCATTGGCAACATGCGACGAGTAGCTCTACGGCAGCCAACGACGACTTTTATGCTGACAACGAATTCTCGGATGTCAATTTTCATCGTCCGTTCATCTGGAATTGAGACGGCGCGTCGCACAGCCGGTGCGCCGCGGCGGTACCGTGATCATCTGGATCACGTCCGTACCGACTCCCTACAGTGCCGTCATCAAATCCCCCTTGAATCTGAGAGTATCGACATTGGTCGGCGACGTATTCGTCAGCTCGACTCTCGAGAGGGAAATCGACACCGTAGATAACATCTAAAGATTACGATAGACGCAAAACGGAAAATAAAAAGCGATACAAATCCATTTTTGCGATCAGATTGTAATTATACCTTCGCGATCGGTGCAGGGAGCCTGCTTGAGGAAGGCTCGACGACGGCTCGGTGGAGAGCTACGTGCTGATAACGTGTTACGCACCCTCTGCCGGCTGGCCGGTCCCGAGGCTGCGTAGCGTAGAGGAAGTAGTCGAAGGAGATGCAGGGTGTAGGCACAAATAGTCTTTATCATCAATTGTGTGTCTCTCTCTATACAATACATGGGGTATATATAAGAGTATATAAGAGAGAGTGGCTAGGGTTGAGAACCAATCTAGAGGGAAAACCCCCACCCAAGAAAGGGTGGGCCCGTACGTGACTCGTACGTCGGTTTCCCAACAGGCATGCACTTCCCAGAATCGAAGCCGCGAGGCCGCCATGATCTGGCGCGCACGGTCGATCGGTGCAGCATCACAAGCTGTGTCCTGTGTGCTTCTCTCCCTGAACTTATGCTTCTCCAACCCGTCCCTCAGAAAGTAAAACAAACTAGAAGAAAATAAAATGAGGCATATATTTATATCCCTATGCCTTCAACTCCGTCCTCCTCTTCCATGGCATCACCGACTAAGCCATTGATTTTGGTCATACTTACGAGTCGTCGGACCATATTCACGACTTTTTGAGAGCTCCCGATTTCATCTTTACGCCGCCTCCACACCACGGCCCGGTCCTCCTTGTACACGGCGTCCACCAACCAAGCTATGGTCGTCCCCTTCTTTGTCGTGGCTACAGACAACGATGTGTACCCATTACCCGTATACCCAGGCGATAAAAAACCTAAGGTTGCAGGGTAAAAAATTACCCATGGAGAACATTTCATACCCATCGTCTAGATCTGGTACAGATATGGGACCTTATAACTTATGCCGTGTGTGCTTGTCTAAAATTATGAAAGTTGTCTCCCCCTAAAAAAAATTAAAGTATCAACATCGCGCTCTAATCATGCCAGACAAAACTGTATCCAGTCGTTCTAGCAGCTACATCACACGAATTGGAGAGGGTCGAGTACGCACTCACACCCTCGCATGCCCCGACGTCGCCAAATGCAGAGAACAAGTGTGTCTTGAAGTGTGACTGGAAGGAGTGGTACTTCTGTTTGGGCTTTCTCTTCTCCCTGAATTCGAGAAGTTATTGTAATCCCGTGAAAAAGTCCTCTTCAGCGAAGATTTTTCTAATTGTTTCTTCAACAACTTCTCGAATTTACAATGGGCGATATATGTAATTGGGGATCATGACGCCATATGTCGTGATTGCATGATCTATACACTGTAGTTTACTGTCTTCACAATGAAAGGTCAAAATTTGCATGATTTAAATGTGCTAAAGATTGTCAAAGACACAAACTCTTATGGTTGCCAACATAATTATTTTGAGGAGTCTCAGATGGATGTGTTACTTATCTTTTCTACAAGTGCTTCTGAAACTTAAAATTGTTGATTCATATTTTTTAACACGGTTTATTCATATACAGATAAATATTATCTTGAATGAAAAAAGATGACTAGAGTAAAAGTAGTTTGACTTATATTCAGAGTTCACTCTTAATCGATAATTTAAGTTTTGTTGTTTCATCACACCGAGTCTCCACATTGTATTTGTTTTCTACATGAACATTGACACCAGGGGCGGAGCTGGTGCAACAATGACACCGATGCACTCCGAAACAGGGAATAAGTACACTGACCTACTGACCTACTACTGATTAAATTACCTAGAAAATAGACCGCCTAATACACACTTGGGTGGCTAACCTGATGCAAAATGCCTTTTTAAGGGGTAAGTAAGGCTAATTAAGAAAATCTGGGTGCATCAGGGTCAGCCCAAGCAGCTCCGCACTTGATTGACACTGCCCTGACCTAGTTCGCTGACTTATGCTTTATTATGCAACAAATTTAGCATGTGGTATAAAAGAAAAAATGAATCTCATTTTCAATAACTTGCTAACACACAACAAGGCATGTCCAATAAAAAAATGGGGCTCATGACAAATAAAAAATGAATGAAATTTATACTAAACTTTTATACTTCTTAAGGTCTTATGTAATGTTATACTATTACAAATATAATTTTATGTTTGTTCACATAGTTTAACCACATGACCGACAATACTACTAAATATAAGTTTGTGTATAATTCATTGAAAGATACAGAGTTCTATTTTGTAACAAATGTAGAACTAAGTTTTACAATGCATAATCCATATAATTTATAAATTTTTATGGTAAATATTTGTAAGGACTATGATAAAAAATGTTTCAATCGTGGTTTCTAGTGTATGGTTAATTAAACATATTTATTAAAAATTGTGGAGTATAAACTAAACCAACGACACTACTTTTGCATGGTTGTATTTATTTAACGAAGTGAGCATGCTTTGTAGTTGATGTTAAAAAACATTGCTTCTTGTAATCACCAATGAAAAAGTAGTTTGGATTCACCCGCAGAGCCTCACGGCCTGAATCCCAAAAAGTCACATCAACCTCTCCAGATAGCCAAGACGGCGTCTTCAAGACGACATGGCGCAGCCTTCGCCTCACCTGAAGCACCAAACCTAGGTTTCCCACCACCGGATAATAGGTAGGTACGGTTGGGACCAATACAATGCCCCAGGAAGGAAGCGGCGCCCGCAGGCGTCGCAATCTGCATTGGATGATGCGTAGCAGGGCGTTCACCATGACCCTTCACTGTGATACTATTCCGGAGTCAGTTGACTAGGGACGAGGGACAAGGATGTAATAGCCGACTTGAACCACCACAAGAGAGGCAAGAAGTAGCATCGGCCTAATAGTCGAAAAAGAGGGGCGCCGGACACTACCGGACTCGCCGCCAACCAGCATGTGGCCATGGGCTCGGGGAAGGAGGCCTCCCATGCCTGTCGACCACCAATACTGTTGCATGGGGCAACACGACAGAGTCAAAGATCCTCGCGCCGCCACCATGCCTTGAAGCCGTGGCCTGCACATGCCCAGATCGGGCCCAAACCATCATGTGCGATAACGGACAGCGGAGTGCTCGCAGAGGGACCGTCGTGTGCCCTCCGCACCGTCACCACATGCCCTCCTTGCGCCTCACATGCCGTCACGCCGTCAAGAATCACCGTTGTTGACAAACCGACGACCCTTATGACGAGGCACTATAGGAGAGACAGAGAGACGTTGCCTCCGTCATCGGCAGTGCGAGCTTTGCCCAGCCGCGTCCTCCAACGAAGACGGGTGGGAGAGGGAGCTCGCCGGCTGCTGCTAGGGTTTTGGGTTCACCAGTGCTGCCCGAGCTGGGGTGACATGGGACCGACGCCATGTAATGTTATCGCCTATCCAAATCCAATGCCATGTAATGTTATCACTTATCCTAATCCAATGTTGTGGCTTGATAGCATCTCCTTCTTACTCCCTCCATGTTTCTTCTGCCGCGTCCGAATTTTGAAGAGAGTGTCAGTTTTTTCTAGGAAATGAATTGAATGCACTATGGCGACAAGGAAAGGCCGTACTTTTTTTTTTGCGTACAAGGAAAGGCCGTACTGAAGGCCCATGGCTTAAGGGTGTACGGCTCTACACTGGTGGGTTCACTCGGTTTGACGCGCCAAATCTATATTGCCGCCCGCAGGCGCCCCTGAATTCCGCGACGCCTACACGAATTCTCCGCGACGCTTTACTGGGTCGGCCCATTGCCGCTCGTCAAGCGGGGAAAAGATAAATATACGTTGCTAAGACGGGATTCGAACCAAGCACCTCTTCGTTCATGTACACGGACATAACCAATGGCTACGCTAGCGTTCACGTTCAGATATCATCATTTCTCCTTTTATTCTTTTCCGTTTTGGGTTTTCGGAATTCTTTTCTGTTACTTTTTTTTCCTCCGTTTTATTTCTTTTTCTGTTTTCCTTTTCTGTTCCTTTTTATTTCTGTTTTTCTGTTTCGTTTTTATGTTTCTTTTCGGTTTTATCTTTGTTTTCCATTTTTCTTTTTCCATTTTTATGTTTTAATTTTCGCTTATTTTAAAAATGGTTCATATTTTGGAAATAACTATTTTTAAAAAATGGTTCTCATTTTTTCGAACATGGTTCCTTTTTGGAATATGATTCCGAACCGAAAAATGGTTCCGATTTTTGACAATGGTTACGAATGAAAAAATGGTTTCAATTTTTAAAAATGGTTCTGAACCGAAAAACTGTTCGAACCGAAAAAATGGTTTCGATTTTTTGAAAATGGTTCCTTTTTGAAAATGGTTCCGAAACAAAAAAATGGTTCCTTTTTGAAAAAGGATGTGAACCGAAAAAATAGTTTCGATTTTTCGAAAATGGTTCCATTTTGAAATTAGTTTTGAACCGAAAAATGGTTCCGATTTTTAGAAAATGGTTCTTTAAAATAAAATGTTTTGATTTTCAAAAATGGTTTCTTTTTTTAAATGGTTCCGAACCGAAAAAATGTTTGCTTTTTTAGAATATGTATCCAAACCAAAAAAATGTTTCGATTTTTTGAAATGGTTCCGAATGAAAAATGTTTCGATTTTTCAAAATGTTTCCGAACCGAAAAAATGGTTCCTTTTTAAAAATGGTACCAAACGAAAAATGGTTCTGAACCGAAAAATGTCTCTTTTTAAAAACTGTTCCAAACTGAAAAATGGTTCCGATTTTTAAAAATGGTTTCTTTTTTAAAATGTTTCCGAACCGAAAAAATTGTTCCTTTTTAAAAATGGTTCCGAACCGAAAAAATGGTTCTTTTTTAAAATGGTTCCGAACCAAAAAATGATTCCGAACCGAAAAATATGACTCCAATTTTGAAATGGTTCCAAATGTAAAAAATGATTCCAATTTTAAAATGGTTCCAAATTAAAAATGTTTCTAAATTTTCAACGGTTCCAAACTACAAAATTGTTCTTTTTTAAAAATAATTCCAAACTAAAAACTGTTTATTTAAAATTGTACTGATCTGCTAAAAGATTATATTTAGTGCAGTTTGATACTAACATGGTTCAGCCCAGTTGGTTTGACTGATTTCGTTCCATTCGCCGTACGTTCATGTCTCAGGTTCAATTCCTCCTTGCAGCAATTTAATTTTTTTCACGCGCGATTAAACTCGCGGGAGTACTTGGGCCGGCCCATCTAAGAACCACCGTAGGCGCCCCCCAATTACGGGGCGGCACAAAGGCGCCCCCGGGGTGAAACCTAAATGCCGCCCGCGGGCGCCCCTGAATTTCAGGGGCGCCTACACGACTTCCTTCGCGACGCGTTTTATGGGCCGGCCCCTTAGCACTGCTCAATGCGCTAAAAACGTTAATATGTCGCGGTGGAAGTATTCGAACCCGGCACCTCGAGCGTGCACGAGGCTAACCACTGGGCTACGCCCTTGTTTACGTTCAGTATTCATTCTTCCGCTTTTTATTCCGATCCAGTTTGAGATTTTCGGTTTTTTTTTTCTATTTCTTTTTTGTTTTCCGTTTTATTCTTTCTCTTTTCCGTTTCCTTTTTATTTTCCGTTTTCCTTTTTTTTGTTTCTTTCCTGTTTTGTTTTTATGTTTTCTTTTTCGGTTTTATTTTTTTGTTTTCCGTTTTCCTTTTCCGTTTCCTTTTTATTTTCCGTTTTCCTTTTTTTGTTTCTTTCCTGTTTTGTTTTTATGTTTTCTTTTTCGCTTTTATTTTTTTTGTTTTCTGTTTTTCTATTTCGTTTTTTATGTTTTAATTTTCGCTTATATTGAAAATGGTCCGTGTTTTGGAAAATAACTATTTTTAAAAAATGGTTCTCAATTTTTAAAAAATGGTCCCTTTTTAAAATGGTTCGAAACCGAAATGGTTCCTTTTTTGAGGGTTTATTATTTTTGTTTTCTGTTTCACTTTTTAATTTTCCTTTTATGTTTTAATTTTCGCATATTTTGAAAATGGTTCATATTTTAGAAAATATTTTTTTTAAATGGTTCTGATTTTTCGATAATGGTTTCTTTTTAAAAATGGTTCCGAACCGAAAAATGGTTCTTTTATAGAATATGGTTCCGAACAAAAAATGGTTCTGAATTAAAAAAATGGTTCCGATTTTTAAAAATGGTTTCGATTTTTCGAAAATGATTTGAAAATGGTTTCGATTTGGAAAATGGTTACGTTTTTTCAAAAATGGTTCCTTTTTCAAAATGGTTCCGAACAAAAAAATAGTTTCTGATTATTGAAAATGGTTCCGAACCGAAAAAATGGTTTCTTTTTTAAAATGGTTCCGAACCGAAAAAATGGTTCTTTTCTTAAATGGTTCCGAACCGAAAAAAAAGTTTCGATTTTTTCAAAATTGTTCCAAACCAAAAAAATGGTTCCGATTTTTCGAAAATGGTTCCAAACCGAAAAAATGGTTCCGATTTTTTCGAAAATGGTTCCGAACCGAAAAAAATGGTTTCTTTTTGAAAATGGTCCCGAACCGAAAAAATGGTTCCGATTTTTTAAAATGGTCCCGAACCGAAAAAATGGTTCCGATTTTTTAAATGGTTCCGAACCGAAAAATGGTTCCATTTTTTAAAAACGGTTCCGATTTTTTGAAATGGTTCCAAACCAAAAAAATGGTTCCGATTTTTTGAAAATGGTTCCAATCTGAAAAAATGGTTCCAATTTTTCGAAAATGGTTCTGATTTTTCGAAAAATGGTTACGAACCGAAAAATGGTTCCGATTTTTTGAAAATGGTTCCAAACCAAAAAATGGTTCCGATTTTTCGAAAATGGTTCCATTTTGAAAATTGTTCCGAACCGAAAAATGGTTCCGATTTTTTTTAAAAAGGTTCCAATCCGAAAAATGGTTACGAACCGAAAAAATGGTTCTTTTTGAAAATGGTCCCGAACCGAAAAAATGGTTCCGATTTTTTGAAAATGGTTCCGAACCGAAAAAATGGTTCCTTTTTTAAAATGGTTCCGAACCGAAAAAATGGTTCCGATTTTTGAAAATGGTTCTGAACCGAAAAAATGTTCTGATTTTTTTAAAATGGTTCTGAACCGAAAAAATAGTTCTTTTTGATAATGGTTCCGAACCGAAAAAATGGTTCCGATTTTTAAAAATGGTTCCGAACCGAAAAAATGGTTCCGATTTTTTAAAATGGTTCCGAACCGAAAAAATGGTTCCATTTTGAAAACGGTTCCAAATTTAAAATGGTTCCGAACCGAAAAAATGGTTCCATTTTGAAAACGGTTCCAAATTTAAAATGGTTCCAAATTTAAAATGGTCCCAAATTAAAAAATGGTTCCAAATTTGAAAATTGTTCCATTTTGAAAATGGTTCCAAATTAAAAAATGGTTCTAGATTGAAAATGGTTCTAAATTGAAAATGGTTCCAAATTTGAAAATGATACAAAAATGCTTCCAATTTTTCAAAAAGGATCCAATTTCAAAAATGGTTCCAAATTTGAAAATGGTTCTAAATTGAAAATGGTTCGAATTTTGAAAATTGTTTCAATTTTGTAAATGGTTCAATATAATCTTTTTTTTTTTTGAAAATTGTTTCAATATAATCTAAAAATATTGAAAACTTCGGTCCTTAATTAAGAAGCTACATTTCACGAAACTCGAAACCGATCATGGGAATGGAACCTAATCGTGAACGTACACATATTTCGTGTAATAACTTTTTTGAAATAAAATATATTTTATATGAGATGGAATATGTATTAGGGAAGCAGTTACTGTGTACAGAGAACCAGCGAAGCAGCGAGGGAAACGATTTCAAAAGAACGAAACAGTCGAAACGCGCGCGAGTGGGCCGGCCCAAAGTAGAGAGGACGTAGGCGCCGCAGCGCTTAAGTGGCGCCTGCGGGCGGCATAAAGGCGCGCCCCGCCCCCGGTTTGACGGTCGATGTACAGAAAGCAGTCAACTGGGCCAAGCGGGCCGGATCTGTTCCCTCCCGACTCTCCGTCCACCAGGCTTCGCGCTGCACAGTACCGACCCTAAACCAACACCTGAACCCTCCGGGGTTCCCCAAATCCTCTTCCGTTCCCACCCGCCGAGCTCGCCGCATCTCCACCCCGAAACCCCAATGGAGGAAGCCACCGAGGCGCATCCACCGCCCATGCCACCGGCCGACGCGCCCGAAGACGCAGATCGGCCGCCCCCCGCCCCATGGATCAGGACGGGGACCAAGCGGCGGCGGCGGGGCCGCGGCCGCGGAGCACATGGAGGATGAAGCGGCAGCAGGGGGAGACGCCGGGGAACCCATGGAGGACGAAGCGGCGGGAGGGGACGCCGCGGAGCCCATGGAGGACGACCCGCCCACGTCCTCCCCGACCCCCGCCACCGCGGCCGTGGACGACTCCACCGTCGCGCGGAAGCGCCGCCGCCGCAAGAAGCAGTTCCTCGACATGGTCCCCACGGAGGGCGTCCTCCTCCTCGGCGCGCCTTCCTCGTCCTGCGGCGGCCACGGCGCATCTCACCGGCATCCCGCGCCGCCGTGGCGCCCGCCGACCAACTCCTCCCTCCGCCTGGCGCGGGAGCTGGATTCCGAGGCCCTCATCGCTCGCGGCGGGTTTCCCCGCGATACCCTCTCCGAGGACGAGGTCGCCGCCGCCGTCCTCCCGCGCATAGGCGGCGCCGACCAGGCCAACTACCTCGTCGTGCGCAACCACATCCTCGCGCTCTGGCGCTCCAATCCCCTCGCCCCCGTCGCAGCCAGCGCCGCGCTCGCATCTATTCGTGCTGAGCATGCGCCGCTCGTCGCCGCCGCACACTCCTTCCTGTCTGACCATGCGTACATCAATTTGGACTCGCCCCTTCCATTGTCTCCCTCCCCCCAGTCCCCCCTCCCTCCCATCCTGCCCCTTCCGTCCTCATAGTCGGTGCTGGCTTTGCTGGCCTAGCTGCTGCACGCCACCTTATGTCTCTTGGCTTCAAGGTCGCCATTGTGGAAGGTCGACTCCGACCAGGTGGCCGCGTGTTTACTAAGACGATGCGCTCCTCTGCTGCAGACCACCCTGACATGGTTGCTGCTGCTGATCTTGGAGGCAGTGTGCTCACAGGTATCAATGGGAACCCCCTTGGTGTCATAGCACGACAGCTTGGGTTCCCACTTCACAAGGTGCGGGACAAGTGCCCGCTGTATCTTCCGATGGCCGCCCCGCCGACTCTGACATGGACGCTCGCGTTGAAGCTTCCTTTAACCAGCTTCTTGACAAGGTGTGCCAGCTGCGGCAGGTTGTTGCAGATAGTGTCCAACACGGTGTGGATATGTCACTTGGCGTGGCACTTGAGGCGTTCCGGGCGGCGCATGGTGTCGCCGCTGAGCCACAGGAACGAATGCTTCTTGATTGGCATCTGGCGAACCTGGAGTATGCCAATGCTGCTCCCCTTGCTGATCTCTCCATGGCCTTCTGGGACCAAGATGATCCATACGAAATGGGTGGTGACCACTGCTTTATTCCTGGTGGGAATTCCCAGTTTATCCGAGCACTTGCCGATGGCGTCCCGATATTCTATGGACAGAGTGTGCGAAGGATACAGTATGGGTGCGATGGTGTGATGGTCTACACTGATAAGCAGACATTCCGTGGTGATATGGCGCTCTGCACTGTTCCCCTTGGTGTACTTAAGAAGGGGGACATTGATTTTATGCCTGAGCTGCCAACTCGGAAGCGTGAGGCCATTCAAAGATTGGGGTTTGGGCTTCTTAATAAGGTTGTGATGCTATTCCCTTTTGACTTTTGGGATGGCAGGGTTGATACATTTGGGCATTTGACGGAGGACTCTGGTCAACGTGGCGAATTCTTCCTGTTCTATAGCTATTCATCAGTCTCAGGAGGACCATTGCTCGTTGCCCTTGTTGCTGGGGAATCTGCTATCAATTTTGAGAAGAAGTCACCGATGGAAAATGTTGAGAAGGTTTTAGACACACTTAGAAAAATCTTTTCACCCAAGGGGATCGAGGTGCCAAACCCACTGCAGGCAATATGCACTCGATGGGTACTGACAGGTTTACATATGGATCATATTCCTATGTGGGTATTGGGTCTTCTGGTGATGATTATGATATATTGGCTGAGAATGTTGGTGATAGAATCTTCTTTGCTGGGGAGGCAACAAATAGGCGATACCCTGCAACGATGCATGGAGCTCTGCTTAGTGGGTACAGAGAGGCTGCTAATATTGTAAGAGCCGCTAGGAAGAGAGCAAAAAGGTTGACTCATCTGAGGAAATACATGTTAATAGTGAAGTCAAAGTTATAGTTAAAGATGACAACATTGATCTGGATGATCTCTTCCATATCCCTGATGTTGCTTTCGGTGGCTTCTCAGTTCTCCATGACCCATCTACATCTGAACCTGATTCAACTTCATTACTGCGTGTTGGAATTGGTGCCAGAAAGTTAGGATCTGGCTCACTTTTCCTCTACGGCTTAATAGTGAGAAAGAATGTAGCTGAGCTAGCTGCAATGGAAGACGATGAACAGCGCTTGAGTACACTCTACCGAGATTTTGGAACAAAACTCGTGGGATTGGATGGCTTGGGTGATGCTGGAGAAAGCCTTATAGCACGGATAAAATCTGCTTCTAGGAAGTAGCATCCAGTCAAGAAGTTGAAAGGTCGACTCACCTGTCACAGTTATCAGTTCTTATCATTGAGTTTCTAAGCCCGACATAGCTACTGACATTTCAAGTAATTCATTCATTTCATTGATTGCTATATATCTCTCAATTCAGATCAAGGTGTAAGCTGTGCCATGTAGTACTGGGAAATAATGCAAGATTCTTACTAGTGTACTTTCCGTTCAGACATGATACACCTTTCTAACCCTTCTGTAGTGACACTGTTATTTAAGCATAGTAGTTTTTTGTGATGTAGCACCTGGTAGCATGTGATTTGACATGGAGGCTTAAGATTTCTCTGCATGAGTTATCTACCTACAGTAACTAGGGATTTTTTAAGGTTGTGATATTTCTGATGCTACTAATAACATTTTACCGCTGGATGTGTGACATGTAGTTATGATTCTCAATCTTAGCAGGAACATTTCCCCAAGTTATCGTTTGTTCCTGCATGCTTAGCTTTTTTTTTCATGTTTCAGTCTTAGTGATTACATGTGCGTTGTTGCTTATTCTGGAAGGTGGTTTTGTATGAACTGCAGAGCATGTTCTTAGAGGAAAGGCAAATGCCCAGCTTTTTATAGAAAGCTAAAAGAGCATGTTAGTGTTGATTGTTCCTTTTCTTTAGCAAGCTGTAGGTAAAGCTCTTCGAAGTGACAACTCAAGAATTATTTGATCAAATGATTCAGTGTGGTATCCATTCTTTCACAGATGGCCTGTCATTTTGAAGATTTTTGCATTAAATGCTAGTATAACTTATCCAAGAAGCAGGTAACAAATATGTAACCTTTTTTAACGTGTTTTCTAGTGAAATGCAGTAATCCTGTTGTGTTGGGTATCCAACTTATTTTTGGCTCCCTAAAATAAAGCTCCTTGATTTTCCAAGCTATGATTTCGTTATCATTTTTTGCCTAGTCGGGGTCCGCAGCACAAGACCTGTAACTTGTGTTATGACAAACCATAAGAGATATTGCATGCGGCTAACATTAGAATGGCTCTGTTCTTACTCTGAGGTCTGTGCTCGGAGTTTTGTTATGATAAAATTACTCCAATTCAGGGCCTTTAAAACCGTAGTTTAGACTACTCATTTTCCGGACAGTAGTTCTGAACTTATGTTCCAAGGTCTTGAACACTATCGAATTTCCAGCAAACTTAATAGCAATCATATCTCGAATCAAAATAACCCCTGATTGTTTATTTCTGTAGCTGTCTGTTTCAAATATAATTGCATGCTTCTGTTAGGATGTCCAGAACTCGGTAACATTATTTGCTGCAATGTGCATGTTTTTGTTTGATTCATCAAGATGTTGCATTGGTTGGTAATTGTTTGTAATCTTAGAAACCTGCAGCTGTGTCATGCACTCATGCCATGTGATCATGTCTCTTCCATCATGCAACTTGAGCCAAAAAGAATCATGGTCTGGGTTTTAGAGTTTGTTGTCAAAAACTTCCTAGTTTGGTCTGTTCTCATTGTTATTATGTCGTCCACAAGGAATGGTTGTCCGTAGCATTTGTAAGGAGGTGACGCTCCCTTGGTAGCGCCTGACAAATCTGAGATTAGTTTGAGATGTGGGACAGACATGATTTGACTCTCATCCTTGCTTTAATTGCTCCTCACCTTTTGGTAATGAACCTAGGCTTGTGTGATAACAAAGTTGGCATTGGGGTTCTTTCTGTGGACTAGCCGCCTGATTTGATGCTTCTATCTGTGAGTACATATTTGTCTCACCAAGAGCAGTCGCTTTTCTGTTCTCCGTTAGCTTTGTTGCCGCGTCGTGTCATATTGTACACATCTTCTCCATTAAGAGTTGAGTTTCTATTTCGAGGTACATTTAGGGTTGTGTTGGAACTTTGGGGGCAAAAACCATCGGATCATGCGTGGCTCCCGTACTGTTGTTCTGCCGATTTTACGGCAACATCTTTAGGTTCCAGACCTGCATTGAAATTAGCAGAAATTGACCTGACTCTTTTGACTATACTCACGTTTAATGGTTGAAGACATCACTGAGCTAGTCGTGCTTGTTGACCTGTCTGTCACTATTCAGACACTTTGTTACGCTGATGGTGAGCCAATTGCAGCTAAAGTGTTGGCTTGTGCTCCAAAACCAGATTTGGACTTCGGATCGCCTCCAACGCCACGGATGGCCCAATTGCGGTGCTTGCCCTCTATGCTCGCCTGCCCTGGAGACCGCCACACACACCTTTTTTTCCAGTGCCGCTACTCCAAGAGGATTTGACAAATTTGTGGCCGATTGGACGTCTAACCTTTGTCTTCAACCGGACGCTTGGAATAACTTTGACTCCGTCAAGTCTTGGTGGACATCTACCTTTGCCACCCAAGGCTCTTCGATGAAGGCAATGGCCTCCATCCTAATGCTAGAGTCTTCCGCCACCACCACTCCACCTCGCTTGACATAAAAAATGAGGCCTCCTTTGGGTTTTGGTCAGTGCTCGCTTCTTGGGTAGTACTAGCTTTATTCTTAGTTCTTTGGCCAGATCGTGTGTAACATTAAAAAACCTTTAAACTCTTCTCTATCTATACTACTATTAAAAGAGCAAACTTGTGTTGATACATTAAATCTGAGCCCTTCAATATTTGGCCAACGATCCAGATCGCTCCAATGTTTGACAACTCAACACACATTTTCGTTTTGCGGGTAATTACAAAGGATTGCCACCAAAAAAGAAAAGTAAACGCTTGGAGCGGGTAATTACAAAGGATTGCTGTCCCGGAACGTTGCGTCGCGCCTCTCCCGCTCCCTCGACTCGGAGCGCGACGCTGCCTCCAAGCTCGCCGCCGCATGGAGCCCTGCGTCCGCTCCCACGCCCACGAGCATATGCGCCGCAACTCCCAGGCCCCTGAGCGCCACGCCGCACCTCTCTCACTCTGTTTTGCAGGAGAACACGAGCATGACGTCCGCGATGCCGGCAGCCTCTTAGATGTGGCAGCGCCATAACGATGCCCCAATCCTCACGAGGCAAGGCCGCGAGCAGCCGTAATTTCATCCATACGATTAACCAATGATCCAGTAGGAAACGCTCGATGAAGTCCGCTGCTCATTATCATCCCGCGCGGCGAGCTGACATGATGGAGCCTGACTGCTCTCTACCTGTCCTTCCCGATCTGCTAGGGCAAGTAATCCGACTGTGTTTCGCGAATATCCCCTGGCGATCTCCCGGAGGCGAGTGGTTCGGCCGCCAGGCTACATCGTGAGGATCATCCAATTGATTGTGTAACACCAGCGCAATATGCATGAGAAAAGCTACCTCCGTGAGCGGCAAGCAGCGGCCAAGCTCGACCATCATCTTTCGGACTAGATCGACGTCACATTACAGTTATGGAGTAAGATGTTTCTTTTTATATATCATGTATAGTGAGTTTCTAGAATATGTACATATTTTTGGCTAACCGTGCTTGCAAATTCACATAAGCCTACTGGAATGATGCTACAAGATTAACGCATGAGATTATGACTGAACTTACTCCCTCTCACGTGTAAGTATGATTGAAATCTGAACGATTCATTGTATACTGAATGTCTATTGCGAATTTTACTAGGCATTTGATTGATTGACTAGCTTGGACGTGAAGGACTCGACAAAACCTGCTCTCCTGCAAATTGATCACCAACACATAAGCAGCTCAAAAGTTTTCTGGAGGTATGTGGTTGTTAATACTAAATCGATAATAACAGCATAATATTCCCCGGCAAAATAATAATAATAATGCAACATGGTATAGCAATGATTACTAATTGAATTAGCCTGGTTGATGACATGCAACGTTCTAATAAAACAATTCAATGAGATGGTTCTTTGTCTCTAGCAAAGCTCTTGAACTGGATTTTAGTAAAATTGAAATGAGCATACTCTATTGATTACTCTTGTTCCTACACTATTACCTGGACTATTTTGTGGTTGGTTAAACAATTTTAGGAATTTGTATTTAGTAAATCGTCTATTCTGATTTGTCTGACAAAATAGATTCATATTTTTACCTCCATGGAAGAATAATGAAAGTTTGTTTGCATAAGTTGGTTGTGTTGCTAAGAAGAAGCTATAATTGGAATGAAGTATCTCAGTATGCTTCATAATTTCTAAAGTACTTTATTCTACATAAGCTACTTATATCCAAAAGTTATTTGCACAATGGTGGTTGTTGATTAGGAAGGTCATTGCTCTGAGACAAGTATGCCCTTTAGTTGGATAAATCAATATTATTGTAGGGCTAATCTTCCTTTCCATTAGTGATTAGTCTTACCTTTCTTGAGGTTGTACATCCTAGCATAGTTTTTATGTTTTTGTGATGAAAACCAAGTATAGCTATATAAACACTTGTTATGTTGGGTTTCTCTTCATGTGAGTTCAGTGCACTATGGTGGTTGCTGATTAGGAAGGTCATTTTTTAAAGATAGTATGTGAATGCCTTTAGTTGGATAGTTTTTGCATAGATTCATGGAAGTACGAATATTCCAAGAATCATACTAAAAAGAAATGGGCTTATGTTTAACCCACTCATGAATTCTGTAATCTCTATAGAATGGTGTCTGGAAGTTGCATGGGTCTTACTAGAGTCAATACATACTTAAATCGCTCACGGTGCGCCTGACCATGAATTAAGTTGGCCGATTTCTACAACACGCCGCTATACGAACAAGAACTTAATTTGGGCAGAAAACCTGCCTGTGGTAATAAGATATATAGGAGGGTGGTTGTATCCCGACCCCAGCAGAGTTCAAACGCTAGGTTTCTCTCTGATGTTTCTCATTTAGGCGGAATATTTTTCGGTAGGAGACGATCATCGACAGTGAGGCACCTATAGTGACTTTGTCAATCTCAAGACTCGACCGATGGCTTAGTCTATCGGAGGTGCTCATAAAGGTAGGGTGTGTGTGGGTGCATTTATAGGGGTGAGTGTGTGCACGTGTATATGAGCGTCTGTGTTTGTATTGTATTTCACAAAAAAAAAACCTAATTTGAAAGTTTGCACGATATTGATTTTTATATTCCGTGCGTTGCACGAGCATGCCAACTAGTTAATGAAAAAAGCAAAGATTTTGCCCCTCTAAAAAAAAAGCATGCAACGTGGTTCTAAAAAATGAGTCGATTCAATGAGTTGACCATGCACTATGTGCGTGCAAAGCGAACCATAGAAGTCAATGAGTCGATTCAATACATAGTGGGTTATCGGATCATTGGTCTGACAAGAAAAAGCGAATCAAGTTGTTGGTTCACTTCTAAACTTGCAAAGTATGAGTTAATTGCACTGACGGTCACATATCTCGTTCTGTATGTGCACTTAAGTCACACATCTTGAAAACGTGATTTTTTGATCTCACAACTAAACAACGTGTGCACTTTGATCACAAACAAGACACATCATCCCGTTTTGGACTTGAATTTTTCAGAAAACCCCTATAATAATATTACGAGTGCCAAATTGCAAAATTATACACCTGACGGGTTGGGCCCACCCGTCAGGCTTGTCTTCTACCTCAAGCAGGTGCCTGTCCGGGAGGGCAGCGCTGGCGGCGGAGACGAGCTCGCCAAGCCCAAGGCCAAGGCATGGAAGACCCGTCCAAGCCGGTGCGCCAGGAGGTCCCTGAATCCAGCACAGATCGAGGCCCGCATCTCCTCCAGATCGAGCCCAGATCGAGCACGGGAAGGACCGCGTCGGGCCGCCAACCACTGCGCCGGGATGCTGGTCCCGCCTGGTCTGCCGGCCGTGGCTCGCGCCATGGGGGGATGCCGACGGCGGCCACCTGAAGCCCCCGTGCTCCCGCGAGTCATGGTTCGTGGCCTTGTCCGCCACCAAGCACAACCAAAACTCCAGGCTGGGTTGCTCCAATGGGGGATTGGGATGAGGAGGAGCAGCTCCAGATAGCACACCGAACGCCGCCGCCCGCCGGCGCGAGGGCATAAAAATGCGTTGTTCCTTTGTCCTTTCTTTCGACTACCGAGCAATCTTTTTTTCTCGCAAGTGGTGAGGGCCGGAGGCCGCGGATGGGCAGTGGAATCCGCCATAGCTATGCCCAGCAAAGACGCACGGAGATCGGCGAGATGGATGCGGAGCGGCCAGACCGCGAGCGCCGTCGCGTGGAGTTTTGCGGAGAGATCGGCGAGCTTGGGCTTGAGGAGTCGCTGTATGTCGGTTTAAAGCGACGAGTGTATTGCGGGCGCACGGATGAGAGCACAAGGACGGGCGCAGGTAAGCCTCGTCCGTGGATGCACATGCTGCGGCTGTGCCTTCCGCCTGCAGCCCACCGGCGATCGCAGCGCCGCCGCCCTTCGCCCCGCCTTCTAGCGCCGCCGCCCCCCCCCCCCCCCCCCCCCCCCCCCGCCCCTCCCAGACAGTCACCTGCTTGAGCTGCTTGAGGTAGAAGACAAGTCTGACGGGTTGCAATTTGGCACTCCTAATATTACTTCAGGGGGGTTTCTGAAAAATTCCAGTCCAAAACGGGATGTCCTGTGTGTAACCAAAGTGCACACGTTTGTTCAGTTGTGAGACCAACGTTTTCCAGATATGTGACTTAATTGCACATACACGACGAGATGTGTGACCGCTAGTGCAATTAACTCTGCAAAGTATGCATGCATGCATGGTGTAGGGAGGCTTGGCCCACATGGCATAGACTAAACATAAGAGAGATTGCTTTGAATAGACATGCATGCAATGATTAGAGCATCTCCACCGGGGGCCTCCAAATATGTGTCCGACACCCTCCAATTGTGCCCTCTTTGAGAGGTGCCGGACATGTGTCCGCATGCAATTTTTGTACTTCTCACAGCGGCACACCCCAAACTAGACCCTCCAAATATGTAGCATAAACACAAACAAGTTGTGTGTGTCGTTGTCGTCGAGGCACTCGCCGGCCACGGACGCAGAGCAGAAGGCGAGAGCGATGCCGAGGGCTCGAGGGGAATGGTGAGCCGCGAGACGGACACGGGAAACTCGGCCGGCCATCGAGGACCTCGCCGGGACTCCAACCCCGACGCCCCACTGCTACAGGCCGCGGGATCCTCGAGTTGCGTCTCCACTGCTGCTGTCTTTGCTAGATGCTGCTCGGTAGTTGCTGCCGCTGCTTTGTGCTAGCCATCGTCCATCGATCCATCAAGCACCATGGTGGATTTTTTCTTCCGCTTGCAGCCACGCGTAAAGTAGTACTCCCGAAGAAACGAGCACCACGACCCGGCGCCAGGTGCCGCGCGCGTGGCCGGAGCACGCGCCTGTGCAGTCCGCCCGCCGTCCAACAGTCACATGAGTCGACGCCCACAAGGCACCTCCGTGCGCGCTCCATGCGAGTCGTGCGTACTGGCGCCAGAGAGCGTGACCGCGCACTGGCCGAGCACGCCCACGACGTGAGGTTCCTGAACTTGGAACACTACACCTAAAGTTCAGAGTACAGACGAACAAAGACAGAGCAGGCAAGGTGTCGTCGTCTCGGGCAGGTTCAAAGTAGACGGCCACGACGTCGCCTCGGCCAGGTGCCTCGGCCAGAGTCTCCCACTCGAGCCAGCCTGCGCGTAGTACCGTGACGCTCCCCACGCCACTCGAGCCAGCTTGCGCTCACCGCGCCACTACTTGAATTAGTACCCAGCTGAACCCGACGAGGATGCAGCTCCCGCTGCTCGACGCGGCGTCCTACTCCTCCGGCTCCCAGGAAGATGACTTTGTCGACGACGACGAACCTCCAGGACACGATTAATTGGCTTGGATAAGCGCGGGCTAACGGGGACCACGACACCGCGTGTCCGGCCGTAGGAGGAAGACGACCTTGTAGGTGATGATTCTTTGCGTTCTAGCTCGAATCCTTCTGGTTTCAGACATATTCGACGACGCTGCACCTCCAGGACATGACGCCTTGGCTTGGAGAAGGTCAGACGATGACAACGTGCACCCGGCCGTAGGTTGAAGACGAGCTCATCGCGACAGCTTCCGCGCTCCTCCGGGTGCCGTGCTTGCAGCAGGTGAAGGAGGTCGGCGGTGCGGTTCATCTGGCGCGAAAGGTGAGTGGGATATGGCCGGGAGCTCCTCCGTCTCCATGGCCAGGTCTCCGGCGAGCTGCACGGGCGGCTAGCTAGTGTAAAGAGAGGAAATATTGCTGTGTGTCACTGCAGGTGGGCCAGTGGGTATGCAACGATGTCCGCATGGATGTCCGGCACCCCTGAAGAGGCCTCCAGGACATGTTTTTGCTCGGGCTGACTCTTTAGAGGTGCCGCTGGTGGCAATTTTAGGCGTCCGGACCCCCAAAGGGGCTTTGGGGGGGTCATTTGGAGGCCCCCGGTGAAGATGCTCTTACAAAGCAATGCACACATAGCAGCGATGCAAGAGCGGTTCCATTTCCTTCCATTTTTTCAATTGAACCGAACCCACATAGTGTATGGTCAAGATGATTGTTCGTGGTTGGCTTTACTTCTGGTAGTTCTGTTCATTCTTCACTTGTTTTGATCTTATCCACCGCCGGCTTATGCCTTGTTTACTTTAAGAGTTTTTTAGGGGATGGGAAGTGTGGGGATGGGAGGGGATTTGGTGAACACCCAATCCCCACAAATACTCTTCCCCTACAATACACTAGCATGAACTAGAGTTTTTGTGTTAGGCAAAAATGAGATGGTTGGTAGGGGATATTTAGGGATTATCCCCTCCCATCCCCTAAAATACACTAGAAGTAAACAGACTAGCGGGAATTTTCCGGGATCCGGTCCCATCCCCTAAAATACACTAGGCTCTAGTCCATGCTAGTGTATTGTAGGGGAAGAGTATTTGTGGAGATTTGTGAGGATTGAGTGTTCACCAAATCTCTTCTCATCCCCACTCTTCCCTTCCCCTAAAAAACTCTTGGAGTAGAAGCGACCAAATTAACCAAAGTGGAGAAACCTGCCGTGTGTTAGTTAGGCCCAAACCCAACCACGCTAGATTTTCATTTCGGCAGCTGCCAAGTGTAATCATGTATCGAACACACACGATGGTGCAATCTTGGCAGCATCCCACATGGATGGATGGATATAAAGTGGGCATCGACCAACCTAGCCACTGTTGGACATTGACGCCCGTGTCAAAACCATCCGAGCTGTTCTGTTTTGTCCGTCTAGTGCTGCTCGATCCTCCCTCCTTGATCTTCAGATCCGTGACCGCCAACGCGTCTGCAGGCGCATCCAACGCGACGTAGCAGTAGATTTGATACCGTGCGTACTTAGCAGCTTCTACCGTGCTGCACCTGCACTTGAGGCCTTGAGCACTTGGGTTAGATACGGCAAAAATCGACCTGACATTTCCCGCAAGGGACAACGCGCTGGGCACTGTTCCTGATTCATCTGGTCGACCAGCTCGTTCAAGAGAGGAGAGCAAATTATGTTGCTGCTCCAAACGACTAGCAATAATTTATAAATTGTTTAAAGGAACTGAATCTTTTACGTCAAATCTAAAGATAAGATTAAAGTATCCGCCCCTTGTGAGGAATTCCAAATATAAGGATTCTTATGCATGGATATTTTTTCCCGGGTGCGGTGTCCATTTGATTTTGAAGAAATGATTCCTCCAAAATTCCTATGAATTGCTTTCACTACCCAAAAATTGGATAGGATCTCTAACATTGAAAGTGGATGGAATCTATAGCAACTACTACAACTTACACTTAATCTCCATAAATGATTCATGTATTCCTCATGTGGTGTAACAAAACACTTTGCTTGTTAATTTACGGATTTTTACCCTTGTAGTTAGGATTCCATGAGCTCATTTGACACCCATCATTTTATTTATTTGACAGAAATAAAATGACACCATCATTCATTTCATTTGGAAAGTGAAATGACATGTTTAGAAATAGAAATTGACATGAATTACAACAGACGTTTGCTAAAATTTCAAATTCAATTGACATGTCCAGTCCATGACAACTAAATTTGATGTGCATGAAATCACAAATAAATTCCATGATTCTGACTTAAAATGATAGATACCAAATGACATCATCCTTGTTCTACGTTTTCTACTTGTACACTTGTTAAATCAGAGCGACCCGCGCAACCGCCAAACGCAGAAAACAGATCGGTAGGCGGACGTTGTCGGTGGCCGGCACTGTGCGGTCAGCCGGAGCACCAGCAGTATCCCGGAGAATTATTTCGGAGGTACAGTACGAAGGTACGTAGACGTAGGGCTCTTGATCGAGCTGGCACGCCGACAAGGCATGTATGCATGGTCCAGTACTGTTTGGGCTTAGGCATCGTGTTGCCTACATGCATGCTCCGTTGAGGAAACAGGGCGGCAATTGAATGCCACGATGCTTTGTTCGATCCGTTTACCCGATTGATGAACGTTTCTGCGGTTGTGGGCATTTGTCGCAACTAGGGATGAAAACGGAGCAGATACGGACGGAACTGGGTGGTGTCACATTTGTTTTCATATTTTTTTGCGGAAGCAGAAACGAATACAGAAACCCCGGAAACAAATACAGAAACAAATATTGTCGGAAACAGATATAGACCGAATACGGTGCGGACACGGAACAGAAAGCAGATTTTTGCCGGAACCAAGCGACCCCTTGAATAATGCAGGCAAACTCAAGCAAACCAACAAACTTATCAATTTAATAAGATGAAATAAATTAAAATATAATATAGCGTTTCTAAGTTAGCAACTTTGGCAAAAAAAAAAAAAACTACTATCGTATCTAAACCTAGTGCAACACTGAAATGCCGAATCGGGAATGGCTTGAGAGGGAGATAATATGCAAGTACTGTGGCACCCCGACCCGACTGCTATACATTGATGCTGTGTCACCGGTTAAGCGATACAACCGGAGGTTACGGGTTTACCAATCCCCGGCCAAAACCTTTGGCAGGCGTTGCTGGGTACACCTCACTCCAGGCAACGCAACACCCCGATTGATGCCTCAACACAGGCACAACTATCAATGCATAATAGTAAGATCAAGACTTGTGGAACAACTGGCACATCACAGACTCCACGACACAAAAATATTATAAGCAACTCTTATAATAGAGAAAGATAGCAAAAGTTACAAACAGGGGTCACTGACCCAACATTTCATCAAGCGGAAGCGAAGGGCGTTGTTCTAAACAACAAGAACCAAATATGGCCTAAGAGGCCTACAGATAAACATCACAGCGCCAGCCATTCCGAGATGTCCCAAGCTGCCACCTGGGAACCCCAGACTACTCGTCGACGTCCACAAAGAACCCACCTTCGAAGTCGGTGAAGTCCTCTCCTGAAAATAAGCAAACGACGTTGAGTTCGACGAACTCACAAGATTAAGAGCTAATATATGCTCCATGATTGGCTTTCAAAGGTTTTATGGCTGTTTTGCATAAAGCTGGTTTTATTTATAGAACACAACTCCATGGCATCGACTAATCAGAACATTTTAAAAAGAGGTAAGAAGTAACACTTTTCTCTTGAGATCACTTTCTCAACAACAACCATCATCACCATCATTGTACCTGTTCATCAAAGGCACCTCCCCGAATCACCCTCGAGGAAGCTCACCTTAACATTCTTGAGTGGTACCTCTAGTACCCAGTTTTTAATCATTCCGTTAAAGTTATTCTATGATCCTACCTTCACTTCCCAAGTCGTCCATAACCGCGGACACGGCTTTTCGAAAAGATTTATCCCTGCAGGGTGTACAATGTGAAAGTCGCCAGGTTCCACGAGGGACCTCCCAGCTCCTTATCCACGCGTACCGCCAGACTCATTGCCTACGCTTAGCTCTCTTCCGGGGAAAGCCGGCTGAGTGTGAAACGGCTACAACCTTTACCTTGTTAAGGACTAACCCAGGATCATCAGTGCCGGTAGGACTGCCAGGATCACAACACCCCGTCCCACGGACACTTATTTTTCCTAACACCACCATCCTCATCTCAGTCTTGGCCACCATCTTCAACGCACGCGCAAATGGAAAGCCAAACTAGAGGACCCTGGCTAGTCCCGCTCAAGTTAGTTGGTCGACGGGGGTTCCATATAGCCCACGCATGGTAGCACGCTCGTCTTGGTTCAAGAGGTAAAGAACTCGCACTTAGGCGGCGAGAACGAGACAACCCACCACATCCCATGTGGCCTCTCATCCCCACCTTTAAGCAATTTATTAACCACCACCATCACTTTCCATCACATCCGGTTATTCCAAACCTGTTCCAACAATTGAAACACCCACCGGACCTGCAAGCCTTTCAACTAAGCATGGTTAAGCATATACATAGCAAAAATACTTATCTTTGGCCAACACTTCAATCCTATGGATATTAGGAAGGATACAGGTAAATGGCAGTAGATTTCTAATGCAACTAGTAGGATACTCTAGTCCCAGCAAAAGACATTTGGAACCGAATGCAATATTATAGTGGGGAAAATAATTGCAAAATATAGGAGGAGACATGCTCAGAGGGGGGATTACGCTTGCCTTGATCATGGTGCTGATAGTACGGATCGTCACGAGACGGGGGTGGCACTTCACCTCCTTGATCTACCGATGCACAAACAACACCGGAAAAACAATCAACACATGGCAATTGTGCAATGCATACAAAGATGATGATATGACATTTTAAATGCACCCTAGAAGCATTGAACAAGAGCAACAAGTTAGATGGGGTCCCCATTATATTTATGGCATTATTTGGAATGAACCCCATATTTAAAACTTAGTGATTTTAATTACTACGAGAGCACATTATTGGAATTGTGATCAAGTATGCATGATGATGATGATTCTGAGTGATTCATATTTTTCTGAACATTTTGGTATAAGGAATACAATTTTCTGATGTCCGGATTAAAAGTTATTGATTTTAGAATTTCCTCTTTTTAATTGTTTACTTTTGATTATTTTATTTTCAACAACTATTAAAAGTTATTTCCTCGGATTCGAGAGAGATGGAGGAAGTAGTTGAATCATCGGTGTCGATGTTCCCAAAGGCGTGAGGGGGGGGGGGGGGGGGGTCGCGGGAATCCTGCGCGAGAAGGGAGAAAAGGAAAAAGAAGCAGCTGAAAAAAAAACAGACAACCCGGCCTGTGGCCCGGTTCAGCCGGTTGTGAGGCCGGCCTCGTAACAGAGGGGTCCGGTCTCCAGCCCGGACTGGGCCGGCTGAGAGGCCGGCTATGCAGCAGAGGCTCCCGGACCGTGGCCCAGTTAGAGCCGGGCCCAAGGCCGGCTAGTGGCCCGATAACAGCGGCACGGAGGCCGGTTTAACCGGTCTCTCGACCGGGCGCGCACGCTGGACGGCGACAGCGCCGTGCTGGGCGCACGCGCTCGACGATGCCGAGCAAGGGGAGAGCTAGGAGGAGAGGGAAGGGCCAGCAAGGTTCGCGTGCTCACCACGGACACGGGGATGCAGATGGCGAGGCCGGAGGTGGCCGGTGTTGGCCGCAATCGTGCACGGCGCGCGGCGGACGGAGGCGAAGAGGATGACGTCGATCTCCGCAACGACGACGATCCGGCTCGATTCCTTGGGCAGGGAGGAAGACGACGACGAGACGGAGCTTTTGGTTCTCGCCGATTCGTCAATGGCGGCTCCAGTCGACGGCGGCGTGACGGCGAGCTTGGCTCGGACACGGCAATGGCGGAAGAAGAAACGAGCGAGAGGGAGCAGAGGAGCAAGCGAGTGAGGGATGGGGGAGCAGTGCGGCCTCGTGGACCTTGTTCCCGTGCAGTGCAGGCAGAGGAGGAAGGGGCCCCGGCGCGGCGCGTCGGTGGTGTGGCGCGAGCGCGTCGCGGCAGTGGCTCGGTCGCTACAGAACGAGGGAGAAGATGATTTTTCAATTTGCCCCCTGGAAGCTTTCTTCCCTCACAGACAAGTCCTTTTCAGTACTGAATTGAAATACCCAGCACTGTTTTGGAATTATTTAGGGCATTTAAATACTTCCAAAAATTATGTAAATTTTTGGGTAGCCTCTTTATATTAATATGAAGCTCCCCTAATTTTTACAGATTATTTAAAAATCGTTTGATAGGAAAATAAAATAGAAATTGCTTATAGGCATTTTGGAGTTTCTCTCCAATTATTTAATTTTTACAAATCAAAATAGGTTGTCAAAATTATATTTGGAACAACCTTTGTTCATAGAGTTTGAATATAGCATTTTCTCAAATACTACATCATTACCCTTTTGAGATGTTGAACAAACTCAAAATATTAATTTTGAAATTTTGGAACTTCCTTGACCACTACAAGAGATCAAAGTAATTTTATTTTGCAAAGTAAAACACTTTCCTTGACATGTATAAGATGTCAACATTATTTTGGTTTTGCAAGTTGAAGTGCTTTCAATGTTTTGAAATTTGTTAAAACAAGTTTGGCATTTTGTTTTTAAGTAACGTCAAACCAATTGTTTTATTTGTTTAGCACGTTGATATGAATGCCATGATGCAATGCAACAGAAAAAGTGGAATTTTTATTCGGGTTTTTAGGTTCTCGAATTTCGGGCTGTTACAAGTACGTAGGGCCTAAACATGGTCACTTCATATATTTTACTTTTTTTGTTCAGATCTTTGGTTCTGCCTCGGTGTTCTCACTAAAATTGTTTTTTGAACGTTAGCAGCTCACTAAAATTGTTAGGCCTGCTGCATTCAGATAGCACCACTTTGCAAAAAAACGGAAAGTTCCGTATTGCCGGAAACAAAATTTCCGTTTCCGTGGTCGTTCCGCCGGAATACGCTGTTCCGTTTCCGTTTCCGTTTCCGCATAAAAGTTTCTGTTTCCGTTTCCGTTTTGCAAAATTCCGTTTCCACTTCCGTATTTTCGTTCCGTTTCCGTTTTTTCGCGGAAAAGTCGGAAAGTTTCCGCTCCGTTTTCATCCCTAGTCGCAACCCATGCATGTCTGCAGCTAGAATTAATCCTAGATGAAAAAAAAAACCGGCCGCCGATATTTGGATAACGAGTGAAGTGACTACTTCATCCCGCGACACCCGCGCCAACCCCGTGGCGGCCGGGCCACGCCTCCGCCCTCCCGCCCACGACTCTCCATCCTCTCTTCCCTCTCGCCGTCGCCGGTTGCTGCGCCGGCCCTTGGCCGGGCGGCGCCGGTGGCGGCGGACCTCGGCTTCTACCCTGCTAATCTTCGGCGACGCGGGGCAGCCACGGCCTAGGAGGTGCAGATCGGCGGCGACGGTCCGAGGCTGCGACGGGGGTTCCTGGTGCAGCACGGGTGGCCTATGTGGTGAGGGCGCCGCCGTTGGGGGCTCAGCCGGGCCTGCTCGGCCCGGTGTGTCCCTGCTTCCGTTGCTGTGGAGGACGTCCTCCAGGTGGCTGTGCTGCTGCCGCCCTTCGGCTCCAATGGTCCGGTGTGCTCGTGTTTTCTTTTTTGTTCCGCCGGTGTCAGCATTGTTTTCTCTTCTTTTTCTCTGGGCGTGACTGTGTTGTTTGCCCCAACAGTGGACTCAAATTCATACCGTGTGGTTGCTATATTAATATAGCGGGGCCAAATCCTATTTCGAGAGAGAATTAAGACGACGATCCTGTGAAATGTGAGTACTCCTACTAGCTCCCTCCCTACCTACTAATATGGTCTTTCAGCTACTTGCCGCACTTGATCACGATTGACTATCCCACTCACTCGGAGACTCGGATCACTACAGGGCCGCCTTTTCGCGCTTCGCCGGAAAAGCAAAGAAGATCGCTGGAGGACAACGCCGTACGTGCTTATCTTTTATGGAAGCATCACTGCCCCATTGACCATCTTCGGCTACGACGCTGCTCTCTCTCAGTTAACCGAACATGGCACAATTGGAAGAAATAATTAGGCCCTGTTTGTTTCTAGAGTTTTTGTGGGATTGGTGGGGATAATCCTCTAGTGGATTGGATGAAACCCCAAACTTCAAAACATCGTTTGTTTCTAGTGTATTGGACAGGTTTTATCCCCACCTTTCCTAACAAATCCCCAAACTCTAGTTCATTTTTTCTCAATCCACTAGGGGATTCAATACACTACCCCTACCTAGTGGATTGATCCCCAATCCCTTAGGGGATTGGGTGAAGTTTGGGGTTTCACCCAATACACTAGAGGATTATCCCCACCAATCCCCACAAAAACTCTAGAAACAAACAGGGCCTTAAGCGGCCAAATAGAACCAGTCAGGAGGATGGCACTAGTGTGTTAGCGACGAGCCCACCCATGGCCAGAAATGGGCGTCACCATGACTGGTTGGGTGCGGTGACATTGCACGATCAATCGAGGTGGTGATTATCGCTAAGCACTCGTCCAGCAGGCGGTGCCCACGCCACGGGTGGGTGGGGCGCTGGAAGGTACGGTTCGGCAGATCGCGCCCGTACATGCACGTAGATGGGTGATTTTGCCGGCGCAGATCCGCTCGTGTGTCCGACACCGCGCGGCGCCGCCCACTTCCTTTTCCAGCGGCAACCAGGGCCACTTGGCGTCACTCGTCCCGAAAGCCGCGGCGTCGGCCAGGGAGCTCTCTCCAGACGGGCTGAGCAGGAGAGAATCGGAGTTCAGAAATAAAACGAATCGATCGGCGCACACGCACAGCCGCATGAATGCGAATTGCAGCCTAAAATTTAGTACTCCCTCCGTCCCAAAATAACTGTTTTAGATTTGTTAAAAAGTAGATATATCTAGACATGAAACAAGTATAGATACATTCACTTTTGTACAACTTTGAGACACTTATTTTGGGACGGAGGGAGTACGTACACCCTCTGCTCCTTCCTATGTTTACGAATATAAAATGTTTTGTTTTTTCAGAGTCCTCATGTACCAGCATAAAAAAAAATCTACATGTATCTAGCCATGTTTTAATGTGTATGTTCGCTTTCATCCATCTAGTCAACACGTAAACTATCTAAAATATCTTACATTTAGCAACGGAAGAGATAATATAATATGTTTTGAAAATACAGATCAAATACGGATAACATGAGCGAACTATCCACTAAAATATGTTTAGATATATATAAATAGAAAAGGCTTAAAAAACTAAAAGAAAGTTTATATTTAGAAATGGAGGGAGTATATTGTACCGGCCGGTAATTAATTATCCGATAAGTTCCCCTTTTGCACCTACATTGCCAAGAGAGTGCTAGTAGCTCACATGCATGCACACCGAGCGCACACGTTACGCCACCTAGGGCTTGTTTGATTCATAGGAATTGCATAGGAATTTTGTAGGATTTGAATCCTATGGGAATTTTTCCTATGTAATTGTTTGATTCATAGGAACACTTCCTATAGGAATTAATCCTATAGGAATCTTGTAGTGCAATTCCTATAGGAAACAAACATTAGATCAGACCTCATGGAAAAATTCCTTTGCTACATCAAACACAATTCTTCTTCCCATAGGATTCAAGTTGGCATGACATCTCAATCCTACGTGTTTCCTATTCCTATACTCTTCCTATCCTATGAATCAAATGTGGCCTAAATTTGGCCATTGTGTCATTTATCACACCAAAGTTGGCCAAGGCGTAGCGTATCACATCCCGCTAACACAAAAGAATGGATCAGACCAACTCTAGCAGATTCTCCAAAAAGAGAGCTTAAGAAACTGCTTTAGAGAATCATCAAGAGCTGGTTTTGATAGTCGTCTTTTTTGGGCTGGAATCATCCAACTCAATTGAGATTCCATACCCCACGTGGTTGGCTGGGGAAACGTAATTTTAATTAAAATTCCACCAAATTGCTTGGTATGTTAAGTCGAAATGTTGGTACCAATGTCATCATATTTCATTTCTACCAAATGAAACAAGCAATGCCAAATGAGCTCTCAAGGATTTTTAGAAATCGACCAAATGAAACCAAATGAAACGAGCAATACCAAATGAAACCGACCACCTCCTCTACCCCGGTCCAAATGTGTGCAACGGGTCACGTCACGCAGGGAGAGATGAGATTGGGTGAGAAATGGGGCCCGCACAAATCGAGCTATGTCATGCCTCGTTGCTTAACATGTACGTCGTTGGCTTGCCTCCTATAACGAGATGGTCGACGCCGTCTACTTCGCCGTTGCCTCGGAATCGGGCACGAAGACTAACAACTTCTATGACGCGCCGTTGACGGTGAAGATATCTGACGGTAGAGGAGGCGTGCCGTCGAGGTAGGCGGCAGCGCCAGGCGGAATGTGTGTGTGTGTGTGGTGGGGGGGGGGGGGGGCTGGAGGGGAGATCCCGCTCTAAATTTACAACATAGAGAGTGATTTTAGAAATACTCTGAAAAGAAGTTTACGTAGATGACTGGATAGAGAGTCTGCTCTCGGAGTTTTAAGCAGTCTTCAAAAAGTACTACCTCCGATCAATATTAATTGTTGTTGAGTCGGATGTATCTAAATATGTTTTTCTTGCTAGATACATCCGTTTCAGCGACAAGTAATATGAAAGTTCGACTCCCGCTTGCTTATTGCAATTCAGAATGAGACGGATTAGAGTTGTTTAGCAATACAAATAATCTGGTGATCCATGTTTCAGTACCTGGTCTGGGATTATTATTTTTTAACTGGATTACACATGACTACATGCGACGACAACAGTACCTGATCTGGGATCTAATGACGAGCACAAGCATTAACTTAATCGAGCTGCTAATTTTATAATCACCCTGGTACAATACCCTCACTCAGATACTGTAGTATCACGGGACCAAGCACACGTCAAACTCGTCCGGTACATCTCCTACGAGCCGCCGCAGGGCCCCACCACGCCGCATTGATTTTTCAGTTCATTCCCAACAGCTATCGCCACCCCGCGTCCCCTCTCTCCCACCGACAGCGGGCCCCGTAACCCGTCCCCCACCTGTCACTGTCCTGTACCACTGCCTTTATTTATAGGCCGGTGTCAAGGGAGTAAGCCGCTGTTACACACGTACTGGGATTACAGAAGAGAGATTAGATTGTGTGTGCTGCTCCCGTTCCGATCCGGAGCGAAGGACACACGCACACTCGGTTGTACTGTCGCGTTCCCTCCCCTCTCGCTATCTCCATTTACTCGCCGCGCGCAGTGCTGAGGCGGCAGTAGCCGTGGCGGAGGAGGAGCGCCATTGCTGAATTGCTCGCTGGTGCCGTTGCGCTCCCCATATGCCGCTCTGGCCGAGCCCGTGAGATCCGCAGCAGAAGCAGAAGCAGCCATGTCGCGGCCGCTGTACCGGGGCTTCTCGGGGATCGGCGGCAAGGACCGCTGCGCCGACGAGGACCGCTACGACCCCAAGGAGCCCAGCGAGAACGGCATTGGCGGCGGCGCGTGCGGCACCGCCGCGCGGGGTTCTCGGAAGCGGCACCTCGCGGCCGCCGCGCGAGGATCGCGGTCCTCGTGCTCGCGGCGGCCGCGCTGGTGGGGTCGGTGGCGTGGGCCGGGTCGCTCTACTACGCGTGGCGAGGCACCGCCGCCGCCGGGGCGACCTCGGCGCACCGCGGGTACCGGCGCTGCAGGAGCAGCTCGTCGCCGACCTGCTCGACATCGGAGAGCTCGCCGGCGCCGGCGGGGTCCGCGCGCGGGAGGCCGAGGCGTGCGCGCCCGAGTACGAGGGCTACGTGCCCTGCTACTACAACGGCTCCGACGCCGTCGACGTCACGGATCTGGGCGGCGGCGTGGTCATAAGCTACGAGCGGCAGTGCGCGCGCGAGGGCAGGGTCGCCTGCCTCGTCGCGCCGCCGCGGGCGTACCGCACGCCCGTGCGCTGGCCCAGCTGCAAGGAGTTCATCTGGAAGGACAACGTGAGGATTAGCGGACAGGAGTTCTCGTCGGGGAGCCTGTTCAAGAGGTATTTAGGAGCAGTTTTTTTTGGGAATTTTTTGAGGTGGTGGCTTCGTCGATTGGTTTTGAATTTTGATGTTTCCGATTGTTTGTAGGATGATGGTGGAGGAGGACCAGATCTCCTTCCCGTCGGACGCACATATGTCTGACGGCGTGGAGGATTATGCGCATCAGATTGCTGAATGATTGGCCTGCGGAATGAGTTCAATTTCAATGAGGCTGGGGTGAGTTGTTACCATATTCATACTACTATGTGTTTTGTAATGAATTGCTGCGTCCAAGCTGCTGACTGGAACTAGATAGTACTGTAGAAGTCAACCAGTGAAATTCTGTTTATGAGTTGTTATTACTCTTCGCTAGATTACTGAATTTATCCTGTCTAAAAAAGAGTCACTAACTGGTGGTCTTTCTCGACATCTTAATAATCTGCTCTCTTCTTAAATTGAAACATGGAGCAAGCTCAATGCACAATGTTTGTTCAGGTTTTTCGATATTGCCTTTTTAATTTATTTTATATGCTTGGATTTTGTTCAGTAGCACTGGTCCACTGTGGTCTTTCCACTGAACATTCCTTTACAGATTTTGCTTGTTTTTTACTCTTTTTAGATTAAATTGATTTTGCATGTGAGTGGGTTGGAAAGTGTTGGTCAGTTTCCACTCAATCTGGCCTTTAAAACCATGTATGGTCAACGCTTTAGAAAGTGTAGTCAGGGTTTCCTTCCTATATTTGCCGCAAATGTTTTCTTGGTAGGACAGCCACTATGATCCACAATGTCAAATTTAGTGGAGATATGTTGCGTTGTCCTTTTCTTGTCAAGTTCATATGATGTTCTCCACTGTCGTTATTTGCTTCGCCACTTCATATTTCACCCTTTAGCCCGATATCATTGTTCTTAGGATAATTGTTGAGTTTACAGCAGTTCTGATATTTCTCCATGACATATTATTTTCAGGTGAGGACAGTCCTTGATATAGAATGTGGATTCGGTACCTTGGGGTCACATCTTTTCGAGAGAGATCTCTTGACTATGTGCATTGCTAACTTTGAGGCGTCGGGTAGTCAAGTGCAATCACACTAGAGAGAGGAATTCCTGCACTGATTGGTTCATTTGCATCAAAGCAGCTTCCATATCCTTATCTTTCATTCGATATGGTGCACTGTGCAAAATGCAATGTTGACTGGGACAAAAACGGTATGTGCAGAGTGTTCCCTTGGTTCTTTTCATGGTCTTAAGTCTCACTGATTGCAATAGTTTAGCTAGTCACCGGTACAGGTTAATCCATCAGCAGTCATTAGTGACTTGTAGGTTTACCATCTATTAAGATATATGTACGGGAAGATTGATGATTGATGTATATCAGCGGAGCAGTACATGTTCAAGGACATACTGTTATGTACCAATAGTGAAAAATCATGCTTTCCTTATACAGCAGATACTTACTATATGTTACTTCTCTGTGATGTTGCAGATGGTGTTTTCTTGGTCGAAGTGGACAGGCTCTTGAGGCCTGGTGGATACTTTGTTTGGACATCGAATCTGAATACACATAGGGCCTTACGTGACAAAGAAAATCAAAAGAAATGGACAACCATTCGTGACTTGGCTAATAAACTCTGTTGGGAGATGCTGTCACAACAAGATGAGACAATAGTGTGGAAAAAGACAAACACAAGGGATTGTTACAGTTCAAGGTATATGAATCTCTTTTCGGTCTTGCCCATGTATTGAATCTAATTGCATACTAATTTCTATAAGCTCTATAATACTCTTACAGAGATGTTCAGATGACTGATGATTTTGTACTCTGTGTTACAGGAAATCCGAGCCTGTGCTTTGTGCTAAAAGTCATGATCCAGAATCGCCATACTACCTACCATTAAATCCTTGTATAGCAGGAACAAGAAGTCGGCGTTGGATCCCCATTGAACATCGCACAACATGGCCTTCTCAGGCTAGATTGAACTCAACAGAGCTTGATATACATGGTAAGTATTCGGATACACAAACCGGACACTGCTAAGATTTGAGCATTTCTACGGTCAAATGTTGCCTGCTTGAAATTAAAACATTCCTAATTGCCAGGTGTGCATTCAGAAGTCTTTGCGGAGGATACTTCAAACTGGGACTCCATGGTGCGGAACTACTGGTCTTTACTGTCTCCACTTATATTTTCTGATCATCCAAAGAGACCTGGTGATGAGGACCCACAGCCACCATTTAACATGCTTAGGAATGTTCTGGATATGAATGCTCACTTTGGTGGATTTAATGCTGCTTTGCTCAAGTCTGGCAAATCTGTATGGGTGATGAATGTTGTTCCTACAAATGCACCAAACTATCTGCCACTAATTTTTGACCGTGGATTTATAGGGGTTCAACATGACTGGTAAGTATTGCCCCTGAGTTTTTCCCCTATGATTTCCCCCTTTTTTTCAGGCATATATGGATTACTCTGTTCATTTGATAACCCCAACTGTCTTTCCTGCTAAAATTTCCCATGGTGTAGCCCAAATGTGCACGCACATACATACACAGCTGCAACTCACAACTTTCGTCAGACAAAAACCTTTTAGCAAGAATCATGTATTAATCTGATGGAGATTAGCGCATGCGTAAAATGCTTATTTTAGATAGTTTTTGCCATGTGGATCTTCTTACCACTCTGTACTTACAGAATGACAAACATTTGTTCAGGTGTGAAGCGTTTCCAACTTACCCGAGAACCTATGATATGGTACATGCTGATGGCTTGCTATCACTTGAAAAGAGCCAAAAACGTAGATGCTCTACTCTTGACATTTTCTTGGAAGTTGACCGCATCCTACGACCAGAGGTGACCAAGTTTTTCTAATTATATATTTATATCGATATATAAACTGGTTCATTCAGTCATCAAACACATATGTAACTCACATGTAGAGGTTCCTGACTGCCGAGTGCTGAGCAATAACGGTGTCCTATTGTTGGTGGTTCTAATAAATAAAATAAAAAATGATCCATGTGGCTCCATTGTAATTATTGTTACTGCTTAACTATACTGTTAACTTGGTTTGATTCCAAAAACTTTAGTTTCTTCAGAACTCTGTGGCCATTCACTATGGCAGGTCAAACTGAAGCGTTCTAGTTTTCCATCTAGGGATAGTGTGGACTCTACTGTTGAAGATGCGACATTTGGGGTTGCATAAACGTTAGCTCTGAAGCACAAACGTTGTCATTTACCAGATTTAAGAAATTGTCGTTGTAAACTCTCTACGCTTAGTTTTCAATCAGGCTATCTCGTGGACAAGTATTGCACTTACATGTAATATATCTGCAATTTATGTATAAAATAGTACTTGCATTAACCATTAGCTGATGAGTGTTCAATCTGTTGTCTAACATTATCTATGCATGCCTATGCAGGGCTGGATAATGATACGTGACACCGCCCCTCTCATTGAAGCTGCAAGATCTGTTGCTGCTCAGCTCAAGTGGGATGCCCGTATTATGGATCTTGACATAGCTAGTGATGAAAAACTGATGGTCTGCCAGAAGCCCTTTCTGAGAAAACAATGAGCATACCACACACTGACACACGATATGGAATTATTTTTTACCCCCTACATACCGTTACAAGTATTGTTCGAGGACAACTGAAAACAAATTTCAGTTGAAACACTGGAGGAAATGGGTCAGCTAACTCGCCATGAATCGTCATGGACCGCAAGGTGCCATGAGACTGATCGGGCAAGTGCATGCTGCAGTGGACAGGCTAGATGGCTTAAGCTTTCCAGGCCTAGGTTTTACCGCCACTACACGAAGATGAAGCCGTCAAAGTTAATTTTGTAGCAAAACCATATCCAATAAAGGGATGATGCTGCGGCGTACATAATCGCGGCCAATGTGTCATATAGGTATAATTCAATTTTCTCTCTCATTAAATTCTCCTCCTCTGTAATGGTGCTCATTCGTTCTTGTATCATGTATGTAAATTTGTTGGTATCTATACTGGTCATCCCAGATTATACAGCCCTGTGAAACCAAGAGGAATATTTCAGATGAATGATAGAAAAGAGAGTGAAACGTGATTGTTCCTGTTAAATGTTTCCACCTCAACTTATCTGTGTTTAGATATTGTGCATGTTCCACACTGCATTATTCCGGAACTTCTCTGTGTGTTGCTGTATGGCTCGAGTCTCCCATGATTCTATGCAGGGTGGGACGTCTAACTCGTCATGGAATTTGCCAGCTGCCACAGAATCATTTCTGCATTAGCAATGAACAGTGATGGTGATGCGCCATCTTAATCCAAAATGATTGACATTTCCAATGCTGCTGGTCCTCGATTCCATCCAAAGGCTCCTTTCTTTCTTTGGTAGTATTGAAAGGTCAACCATGTTAAGGACAGATAAATTCATGGGAACTACTAGGCGTCCCCGGGGATCTTTCCGTCCGATCCCCGGGTCGCCAGCCGTCCGATCGGATCGACCGGAGCCGTCAGATCCCGCGCGACCTCCACCAACCCCGCTTTTGCTACCGTGTAGCAAATAATCGCCCGTTTTTGCTACCTATGTAGCAAAAAACGGTTCGCCCAGAAAACAGAAAAAAGAAGACCGACTTCGCGCGATACTGTAGCAAAATCGACTTCGCCGGAGACATCAACGAAGACCTCGCCGGAGACATCGTAGCAAATGTTTTGTTCTATTGTAGCAAGACCACAAAACAATAATAGCAAAAAAAATGTTATATTGCAGCATCATAGCAAAAAAATTCCGACGAGGTTCTCCGATAAGACTTATGATGCAAAACAGAAGGACAAATTGTAGCAAAAAAATTCTTCTTGTAATGCAAATTCATAAAACGTATGGTGCAAAAAATCAGACATGGGCAAAGACCTTGTAGCAAAAACAAGGTGCTATTTTAGCAACACCACGAAACTATTGCAGCAAAAAAATAAAAATTACAGTATCGTAGCAACAAAATTCCTGCCAGGTCTTCCGATGGCAGCACCACCCACCACCGATAGTAGTACTGATGACCTTCGATGGTAGCACCGCGCACCACCTATGGTAGCAATACCGCCCTTTCCTTGGTAGCATAGGCACCCACCAATGGAAAGCACCTCCGGCAGCATCCGGCGGGCTACTTCACATCATAGGAGCACACAGACGCCTGGTCGCGGCCTTCGCGCTGCTGCTGCCCCGCGCGGCGCCCATGGCCGGGCCTCTGCAAGGCGCGGGGACGCAACCCCAGCGTTGGGAGCGGTACGACCTCCGCCCTCCGCGCCGCCATCTCCTCCGCATGCTCCTTCCGCCTCTGCGCGTCCTCCCGCGCCGGCACGAGACCAGGCAAATCGGACAGATGCGTCGGGGCGCCGCCGTAGACCTCTGACGGATGTGGCTGAGTGGCGCCGTTGGCCGGAAAGGAGGCGCGGCGGCCTCGCCGAGAAGGCGCGCGGCGGCCGGGCCGGGGAGGCGTGCGGGTGCGGCGACCTCAGCGAGTAGGAGCGCGGTGGTGGCCGGACCGTGGAGGTACGCGGCGACCTCGGCAAGTAGGAGAGGCCGTGGAGGCTCGCAGCGGCGGCCGGGCCGTGGAGGCGCGCGGCGGCGGCCGGGCCGGGAAGGCACAGGTTGCTAGAGAAAAGGTTGGGGAGCGACAGGGCCAAACGAGCGGAGGAGAAGGACAACCTTATCAGGTTGGGTTCGGTGTGTGGGCTCCGCCGGGACACTTGTCGCGCTCAGGAGCAGGAGGATGGGAGACGCTGATCCCCTGGGGGACTACAAACCTTTCCCTAAATTCATTTGGAAAACATGCTATGTCCTCGCAAGTCGTACTCCAAGGCACATTCTCTTGCTCTTGTTTGTCCTGTAGTCGAAACCGGTGAAGTTAACCAAGCCATTTTTCTTCAAGCATTGCAACTCAAAATTTGGTGTGCGCATATATGCTTGTTTTATCCCTTTATTTTTGGCCAGTTGGCACAATCTTGTCCGCAAGGGTAGTGACAGTGACACGGCATCTGAGACCAGAAATGATTCGTTTGGCAATCCCAGTGCTCACTCCCACCCGCAAGCGCAATCAAATCGTAAGCAAGTCAAATCAGGACAATTGGTTTTAAAAAGAAATAAGGATAATTGCAATTTAGACCGACCCAACGACCATATTCTTCTGCGAGTACTTTTTTTTTTTGCGAAACACTAGCTTTATATATTACTCAACAGGATTACAATTTGTTTGGATACAATCCCGAAGGAAGTTAGGGATAAAATTAACCCAAATGCATCTTCTCCTATCCTCCGTAGCTTGCTTAGCACATCTGTGGGCTGCTACATTTGCATCTCTCCCCACATGCACTAACCTGAAGCTAGCAAAGCTCTGGCTCATATCTGAGATTTCATGGCACACTGGTGCCAGGTCTGCCCTCTCAAATTGATCAGAGTTTATCAGATTTACCACCACCTGAGCATCAGATTCAACAATTATGTTTCGATGTCCCAAATCCGCAGCTAGTTTGATACCGTCACGGATCGCCAATGCTTCCATTGTCCGGGCCGAGTGTGCATTTTCATACCAAATAGCTTGGCTTCTGATCATGGAACCCCGATGATCTCTCAAAATGACACCCGTTGACCCCTGCCTGACATGATCAACAAAGCCTGCATCGACATTAACTTTAACCAACCCCACAGCAGGAGGTGTCCATTTAGGACAGCGAGGATTGGTTTTCTTCTTGCTGGAACCTCCTAGAGCCGTGAGATCATGCAAAGTATCCAGCGTCCAGCGCACCGAAGCATCAACAGTCCTGCCCTGTTCGCCATGTCTTCGGTTATTGCGCTCCGTCCAGATAGCCCAGCTGCCACATAAGATAATGGCAGCTTCTTTTTCTGAGCCCATCCTTCCTGCAACCAAGTCAATCGGCCAAAATTCAGACCGAAGTTCAGGGATTTTGACTGCAGTTAACTTATAAACCTCCTTCCAGAACATATGTGCCCATCTGCAGCTGAATAGAGCATGGTCTATAGTCTCGTCTCGACCACAATCCTCACAGTTTGAAATTTTCTCCACATGCCTCTCCTTTAGAACTGCCCGACAGGGAACAAATTTGTGAATAACCCTCCACCAGAAGTTACGAACTTTAGGAGGGACTTTCAAACCCCACAGCTTCTTCCAGCTCTCTCCCGCCCCACCAGATGAGGTAATGGGAGACGCAGCTAGCCTCCTTTGCTGGCTCAATACTTTGTACGCTGATCTAACAGAAAAGTTCCCAAAATTTTCGAGCTTCCATGCCCAAACATCCTCTGCCTCTTGTTCACACGTTTTGCCACAAAACCACCAGCAGGCAGCAGCAAGTTGCACCTACGCTATTCTCTCCCGTGTCCGATTAGTATCCGTGAGACACTGACCCAAAGCAAACGGAGCATCAAGCCATCAATATCTTCTTTTGAAAAAGGCAATATCCCACTGACAGGGTGGTCCCGGCGGCCAGCTATATTCATTGGTCCACGTGTGTCATACTCCATGGGGCCCGTAGCCTCGTGGCCATAAAATATCACGTCACCCTAGCGGGGCTGGACAAACCAACCCCGTCACCGCATGGTGGGCCCCGCACGTCATACTTAGCACGCGGCCTCCCGTCCCGCGTCCATGGACCGGCTCGCGCGGGAATATGCGCCGTTCGATAGCGATCCGACGGCCGGTTGGCGCCCGAGCCCGATAAAGCGACCCCGCCTCGGAACGCAAGCCTCACACACCCAACCAACCTCCGCACCCGTCGTCGGCGCCCCAAATCGCTGCCATGGCCGCCGCGCGCTCCCGGCGCTGAGCGCATGCGCCGCCGCGGACCAGCTCGAGGAGCGCAGATCTAGGGCGGGGGACGCGTATTTTCGAGGGCCCCATGGGGCGGAGATCGCCGTGGGGGGCGGTGCTGCTCCTCCTCATCGTCGCCGCCACCGTGGGGGGCTGCTCCGCCGCCCCGGCGACTACCGAGGCGTGCCTGGTGCCTACCGCGGCTGAGACCGTGCTCGGGACGCCCCGCACGTGCTCGCCGCTGGATCGCCGCCTCGGCGACCAGGTCGGCGTCATCGAGGTGAGCTATCCTCCTGACGTTTTTGATGTAGTAAAATATACTCCAGCGGCGAATAAATTATTGGCGAGGTGAAATTGGTGGGAAGTGAAAACTTGTGGTTGTGAAATTGCGAATCCTCTAGGGTCCACGCATATGGCTAAAGGTGTGAATAGTTGTTCCTATCCTATACATCAGTTGGTTTATGGATTTAGCAACTTGTATGTGCATTAAGCTACGCGAAATTTGTGCGATGTCCCTGAAAGCCAGTCTCGTATTGGTTTGAAATTCCCTGATCTGCTCAGCTCCGATATTAACACTTATATGCCATCTCTATCGTATCAATTGGTCTTTGTTCATCTACATGCTACATGAATATAGCCAGAGATATTCCTTAGACTTCTTTCAGTTTGGTCATATCTTGGAAACTAATGGTTCATCCGACCTGGAGAAATGAAACTATATGTACCAAAAATTGGATGTAGTCTTCCATCCCAATCTCTTGTTCTTTTCCTAAATGTAGAGCTCAAAGCCTCAACATAAGAACATAAAGCATCCATAACATGGCTCCCGTTATTTCAGTGAGTGAAAAATAGTTGACAATTAGTACTAGTAGAATACTATTTTTTTATAATTCTGATTGTACCTCTCTTCCTTCATGAGCACAAGATTATTTCATCTGTTGTACTTGAAAAACTGAGGCTGACTCTTAACTTCTCAACACTATAGGGTGATGAGGCTACATTGGCAAGGGCAGTTAATCTTCTTCACATGAACATAGATGAGTACATTGCTGTACTTTTCTATGCCTCATGGTGCCCGTTTTCACAAGAGTGCAAACCAAATTTTGAGACATTAGCTCACTTATTCCCAACTATTCGTCATTTTGCATTCGAGGAATCTGCAATTAGACCAAGGTATGTCTGCCTTTGGAGAAGAAACATATATTTCTCAGTATAATACAGTTATGAAATGTAAGCTTTCATTTGAAATTGCAGCATAATATCAAGATATGGGATACATGGTTTTCCAACACTCTTTCTCTTGAATTCAACAATGCGAGTGAGGTACCATGGACCGCGAACTGTTAAACCACTAGCTGCTTTCTACAACGATGTTTCAGGTGTGTATATTGTTGCATGCTGAATCTTTTTTTCACTTTCCTTTTTATTTTTGGGGGGTGGGTGGTAGTTTTTTCCATCTATCTTGTCGTATGAGGTATCATTGTTCCAAACTAGCGTCCCTGGGCCACCCTGTGTTTGTTCTTGGAATTTGTTGGGCTTAGAATATCTGTTTCTGTTTTACTAAATGATTTTCTGATGGTGAATTTATGTGATGAAGGCATCAGTGCAGAAATGGAGTCAACTACCGGGGAGTCCATGGCACATCCATTAGATGAAATTGAGTCTAAAAAGGATGTTGAGCAGGAAAATTGTCCATTCTGGTGGGCACGTTCACCAGAAAACATACTTCAGCAAGATACCTATCTAGCGTTGGCAACTTGTTTCGTAATTCTGCGGTTGCTGTATCTTCTATCGCCGAAGATTGTTTCCGCAGCAAAATGGGCGTGGAGGAGACACACTCTTTTTGCCAACTTGATGGGTGTGCATGAGTATTTCTTCACCTACCTCGAGCAAGCAAGACAAAAATTTAACAGGCTATACCCATCGAAGCGAGGGAATTTACAGGAGGGGGCAAGGAGTGCCACCGCTTGGGCCTCCAAATCGTTAGCGTCTGTGTCGATCGGAGAACCAAGCACCATTGGAAGGGCGAACTCCACGAATGAGCTAAGGTGAAGTGTAACTTTTTTGTCCGCAGGAATATATGTACAGTAGAGTGATCAGGATCGATATGAACACCAAGAATCTGTTGTAACCGAGCTGTATTAGCTGTTGTAACATCATCATTAGAATAAGCACCTGTTGCCCAAATTCATACTCCTGGAGAAGATTGTTGGCTTCCACTCTCTGAACAAAGAGTACCATATTTGCACAGCCCTGCGTATGAACTGAGTCCAGGAGCAAGCAAAAAATATATACTTCCCATTCTATTACACAAAGTATATCTTGTGATTGTCGGGACTAAACTTTCCATCCTGTTATATGTTTACACAAGTAGGGTAGCAAGTAACTCGACCACAGAACAACTCCAGCATCAGCCAAAAATGCTCCGGCGACAGTACATAGTGCTGCTCTCCTGGTCACGCGAGGAGCTTGCGCGACTCGGCGTACCGGCGCGTGTAGCAGCGCTCGAGGTTGGGCCAATCGGTGTCCGGGCATGCGGCGAAGTGGTGCAGCCACAGCGCCAGGGCCTCCTCCTGCTGCTCCCACCGCAGCTTCTCGATCAGCTCCTCCAGCACCGTCACCATCTCCGCCCTCTCCCTGCCGCTCAGCACCGGAGCGTCCGTGCCGGTGCTGCCACGGCACAGCAGCGGCAGCCACGACCGCAGCATTGCCATCCGGTGCTCCGCCAACGCGTCCTTGCCTTCTTTCTCGCCCGAGTGCTGCTCGAACTCCGGCGAGTTGGCGTGCCTGAACAGGAACACTGCACAGAAAGAGCAAAATGACGATGAGCTGATGGAAATGGCTGCCGTGCCGGGCCGAGTTTTGCACCCACGTATGCATAACGTACCTGCTAGCCGGAGCAGCGCTACCTGGAGCGTGGGCTCGGCAATAAGCGCGCGGCTGCCGAGGTGCGGCGCCGCGCCGAACTGCACGGCGGCCTCGCCCGCCGCACCGCACGCGGCCATCTTCTGCGCGAGCCACAGCAGCTCGGCGGCGAGCTTCTCGGCCGCGGGGCCGCCGAACGCCTCGCCTTCCAGCGGGGCGACGGCCGCGGTCGGCCTCCACAGCCGCATGCCCGACCTCACCGCGCGCGCCGCCAGCTCCATCGCGGGCCAGTCCCCTCCCGCCGCCGACGCCTCCAGCTGCCTCAGCGTGCGCTCGAACGCTCCGGCCAGCGCGGCGCGGCTCACGGCGCCGACAGCCGCGCCGCCGGCGAGCGCGTTGTCGTTGAGGAGGCGCTCCGCGAGCCCCCGCACGAGCTCGTACTTGCGGGAGGCCACGGGGAGGCGGGACGCCACCCATAGCACGTGCCCAAGCGCGCGGCCCACGCTGGTTGAGGACGCCGCGGCGGCGGACGATCCGTGCTGGTCGGCGCGCGGCGGTGGCGGCAACGAGGGCGCGAGCGACGGAGGAGGCGGCGGCGGCTGTGGCGACAGCGCGGAGAGGATCGTGAAGAAGACGGAGATGAAGGCCTGCGTGGCGAGCAGCGCGAGCCGGCGGAGCACGGACAGTGCGCGCGCCGCGGCCACGGGGAGCGGCAGGAGGAGTATCGTGGCGCCGCCCTGCTCGGTGGTTGAGGACGGCGAGAAGGCCGAGAAGAAGCTTCCGGCGAGGGACAGGAGCGGGTCCATGGGCGTCCGGAGCTGGTGCCGGCGCTGCTGGCACTGCTGCGTCTCCATTCCGATCGATCTCCTGGGAAGACAGAGTCCAGAGCAAGCGATCTGTGCAAGAAACGAGGGCGATTGCTTGCTTATCCAAGCGGCCACAGTGAGCCGGTGAAACACGCAGGCCGCGCGCGGAGGAAGGACGGGACAAACTGGCGGTCTTCGTCGGCCGCCGGCTACGTGTTGGGCGGGCGATTTACCGGTGCAGTTGCTGCGACCTGGTGTTAAACGGCCAGGCCGTGAGCGATTGTCCATTTGCCTGCTTGGCGGGGAAAATCGTGGTTCATGCGTTCGGGGGTCTACGTGTGCCGTGCTTTCTGGCTGTTCCCGCCGAAACGAATGTGACCGTGGGTTCCTGGTGTTCTGTGACTTATCTCTTCTTGTTTTTTTTTTGATTCCCCAGAGGGACCTAGAAGCTTTCATTGACCACAATGGCATAATACAAGAAGGACCAAAAAAGGATGGAAATTACAACCAAGTCCAAACTAATTGCACAAAGGACCCTAGATCTAATTCTGAAAACGCAAACGGGTCCAGCTCCTTCACCACCGTGTCGAAGAACCATGGCACATCCAAACGCAACACCGTCGGGGACGAAACCACTTGGGGCGAAGCATCGGAAGCCAACTGCACCGGGGAAGAGAGGCCTCCAACATGGCATGGCAGCCTGGAGGTTGTTGTTCGCCTTCAATCGCCGGCCGGAACGAACCGATGCCGACGGAGAGGGTGGGAGTGGTCGCCCTTCGACCATCTTGGACGGCAGCCAACAATTGGGAGAAGCTTCCGAGCTCCCCTGCTGCAGGAATCGGCCGCCACCATCATGAAGGCAGAGAACCCATGTGAGCTCGCCCCCACGACGAGCACGACAGGAAACCTCCACATCCCGACCATGGCCACCAAATCGGTACCTGCATCTCCTCTTGTTTTGTGGCCACGTTTCTACCGACAAATGTGGCGACAGTTGTTTTCCTACTCCCGAGGGAGCTACAGGTAGGGTACCGTGGATCGATCAGCGCCTCGATCAGCGGTAGAAATTGAATTGCTAGATTTTCTAATTTTCCTCGCGTGGTGGTAAATTCTAAGGGTGGCTACAATGGGAGTAACTTAGCTAGTAATATCACACAATTCAAGACAAGTTTGCTTATGCGGCATATATTTAATGAGGAGAGGGGTGTTTGTGATAACTTAGCTAGTTACTGTAACACCAAGACAAATTGAGTATATATCCTAATAAATAAAGCATTGTATGACACTACACATATATCATATATGTTACTCCCCACTGTGGAGGTAGTAACATAGCATAATATCATCTACATATTACTACTTTATGTTACTCCCCACTGTGAGCATCCTAAGAGCAAGTACAGTAAGCTTATGTAAGCAGGCTATAAGGGTTAAAATAATATTTATTGGATGACATGGAGGAGAGAGAAGAGAAGTGGACTCTCATGTAAGAGTCAGCTCTAGCACGTGCTCCTAGGCACTTTGTGAGAGTGTGAGGTGAGTCATATCTTAATAAAGTAACACATTCTTATATCTAACTATTATATATGTTGTCTATATGGTTGACTATAGATGGCATGACAATCTCTTATAGCCAGTTGTTGGCTGTACTACTATTGAACTTACTCTAAGGGCAGCTCCAACATGCCGATCTAAACAGACACATTTTTTATCCAGATTTTGTCTGTCTGGGTCACAAAATGGACAACGTCCGGCCCATGTTTGGCTTTTCATGGCCAATGCATCCAACGCGACGACCCATTTCGTCCGTCCTCTCCGTTTTTTTATCTATTTTGATCATTGGACATATTTCACCAAAATAAGCTAGCAAATTATCTTGCAAAAATAAACTTGTCATGTCGGCATTCAACATTGTACCAAAATAATATCATGCCATGCCGGCATACAACATTGTACTCAAAAAATTGCTCAAGGCCATCTCCATGCCCGACCATAGTTCATCACACAATTGAGATGATCAATCATGTCGCTACATGAAGTATTTTTGATTCTTCTCAAACCAAAGCCTTCTTTGTCGGTATAAAGGTGACCAAGTTGGTCGTGATGACCCGGGCCTCCTCCGTGAGTGCAGCGTGCTCAACCTCCTTGGCCTTTGCCTTCACTTCAATGGCTCTAGAGCAGACATTTTCCCCGTCGATCTTGAGCTTCCTCTTTTGTATTTCGAAGAAGTTCTTCGAGTGATCCTCTCTCTCTCGACGCTTCCTCTCTTCCCTCTCTTCTTTCTTCTCAATTGCCTTGTCCCTTTGCATATGAACCCCTTAAAGGTTTCTTACAAGGCAATTGTCGAAGCATCACTCTTCGCCTCTATCTTAGTGTTGGTCCCCCCTAGGCGTCTTGTCACTTGGGACCTCTTGCTCGACGGTCGTTCAGCCCCACCTCTTTGCATGGATGCCATGCATGAGTTCCTTCCACTTTAGACAATCTTTAATTTCTCGCCAACAATGGATCAAGGTAAATGACTTGCCCCCATGTTTGCCTTGAAGGTTTCCAAAGGTTGAAACGCCTATTTGAGAGATGAAACAAAGAAGAACGAGATATATTCATATGAAGGACCAAAAGAACAAGAACAAGATTGGACGGGAAGTGAAATGAAAACATACCAAGTCCTTCACCCCAATGTCACTCACGGATGGCGCTACATCTTCGTAGGAGCCACGAAGTTGTTACACTCCGATTGGATGAACTCTCATCCCTTTTGAAGTGACAATTTGTTGCGGTCACTCTCAAATTTATCGGACTCGAATTGCTTTAGCTCATGGAAGTAGTCATGAGACCTCTTTCAAAATTAAGTTCCTTTTTGCTCGGCCCCAAATATTGAATCTTGTCCCATTTTCATCCATGCTAGGCAAAGCATCTTGTCTCGGCCATCGAGTATGCTTGTGTCCTCACGATTTGTCGCCTCTTTTGTGTGCCTGCTAGTTGAGTTAGCTCGGCCATGAACAATAGCTCTTCGTTGATGTGGACGACCTCTTGGGCTTGGGTCTCTTGGTCGTCTCCATGCTCATCAATCCTTAGGCCACCATCATTCATCATGTCCGCCACAAATCCCTCCCCATCATCCTCCTCGTAGTACCTCGGGTCGTCTAGAGTTGGTGTTGTCATTTCGTCGAGCAGGTTGTGCGCACCGGGGAGGTTGGTCATAGGATGACCCGTGGCTGCTTTCTTCCAGCACCGCCGAGTCGCCAACAAGAGGTGCATCCTTGATGTCGAGTGGTGGCACAACTGGGGCGATCGGCGTGGAATCGCCCATTTTCGACGACATGGAGAGGCATGAATTGCCTATTGGGGCGGTGTCGTGTCCGAGCAGGTAGACGTATGGAGGAGAAGGCGATGTTGACACGGCCAGCGATGGCTTCCTGGGCGGTTTTGCCGAAGAAACAGAGCTGCGGCGACGCGGGCCACCGCCGGCTCCTGGGCAAACCCAAGCATTAGGAGGGCAGCCGTGGTGGCCTCTGTGGCGGTGGCCTCCATGTGCGCAATGAAGGCGGCGGTGGCTTTGGCGGCGTTAGCGACGACTGTCTCTTTGGTTTTGGTCTTCACCTTCTTCCTCCGGTTGTTCCGCTTCACCATCTCCGCCGCCCTCTGCTCGAGGTGAGCTCCTTCTTCGGCTTCACCAAGGCGACGAAGGGGGTGGCACAACCCTTGGTGGTTTTGGCGGCAGCGGGTGGTGCACCGACCATGGGGTTTTTCGCGGGTGGGAGGCGGAGAGGAAAGGGTTGATGTGGCAAATTGTGTGGCCATGGGAGGACAACGGGAGGACACCGCGGTCGTCTTCGCGTGTCTGCCGCGGACGCAAACCCGGTTAAAATTTGGGCCAAAAAATGGGTCTGTGCGGACAAATAACGGACATTGATCCGTTTGCGTCGGTGCGTTGGGCAGTGGTTTTCCCCCAAACGGTCAGAATCAGACAGGAACAGACCAAATGAGTCGGTGCGTTGGAGTATCCCTAAGTGTTTACTTTGGAATATATTGCGTCCAAACGATTTCGCTCCTGTGGCACGCCGAGTAAGGCTTGAGTTTGCGTAAAATATCGAAACATGATTTCGCCCCGCTTTATAAATAAGACAAACGAGCGAACTGATACAAAGTGATGAGGAAAACGTTACAATATGCGTAAAAAACAATGGTCACCGTGAGAGTAGATGACCTTTTCCCGTGCATCGTCCATCTCTACACAACAACGGCTTGGGGGATCGATTGGTGGGTATCCAGAGGCGATTCTAGAGCTCCCCTGTTTTGATCTCCACTCTTTACCTATACTCTTGATTCCAATAAATGTACTAATGGCCAAGGACTCACCGGAGATGGGAATGGTCGACGACGGCTCTTAGGCTAAGGTTACTTCGGTGATGTACTATGGCAAGCCTGTGCATGCGAGTATAATTGTTGCTTTTATCAATTTCTTAGCCGCAAACTTGGGATGATTTGTTTGTGGATTTTGTTTGATATTCCATGTTTATCAATTCCATAGGAAGATAAATCACCCACATGCATTAATTCGGTGATGTGCCGACACATTATCATGGAATCGAGAAGAAGGTTGTGGATGGTTGTGGACACGACAAGAGGCCTGCTCGGCGTGTTTGCAAAGAAAACAAGAACACAAGGAAAAGGGTTTTTGGATGCCCATATGAGGTGTATGGAATTGAATTTAATTAATATATGTTACACTTTTTTTTACCTTTCATCATATTAAAATTAGTTAACTTCAAATATCGTGGTTATGTCAAGTGGTAAGAAAGGAGCAGAATAGCAGGCGCAAGATATGTGACCAGGAAGCTTTCCAATGAGAATAAGATTATGTAGGAAGAAAGAGGAGGATGGGCAATGGCAAAGTCATCGCTATGGCAAACAAAGTTTGACTCCCTGAGCAATGAACATCACTAATATCTCTGTATAGATCCATGACAAGAATTCACAAAGCGAAAACAAGCTGAATCAGAACAACACCTTGCCAGAATGTTGTAGTGCTATTTCATTACAGGCAGAAATAAGTGCAAGCATATTGCAAAAGTTGAGGCAAATAAACACCCAATCACCCAAGCATATAGCAATAGTTCATGCACCCACTCACCCTACCATCATACTAAGAACTGCATGACAAGTAATTAAGCAAACTTGCTGCACAAAAATTAGGACTACATCAGATGTTATAGTTAGACTAGGCAGTATCGGGTTTTGGGTTGGACTTCAAGTGGTCATGTTCAGAGGACAATTTTGTTGCCCCCGACCTCACGTTCTTGTCTTGTGACTGTTTGACTGAGCTTCAAGCACTCTGAAGAAGGCACTACCAGTCTTCTCTCCCCACTGTTCGAGCATGGGTGAAGGGTTAGATAGGCAACAATATTGAGTTCAACATCCCTAGCATTGGGCAAGCATAGCAATGAAACCATGAGCGGAAATGGAGTCCATTGCCTAGACAACACCTCCACCGTTTGGTGCGAGAAAAGCTTCGCACTCTTGTCTCCCATTGCTGTGTTCCATGCTTTGATCTCTCCAGTTACATGATAGCCACCATCACCTCCTTCAAGTAAGAGCTTAACCCCAACTCTTGCTTCCACAGTGTCTGGGACCAGCATGTAACAAATCCTTAGCTTTTCATGTTCCCAGGATCCATTAACTTCCTTGAAATGAACGGTTGGTTCCTCATCATTATAGTTAGCAACCTTCAGAACTATACTATGGCACCCCTCTGGTTGGTTACCCTCTGGTTGCCTCTTCTCCTTTCTTCTCCTCTTGTGGTAGTCTTGGTAGGACTGACTTCAACTCCAAGACTAGCATACGCTCCAATTGGTCTTCTACGTCCAACCAGTGCAAGATCAGCATCGGATTCAATTGCAGTTGAGCCATTTGCATCTACGTGTCAAAATATAATGAAAACCGAGGTAAGTCAAAATAATATGGTAGATAATTGTGAAAAATATCAAGTTTGAAATCAATCAAAAATTTAAAGTACCGTTAGGGGTCGGCCACGTTGTAGATGTGCTGGTCAAGGGGGTAGGAGTCGACGTCATTGGATACTTGGTGCTCGTCGATGGGGTCAGGGTCAGCGTAGGGCCAATCCAATGAAACTTTGGGCCCGTGGTGAATAAAAATAAAACATTTGTACTAAACTTGTATACTTAGCTATATCTTAGTTTTAGCATGGTACACATTACGAGTATAATTTTATGTTGTTGCAATAGTTTAATGACATGACAATGTTAGTAAATATTAGTTAATGTATTTTGTGTTTGTACGGAATATTACAGAAAGATAGTAAAATGTATCTCACAACAAAATATAGTTCTAGAACTATTGTTTCTACCATGCATAATCTATATAATTTATACATATTTATGATAAAGATCTGGAAAGAGTACATATACGATCTAACAATTATCTCGATAGCGGTTTCTGGTGTATGATTAAGTAAGCATATGTATAGAAACCTTTAGAGTATAAACTGAAACAATGACATATTCTTTACTCCATTTTCGTGTTTCGTGGTCAAAACTTTCTAGCTAGAAAATTTAGCAAAGTGTGGCTACTCCTTGTTTTGTCTTGAAACAACACCGTTTAGAATAATCCCAAATGAATATAAAATTTTGTGGATTTCAGTATATTTGCCTATTATTTTATATGCTCTGATCCAATGTGCTTGTTATCATCTGGTCTATAGAAGTCTTCTGCAAGTTTACAAAATAAGAATGTATTGCACATAATTAAACATGTAAATACTTCCAAAGTGTATGAATTAAGCTGTATAAATGGCATTGTAGAATTTTGTCTCGTGGAATAACTTTATTCTGTTGTATGTATACTATTTTAGATATATTATAAGGGAAAATCATAGTCAAAGTTGTGTGTATTTGAACAGAGAGAATATTAATATATTATTGGTGTAATTTACAATAACATAGTGATCAATGTACACTTTAACATTTTGAGGCAGTTGCCCCTCTTGCCCAGCCTATGGGTCAGCCCTGGTTCGGTGACGTGTCACTCGTCGAGGGGGTGGGGATCAGTTCTAGCAGCGGCTCGCTTGACACCTCCGTCTCCGTGACATGCATGATCGGTCCCAATACGGGTCCATGGGAATCCGTCCGTGGAAACTCTTCCTTAACGTGCGGTGATGGTAGCGGGAGTGGCTCGGGTTTTAGACATGGGGGTCATAGTGGTGCCTCCACCACTTCCGATGTTGCAAGAGTTTGAAGAAGGTGTTCCTCGACTTGGGAACGTAGTTGGGGAAGTCGATCCCCGGTAGGGGCGGGGAGTCCACCATTGTCGGGGGAGGAGGTGAGAGGAAGAATAGAAGCGAGGGGAGAGGAAAGGGGGCAATGTGAAATATTGAACAAAAATGGGATTTGGAGGGAGATTCAGTTGGGGACTTGGGGTGCCGACGTGGAATCAACACGACCTATCCTTGTATGCCGGAGACAAAGGTTCCACACATCCGTTTAGTCGGGACATGAATTGTATTTTCTTTTCGAATAAAAACTGGACCTGAAATGTCATGGTTGACGTAACCCTTGCTGCTTCGTAGAATGTGCCATATGACATATTTTAGAGATTCATAGGATTAACTATATGTCACTGGGGACTTGATATGTTCTATAAAAGCTGCTACCAACTATTAATAAATTAAGTTGTTCAAAGTGGTTGTGAACCTACAGTTTTGCATACTTAAGGGGAACATAACTCGCTTTGATAGATCAAAGTGAATCAAACATACTCGTTTTCTACTGAGTGGAATTGGGATGAGAGTCTTACTCGAATGAGATCTAGAGAGAACTCGAATGAGAGTCTGATGGGGTAAAAAGTGTTATGCGCCCATGTAATTGCCCATATAAGGTGGATCCACATATGGCCGAAAGGTTAGAGCATCTCTAACTAGACCCCACTTCCATCCTATAGGTTTGGGTAGACAGCTCACGCACGACTTAAACAGAAAATGGCCAACCAACCAGACCCACATAGCTAGCCCAAACGTCTGGGCTGTCATTTCCTTGTCTTCGCGTTGAACTCGTGAAGCCAAGAGCTTATTGGGCCTTCCTGCCTCCGGGTCCTTGCATCTCCTTGGGCCTCACTGCCTCCGGCTCCTTGCTGCACCCAGCGACTTGATCATCGAGTCATTAGCTCGCAGTGATTCTCGAGTATGTCTGCACTCGATATTTAAAAAAAATAAAAAATAAAAACTTTCAGTCGGGCAAATATTATTAAGTATTGCACCCGTACAAAAAATTGTGTCAGAAAATAACATTTATTGCAACTGGGTAAAAGTTTGCCAAAAAAGACGCCATATACACGCTATATTCGTCACACATTTGTATTTTTTTACCCAGAAGTCAACGAAAAATATTTTGTGGCCAAACTATTTACACGAGTAGAATACTTGGTAATCTTTGAGCATGAAAATTTTCAGATTTTTTTGAACATTTTTGAATTTTCTAAAAAGAATCTGTATATCAGGTGCGATTGTCTCCATGTGCCATTAGTCCGCGTCCCGTGTGTGCTCCCACTATTGACCTCACTGATTTTCTAGCGGCTTGCATCTTCTTTCTTATCGTAAAGTTTTGCTCCAGCTAGGTCAGACACTTTCTACTTGTAGCTCCCACTAAGTGCATCCACCTAAATTCAGCTCTTTTCCAGGAGTTACCCGTACAACTTGGCAGATGGCCAAAAATGAGTGCCAACAGATTGACAGGAGAAGGTTTGGCATGTGGTCGGTGTTCCTTTTCCTGATGGTGACCCGTGAAAACTGTTTTTGCGAAAAGGATTTTGACATTGAAAGAAACACCGAACAATACATAACATCTCAATAAAAACGAAAATTGCAAAAAGATCTTTGAGATGCCCTTTATATTCAACCTCCAGACCCTATCGACGACGTGTCGCCACTACCGCTCCTCACAGAGCTTGATGTTGTTGGGTTGTTAAGATACGTGATTGAATCATGTGTTCCACTGTACTCCCTCCGTTCCTAAATATAAAATGTTTTAGCTATTGCACATATTGAATAGATGCAGACTGAAATAAGTCAACATGCACACTAAGCTGTGTAGATACATTTAGATACATGTGACTCTGAGAAATAGCTAAACTATCTTATATTTATAAACGGAGGAGCATTCCTCATAGTTTTTCGTATGCATCGATTTTGAAACTTTGACTCCCGAAAGTGCTCTAGAGATGGACGGACAACCACTGATGATCTGGCTGGGAAAGACCATGGGGCATCAGAGGATCAACGCGTATTTGCCATCAGACATCAATAATAGGAAAATCGTAAGTACAAAGTTACAAGTAAAGTTTCTTTGGAGCCGTGTGTGCGAGAGATGTTTGTTGTTCAGTTAAAAAAAACATCACCGCCCCAGTTTTTTTTCCATTCGGGAAAATTGAGGCGCTTCATTTGGATTTTATTTGCAGCCCAAAGCCGGGCGCTCTGAACTATCCAAAATAAATACACGTTTGAAGCGAAATTTCCGAGACAACATGATGATTGCACTTTCAAGACTACTGTTGGAGGCAAGGTAAAAAATAGCGTGCTAAGAGAGATAGCGGCGGCCTCCTCCATATGCTATAAACGCTATAGCATGCTAATAGCATGATTAGCATGCTATATTTAAATATAGCGTGCTGAAAAAATCACTGATATAGCTGAAAAATTAAGAATTTTAAGAAGAAAAAATAATATAGCCCAGAAATGGCAGAACAATATGTGCATAACCACGTACGAAAAACATTCTCCAATTGTCCAAATTCTTAAAATCAACATCCCACGGGGCAACAACATAACATAAATTATTTATTCAGAATCATTAGCATTAGCGATGTCATCTTTCAATTCAGAAGAGGAACCAGTAAATTGCAGTTCATCATCAAGAATTCAAGACAAATAGAAAGGAATTTCTGATTCTTCTTATGGTGGAAAACTCGGTGCTTTTCGCGGTTAAGCTAGAAAAAGAATATAGCGCACTAAAATTCTGACGTTGTAGCACGATAGAGCGTGCTATTACGTGAATAGCACCGTAGCATGCAAAAGCGACAAAATTTAGCATGGACCCTCCAGATATGCTATAGCGCACCATTAGCACCGAAATAGCGTGCTATTTTTTTCCATAGTCGGAGGTGGTGTTGGTGATGCTCAAAAAATTATTTAGTTCCATCTTCACCCAATTCCAGACACCGAGCTTGTGATCTATTTTATTTTTAGGGTGCGTTTGGTTGAGTGGCTAGAAAAAACTGGTTGGGGCTCCCAATCAGCTTGTTGCTGGTAGCCATTTTACATATTTGGTTGTGTGGTTTGGTTGAATAAATTCTTATTTGGTTGAAGGGATAAAAAGTGGTTAGGGGCTAGCCTTGTTTTGAGAGATTAGAGATGGTTAGAGTGATATGGTCACTTAATGTTAAGATGGTGAGGATACCCATAATATATATTTTAAAAGACACATGTTTGTTTAAATATTTATATTATAATTTGGTAAGAAAATTTCTTAATGTATTGGGATAAAATATCAGCACACGGCATAACGTTTGTTCAAATATTTAATAGGAAAAGTTTGTTCAAATATTCTTAATATATAAAAAAGGAAAAGTTTGTTCAAATATTTAAAAGGGGTAAAATTGATTAATGTATTTGAAAAGGGAAAATTTTGTTTAAATATTTTTAATATATAAAAAAAGAAAAGTTTGTTCGAATATTTAAAAGGGGTAAATTTCTTAATATATTTGAAAAGGAAAAGTTTGTTCAATATTCTTAATATATAAGAAAAGAAAAGTTTCTTCAAATATTTAAAAGGGGTAAAGTTTCTTAATATATTTGAAAAGGGAAAAGTTTGTTCAAATACTTAAAAGGGAAAGTTTACGCAAATATTTAAAACGGGTGAAATTTCTTAATATATTTTAAAAGGGAAAGTTTATTCAAATATTTAAAAGGGGTATAATTTCTATTTCATGGGTAAGATGGGCACTCGGCAAAACGTTTCGCAATTAACCGCAACGACTCGTTCACGAGTGGTTGGGTTTAACCACCAATTTTGTAGTGGTTGAGCTCAACCATCTTTTTGAGAAACTATGCTTGAAATATAGTTACCCTCAGTCACCCCTCACGAGAAACCAAACAAAGAGAACCATACAAAAATTGGCTACCCCTAACCAATCGAGGGGTAACCACGCAACCAAGATAGCCGTGTGTGGCTTCTTAAACTTGTTGGCCTATGTGTCATAGGTGCTTCCGTAGGCCGTACACGTGCGTCGTGTACATCAGCGCCGCGCAGGTCACCATGGAGAAGGACACCGCGATCAGCTTGCCGAAATCCTGTTTTGGTTGCACATATTGCAGCTGTCAACAATCGTATATTCACTGTGCAACAACGAACTGAACTGAATGGAAAAGATGGCACTTTGAGTACCCTGGGGTCGGAGATGATGATGCCCATGATGTAGGTGAGCAGGTCGAAGATGGACTGCAGCGAGTTCTGCACCCCGCCGACGACGCACCGGTCCGAGTCCGGGACATTGTCCTGCATCAGCTGCGTGACCGCCAGGTCGAACATCCACAGGCCAAGGCGCGACGCCGCCACGCCGGCCATGAGCACCCACGCCGACGCCACGCCGCCGCTCACCCAGATAGAGCCCACGCAGAGCAGCAAGCAGCACCACTAGCAAGACCAACACCAGACAAATCCATCAGTTGCTTCTCCACCGGCGTATGCGTGTACATTTTCTGAATGAAAAGCAGAGGGCGTGCCTGCATCAAGATCGACCAGAGCCCTGTTCGGACCGTGGACAACCACGAGTGCACGGCCGGGTACAGCAAGGTTGCAGCGATCCCGACAATGGCGCTAAAGCCCCGAGCCAGACTGATCACGTATGCGGGGATGCCCTTCCAGTCAAGAGCTGCCGTCATCAGCGTACCAAAGCTGCAGAAGCAACGGAAACAAAATGTAAGAGTGAAACAGAGTCATCTTAGAAGAATGCATCTGATCATCATGGGGAACTAAGAGAGATCACGATGCACGTCATTACCTTAGGACAGTGAAGTAGAGGATAGCTAGAGAAACCCCTGGCAACATCACCTCCTGCCTCATGTACACAGCCCAGGACTCCCAGCAGAGCAGATTCGAGAGCCGCTTCGTCAGACGCACCCTCCAACCAGACCTATCCTCCTCCTCACCCTGCTTCTGCGCCTCCTCGTCCGCTGGAACAATGATCGCAGACGACGGTAACACGGCCGCTGACTCTCTTCTCTGGTGGTCGTTTTCGCCGAGAGCGTGCACGCCGTTGTATACCGAGACCAGGAGCCAGTACTGCAGCCCCACAGAGGCCACGTTCCACAGCGCCAGCGCCACCGCGGAGGCCTGCGTCGATACGAAGCTGATCATGAACCCGGACAGCACCGGCGCCAGCAGCTTGCAGATCAGGTCGATCCTCCGGATCACAGAGTTGATCTTGGTCAGCACCGCCACCGGATGCCCGCTGCAAATCACCACCACCCTGCATGCACGCATCGAGAGCATATAATGATATCTCCACGTTGTGCTATTGATGAACATAGGTGGTCTCTCCATACCATTCTCGCTCGATCAGTATGGTGCCGGCGAGACTTGAGAGCGCCGCGAGCGCGCCCGACACGTTGGTCACCACGACTAGAACCACGAAAACCCGGAAGCTTGTGTCTTTCAGGTTATGGAAGACTAGCAGAGCGGTTACTGAGACTCCCGCTGTGATGAAGGATAAGCTTTGAACTCCCAGCCAGAGGCCCAAAACCTGCAGTACGGTCCAGCTATATTCAGTCACTGACGGAAGGTTGAACTTAAGTCAGACCAAAAAATATGTGCTATGGTTAGGAGAAGAAACGCCCAGCTTCACCCTCCCGTCGCGTCGCCACGCCAGGGGCGCAACCCCGCCGCCGCAAGTCCTCCCCCGTCCAGGCCCCCTTGGCCGCTGCCGCCGCCGGCTTCCTCCGCGGTGGTGGCAGCCGGCCCCCGCTGCCAAAGGCAGTCGGGGGTCTCCCATGCTCGAGCTGGTGGAGGCTGGCCCGTGGGGGCGTCGTCGGCCGGGTCTGGGAATGCCGGGTAGTGGATCCGGGGAAGGTGCTCTGGTGCTTGGCCTCCGGCAGTGGTGCCGCGCGGAGGGCGCCGTCGGCGAGGCTCGCGATGGCATGGAGCTCGCGCGTAGGATCTGAGGCCCGTCGGGGCCGATCTGGGCCTGGCGGGCCCGTGAGGGCGGCGTGCTGGCTCCTGGCGGGGGCAGGTTGGTGTGGCGGTGGTTCGGCGTGGCCGGCAGGGCTGCGGCTTGCGGGGCTGCTCGGTGGTGCTGGTGAGGCTGCAGCGGCGGGGACGGCTACGTCTGGGCGAGGTCGGAGAAGGTTTGGAAGGCTCTGTGCGATGGTTGCGCCGCCATCGCGCATGAGGTGTTTGGATCAGTGGGTGTGCAGGCCGGCGGTGCCGCGGGTCTCCCCGCCTTGTCCCGGCTGCGTGGGGCTGGAGAGTCTCGAGTGCTCCGGGCGAAATCCCGACGACGCGACGTCTGTGGACGCCGTTCTCCCTCTTGGGGGGGTCGTCTTGGAGCTCCTCGATTCTCCTCTGTCTTGGACCTCCTCTTCGGGTGAAGACCTGGACCCTGTTTGTGCAGGGACGGATGACGGCGTCGATCTTCGTCGCCTCCCCTCTTGAGGGCGTCGTCTTAAAGATGATGGTTCCTGTCTACGCGGCACCGATACGTGTATCGGTATCGGGCTGATACAGATACGGGGATACAACTTTTTGAACATGCGTCGATACGGGGATACGTTTTGATATTTTTGTAAATCAATAAATAAATAAATTTAGTAGCTATAAACTACAGAAGAATAGCAGATTACCTTGTTTTGAAGCATCCAAACTACGGAATAATAAATAAATAAATTTAGTAGTTATAAACTACAGAAGAATAGCAGATATGGGCGACCGAGAGAGGCGACTAGGTCAGGGATGTAGTCGGGGTCGGGGGGAGTGAAAATGACCGAGAGTGCATGGGATGGAGTAGGGCATCGTGACTTACCTGGGCTGGACCGTGTCCGTTTTAGGGCTGATACATATCCAAAAGGTATCCAACATTTTTTTAAATGGTTTATTTAGGGATACCTAGCCGGTACGTATCGAACTGGTATCCGAGTGGAATCCATATCGGGTACGGTATCCGACACGGACACAAGCTCCAGACCACGTATCCGTGCAGCATAGGTTCCTGTGTGCGCGCTCGTGGGCTGGGCTCACACAACATCGTGGTTGGCAGCGGCTGACGATGTCTTGGGTGCTATGGTGGCGTTGCGAGCTGTGTGGCAACGATGACGGTGGCGAGTGGAGCCGAGTCGCAGCATGTCCTTCGTCACCGACAGTCCGTGCTGTGTCCCACTGTGAAGTTGTGAAGTCGGAGGTGCATGTCTCGGGGCAGGCAGGCTGGCAACGATGCCACTTTTTCTGCAGTGGCCTCGCGGATTCCGTGGGTGCAAGGTGTGCATCTTTCTCCGGATTCGAAGTCGGAGCTGCCTCTTCCTCGACGCTTTGGGTCGACTGTTTGGCATAGGCCGACATGGTTTTCTGCGTCGGCTGCGGCGAGGACTTCGTCGGTGGTCGCCGAAGGTGAAGTCGGAATCGCTTGCTCGGGGAGGAGTGACGACGATGACGCTCGATGACGACCTTGATGCTGTTTTTCTCCTCGGCGGCGTGTGTGTTCCATGTGGGTAGCCAGGTCAGCCGGGTCTGCCCAATGTGGTGTTCCATGACTACATTGGTGCACTTGTAACGGTTTTCGGCCGGTTCCCCGCTAATGAATCGGTCAATTCCTTCCTACTTTTTTTAATAAAATGATGCAATGTTGCCCGTTTTGTTCAAAAAAAAAAGTGCTATATCGTCAATTTCTACTCTATTTAATACTAGTTAGTGTGCACGTGCAACGCACGTCTCCATGATACCACATAGTTTTTTAATCCTGTTTTTCCTATGAGTTTCTTTTATGTAGTTTTTGTTTGTCTTTGCTAGTAAGCAATGATAAATTTGGGCCTCCTAAAGATGCCCATAATTTCTCAATGAACTCAAGCTTATCTTATTTTCTCTAACTCCTAAAGATGCCCATAATTTCTCGATGAACTCAAGCTTATTTCATTTTCACTAAGCAGAAAAAGGAAATAATAACTCTCATAGCAGACTGTTTTTCGGACTATTGGAAAATATCGTAAAAAAAAATTGGACAGAGAGACAGTTACAAGCATACCTAGACTTTGCTGCAATAAGAATATATGAGGTGCGATTTCTTTGCAGTGCAAGAGTCAGCTAGCTCTATTTAAGGTCAAACAAAAGGAAATCACTCTCACCATACGGAGCCAACAACTCGCTTATTTTAACATATTCCTTGCATCGATGCATGGTAAATCCCTCATTAACTCATTATCCAGTAACAAAGATCCGTGAAGCGAACGTACCCCTAGTCTATTAGACGGATCGTTACCAGTACTATGATGCAAGAAATGCTTAATTTGAGTTGGGGTCACAGTATTCATCCAGGGTGCATCATAATAGACATGAATCTAGAATCACCAACGAATTCAGTGAAGCGTCAGCTGCTGACTGTGAGGATAACAATCCACAGATGCTTACAAAAACACAATCAACGAAATTCAGTTGCTCTGCCTCTCTTTTGGCATCACCTTGTAAGCAACGGAGTACAAAATCATTCGATGGTTGATCAGTTGGATAATTCCTAGGAAAAATTAAACAATTGAATACCCTTGGTAATTCAAGCAGTTGGTGTATAAACCAGTTAATCTACCTGTGCTAGGAGAATGTCAGTACACGTGTAATTGCTGAAGCAAAATCGATGCAACAGGTAAGAAATGGCTGTCTTTAATGGGATGAGCTCTGCTCCGGACGTGCTACAACGACGACGATGTTGGGGAAGACAAACACCAAACGCATCCACGGTGTTGGCAATCCTCCTGCATGATCCAGCTTACGACCTCGGTGGTCTGGTACAGCGGACTACAGCGGCGACCGGCTGGGGCGACTACAACAGGGCGAAGACACGGTGTGCAGTGCAACAGGCGAGAGAGGGCGACGGGCTGGCTGCAGGGCGTCTCGGTCTCCGTCATCGGCGTGGTTCCGGCTCCTGGACGTCGGCGACCGGAAGTGGTTAAGATGGTCGGCCTCGGCGGCGGCCTCCATCAGCTAGCGGCGATGGCGCGATTCGAAGGGCTTCACCAGATCGTAGTAGCCCTCCATGTGTGGTAGACACATAGTAGACCGTCGGGAGTGGAGGCGGCAGCGTCCATGCAGGAGAGAGCAGATTTGCGGCGGTTAGCCCTGCTTCGCGATGTGGAGGGCTGCGTCCAGGCCCGGCTAAGTGGTGCGCATGCGGGGCGTTTTGCAACGTAATTTTCGGGATGGTTTAGTGCGGCCGTGAGTTCCGGGAGGGAGAACAAACCAATCTGACCCGTTTGATATATGTGTGTGGACGGTGGAGATTTCATTTTCCTGCCATGTTCTCTCGTTCATAAGAAGTTTAGATTAGACTATTCAAAATGGAAGCAAAGGTTGCGGCTGAGTCGGGACCTTCCGCATTATGCCATTCCCACCCAAGCACTGCAACCATCGTAGCCACTTCCGCCGCGACCAACATTGAAGATTGGCTTCCATCAAGCTTAGTCCGGCTCTATTCACCTCTATTTCCGCTGTCATAGAAATCTCTTGCCGTATCAATGCGGTTCGGACAAATTTTATGGCTTGCAAGCATACATTGGTCCTAAGGGGTTGTTAGTTGGGGGCCATACTTCGCCACAGCTAGCAACAGTTTGAAAAATGTTACATTTGTGTGCGGTTATTACAATTATAAGATGCAGTCCATTACTTACTAAGTTACTACTCCCTCCGTTGCAAATTATAAGATGTTTTAGATATTTTAATTTGGACTATATACGGATTGAAATGAGCGAATGTATACACTAAAACGCGTCCAAAACAGAAAAAAGTTAAGACATCTTATATTTCGGAACAGACATAGTATCTCCTTAGCTAATTCAGCTTGTTCAACTCCAGTTATTTATTTATCTTGATCACAATTAAGCTGGACGAAATGTCTGCAATATTTAAGCACTACTCTTACTACTCAACCAATTAGCCATATTCCCCTTCATGGTTTTGTCCGAAAACTAACCTCTAGGCGTTATAAGGTGGGGTATACATGATATGTACTACATGTCTACATCCATGATATGGAGTTTTCCTATTGATGCTACCGAGATACGTACGTAGTCCCTTGAGCGAGGGACAGCTACCAGACCATTCTATATAATCAGCACTATGCTACATGATTTTATCATTGAAAACACATGACACACATAGTATTTATCCCCCAGTAAGTTCACAATTTCCACGCCTCTCTTCCAGCAAAAAAAGTTACCAAGTCGCTAATATTAGCAATGAAATACCCAACAGCAATGAGCATTGCTCTCATGGTGTGGGAACAGAGTGCTGATAACCTGAGCAACGCAATAGTTGACGAACCTGCAGATACGTGAGCCTGTCGACGAGGGTGCCGACCATGGGGCCGAAGACGGCGACGGAGGAGGACTCGACGACGCCATATATGGCCGCGAAGAGCAGCGAGCCCGGCCAGATGCGGATCATGTACAGCGCCACCGAGAACTCCCACATGCTGCAACACAGACACGATCATCACTGCTTAAAACATTGTTGCACCTAGCTTAGCTTCCATGGTGGATTGTTGCGGCGGCGCACCGTGCACCCCATCTGCCTAGGAAGTGGCCGGCGTAGAGGCGGCGGAGGAGGGACGCGTCCAAGCCGCTGCCGTGGGGTGCTCCCCTGACATGCAGGTCGAGAACTCCGCAGCTCTGCCCGTCCCCGACTGCGTTCATGCCGACTCTGCTCCAACCCTTCCTCTCCTGTCTCCGGCATCTTTCTCGTACAAGGGACGTCGGTATTGTAGGTAGATGCTACTCTACTAGAGATCATGTGCTTTGCTTTCATCGGACTAGCTAGTCCCGTACCGTACGATGTGAGTTGCTTCGTCCGTCCGATTGGGTAGCTCATGACTTCCGGCAGTTACGTGAGGCCCTCCCGTGCTGCATTCAGGTTCTGTAGAGCAAATATTATTTGGGCCATAACTTAAATTTGATTACATCTGAAGTACTATGTCATTTGTTCCCCGAACGAAACTATGTTTCCAGATAATTTTGCTTCATGGCAACTGACAGGAAATTTTTGCTTCATGTTCTGTGGACCTAGAAGCTGCTTATAAGCCCAAAAGAAGCGGCCAAAGTGAGCACACTGGACAGATGTACCGCCAGTGCACTTCGCTCTCTTGGATAGTACGAAGCAAGTTTTACAACCTCAACCAAACAGTTCTAGTTGGAATGTTTCTTGCGACAACAACTGACCCTAAGCCCCCTAACAATATATCCTCAAGAATTCCATGCAAAAAATTCAAATTATGGGTGAGAATGACGGCAAACTAGAGAAGGTTCGTGACCAATGGCTCATGAACAATTCTTCTCTCGCCGAGCAGAGGGGCTTCCTTTACAAGTAGTTTGACCAAAACTGCCTTCAGCTTCTTCCCGAAATTCACAGGTTAGAGATTCGAGCTCCTCCCTCGTTCACCTGAGATGCTTCTGTATTCTTCTCTCTGCTGAAAGGGCTGCTTTGTTCTGCGGCTCCAGGGCTAAAGCATGCCTGAAATCTGTACACAACAAACGAGATTTATCTCTTTGGAGAGGATTATCTGAAATAACTGAGAAAAGTGAATACACTACACAGCAAAAATATAAGGAAAGGTCCACGTTTTCATCTAGATATATTAGTACTCCCTCCGTTCCAATTTAATTGACTTGCTATCCACCAAATGTGGATGTATATAGATACATCCACATTTGGTGGATAGCAAGTCAATTAAATTGGAACGGAGGGAGTAACAAGTAACTCCATGTAAGAAAATTGCCGAACCTTGGAGAGCTTCTTGGTGATTCAAAACCCCTTCTTTTGCAGTACCTCGTCGTAGAAACGCTTTGACATTCTGAGGCAACAACATAAAAAGAGAAGGATAATGAACTTTTTATGATGCCATAACAGCAGAAGACGGTAATGATATGTAACGATGGAGAAGGGGCAGAGAGACTAGCAAAAAAATCCCTTACCTTTTTATCCAACAGTAAGGCCTGGTCGCAATCCGCTTCAGCTTGCTTGAAACTGCATAAGATTCAATATCCATAGCTTGAGAAAAGTGCTGATTACAGACAATTGTGGTCAAAGCAAATGATGGTATACCGGCCAAGTTCCAGATAAGCAGCTGCTCTGTTGCAATAGTATGTCGCATTTGTGCCATTCAATTTGATTGCTTCAGAATAGAATCCAATCGCCTTGCTCCATTCTTTTCTTTTGAATGAGTTATTTCCCTGTTAAGTAAACAGAAACAAATGTGTACATGGCCCAAACTATGAACATGAAATAAAATCAATTGCTCTAACCTGGTGGCAGCTCAAGGACCTACCATAACCAGGAAAGAAGTTCTAAAATAATATAGCCGGAGGGAGGTCTCGTAATTAGCATACACAAATTTTCAGGGAAAACATTCAAACCGTTATTCTTAAAAATAAAAATATTCTTGGCATATAAAGGGAAATCCCCAAAAAAATATGATTTTCAGAGGAACCACCATTATTTTTTGTACTAAATTTTTATTCTTGGCATAAACAGGGAAAGCCAAAAAAACATGATTTTCAGAGGAAAGACCTACCATTAATTGTTGTATTCAATTTTATTTGCCGGAGTAAAAAGGGAAAACGCAAAACATTCTGAGAGAGAGGGAGAGACTTGAAGTTAGAATGTAATATTAAGTTTGCAATCAGCCTAGAACAACAGAGTGGTCAACTTTTAACATCAGGACTCTTGAGGTTTACCCAAGATTGAACACACGAAAGCAAGAATTTTCTTTTGTTTTTTTCCAGTGTTCGGTAGTCATTGCATCCTCTTCTTATGTATTTATATTTCTCATGGTTACAGACACACACTCGGATACAGGAGAAAAACTATCTGGACTCACTATTTACCGAAACCAGTCTGTAGGATTAGAGAGGAAACAGGCACAACTAACACATTCTTACACTGGCTGACTCAACTATCCATAACTACCACATAAACCTTGATTATTTCCAACAAGCACTAGCAAGAAGGTGTCATTGTCAAAAAGGAGCTGATATACAAATCGGTTCCTATGGAATCTTCACCACCCAACAAAATTTTCTTCCCCAGACACCCCTTAGTAACCAAATGTCAACATAACGTTCCAAAAATAAACCATTATAACAGCTATGACGCATCAACATCACCTCTGGTTACTGGTGAGAGTGCCAACTGGATGCCAAATTACGCGTCCTTGGATGGAAAAAATACATATCCAAGGTAGCATGAAGAATGAATTCGTCTCATCCATATGATGCTACAAATGAAGAAACATACCTTTTCTTTCAACAGCTCTGATGCATCAACATCACGATTGATTACTGGAGGGAGTGCCAACTTGGATGCCGAAACTACTTGTTCTTGAATGGTACAATACATATCCACGATAGCACGGAGAAGGAACTTGTCTGATCCGTGAGCTGCTACAAATGAAAGCGATATAGGACGATCATTGTGACTCCCCAAGGGAACAGCGGCCTACAAAGTGAAGGGGTAATGAATTAGTTGTAAATTTTGTAGGAAAAAAAAAACTACCTGAAAGCAGTTAAATGAACTACCTGGCAACAGCCTGAAAGTGCAGCAATGCTGACAAATTCGTACATTTTATCTTCAAATTCAGATGTTAGTCTCTGCCTGGAGTTTCTTTTCAACGGATATCCAGCCATGGTTGGCAGAACTAAAATTCCAGTATCCTAAATGGCAACACGTGAACGAAAATAAGTGGAAAAATTCATTAACAGTTAGTTCAGGCAAATTGCAAACTTTTGGAAGGGAAACATGTTGGATTAAATTTACCACGAAACTTATGGCGACACAATGTGTGATAAATGGCGTCGCATGCTAAAAATTTAGTACTGTACTTCATTATTCGAAGAAATGGATATAACATCTCATGCAGAATTCCAGTGTTTCCATTTTCCAATCTAACATAGGGTGGATGTAATGGAATGCATAGAAAGATTCCCTATCAGATCCTTCTTCACATAATCCAGTCCATGTAAGAACATGTTATTTTAAAGTTTGAACCGAGTGGCGCTTGGTTGGTGGGGTGCACTAGCGCCATCCCGCCCACAAGGGTTTGACTCCTCTTCCCGGAGTGACTGGTGTCTTGAGTTGTTCTTGATTGAACAATTCCACCAAGAGCTAGTGCCTGGTTGACCGAGTACCAAAATAACTCTCACAGTCACTAATTACTACAGTTAGGAGTGCGACATTTTGGAGGCCAAGCTCCATGGAGCTCGGTTTTTGAAAAATTCAAAACCAACATTTTTATGTTTAAAAAATACGAAAAAAAATCCTAGGTTTAGATAATGTTGAGATCTACCACTGTGCAAAATCTCGATGAAAAAAAAATCGTCGGGTGCCATTTGCACTTTCGCTACAGTTAGCTGCTTATAACAAAGGAGCCCATAAAATCAGCATAGCTGGCAACCTGTATTGCAACTATGAGAACTAGTAAAATATAGTCAAACTAAGAAAGTAGTCAAACAGTCTCAAGTCATAACTAAGAAGTCAAGTGGCAGAAAACCTTTAGAAGATTCTTGAGTGCAGATCGCCATTCAGTGCGTACAACGTACAAAGTTTTGATGTTATCGTCTGTGAAATTTACAGCTTGCAGTACACGAGTAGAGATTTCAAGGCCAAGCTTGGGTTTTACAGTGTTAACCCAGTCCTCGTGGTTTGCTTTGAATTCGTACCTGAACAGTTGATTGAAATATAAATTTCAAGTTCATGAGTTCATGTCAAACTACATGTTCATAAGCAATTAAGCAAAAAAAAACTACGAAAAGAAAACTAGATTGCAAACAAGAATAATCTGATTTTACTGCATTGAACCATTGAACACTGTGCATGTATCCATCAAAACCCCCAAAAAAACAGCTGCTTGCTGGAAAGTGATATCTTTTTTTTCGATAAATGGAAAGCGATATCTAGTCATAGCTTATGCAAAATGGAGCGGTCCACATAACAGCAACAAAAGGTTTGCTGTTAATCTCGCAGAATTAATCATGACAGGGCTAAGGTCCACATCAGTAGATCTAGATCAGCAAGCCAGCAGAAATGGGTTCACAAACTAAGGTACCTCATGGACACTATTCTTACTAGGAAGTAGGATCTCACAACCAACTATTGAATGCATAAGGTACACTTTAACTACCTGACATGGTGGTCATGACTAACTCGCCACCGATGGCCGACTCATTTATTACGGGATAAACCGGTAAACTAGCGCTTCTTTCATAAAGAAATAGGAAATTTTGAACTCTTTACTCGTTAATTGAGGGCACAAAGAGGATACCAGTATGGTCAGTGAGAGAACAAACTTTATAATGCCACAAAAATACACCATTGCTAGCACTACAGTAATCCAGCTTCTGATAACAAATGTTTAAGCCTTCAAGGTCCCTACTCAGTGTACTTGTTTTTATAGTTTTACAGGAAGAACAATTTGGGATTTCATCAGTTGATTCTAAGGGGTACCAAGAATTATTGAAAACAAACCTCTGTAATAACAGCATAACCGTGCAGAGAGCTTTCAAGGCTGAATTTCCTTCTTGCAGCTTTGTAGAAGGTTCACAGAACTCCTTCAGGGTAGGAACATTTGAAATAATATACTGGCCAATATTGATGTGCTTAGGTGGCTGGTCTGCAAGATAAATGTGGAGTTGAATGTCTCACATCTGGTTGCATAAATATATAAACCTAATAACAGATGTATTCAAGAAATAGAGACATCGGTATGACTTACATCCAGGTAATGTATCGATAGCACTTTCTATGACATGCACGGTTTTTTGGTTGGGAACCTTTAGCAACTCAAAGCAATCATCAGCAAAAACCAACTGCCTTTTTCCCTTAAGTCCGCCTGCAGCAGCAGGTAACAGAGCATCTCCAACACGATGCAGAATATGCGGATCTCTTGCAAGCCATCCTAACAAGGATCAGAAAGCCAGTCAAGTAAGAAACAGTGGACATGGATATGCAATAGAGAAAAACAAAGTGTGCTGCCACTTGAGAGCAATAAAAGGCATACTAGCTCTGAGTGGAGGCTGGTCTTCTAATCTGTAGTCATACTATGATACTCTGTAAAGATGTAGAATTAATTACGAGAACAACTCTCTCTATCAGTTATAGTTTGAGAGCCCCAAAACTTATTGGTGTTCTATTCTCATGCAAAACAGACAACGTGAAACAAGGAGGTTTGAATCAGAATGATTTTCATTAGTTTATAAACATATCAGTTGTTTGGTTACATATATTACAGCAGTGCCTTCAGGCGATCCTTGTGTTTTCAGTAGAGTACTATGTTATATGGGGACAACTTTTGCTATAGGACACACGGATATGCTTGTCACAATAATAAGGAATAAACATGAAAACATAAATAATTAATAAGGGTAAGAAATTACCAATGGTGTCTAGACTTTGTGAATTTGCTAAGGTCCCAAGAGTAGACACAACTCCATGAGAAGGCCGAAAACAAAGTACACCACAGAAAGATGCTGGAATTCTCAAATCACCAGTTGTATCAGTACCTAAAAGAGTTTCAGGTGTTTATAAGGTCAGTTTGCATGTGGAAATATAAATGAATATATAAATGAGCCAAACATACATAATAAGTTCATAACAAAGCTCAATATGCATCAAGAACTTATCCATGGAGACAAGAAGAAATTATATAGCAGTTGAACAATTACTATAATAATCATGCACGTAAAAAGTATTACCGTGCATGAAAAATAAAAGACATAAGATAGAAGTAAATCACAAAGATGAAAGGACTAAACATAAGCAATGTACAAGCCAATAAGTGTCTGATTTACCATCAAGAGGGTGGATTCTGGACAAGTAATCACTCAAATATTTTATAATGCGCGCACGTTTCCAAAGATTTATCTTTGATCAACAATATGTTGATAACCCCCGCAAAAAAAAAATGTTGATAACACGAAAGAAAATTGACATCGTTGGATTCGTATTAAAAACACTTTTTTATGATATAGATTTTGTATCAAATAATTCACATGGTAGTTGGACTAATCATTGGGTCAAAGACTCAAAGTACCATAGACAGAGTGTAAGGACACACCCGTAAGAAAGAAGTGTAAGGACACGGCCAATTATTCAAGAACCCATTATGTAATCCAACAAAATATTGTTAACCCGGTTTTGGCACTCAACAAAATCATTATATGATCAGCTAGGGTAGGAGAAATTGTTCTTACAGTAACCACACCCACACTGAGCACACAAGGTTAAAGATTGGGGTTATAATTCTAATCACAGAAATATCTAAACGACTTGATCAAATGACATATGCATATATATTTTGCTATGCGTATACTCGTATCCTGATGAGGAATTAAACCAGATGCAATCTGTAGTGGAAGAGTCACAAAAAAAATTAGAATAAATGTGAAGAAGAAAACTAGATAAACACAATTGGGTACTATAACAACAGATGCCAAGGCAATTATCACATATGAAGATTACGTGCTTTTGAAGCAACAAAAGGTCAAAAGCATATCACGGAAATTGCTCCATTACATTGATAAGTAAAAGTACAGATTGAGCAAATCGTATTTGAGTGCCAAGTCTTTAAAAAAAATACCAAGAGCAAAGTCGACAAGCTGTGCAGAAACTGCGACAGCAGAGCCACTGCATGACCCTCCAGGGACAACTGATGGAGATGCTGGGTTAATTGGTGTTCCACAGTGTAAATTTTCTCCAGTAACACTGTAAAAACAGGTTAAACAATTAGTGTCAGAATTCTTCATCAATCTAATGCAGAACTCCTATAGATAGACGTCTGACAAGTTTCAGTTAGAACCTGAGGCTTGCTAATGATTAAATGACAAAAAAATCTTGTTTTATTTATGCATATGCTTGTCCATCTGAACTGAATGGCTAGAAAAAAAGCTAGCTCTGTAACATACTGGAGTCTCAAGGGATATTGTAGGTGATGCAAAACTTATGCAAAAAATTAAACATGGTTTACTATGACTCAAACAGTCAAGTGAGGAGAGACCCCTAACATTTAAGCAACTTTGCTACCATGAGCTGGCCATCAACCAAATGTACACATGGTTTGGCCTGTCACAATGAATCTATCTTGCATCCTTGTGCACCATTTTTACTGCAATCACACACCTACTCCAACAGTACAATGTTCAATCAACAGCTAAAGACGGCGCCACAAAGTTTGAGCAAGTTATGTGCATCCTCCTTGAGTCCCATTTACTGCCTATCAGTTTCCAAATATACAGATTAAACAAGCAAACCACAAGTTAAAAACAATGGCTTGCCTTTGCTACTAAAAGAAACGTGTTAAGTTTTTTAAACCAAACAATCTGCTTTAGCGCCTCAACGTTATCTGCAAAAGTCACCCCGAGCCAGCAGACTATGTAAAACAGCTACATGTATATCAATGTCTGCAAAATCCTATATAAATACAAGGACTTGCAAGGATCGGAAAATGCATGAGTTGTATTATTACAAGACATTGCATTTCGAATGCCACAGGGGAATTGCCTGAGCATGCAGCAAAAATCAGCGATTAGTTCTCTTCTTGAATTAATGCAGAGGGGATACTCTGCATAACACATAACTCTGAACTGTGTTTCCATTATCGAATCATTTACCTTTTAGTAAAAATAAGAAACAGGGCAGGGGACAGAACAGATCAGCCTTTTATTTTTTAGATTTCTGCTCGGGGCAGGATGTTCTTTGAGGCGATGATGTTACACACTTAACAATCTATTGACCTTCCCCTTCCAGTTTCGAAATCATATATACAGCATAAGCTCACATCTATAGGTCTCTAAAATGGCCACAACGACTACCAGTAATCTGCCACCAATAACTCTGAAGTCTGAACAGTAGAAATCATTCCAATCAAGCAAATGGATGAGCAGATAAAAAGGTACGAACCCAAATCCGAGCTCATCCATGACTGTCCTGCCGACGCAGGTAGCCCCCTGCTTCAGGAGAGTGGTGACGGCCGCCGCCGTGCGGCTCGCTGTCGCGTGCGTGCTCTTCCAGTCCGGGTTCCCAAAGCCAGCAACATAGCCCTCGATCTCGAAGCTGAAAAGACAACAAAACGGATCAGAACCACCCGTGATCCCGCCGGACAACGGAGCGGAGCTGGGAAGCTTGAAGAGGCTCACTTGTCGCTGACCGCGAAGGTGAGGTCCGAGAGCTGCTGGCGCGCGGCGGGGGGAGGCGCCTGCGGCGGCGGAGAGGTCGAGGCTGTCGCAGAAGGCTCCGAAGTCGGGGGGCGGAGTGGTGGGCCTGCCGCGCAGCCACCTCCGGCGGCGCCGCGCGGCCTCCGCGAGGACGATGACCCCGGCGACGGCGACGCCCGCGACGATCCAGGCGCGGGGGTTGGAGTACGCCGTGAGGCCGCCGCCGCCCGATCGCGCCGTGGAGTCCATGGGCGAGGCGGAGGCGGAGGCGGAGAGGGGATTAGGGTTCTAGGAGGGGTTTAGGCTTGCAGAGTTCTCTGCTCGAGAATCAGCGCGGAGTGGGGAAGAAGAAAGAAATGATTTTTGTGCATTTTTTTTTCTGGGCTGTGGTGAGCTTAAAATGGGATTCTTAAAGTGGTTATGTGGGGCCTTATGTCAGTGGCACGGAAAAGATGGGTCTTCTGCTTGTTTGACAAGTTGATGGTGGGGCCAGGTGGACGGTTCAATCCGGTGGGTCTGTGGTGGGCTTGGCCTGGGAAATGTTACTGGTCCGGTGAACGAGCCTTTGTACGTGTAATAAAGGCCGCACGAGAAAGAACAGTAGGCTCTTGTGGCCCACAGTCGAATGATTTCTCTCTCACCCTACTAGCTTGATGCCCCAAACGATTTCTGGTCTTGATCCTATGACAAGAAAAGTCAGTTCTTGGTTTTTTTTTAAAAGGTCAGTTCTCGGATCGGTCAGCGTAACTCATGCTTATTCAGACTAAGATATAATGAGAGTCAAAGATAAAGCGGGTTGTTCAGCAACAAAAAAAATATGTGCAAGCTTTTTCCTAAAAAAAGGTGCAATTTATGGTCAAATTTTGTGAAGTATAAAGGTGTTGAGTAAGGTAAGTGGATCGCAAGATCCTCGATTCGAACTGCTGCAATTTCACAAATCACAACACCAAGGGATGGCAATGTCTCTAGCCTGCTCTTTGAGTCTTTGTATCTTGTTGCTACTCACAAGAGTAAGATGGCTAGATGCCTTTGGGTCCTCCAAGATGAGAAGATGCACACCTCACTCCGAATGATAACTGATCAGATGATGAGATTGTTCTTCATGGTTGAGACACCTCTCACACCTTCTTGTGATTGATAGTGGCTTAACATATCCTTATCTTTCTCTTACAAAAAATAGTGTGGTGCGAGGGCCCCAGTATAATTTTTTATTGGTATCAAAGTTGGTTCTTCAAGTGTTTTGAGTCCGTTCAAAACCCACTCTACCCGACAAACAAATTTTCTCAACCTACTTTTACACGGTAAGTTGCAAAAGTCACCTTTCACAAAGGTATTTAACCAGTTCGAATGTGAATTGCGTAGACGTGGAGCCATTTCTATTTTTCTGCATCAAGTTATAAAAACTAATGGGGACACATCTGAATCAACTTTTCTAGGCTGAGTCATACAATTTATGCATAATGCATATAAACAGGTAAAAATGACCGACTAGTGATACTGAAATCATATAATGTGGTTTACATTTGTGTTGGCACAAGCATATTATTTTGATACCACACATACATATAGCACTGATGTATGATCTCTTGAACATGAAAGAACAAATAAACCACGAGAGAACTGATAAGCGAGCAACACCATATAATTGAGGACAAATCTCTGAACAAACCCCGTGTACTTAAAAACATTTTACTTTTGTACATCTAGTATAAACAAAAACAATTTTATGCTCTAGAGTTTCCTATTTGCTTGCATCTAAGACAAGCAAGCGTACGGTCTAGAATTCTCTAGAAAATATTTCTTGTATGCTAAGGCTATTTTCCAAGATACTTAAGCAAAATAATGGACTAGAACTCATACATAAAATATGATTAATTTGTATATCACACATTAATCTACGGTGTCATGTGATTTTATCTTTTTATAGTATTTCAAAATATAGGCACTTGAGTAATGAATTTTTATTATAATAAAATATCATAGTATTTAAGGTCATACTAGTTGATTAAGTGCATATGTATTTAAACTTAATGTACAAATATTTGGAAAGCAACACCATAGAAATGTTTACGAACGAAGCAAATACCCAAGAGTTGCTCGCCACAAGACACTCTCACCTTTCAGCATATTGAGAGAAAGAAAGATAGGAGTGGTTTCTTCCCTAAAGTAGGAAGAGCAATGATAAACCTGAAATTTACAATTTAGGAACAGTTTTATATGTTTAATTTTGTTAAGTGTAATAGAAAACCAAATTAGTTAATTTTGAGAGGAAAGAGTTGTGATTTGTGTATGTATAATCATGTTGAGAGGATAGATGTATAAGTTTTGGAATGTTTAGTACATTACTGTAGATCTATCACTTGCGTCATTTTAATTGCAATTATGAACATGTTTGCACATGCTCCACTCAAGTGAAGACTGGTCATCCTCCAGTTCATCACGTGCACATGCTCCACTCAAGTGAAGACTGGAGTCCCTAGGATCCAAGATGACAGAGTCATCGTATGTGTCTCGACACTTGCGATATGATACTTGGTGAGCTGAGGGTAGAACCAGTCTCCACTAGCCACCCAACCTACTTTGAATCTCGAATGTTGAATCATAAAAGCTATTATTACTGTTTGCTAGTTTTTCCTCACAATTTTTATCCGAACTAAGCTATACCAAGTCAATAGACAAACCTGGCGAAAATATGAACAAATAAAATATCATATAGATTTATAAAGAGTGAAATCTATTTTTTACCCCTCTGTGGCACATCGCACCATTTAGTGAAGATTCCACAAAAACACCACATCTAAGAAACCCCAAACTCGGTGCTAGATAGAATCGGCATGCTACATTGATATTGCGCGACAAAAAAGGCGTAAAGCTTAGAGGGCACCATCGACGATTTTGCATTTTGCTATGTTCCGTCTATTCCATTCTTGGTCATCCTCCAGTTCATCACATATAACATATTGCCAAACGGACACCCATTAGTCATTAGAGAAAGGGGTCAAGAGTTTCTTAAGTGGAATAATTTTCACCAGATGAAGTGATTAGTGTTGTTCACAACTAGGAGCTACAAGATGGAATTCACCCTTATGAATCTATAACAGTCCAAGTCAATTGATAAACCTTCCGGTCAAAAATGAAAAATATACGCCCTACAATTTATAGTGCTTACCCGCTAAACAAAAAAGTGCTTGCCCAATACACTTGAGAATGAGAGTAACAATCGGTCAATTTGTGATTGTGCAGCACACATGCAAATCAATCTGTTCTCGCCAACTCGTGTCGCAGTCTTGTCGTTTTGGTAGACAAAAGGCTCCGCCTCGTTTCAATCTCTGTCCTCTCTCGTCGTTCTAAGTCAAAGTTGCAATGTCATGCATCACTGATACGATGACAGTTTAACCATCGTTGACATCTTGTTAAGGGTACCACTTGCCAGTTGCCACACGCACATACTTCTTACCCGGAATGTGATCGACCCGAGTTGTGACTAGCTTAGTTAGGATAGAAATTGTGACCAGAATCTACCAAACAGTGAAATAGTACCAGCTCAAATGATTTCTACATGGCTGTGACCCGACGCCACATATTGTTTGTCTACATGGCTGGGACAAATTAATTATCCTATGTATTTAACAGACTGACAGCTCGACCGTGGTAAAATACTAAAATGTATAGTAGACTAGTACTTGTCAGAGTAGTACTAGTCTACTGTGTATAGTTTTCCATGAGGAGTAGTTGTCTATAATCCGCACAGAAAATGAACACCCGAAAGCAACGCGACTGCATTTTACTATAGACCAGTTGAACGTGTCTGATCCGCGTATAAGAATTATCTGCGTATACATACCAGGGGCGGAGCTAGTATAGTAGTATAGTCAATGATGTCAAATGACACTCTTGTTGCTAAGTAATCCTCTATGGAAATGAAAAAAAAACACTCCAAGCAATGTGCAATGTATTTAGAGAACTGACACCAACGATGTATTTCCCTAGCTTCGCCTACAGAAATACTTAAGATACATGTACTGAACTTTCTCTATGTCAAGATAGATACACTGAGCTTTCTCTGTGGTGTGCAGGTGATGATCGATCGAGCATCGTTAGTTGAGTGGGATAGCTGAAAATGCAAAGAAGAGAGAAGCAAAGTGAGATGGTGACCAAAATGGTTGCAGGTAGCTAGCTGCAGCCGCGTCCACGTACGTGCGTTGGAAGCGTCAGCAGTCACCTGCAGCAAGTGGCCGGCGAGGGCTAGTTAGCTGTAGAGCGAGAGAGAGCAGCAGTTGCGACCAGGACAGCGACTGAATACATTTGCCAGCTTCGACAGCGAGCGACGATACGATCGATCGACGAGTCGGGAAAAAAAAAGTCAGAGCTTTCCTGCAAAGGTGTGCATAACAGTTGGGAAAAACACCCGTCCCTGGATGCTACGGATTACTTACTACTCCTAGGACGGGAGGGCCTATCTGCATGCGTTCCTCGCGACCTAGGAAAGCAACGTGCTAGCTGCTAACAGCCATGGGTGGTATATGCTATATGGGGTACTGCAATTCTGCATATATACTCAGAGGTTTCTGCATGTTTTTTCGAACATTCAGGAGAAGGCATGCAAGAGTATATACAGTTGAAAAGTTGGTTCAGAGTTATCTCGAGATAGCCCAGCAAAATACCCAACTAATGGCATGCGGTAGGAAGTATATCATCAGCAACGGAGCACTGTGTTAGCACTTAGCAAATATGAACATTGATGCCCTCAGTCAGTCGATCGAACTACACGCGGTCACACGCACGGCCTCGCTCGGTTGTCGCTATACTGAACCTAAATCTTTATCGAAAATAATACTGAACCTAAATATACGTGGGAGTTAGCTAGGACACTGTGGCTCCGCTCTGATCATCAGCGCGCGTCTCCGAACCCCTTGTCAGTTACAACACATATACAGTGGTGCATGATGCATGCAGGGCACGGATTCGTGCGCAGGACTCCACCGGCGATCGACAGCGATCGACGACGGCTCAAAGTCACAACCACCGCCGTGGAACCGAAGCCGGCCGCAGTTGGCCTAATCATGCATCCATGCATCGAGCTATCTACGTTCTTGCGAAAGCTCCGCTTGCTTAATTAACTACTAGCTCGTAGTAAACGAGATAGGATGGTGGCGCCATCACTAACTGGATATATACGCGTACCATTCGATCAGACATGTTATGGATCTCGTTGACGAGACACCGTATTTCCACTTCCACAGTCGACAAACTAATTAACGAACTAGTAATTGATTAAGGAGTGGCCAAATGATGCAGGAGTAGAGTACCATAGAGTACTTGTCTCGATGAGCAGGAGAAAAGAGCATTGGATTTGTTCTTCATCAATCTGATTGCAATAACCTATGGCGCAGTTAGAAACCCTTGTCCGGAAGAAACCATTCGCCTTGGACTCATGAGTCATGACAAACGCTCGAAACATTTGTGATTTGTTAACGGTTTGTAATTCCCTGCAGGGAGAGGGTGGTAGTTGGAACCTTCAACGAGGAAGGCAGCGACCTCTGTGGAGCAGGAGGAGGAGGACCAAAAGGCATCACAGAGCAAGAGCAACTTTATCTTACTATTGCTTAACTTGTTGTCAATGGAAAGTGACGCCATTGTGTACAGAAAAATGAAGGAGACAAGTCGGACAGGACACATCGGGTGAGAAAGATTAGGGACCAAGGATCCTCTATCTCCTTGCGTTTGTCATCTTCCATTGGTTCCATCTTTCTCTGTTGCACCTGGGCCTGTCTCGTGTGTACATAATCACATCCTAATTATATATATAGCTACCTTTATACCTATCAGCTGGAATCCTTTATGCATGGACTAATATTCTTCTGCAGATGTGTAGCAGAGCATGCGAAATATCTATATACATGTTTTCATTTTTTTCTGCATATATGTACTTAGCTGACGAGTAAGCTGAAATTATAGTCATCGATCAGCACTGGATCCTTAATTCATGCAGATGGCTTGCAGCAGAAACTGACAATGTTAGTCGACAGGAGCAGCTAGATGCCCAAGAGAAGGGCAATGCTCTCCAAGCTTTAATAAAGGCCAGGTTGGTGCATGTGTCTCTAACTATATATATCAACCAGAGCCAGCAATTGCTGTGCACTTTTGGATGCATTCTCACTGTGATTAAACCTCAAAGTGAGCCTGGTCTGAGGCATTTGGCCTCTTCTGACGATGACGGGCGGGGTGCTTCGAAGAGTGTTGAGTCGGGCAAAGATCGTCATCGCCTCATAAGGCAAAACGCTGCATGCATGTCCCGGCCGGATGGATCGATGGAATATTTGAAGGAAACAAAACTTGGGAGAAGTTCTTGGGTTGGTGGCTGCACCAACTCCCACACACATATGTCAAAGAGGGTGTGTGTGTCGCTTGCTTGTCTAAGTTTATATGGAATTGACCTGTCTTTTGTATTTCCCTTTCCACTGCCATGAAACAGGTGTGTATTCCAAGCTTATTTGTTCAAGGCCACATTGCTCTCGGTCACCCCTGGCTTTGGGTTGATCCAACTACATACTCAAAGCAAGTGCGATGAGTACGCCCTGTCATGTATGACTTTTTCCTTTTTGGTCTCGGCCGTGTCATGTTTGCTTCTCCTATATCAATATAAAAGGCAAAACTTTTGCCTCGTTTCAAAGCAAGTGCGATGAAACTACTTGACTGATGTAGTAGGAGTCTCTGAAGTTCGATTTTTTGTTCGCCAAAGCGCAACCGTGTAGGACGGACACACCATAACTTAATGTGAACTGAAGGGTTACCACGGAAGTACTTTGCACGAGGTTGAGGGCAATGCATCGATCAGAGGTCTCAAAACTGTTGAGGGGTGTTAAATTAGTCCTAATTCTATAAAAGTGTAGATCCAGGACCCGAGTTGAATGGCTTAAAAGTATTTTGGGATCCAAATATTCACTTTTATATGAAACTAGCAAGGTGGCCCTCGCAAATGCGAGGGAATTATCTTTTAGCGTATTAATAATGTCTAAGAACTAAATGTGAGGTATCTTAGATACTGTAAAGATTGAAATCTAAATTATATATTCTATAACTATCCTAAATATTATGGTAGAAAAAAAATAATTGGATGGTACATAGTTTCAAAAAAAATATCAATCACCAATTAACTTCAAGCCATCTAAAAAGTAATCTTTTTAATTGACCACGAAATTCTAGCCAATAACTTATTGGAATAGCTTCACAGAACAAACCTATTGGTTCCATCTAATTCTTGGTGTTTTCCATGGTTCCACACTTATCAGGCAGTGCTCCATGTAGCCAGTGGTTGTTTTGGCTTATCTTCTATTATTTTAATCCAACCTCGGGTTTTGCGCCATATTGTACATTATTAAACATGATTACTCTTTTGAATATGAGTCGATGTTCCTGTCGATATCAAGCCTGAAGTTGTAACTTTGTCAATCTAAAAAAAATATTGGCTCAAGTCGTGAATGGACGATGTATGTAAATTGTGGTAGTATGCTCATGAGTATATTTACATCATACTCAATGTATCTAAAAATTGTAACTGTCTTGTGATTAACTTCGTATTCTCAGTCACGCACACATACACATGAGTACACTTTTAGCACAATGTTCTTTTTAGTATATGTAGTTTGTTTATTCTAAATGGGTGCAACATGTTTCGTTTACATATATGTTTTTGATTTCAAAGAAAACATGGAAGGGAAAAAGTCTTGTCTTGATATGGTTGAAAAAGGTGAGTACGGTCATCGTTTTTAAACTATCGGATCGCGTTTTCTTCGCACAGACCATAAATTAGGGGAGTACAGAATCTCGCGGGACAATTATTAGACGATTAAAAGGCTATTGATCTTTCGTAAATTAGCACGGTGACCCACGCATTTGCACTGTTAGATTCATTTTTTTGTCTTTCATTTAGAACGGTATATGTTAATGTTTTTATATACACTTCTCTTACATGCTTTTGAAAATATTGTGTTAATAGAAATTTAAATTATAGGGAAGGTTATCGAGAATAAATCACATGCATAACTATTTTCTATTGTTTTCCTGGTGGTTATTTGTCGCACGGTAAATATCTTCAATCAAATTTTCGTATGCATTATTGTAGCTTGTAAATCAATCTATTGATTGATCTTAAGAAAATCAATGATTTGTAATATATAACGTAAATCTATATTAACCAAATGTGAGGGCAAATGTGAGCGTATCATTAAGCCAGTAACTTTTTAGTGTGAGGGACGTTCCTGTCGTTAATTCATTCATTAAAATGTCACAACTCAGAATTTCACACTCCCGCATGCATTTTGTGATACTGTTGGTTTGATGAAAGTCAAATTAATTTGTCGTCTATATGTACTCAATCATAGAAACAATGTATGTAGTGCAATTAATATCGTGACTTCATTAATTTTTAAATTCCACGAATCCGAACTTTTACATGCGTTTTTTTAGTGCGTTGGTCTGATGATTGTCAAATAAAATGTCAATTATGTGGACTCAATCGTAGAAACAACATACTCTCTCAATAAATAATTAACTTGTGTTCTGGTGTTTAGTCAAAATCAAAGTTTATAAAACATATGAAATTCAAAATCATTAGTATTAGATTCAATATAAAAAGTTTTATCATATTAAATAAATTTGTTATTATGAATGCTGCTACATATTTTGTTACTTTACAAATTTTGATTTTAAGTAAACTCACAAACACAGACTAAGTAAATAGGGAATATACTTAGTGACTATCGTTTATGAGCTGTGCATATCCTAGCAATTACCATCGTTTCCCATCACGTTCCAATTTTTCTCTTAACTATCAAGTTTCAAGGCAGTTAGCTACTCTCGCATACTGCCGGTGTCTTAAACGGAGACGCGTAATTATCTGGTGAAAGCACGTAATTAGCTAGTGCACGTCTCCTTTGCCACCACGTTGGACGGTTGGAGGTCAATATAAAAAGTTTTATCATATTAAATAAATTTGTTATTATGAATGCTGCTACATATTTTGTTACTTTACAAATTTTGATTTTAAGTAAACTCACAAACACAGACTAAGTAAATAGGGAATATACTTAGTGACTATCGTTTATGAGCTGTGCATATCCTAGCAATTACCATCGTTTCCCATCACGTTCCAATTTTTCTCTTAACTATCAAGTTTCAAGGCAGTTAGCTACTCTCGCATACTGCCGGTGTCTTAAACGGAGACGCGTAATTATCTGGTGAAAGCACGTAATTAGCTAGTGCACGTCTCCTTTGCCACCACGTTGGACGGTTGGAGGTAAAAAAAATCTCCTTTAGCTATGACGGTACAGCTAAGGTACACATGATTCGCAAAAAAAAAACTAAGGTACACATGTTTTTTTTTTGCGAGTCAAGGGAGGTCACGTTATCAGCCTGAGTCGTGTCACGCATGTTACGTAATCTAATATATTAAAAAAATCCCAGCCATATATTTTATATCTAACCACTATAATTATTTTAGATGATGTGGATTAACGTGGTGGCTCTATTAGCTAACTCATTTTGCTTTTAGTATATAATAGATTAAGACTGAGTTGACAACCCTCAACAGTTTTGAGATATCAAATGCGTTTTAGTCATATATATGCCAGTAGTGCAAAGTAATGCAAAATTGTTGTCCATGCAGATACCGGGAGATTGATAAATTAATCGTCTAAAGGTCAGGGTGTTGCGTAATTTCCATTTCGGAAATTTGTCAAATCTATGATCTGGAAGAGTGGAACTCTGAAGAAATATCGTCAGTCTGCATCCACAAAGCTCATCATCTTTCGTAATCACGTCCCATGTCTCATTGAACTACCCGGCCCTATTTTCTTTATCCCCTAGATCCTATACATCATGTATATTGGATCAATTCATGCCCCTAGAGGATTTCATATCCCCATGCACGAATGAACAATCTTTCGATACATCGGCTTGTACTATTCCTTGTTTTTTTAAGCACTGCATCTGCATGGCTGAATTCATCTATTAGCTAGCTGTAGCGATATCCAGCGTAAGCGAAGATCTCATCAGATCATGGGTTTATTAAACTATGCGGCCACTGATAGAATGAGTTGGTGAGAATTTGTGCATCTCTGTCCTGTATGTGTTGGACCATGCCTGACTCATGCAAGATCCAAGAATCTTCATCCTACACGAACTATATAAATTAGTGGCATACGTCTATGCATGGCTGCTGTCATTTAATTTGGATAATTCTGGTTACCACGGTGCTAATGGAACTTCCCACATGCATGCAGCATGCAAATGAAACTATATAGCACATGTGAAACCCCTCGTCCATCAATGTTCTAGTATATGTTCTTTTGATATTGGCAAATAAACTCATCTCTCTCAACTAGGAAAGTATTTAGGAAAATTCATTTGATAACCACAAAGTAGAAATTCTGATACTCACAAATAATAAGTTGCATGAGAGAATACAATGTTTCTAGGGTAGAGATAATCACTAGCTAGACTGTAAATAGAAAATCCCCATGTGGCATATCTTATTTTAGGTTTATGAGACATGTGCAAACATTACTACATAAATACCAATCCAAGAATGGTATTCACATTCGAGAGACAAAAACTTTATAGGATAGGGTTATCCTAATCGGTTCTTGAAAAAATAGACCGTATCTAAAAATACATTCAATAGAGAAGTTTTTGGAAACATCATTTGTGACGTGGACTGCCTCCCCAAGACAACAAGCGACCCACTCACTTCTCTAACCCTAGCGAGCCACATGTCCCTCCTCATCCCTCCTAATCCACTCACAACTCTCCCAAGCGGCCTCTTCTTCCCCCATGTCACTGTCCGACAACTCTGCTTGACTGCTTCATATGTGTCAGAAAGTTGTAGTCTCGTCGACTCTGCCGAGGAAGTCTCTTAAGACTCCATAAGGTGTATAGTAGGCAATTGTCGTCGGCGTCCTCTCCTGAGTGAATGGACAAGGAGAAATAGAAGCCGAGTGGCGCTAACTCCTCATGCGGCAATAAAGATGGAGATAAAGGTGCTCGTCAGAGCTATTGGGTGGAGTGGAGAGTTGTCTCTCTGATCAAACACGGTTCTAGAGGAGCCATGGGATCTCATTTTCACAATGCACTCTCGCGGCTCGCCCAACCATCTCATGCTTCATCGGTGTATTTGTGTCTTGCCTCTCGGCCATGGTGGGTCTAGACAAATCTCGTCTACCTTTACTGTGGCGAACTTTGAGGGTTCACAACCAAGGACCAGGGAGAAATCCGTGCTTCACAATGGCGATGCTGATGACGGCGACACACGCAGTTTTGTACCCTCCTTGGAGGCGTCAGCATGGCGTTAATTGTGTTTCCCCTCCTCAAGCATTGGGGAAAACCCTAGGTTCAGCTCTCCGGATCAGCCAGCAGCGACGCCACAATGTCGTGCCCTCCTTGGAGGCGCTGCCTAGGTTGTTTGGATTCCCTAAGACGGAGTATGTGTTGACCGCTACTTAGAGTGTGGGCCTACAGGGCTCAATGTAAACCGTCACCGATGCTTCCTAGGGTTCTGCAATCCACTCGCCAACTCTTCTAGGCCCTTATGGGTGGGCAACACGTTGACCCGTGCATCCTGGCGTTAGAGTCATGTTGTCGAGATGACTGCCATCGGCCGATTACGCGGTCTGAGGCTTTGTGTACTCCCTCCTCGCCATTCCTGGTTGGAGTTTGAAAAGTCGAGTCTTTGTCTTGTGCTTGTTGTGATGGAATTTCGTTTTAAGCCGAAAGATGTTGAGTGGTGAGTGTGTTGCCATTCTGTGGCGTTGAACCAGTCGTCTTGGCCTTTCTTCTATAGACCGTACCGTACGTCCTGGAGGACGTATTCTAGAGAGAAATAAGTGGAGTTGGTGCAACTGAATCCTCATTGTAGAGGTTTTGTGCAGTATAAACTGTCTACCATACGACCCTGGTGTATCAGCAATTCCAACGTAGAGGCTCCAAATAAAAGCATGCTGCCGGAAGAGGACCGGCCGGGTAGATTAAGACGAACGTAGGACTTAATATTTTATTCCCAACGTACATTATAGACGGACCACAAAGTAATTTTACGATGACAGCCACAGCATGACATGTTTGTACGTGTACACAATTAAACAGCTACGTGATCGATGAAGCAAATGGTATAGGTACACGTTGGGATGAAAACGGAGACGGAGCGGAAACTTTCGACTTTTCCGCGAAAAAACGGAAACGGAATGGAAATACAAAAACGGAAACGGAATTTTGCGGAACGGCAACAAAAACTTTTATGCGGAAACAGAAACGGAACAACGTATTCCGGCGGAATGGCCTCAGAAACGGAAATTCCCTTTCCGGCAAAACGGAACTTTCCGTTTTTGCTGTGTGATGCTTACATATATTATATACGGAACTTATGCAGTAATACGAAACTTCTGCACACTATATTATATAATTATTATATCTTCTTATATTTTATTTCATCTTAGAAACTTAACAATTTTGTTGGTTTGCTTTAGTTTTTCTATATTATTTAAGGGGTCTATTGGTTCTGGCAAACATATGCTTTTTGTTCCGTGTCCGTACTGTATTTGGTCTGTATCTATTTTCAATAATATTCGTTTCCGTATTTGCTTCTGGGGTTTTCTGTATTCATTTTCGCTTTCATAAAAAAAAAACAAATATGGCACCATCCGCTCCATTTTCATTCCTAACACGCATGTCACAGGACCAGTCCTGGAGAGGCCGGGACCCTGAACCCTGATGCTTGCGAGAGCGACGTGGGACGTTAATCAACTTGGCGTCTGTTTAATTATGAGCCACGATCGAGGGGGAAGGTGGCGACCGGCCACACGATCGATCGACGGCGACGGCCGCTTTCCGTTCACGTATTGCGTGCATGCATGGGGAAGCTTAGGTTTACGTGGAAGGGAAATTATCCGTCCACCTCAAAAACCGTGGCGCGCGCTGGAAAGCTGGCTAGCTTGATAGGGGACGGGGACGTGGAGCAGGGCGGGCTAGTGCCAGTATAGGGGATTCTGGTTTGCTTCCTGATCACATAAGTATATCCCTCCGAGCTAGCCTGCAGTTGTCAGTGAAATTTGTCAAAGGATAATTTGTTGGTTGCAGTTCAGCGACCCTGCTAGCTGCTGGTAATTTGTCAATGATATGTACGTGTCAGCAAGCAGATCGATGGATATATGCTACTTACTTATATTTGGGCTGACATATGCAGATTCATTCTGTCACAACCTGTTTGTAACACGGCCAGGGATTTTTATACGCTGGAGCAGCGGCGGAGCTGGCATATATATAACCACTCGGTTCAGATGAACCTAATAAAATCATGTAAGATAAGTGGTAAATTAGTGTTTAATACTGCACAAAAGTATGCACAAAACAAGGTGAACCCAATGACTGTGTTCTTTTAGCTTCGCCACCGCGCTGGAGAATTGAATTGCATCATGTAACTAGATCTATATGATGCAAAAAAAAATGTAAGTGAAACTGTTTCGTGTGCACCAAACAGATCCATGGTCGACTATTTACTACTCTCTCCGTTCCAATTTATAAGATGTTTTACCTTTCTTCGAATCACCATCACATGTATATAGACGCATATTACTGTGTATATTCACTCATGTTTGTCCGTACATGATCCGAATATCTAAAAACATCTTATAATTCGGAACGTGTGGAGTACTTGTGAAATGAATTTTGTTTCAGAACGCATGACATGCGAAATGATTTTCTTTTCATACGACCATAAGGACAGGTTCCACTGTCGGCATGATAAAAGAACAAATTAAGGGTTAACACAACAACTTGTGAAATGATTAATTGCACTATATGATCTCTCTCGTGCCTACTCCCTCGAGAGCTTCGACTCGATCATATACATGCTGCCAATTTGGACGTGGGATTCCTCGAAACAAGAAAAAACGACAACCAAAAGATGGCGCCTTTTATCTTTTATAATTCCATAAGACCTCAATCATAGTGATGGTCTTCTGCACCGACCCGCTTGCATGGCGGCTCCACTCGATCGTGATAGTGCAAGAAGGAAGAAGCTCAGTCATATGCATGTATGGTTTCTCTTGCAGCCTCTCAACTGGGAGTATTTATATAGTAAGTTCCTAGTTGCAGTATAAGAAATGACGCAAATAACATAAGCGTCAGGCATGAGCAGCGCAAGTGCCAAACCTAATCACTTAATCAGGCATTTGTATATATACCTCATTTGGGGCTGCGTAAGAATCTAGACTAGGTGCGGAGTCAGATCTCTGCATACGCCATTCTACCTGCTAAATCTGTTATTTCGTACGTTTATTAACTTCTACAATAGCATTATCCATTTTCTTAGGTTCTTCGTTAGATCTTCCTCCGGTTCATTGGTTGCTCTCTGGTCCAGTTGGGAAAAGAATATACGCCAGAAGTACCATGTATCCTAGGAATCTACTTATCTAAATGTTTACATGAATGCAAATGGTGTATTTGCTGCGACCTATGATACAATACAGTTACTATACGGGCCATACCAAGTACTAAATTAGCAATACAATATGTACAACAAGTTTTGGTGGCTGTTAAACTTGATATATATTAAAAAAAACTAAATGATGGCATACTACTATATGACTCCTTTCTGTGGGCTTGTTCGCACAAGGTTTCATACGGAAAATGCAAAGTCAAATGGGACTTAGTGTGTAGGCCAAAAGCGATGTAAACGGATCAAATTGGATAAGGCTATTTACACATCATTTTCCACATTTTCTCGCCAGATTAGTAGCGGAGCGGATAATGATCGGATGCAGATCCGGGCATGGACTATATCAAAGTGCAGATTCATAGCGGAAGCGGATAAATATATTCAATAAATATGCGTATAAGACACATGAAAACAATATATGGTCAAAAAATCATTCAAGCGTGTAACTGCCATCGTTTGGTCAAACCTGCACAACACGGCAGCATGCGTGATAGCACCACATCACAAGCATCCAAAGGCAAACTAATGTGGTAACAATAAGCTATACCATTAAGTAATAATAGCGCAAAATGCAATACTAATAATAGAATACACTAATACAGAACGACACATCGGATACCCCTCTATGGAAACGACACGAGTTAGGCGACGGAAAATCGCACTTTCCGCGCGGCCGGTGCGTACAAGCCTGATCTGGGCCGCCGCTGGCCCGCCAACATTGGCAACGGACATTGTCCTTTCTCCGTCACGCATTATATTGGCAACGGTCATTTAAATGACCCGTTTCCAATAGTTGCCTCTAAGGCAACGGATAGATTTTTCCAACCGTTGAAAATGTTGACACGTGGAGGCTAGCGAAGGGGCAGATGGGGAGTTGGGCGGAGCAGACCCGCGAGTATAAATGGCAAGAGGTACCAGCAGCGGTCTCTTTGAAGCCCCAGTCCATCGCCTCCCGTTTTCCAATCTTCGCCATATCCCCTCCGTCCAAATCTATGGCGAGAGGTACCAGCAGCGGTCGCGGTCGTGGTAGGGGGCGCGGCCGTGGACGAGGGCGCGGCCGTGGTAGGGGGCACAGCCGCAATGCCACGCTGTCGGTGTCGCCCTCACCATCCGTTGAAGACCTGTCCCCGGAGCTGCGTTGATTCGAGTTCTTTGTTATCCTGTACAAAGGCATCAAGGGGCGCCTGAGGATCCCGAGGGCGTTCGCGGAGAAGCTCCAAGGCATGGTGCCAAGTAACATGCATCTGAAGATGGAGGACTGCGAGAACGGCAGCTGGGCGGTGAAGACGACCGTTAGTGTCGAGGGGAATTTGTACCTCAGCCAGGGATGGAAGTCTCTCGCCCAAGCGTACAAGCTTGAGCAGGGGCACTTTTTGTGCTTCGAGTTTGACGGCGACAACGGGTTCTTCATCAAGATCTTCGACGGTACTTTATTCCGGAGGGAGGCCCTCGTGTACAGCGACGACGAGCCCGAGTCATCATCAGCAGCAGCTAGTAGTAGCATTAGCTAGTAGTAGCATATATGTAATCGTTTACTTCATTATTAATGTTAAACAGAGGCTAGGGTTTGAGGGAAGTGCTCGATACCCAACAGGGTTCGGCAGGGTTGTATTTATATAGGGCACAAATACAACGTACAGGAGTTCGTATACAATACGTACAACATAACACAGGCTACCATATACATAGTCTAACACCCTCCCTCAATCTTAACTATGTCCTGAAACACTAAGAAGGTTAAGATTGCGTCGGCATCCTTCAAAAGAAGGTAAGGGCAAGGGCTTAGTGAAAATATCAGCAAGTTGATCCTTTGAAGAAACAAACTTGATCTGAAGTAGCTTCTGTGCAACACGTTCCCTCACGAAATGATAGTCAACTTCAATGTGTTTTGTCCGGGCATGAAATACTGGATTAGACGAAAGATATGTAGCACCAATGTTATCACACCAAAGGACATGCGGCTGAGCTTGAGAGATCTTCAACTCTCTAAGTAAGGACTGCACCCAGATGATCTCAGCTGTGGCGTTGGCAACTGCTTTATACTCAGCTTCAGTACTACTCCGAGATACTGTAGCTTGCTTGCGAGCTTGCCAGGCGATCAAGTTAGGACCAAAGAACACTGCATATCCCCCCGTGGATCGCCGATCATCAGGACTACCAGCCCAATCTGCATCAGAAAAAGCTGAGAGCATGCCAGAAGGTGCAGGCTGTAGATGTAAACCATATGAAGCAGTGTGACGAATATAGCGCAGAATGCGCTTAACAGCTGACCAATGAGGATCACGTGGCACATGAAGATACTGGCACACACGATTAACTGCAAATGATATGTCTGGTCGAGTGATGAGCAGGTACTGGAGACCACCAACAATGCTACGGTACTCGGTGGCGTCATCAGAAGAGAGCAAGTCTCCAGCAAGAGCTGACAACTTGTCAGTGGCAGACATGGGAGTAGTAGCAGCCTTGCACTCCAACATACCTGCACGGCGTAACAGATCCTGAGAGTACTTCTGCTGAGTGAGAGTCAAACCACTGTCAGAATGAGTAACCTCAATGCCCAGAAAATAATGCAGTTTGCCCAGATCCTTGACAGCAAAATCAGCACCCAGAGAAGTAACTAGTCGATCGGCAGCAGTGACTGAAGAACTGACAAGGATGATATCATCAACATAAACCAGAATATACATAGTCACCTGAGGTCGCTGAAGAATAAACAGGGACGTGTCAGCTGTAGACGGTGCAAACCCATGCGCACGAAGAGCGGCACCAAGCCGTGCATGCCACGCACGAGGAGCCTGCTTGAGACCATAGAGTGCCTTGACAAGACGACACAGATGATGTGGCTGAGCAGATCGACAAAACCTGGTGGCTGGCGCATATACACCTCTTCTTCCAGAACTCCATGGAGAAAAGCATTCTGAACATCCAGCTGACGAAGTGACCAGCCTCGAGTAACAACCAATGAAAGGAGAAGACGGATAGTGGTGGGCTTAACAACTGGACTGAACGTATCCTCGTAATCAAGACCATACCGTTGTTTGAAGCCTTTAGCAACCAATCGTGCCTTATACCTTTCAATGGAGCCATCAGCATGTTTCTTCACCTTGAACACCCATTTAGAGTCAATGATGTTGACACCAGACGGAGGCGAGACCAGACGCCAAGTGTTATTTTTCTGAAGAGCCTGAATCTCTTGCTCCATAGCAGTCCGCCAGTGAGGAACACCAAGTGCTGCCTGAAAGTGTCGCGGTTCAGCTGTAGGATCAGCCTCGGCCTGAGCAATACATGACGCAAGCCATGCGACGGTGCCATCTTTGCGGTCAAGAGGACGAAAGATGCCGCTCTGACTGCGCGTATGAGGACGCCTTATGACAGGTGCTGGTGGTGGAGCAGCGGTCGTCGCAGAGGAACCGATGTCAGGCGATACACACGGCGAGGGAGACACGGTCACAGGCGACGGCGATGGTGGCACACTCACAGGTGATGTCGATGGTGCAGTAGTGGGCGATGCTGGGCTCGAAGCGACCACCGGTGGCGAGCTGGACGCGGACGGCCCATGCAGAGAGGCTGCCCGCGTAGGAGAATGCGGCGATGGCGCACGCGTTGAAGAGGCTTGTGGCCCAGGCGTGGATGATGCTGGCCCGGGCGTGGAGAGTATGCATGCACATCGAGGCCAGAAGAGTCTGGCACGACCGCTCGATCTGCATGAGCCATGCATGCTCGTTCGACGTCAGTTAAAACCGGCACAGCACTGGCGTCAGGCGCAGCAGGGACGGTAGGTGCCGCTGGCACCACGACATCATCGAGAAGTTCCAGCCGAGCTCCGCGTCCAGTTCCTGCACCATGGTTAGGCAACAACACAGGAGCATATGCAGCATCTACAAATTGATCAGGCAAAACAGGAAAAGAGTGCAACGAGGTAGCAGTGGTGTCGGTACTGGTGTCGGTAGGTGATGGTAGTGTGGAAAACGGGAAAACTGTCTCATCAAACACGACATCACGGGATATGTAAACACGATTCGATGGAACATGGAGACACTTGTAACCCTTGTGAAGAGGACTATACCCAAGAAACACACATTTTTTAGACCGATACTCAAGTTTATGGCTATTGTACGGACGAAGGTGTGGCCAACACGCGCAACCGAACACTTTAAGAAAGGAGTAATCTGGAGTTTCATGAAGCAAAACTTCTAGGGGAGATTTCATATGAAGGAGTCGTGTGGGAAGCCGGTTTATGAGAAAACAAGCGGTAACAAAGGCATCACTCCAAAATCGAAAAGGTACAGAGGCATGTGCAAGAAGTGTTAAGCCAGTTTCAACTATGTGACGGTGCTTGCGTTCAGCGGCACCGTTCTGCTGATGTGTATGAGGACAAGACACATGATGCGAGATACCAAGTTTCTGAAAGTAGGTATTAAGATTGCGATATTCACCTCCCCAATCAGATTGAACATTAATAATTTTGTGATTAAGTAAACGCTCAACATGTGCTTGAAATTCTAGGAAAACGTGGAACACATCAGATTTGCGCTTAATAAGATAAAGCCAAGTAAAGCGACTAAAAGCATCAATGAAACTGACATAATAGTTGTGACCACTAACAGAAGTTTGAGCATGACCCCATACATCCGAAAACACAAGCTCAAGGGGAGCTTTGACAACACGACTCGATACAGAAAAAGGTAATTGATGACTCTTTCCTTGCTGACAAGCATCACAAACTAAAAACTCCTTATTACTCGACTCAACAGGAAGCTCATGGCGATGGAGCACATGGCGCACTATGGGAGTGGCTGGATGACCCAAACGAGAGTGCCACTGTGACGACGACACATGAACACCACTGAAAACTTGGGAGATGGATGGCACATCAAGAGCATATAGACCATGGCGAGCTCGACCTCTAAGAAGAACGTCCTCTTGTCCCGGTCCTTAACAAAAAAATGGAAAGGATGAAACTCAACAAACACATTGTTGTCACGAGTAAATTTAGGAATGGAGAGCAAACTACGGGTAACGGACGGAACACGTAGTATATCAAGAAGATGCAATTTTTTAGAGGTGTGTGAAAGAAGAGATGCCTGACCAACATGCGAGATGTGCATACCTGACCCGTTGGCGGTGCGGACCTGATCATGTCCATTGTAGGGCTGGTGCGTAGCCAGCTTGTCGAGTTGGCTTGTCAGATGGTCCGTGGCGCCTGTGTCCATGTACCATGCAGGATCCACATGATAAGAGGGAGTAGACCCAGACTCCTGTGTCGCCAGAGCAGCCTGCTTCTCGTTTCCTTTCCCATTGTTCCCAATGCCGAGGAAGTCGCGCTTGAAGCGGCGATGGCAGCGAGACGCCAAGTGACCCTCGATGCCGCAGAGCTGGCACTCAACCCCACCACCACACGCCTGGCAGGCGAGCCGCTTGCGCCCAGCTGTGGGAGGGGCAGGAGCGGACGGGCGGGGCTGGGAGGTCAGCGGTGATGGCGGAGCCGGTTTGGCACCACGAGGACCACCACGGTGAGCAGCATTAGCCGAGGAGCCGTCAGTGTAGGACCCCACAGAACGGCGAGCGGAGAGACGCTGCTCCGTGCTCAGGAGACGCGCGTAGAGATCCCGTGGGGGTATCGGTATGTCACGTCCATTGATGTTTTCCACCAGTGAGTCGTAGTCCTCATCAAGTCCCTTGAGGATGTACGAGGTGAACTCCTCGTCACGAAGAGGCTGCCCAATAGAAGACAGCGTATCGGCCAAATTTTTAACCTTGTTGAAAAAGGCTGTGATGGAGAGGTCATGCTTCTTGATCTCACCCAGCTGATTACGAATAGCAGATGAACGCGCCAGAGACTGCGAGGAGAAGCTAGAGTCAAGTGTGGTCCAGGCGTCTCTCGACGTCGCAGCAAAGACCACCATGCCAGCCACGGAGGGGGTGAGCGAGGACTGAATAGCCCCCAGAATTGCTTGATCTTGGGCGACCCACCGACGATGAGCAGGGTTGGGCGCCATTACAGAACCACCGTTGGCCGAGGGCATCGAAACCACAGCCGGAGGACACGGCAGCGTGCCGTCAACATACCCCTCAAGGTAGTGACTACGCATCAGCGGCAATATCTGAGCACGCCACAGGAGATAGTTATCGGCGTTGAGCTTCACCGTCACAAGATGGGCAAAGTGGAACGGTTCTTCACGACGCGGTGTCGGTGCTGAAAACTGCGAGTCATAGTACGGAGGTGTGGACGAGGCACCATACGCCGGAGCAATATCGAACGGGATCAGCGCATCGCCTTGGGATGATGCACGGTAGTGTTGGGGTTGACCATAGAGCACCATCGTCGGATGCGACACGGCGTGCGACGGTGCCGGGCGCGGCACAGGCGCGGCCGTCGGGTGGGCGACGTAGGACGCAGCCTGCGACGGCATCGAGCGCGGCTCGTAGACGCCCGTCTGTTGGCCACCATAGGGTGCCGGGCGCGGCTGGGAGACGGCCATCTGGTGGGCACCATAGGGCGCGTCATAGGGCGCCGCGGGAGCCGCGGCGTAGGACGCCGGCGCGACGTAAGATGACCGCGCGGCGTAGGGCGCCGGGTAAGGCCCGCCATAGGGCACCTGCCCATGTGCGCCGTGGGAGCTTGACGCCGGTCCGTCGGAGGAGACAGGAGCTGGGACGGCCGAAGGGCGCTGCGCAGCCATGGGCGACTCGGACGTCGCAGACGGGCGCGCAGCGGCCGCAGCTGGAACTGAAGAATGGGCAGCGGGGCTGACCCTGGCAAGCGGGGCGGACTCCATGAAGGGCGACCCGAGCGCCAGGGACGAAGGAGGCGGCGCGGCGGCGGCAGAGGATGCGGAAGCAAATCGGCGCGGATCGAACGCGTCGTCTGATACCATGTTAAACAGAGGCTAGGGTTTGAGGGAAGTGCTCGATACCCAACAGGGTTCGGCAGGGTTGTATTTATATAGGGCACAAATACAACGTACAGGAGTTCGTATACAATACGTACAACATAACACAGGCTACCATATACATAGTCTAACAATTAATATCAAATGCGTATGTAGTTAAGTCATCATTATTATTAATATATGTATCCTAGCATATGTAATTTAGAGTATCTGTAAGTAGGTCTACTCTGTCGCTGGTATAAAAGCAATGGAAACGGTTATATAAAATGTCCGTTGCCAATTTGGTACTTATAAATGTACTGTTGGCCCGGCCCAAGCAAGTCATCAGTCTCATTCTCACTCTCTCACTGTCTCTCTTCCAACCCTAGCCGTCGCACGCTGTAGCTTTTAACTCTCCTCACATTCTCTCATGGCTTCCTCTGCTGGCGCTTCTAGATCCGGCCTAGCGGCAGGCCTTCGTGAGGGCAAGGTCGATCTGGAGGCGGCCATGCGTCCGCTAGTGATGCAGCGGCGCCACCATCTGGCGCCCTCCTCCTCCGGTGATGCCTGATGACGTGAAAACACATGTTCGTTGGGAGACCCCAAGAGGAAGGTATGATGTAGTGCAGCAGCAATTTTCGCTTGATATCTACCAAGGTTATCAATCCAGTAGGAGTCAAAAGTGCTTCAGAAGGTTGTCAACGGCACCAGAAAATATGGCACGGCGCAATGTCAAATGATTTGGTGGTTGACGTGGACCTGCACACAACACAATAAAACTACTTTGCCCCAACGAAACAAGAAGGTTGTCAATCTTCCCGGCTTGCTGAATACAAAGGATTAAACGTATGGTGTGGAGAATAATAATAAATGCAGAAAGTAACAGAGAACAGATGATTGCAGTTGGTGTTTTTATCAGTGTAAAAGAATGGACCGGGGTCCACAGTTCATCAGTGGTGTCTCTCCATAAAAGATAACATGCATGTTGGGTAAACAAATTACAGCTGGACAATTGACAAATAGCAAGCGCATGACAATGCAATATATGACAAGATAGTTTATTGTAGTATTTATTGGGCATTACAACATAATACATGGACCGCTTACCAGCTGCATCCATGCCTAAATAATCCACTTCCGGGATAGCATCCGTGTCTCCCGTTAGTATTAAGTTACAAACAACAGATTATTGCATTAAGCAAAGTGTGTAATGTAAACAAACACATTAGACTTAACAGTTGTACCCTTAAACTAAGCATTAGTTATTTTATCCCTAGTGGCAACAGCACATCCACAACCTTAGATGTTCTTGTCACTCACCCAGATTACTGGAGGCATGAACCCACTATCGAGCATAAATACTCCCTCTTGGAGTCACAAGCATCTACTTGGTCAAAGCATCTACTAGCAACGGAGAGCATGCAAGAACATAAATAAAACAGTAGATAGATTGATAAACAACTTGATCATAACATCACTATTCATCGAATCCCAGCAAACACAACATGTAGCATTACAATAAGATGATCTTGATCATATTAGGCACCTCACAAGATCTAAACATGATAGCATAAAGTGGAGAGACAACCATCTAGCTACTGCTATGGACCCGTAGTCAAAGAATGAACTACTCACGCATCACTCCGGAGGCGGGCATGGTGATGTAGAGCCCTCTGGTGATGATCTCCCTCTCCGGCAGGGTGCCAGGAAGAGCTTCAGAACCCTCCCAAACTAGGGTTGACGACGACGGCGACGACGGTACTTTTCGTGGAATAATGCTCGGGTATTTTGGCTTTTCGGGACGGAGGCAATATATAGGCGAAAGGGCGGCGCGTGGGGCCAGCCGAGGGCCCCACACACCACCACGGCGTGCCAGGCAGGGGGGCGCGCCCTAGTCGTGTCTGGCTCCCCTGGGTCGCTTCTTCGTGCGCCCTTCGGACTTCGTCTTCGTGTCGATGAAAAACTGGGCTCCATTGATTTTCGTCCAATTCCGAGAATATTTACTTGCTAGCTTTTCTGAAACGGAAAAACAGCAGAAAACAGGAACTGACACTGTGGCATCTTGTTAATAGGTCAGTCCCAGAAAATGCATAAAAATGCTATGAAGTGTATATAAAACATGTAGCAATATGTATAAAACAAGCATGGAACATCAAAAAATTATAGATACGTTTGAGACGTATCAATGCCCGGCGTCCTCTGAGCCAGGCCGATCTGGAGGAGGTCATTCATGAGGTGGTGTTGCAGCACATCCGGAGGATCTACCAGCAGAACCACATCTGGAGGAGGAGGAGGAGGTGGCCGATCTGGAGGAGGAAGTGGCTGATCTGGAGGAGGTGGCCGATCTTGAGGTGGTGGCGGATATGGAGGAGGAGGAGGAGGTGGTGGACGTCGACGAAGGAGGAGGGCGCCTGATCTGTAGGTGGAGGACGACGAGGACGACTACGTACTCCCGCCAGATCCAAAGGTAATACATATTTTTGTGACCGGCCGTCGTGCCGATGAACTAGGGTTGTTGTCATTGTTCTATTTAGGATTTTTCATAGGACCAGTTAAAACATGACTCCCACCGATCCGTTTTTTAGTGTCGCTCGAAAAGAACAGATCTAGCACCAATCAGTAGTGTAAGAAACTCATGTCTTATGCAATGGATTTGTAAGTTTGTTGTTCTGTCTTATGCATCCTTTACGTTATATGTCCTTTATGCTATATGTATACTGAGCTAACATGGACTCATATTTCTCTCTTTCCATTTCAGTGACCACTTTATAAAAGAGGCACGAAAAGCAGGGGACAAAGTGGCGAGTTGATAGATTTAGCTAGACATGTAAATGATAGATTTAGAGAGGCATGAAAATGAAGATAAGTGTAATTGGTTATCTTGTGATGCAGTGTATCGGTGACATTTGTTATACCTTATGAATGGATTTTCTATCATAGTTGTGCTTGTGCTGTGAGATTTTAAGTGACCAGTGGCATCTATAAACGTGCAATAATAGGCTTATGAAGAAACCTCACTGCAAACGGGTAAATATGAAAATTCCGTCACTGATGAGCTCGACACTAAGGAAACGGAGGGGGCGTGCACAACCGTTGCCAAAAAGAGGCCTCATCGGCGACAGTTTTTCACCTCCGTTGCCGATAATATAAGGACCTTTACACCAGCCACGGGGTCGGGGACACGGATCCTTTCTCCGTTTCCGATGGGGGTTTTGGCCCGTTTCTGATGTGTCGTTCTGTACTAGTGATAGACTGCACAAACTGGTCAATGGACTAAATAGGCCATCTGCACATTTGGGGTTGGGCTAATCTTAACTAAGATTAGCGGATAATTCTCATATAATCCATAGCTGTCACAGATCATCAATACCATATCTGTCTACCATATCCCTCGGATATTTGTTTGACCAATATCCACCCTCAGAATCTATATCCGACGGATTCCTAAAAGTGCATACCATATGCTCAGAAACGATGAGCAGAAAAATTATCCATACCATTTACATCCCTAGGCCTCAGCATCCTCGGTTTTGAGAAGTTTGTTAGGGACTTGCGACTTCGGTGGCAATGGCTTGAATGGATGGACCCGAGCCGCGCTTGGGTCGGTTTGGGAAGCCATACGATGCGACCGATATGGATCTATTTTACGCATCGACCACCATCACGATTGGAGATGGTCTTACCACCAAATGTTGGCATTCTCCTTGGCTTGACAGTCCAAAGCCGAATGATCTTGCACCTTCTACTTTTGCCATCTCCGATTTTCGGAACATCTCCATCTCTAAAGCTTTGAGACACGATTCTTGGATTGCAAATATCAATATCAATAGTGGCATTGTCATCACGGTGCTCCACATTACTGAGTTTTTCTCCCTTTGGTCCAAGCTCCAAGATATTCATCTTATCCAGGGTGTCCCAAATAGCATTGTGCAGAAGCTAACTCCCTTGAGTTCTTACTCCACATCTTCGGTGGGGGCCTCGCCTGGCTTATACTTCCAAATCAGGTGAGGAGGCCACCTCGCCTGGCTTATACTTCAAAATCAGGTGAGAATGGCCGATCTTCTCCAGGGTGTCCCAGCCCCCAGGTAGCATTGTGCGGAAGCTAACTCCCTTGGGATCTTACTACGCATATTCGGCGTACTTGGCGCAGTTTGAGGCTTCAAATACATTCTTCATAATGCATGTGTGTTGGAGTAAGTGGGCGCCTTGCCTGGCTTATACTTCAAAATCAGGTGAGGATGGCCGATCACCTCCTCTGCCACGGTTGGCCAAATTGCAGTCTTCGTCAACTTTGCATGATGGAACCGAATCCGCAACACACCTTTTATTCAATGTAGTACGCGGCTGAGTATATGGAGGGAAACTATTCATTGGCTTGGATAGGTAGATCATCTTGACAGTTCCTAATGGGCAAACTTCAACGCCATCGAGGATTGGTGGTGCTCGGTTACCAACACTCGTGGCTCTCGGCGTAGGGGCCTCATTTTCTTGGTCATTCTCACTCTTGGGAGATTTGGAATGAGCATAATGCACAGGTGTTTCTGAATATTGCAACTTTGCCGAACCCCATCTTGGCTTTTATCAAGAAAAATGCCTTTCTTTGGGGCATCACGGTTGCGAGAGTATACTTTTGTATCGTGAGCCGTTTGGCTAGTTTGTAACCTCTAAAATGAATATGATGAGGCAAAAAGTTTGCCCCCGATTCAAAGAAAAACAATAGGACTTGTCGAATGAGAGTTGTTGAAACTACATCACTTTAGTGTGTACATTTCCAGGAACCTCTACTTCTAAAACTTTTGATCAATTATATGGAATGGCAGCCAGGCCCCCCAAATAATATAAGAATATGCTAAATGGGACATGTTCTAATCAACTGTTAACAATGATGTGATGATGCTGTATTAAATGCCAAAATCCAATGCAAGGTTATATCTGCACATGATAACAATAAAAACGAGTTTTTTAATAAGGGATAAAACATCTCTCATGTAATTTCACAAAATTCCTAACAAAAAGACCAACAGAGGGCGAATAAAAACATGATTACTCTCATGGCAAAATAGACCCCAAGTGCTTAGCACTGGCAATTGCCCATAACTTCGCCTCATTTTTTATTTGAATAAAAGGTGACCATGGGCCGAATTCGCAATGTGAAACGGCACCAAAAAAGAAGGTGTGCCGCCGTTTCCGGGGCATGCTTGAAAATTGACATAGGCCACAATTTCGCTTGCAAAGTAGACATACACAACAAAAACAAGATAAAGCTTAAGCAAAACACCTTGTTCAAAGGAAGGCTAATGGAACACAAGAGAGTACATCGATGTGATTGCGTACCCAGGTACTAGCTAGCTAGCAGCCTGGCAACCACCCATAACCCGAGTCAACAACATGGATCAACGGCCCTTAATATTGTGCGGACACCAAGACCCTTGCCCTCCGACGCTTGACATGCACGTCGCGCACTCGAATGACCAAAGGGCAAACTGGTCATTGCCACTCAAATAAATTATGTCTAACCTTGGTTCAGGAAACCGGGATTTCTTGGCCTTTATATAGAGGAAGTTGTTCCGGTGACCAGCCATCCTTGGCACAGGAGGAAGCCCCAAGGACCAAGCTAGGGAAGCAGATAGCTTGTCTCCCTCCTTCCCAACTGCACCATCCTACCCCAATCCCATCAATGGGGAGGTCTCCTTGCTGCGACGAGAATGGCCTCAAGAAGGGTCCTTGGACACCTGAAGAAGACCAGAAGCTCACGGACTACATCCAGAAGCACGGCCATGGGAGCTGGAGAGCGCTGCCGAAGCTTGCAGGTACGCGATGCGAGCTTAAAGTTTCTGTCTCAGAGCCGGGCACAAATGCCGTTAGTAGCTTTCGTTGGAAATGTAGCTCATGCATCTAGTCTCATGTCACCAGGACTGAACAGATGCGGCAAGAGCTGCAGGCTGAGATGGACCAACTACCTGAGGTCAGATATCAAGAGAGGGAAGTTCACCCCTGAGGAAGAACAGACCATTCTCCAGCTCCACTCCGTCCTTGGCAACAAGTACTGCACTACAGCCTCTGCCAAATCCTTTCCATATATATTCTTCCAGCCATCTATCAACTGCCTGCATGTTGGCATAATCTTCAAGAAAAAAAACATACTATTTGACATGGGCCGATTTTGCTAACACACGTAAACTGATCAAACCAGGTGGTCAGCCATCGCGAAGCACCTCCCGGGACGGACCGACAACGAGATCAAGAACTTCTGGAACACCCACCTCAAGAAGAAGCTGATCCAGATGGGCTTCGACCCGATGACACACCGACCAAGGACCGACTTCTTCGCTGCGCTGCCACAGCTCATCGCACTTGCCAACCTCCGCCAGCTCGTCGAGCAGCGCCCATGGGAAGACAACACCGCCAGCCAGCAGCTGCAAGCTGATGCAGTACAGGCAGCAAAGCTCGAGTACCTACAGTGCCTGCTTCAGTCTGCGGCGGCCATTACGACGAGTCCCAGCTCCAGCAGCATCAACACCATCCACACTGACCTGGAGCAGATGGGCCTCCTGAGCCCTTCGCAGATGTCTTCCTTGTCTTCGCTGTCGTCTCCAAGGATCCTGGAGGGTATCAATGGCCAAGACTTCGTAACCGGGCAACTGCCCGACATCCAGATACCTGGTAGCTCATTCTTCGAACAGACAATCATCAATGGTACCAACCAGAACTCAGACTACACTGCGAACAGCGGTGCTGCCGGGGAGGATGGCAGCCTGAAACCCCTGCTCCTGTCAGAGAACTCCCTTCTGCCGCTCGCTGACTTCCCTATCTCCAACCTTGGCGATGCTTGCAGTACCTCAAGCTGTGATGCTGATGGCAACAACGCTCAGCTGCCTATTTGGTCTGACTCGTTTTATGACCAGTTTATGAGCGACTTTGCATGAGTTCTGACTGCGAGCGTGTGTTACTCTTTGGTTTGCTTTTCCAATTTTAGCTCCTCACATCTTACCTCTTGTTTGTGATGTAGTGCTATAGCTCCAGTTGGATTTTCTTGTGCGCTATAGATTTTTGCATGCATTGGCAGACCATATGCTCCTGTGCATATATTGTACGCCAAATCACTTGTACATACACATCTACTCATATATAAATTTTCCACCTTGAGTTCTATGCACCTTATTGTGTTGAATATTTCTAGTTTAGTTTAATTGATTCATGGGAGACTGGAATCATGCTCATTAACTCCTAAACAGAATATTGTGTTATATAATTCTGTAAGTATGGCAGGCCTGTGAATAGTATATAACTACATGTGCCACACTAACTATTTTCTAAATGCCATCGTGTTTTAGTTGGATGTGTATGCACCCTAAGTTTTACTAAATAATCTTAATAATATTTCACTCAATAATCAACATACCGTAGAATCAAGATTTACTAGCCCTGAAACAGAGTTGCAGAACTGTAGAACAGACACTAAGCCACAGTATATAGAGAAGGAATTGATAGGCTCAGTCTTTTCAAAAGAAAAACTTGTGTTGCAAGTCAAATGCTTTATTGAAGAATGATACAGTGATGCTTAAAGAAGGAACCTTCCAGATGCTACTATTGGCAGTGGAAGATATTGGAAAGAAACTTGTCTCCGAGGCAGTTATAGGAGGTTGACTAACATTTACCGTGTCAAAGGAGAGAATAGAAAGCAAGTAGCAATGATAGGAAGGATCCAAGCACCTAAAACATATGCTGCTGTCACTACTAATATTTAATTATACTAATCATGCATGAGCCGTCTGCTTTTCTGAAGCAGTGCTGGTGTTTTGCCATAGTCAGTTGTCATCATGTCCTTGTCGGAGATCAAACATCTTACAACTTGAAACCATTCACATCTTAGTTTTGTTTTAAATTGCTATGCTTTCTTGAGCCTTGTGAGCAGGTAATAGTTGATGCCTTTTCCTCCAAGACATTGACGGCTAACATTAATAAACTAAATTTAAATCAAACAATAATAGCACAGCTTCATTTGCCACTGACAAGTGTCAGTTTTCAGATTTTTCTATATAAAGGAGTGAATAGAGTGTAGTTCAATTTTGGTACAGCCAAGGACATTTGGGGAAAGGAAGCAAATCAAGCTGGTACACATGATGCCACAGGTTGGATATTGCATTGAGCTGCCCATGTCACTGAAAATAGGTCGTAGACTAATGGAAAATCCATATTTGGAGTAGTTAGAACTGGGAAAGGAAAATGCATAGAACACAAAGCTGGTTGACAATGAATACTAGCCATAATCTAGAAACTTGAAACTGCGTTGGGCAATCGTGTTGACACCAAACAACAGTGGTCTCAGAACACCAAACAAATTTCTTTTCGGGTTTCTATGTATTTTAACTGCTGACAATAAGGGAATACCAAGTACATTTGCACTAGTCTGCACTCTGCAGGTAGTGCCCTTATTTTGTTCTAAGTGCCAAAAACAAGACAAGACAATGCTGTGGTAGAACAAAACTGTCCTACAGACTGGGGATGTATGCCCTTCATTTCTTATCTAACTCAACCAATTCATCACCTTGTCACTACTGAACTACAGTACTAAGTGCATACTAGGCATGGACTTTTTTTCTCGAAAGAATGCATGAATCAAATCCCAACTACAGTACTAAGTGCTGACTGTGTACCAAGCAGAAAATGAGAACAAGGCTTGACTAGAATCTCTTATGGGTGAAGCCTCTCCAACATCTCAAGTTAAGATTTTAAGAAGGAGATCAGCATTACAATTTTGGGCTAAAGGGCCTGGCAATCTGGGCCTATTCATGATGGACCTGATTATGGATATAGCTTGATTAGCAATACCCATGCAGAGACATCTGTAACATACTTTAGAGGCTAGATTAAAAGCTTTACAACAACAATAACAGTGAGTGCACTACACAAGAAAATCACAAAAGTTTCCACATATTTGGTAACAATAAATTGAACAAAAAAATGCACCAAAAATCAACAAAACTATTGTAGATACCACCCTAGATGGCCCACTATTTCCCATTACAGATTTGAGTTGAATGATGTGTTTTCTCTAGATTAATTCATCTTCTTCATTTAGGTAAATAACTCTGGCATCGGGACAGGGTCCGATAAAGTGAAGAATCTTGACAGTGTCTGATGAAATCACTGTTTCAAAAGGTGGCCCAGGTTGTTTTTCAATCACAAAGGTATGCTCATAGAAAACAATGCTGAGTAGGTGGAATAAGGAGTTTCGACACTTAAGTGCACTGAATAAACATACTGTGACCTGCTTACAAATTTGAAGATTCCACGCACTCTTATTTTTTTCTTAATTGGTGGTTAAGTAAGCCTAATAAATATTATTTTCTTGTTGATTTTGAACAGAAAATTTATTTGCAGAAGTGTGCATATTTTCAATGCCATGGCAAAGATTCAAAACAATATGCAATGCGCAGTTGAGCATGATTACAATAAAACTAGAGGTGGATTGATGTGTTTGCTAGAGCTCGATGATAAAGGCAATGTAAAATCTCAGTCCTTCCATTCTCATAATGAACCTATGTCTCTCTGTAGACAACCTTGTTATGTAGTTTTTGCAGTTATGGTCACACAGAACTAAATGGTAATACATAATTGTCCACTACAGTCAAGGTTGAAATTTCTTCGGATAACATATTATGAAACAATTGATCATAATGAGAAAGCATGTAATCCAGGTATAGAGAGCTGCCTAGTCTTGATGACTGAATAACAGAAACTCTTTGTGCGCAGTTTCATATGTCAACAATATAAGAACATAAATGGTGACAAAGAGATAAGCAGCAGAAATTTCAAATAAACTGAAATTTACAAAAGGAACTGGTAACAGAAGTTCTGGTTTTAACAGGAAGGACTTGAAAACTGTTACTCTGGATTACAAAACAAAACATCACAAAGGATGAAACTACAGGGAGAAAAGAACCTTCTTTCAAGACATGCATGAAATGACTTGTGCAGATATCCTGTTTTTGCTTTTCTACACCTCCTCCTTCTTCTCCCTCATAGATGGTGGTGGTCTCACCACAATGCCCAGCTTCCATTTCCTGTCCATCTTCCTAGACAGTCTTTTGTTGATTCCTTGTTCGATTTCCCTTTCTCTTCTTACAGTCAGCAGACGAGCAATCTGTTGTAAAGATGACAGCATAAGTCACCAAACATTTTTGAGACATGCTGCGATTAAGCAAGTGAAAGAATAATAGATTAACTCAGAAGATTCATTTCCGAATGGCATAGGCCTACTGATACATGCCTCGCTTCATCTGATCTGAGGTTCTAATATGAATTACTTCGCTGTTTTGCTGTCTGTCCTAGGTTCTCATGCTGAGACGAAGGTTTCAACACTCAGCCTATACATAGTGCGAATGAAATAGAAGCCTTCAACAGTCAAGGACTACCGTGGCATAATGCCATGTTCTCCAAATCCACTTATAGGATGGGCGTCCCGGCATCAACAGAAACTATCAGTAATTGACTAAGTTCAGTTCAGCACTATCAGACAGCATCCCATGAAATACAAATGCAAACGAGAGCCAACATTCCGCTAGCAAATTGATTCCATTAAAAAGTTTCTAAGCTGAACGTATGGAGCGAGCAGACCGTATGAGTTATGACTATTCCAATCGCCGCGCCCGCACCCAAATGGCAAAGGAGTGGCAAAGGAGCAGACCGTATGCTAGCTTCTCAAACGAGACAGCAATGCCAGACGCAGGTGACATCTACACAACGAATAGCGAATGCTCGAGCAACAATAGCCCAGGGACGGGAGTAAGAGGCGATACCCTCTTGCGCATGCGGCCGAACTCGCTGGACTTGAACTCCTGGCGCGCGGAGCGCTTGAGGCGGAGCAGGAAGAGCTCCCCCTTGAGGTCCACCACCTCCTCCTCGATCTTCTCCGTCTCCATGGCTCGTATCTCCTCCAGCTCCTGCTCCCTCTTCGCCATCCTCACCACCGCCGCCTCGCCCCTCCCCGACGGCCGGGGCGCCGCAGCCAGTCCCGGGAACCGCGCCGCCGAAGTGCGGAGGCCAAGGAATGAGGCGCGGGGCGTGGAGACGGCGAGGCCGCGGGGAGTGGAAGTGAGGGGTGAGGCTGCGGCGAGGGACATCGTCGCCATCTCTCTGTTTGCGCTCTCTGTGAGACGGCGAGGCTCCGGCAGTTTGGGCTCGAGGATAAGGGGATGATGTGGGGTTTATCTGGTTGTCTTGGTGGGCTTGGTGTACGAATCTCAGTGCGTGATCCCAGGGCTAGGGTCACGTCGGGAGCGATAGATATGTTGGCATACCAGCGCCTTTTGAGCACGGGCTCCATAGTGCCGGTTTTTTTAATTTTTTAAATCGACATTTTAAAGTTTCATAAATTCTGAAAATAGTTTAGATTTTGGTAATGATGTATTTTACTGTATGTAAATTTTCAACCCGGAATAGTTTGTATACCGGTCTGCACAAAAATGACAAATTCGAAAATTTTCGAATTATGCAACGTTCACATCTCAGATCCAGAAATTTATCATTTTACACAGCCCAAAATACAGAATATTACGCATTAAGTTTTTGCACACTGGCAGAAAAATCATTGTCTACATCTAGAATTTTTTCACATTCTTTCGAAACTTAAAAATATCGTTTTTTAGTTTTTCATAAAAAACGAGCTCCATAAAGCTTGTGCTCCAAATCACCGCACTCACGGCATACCAGCGACTACACCCTCAATTCACCATTTCATAGGACACGCTTGAGAGACGAGAATTTTTGGCAAAAAGAACCACCTGTGCAAAGTGAATTGACAAAAAGACCACCTCAAAGTGTAATTGCGAGACAGGTCTAAAGTCTGAGTAAGATTTTTTTTAATATCATTAAAATAGGGTAGAATATAAGTGGCTGTGACACCGAGCACACTACAGCCCTTTTTTTATTTTGAGAAACCCACTTCTAGGTCTCAAAAAATCTGAAACTTGGTATACAAATAAATACACATCATTAACATACTCCAGAAGTTTCGTACAAAACAACTTTGTATTTTAAGCTACACAAGATAGAGAAATTTCTGACAAATACAACCTACTATTTTCCATTTATTGTGTCCATAATTTTGTTATTTTCATATAACTTGGAATATAATTTTTTTTCACCGAAAATTGGCATATACATAGAAAACACGTGCATGTATAAACTCAAAATTCATTTTTTTAAAAATAATTTCACCCGAGCACACTGGTGATCGGGTGCCACGAATCTACATTCAGAATATACCTACTTCAGGAAAATTTGAACTACCCAAAGTGTCGTCGTCTTCTATCTAGAAAATTCAAAAACTACATTTAAATGATTTTACAAATATGAAAAAGTCCTACATGTTCTCAATATAAGGTATCCTATAACGTGCAAAATCTCAGTGTCTCGGAATGAAATACTTCACATTCTGAGACACAAACATTAAAAAAAACTGTATGTATCTGAATGAGTATAATGAACAATGTATACTTTCAAATCTTTTAATTTTGTCATTTTTGTGTAGCCCATTAGGCCATTATACAAAGAATTTTGCATTGTGATTTTGCATGCGTATAGTATACATCACTGAGTACATCTTTCATGGCAGAGTCACGGCCGGGAGCATGTAGGGTGACTCACGGAGAGGAGAGAGACGGGGTTGTAAGGCAGCGGTGATCCTAGTGCAGGATTGTATACACGATTTATCCATCGTCGGGCTCCCCGCCGGTGGAGTAACCCTACGTGCCGGTATAATTCATTATAGTATAGGTTAGAAAGTTGAGATTGATCATAAGCGTAGACCCAAGGCTTCCAAGCGGCCATACATAGAGTTACAAGGAGAACCGTTACCAACAAGAAGATATAGTTCTAAGCTAATCCATTTAAAATGTCATGTCTTGAACATCAAGGCGCATAGCATTTGGAATTCTAGCAGAATCCGTCTTGGAACCTTTCTTAGTCCGGTTGGACCTCACAAGCTGAGAGTATGCCTTAGAAAAACTCAATGTCCTGGGATACTTATTTGAACCTCACAAGCTGAGAGTATATCCCAACAACATTCACAATTTTTTGAAACCTATAAATATATTTTTAAATAGAAAATTACTGAATCTCGGTAGATAAAGTGACTTTTCGTGGAATAGAGTACGTGTAAGCTCTAGAATCTCAATGAACAGACGTGTTCATGAGATTGGTTGAGGAGTGGAAAATATTTATGAAGTAATCCACGTGTCTGATGTTAAAGAGACGAAGACGAAGTAAGCCTCCTAGGCTTGTCGGTCGCTGAAGAGTGAAGAGTGTTCAGGACATAGCGAACCTGAACGAGCGTTGCTGAAGTGCCGGCTGATAGGTGACCGATAGTTGCGTGAACAGCGTAGTAATGGACGCGTGGCGGGAAGATCTGTCCACGCAAATCCATATTTTGAAAAGATGCCGCCACGTTGTGCTGTTCGTAGGCCTGTTTGATTGGTTCCTCTTTAGTAAACCAAGGCATTTAATAGCCGGAGCTAGTCCGCCCATCCGTCACCTCCTCCTACCAGTTTGTTAAATTTGGGTGAAATTGTTTGGGCGAACGCCGGAGCCAGCGATACCCATACCATCTTTGGATTAATCGGAAGAATCATCCTCACTGTACTTCAATTCGTCTGAAGAATCAGAGGTAATCAATAGCTCCTTGCTGCATTTCTGCTCAGTTTAGGTGCAGTCCAGTTAACATCTCCTGTAAATTTATTGTACAAATTAGGCCATCGCTGATGGAGCCCGGAGCACCAGTGAGCTCGGCCACGGGGGCCATGGAGTCCGTCCTCGGTAAGCTGGCTGCTCTGCTTGCCGAGGATTCCAACGGTGATGTCCAGTTCCTCAGGGTCGAGCTGGAGAAGCTGCACGCGCTCCTCAAGAACATGTCCGAGGTGGAGGATCCCGGAGAGCAAGGCAGGCGCTGGCTGAAGGAGGTGCGGGAGTTCTCCTACGACGTCGACGACGGCCTCGACGACTCCATGCTCTCCGCCGACAACGGATCCGGGAGCAAGCCAGATGGATTGGCCGAGAAGATCAAGATCTGGTCGAGGGAGACGACGGCTCATCGTCGGATCGGCGAAGAGATCAGTGCTAGTAACATCTCTGAGCATAGCACCGGGGCGGAGGATCCTCGGGACTACAAGGAGATGCCTGAGCTCGTGGGCATCGATGGGCCGTCCGCTGAACTCGTGAAAATGTTGGACATATCAGTGCAGCAACTGAAGGTCGTCTCCATCGTCGGGTGTGGGGGGTTGGGCAAGACAGCTCTCGCTCGCCATGTGTACCACACGTTGGGAGAGCAGTTCGACTGTCGGGCTTTTGTATCTGTCTTCCGAAAGCCTGATTTGGTGACGATCTTGAGGGATATCCTTGGCCAATTGGGGTGTGATGATCAAACCATACCGGGTGGTGATGTTCAACTGCTCATCAACAGCATCTCTAGCTTCCTTGGGGACAAAAGGTATGCCGGTAAAAGAAAATATACAGTTTCAAGTTTTTAACTACTATGTAGTACTTCTGCAGAACATTTACCATGCTTTATTTAAATTACAAATTTACTATGTATCAGCTAGTATAGCTTATGTTATCGAATATTATCTGGCTTCGTATATTCTGGCGATGGCAGTTCCGGGTATACAGTTGCTAGGTTAAGTCGACATACATTAAGAAAGATGCTTCGGTTTAGCGTTTTTGGTTTGCCTCCATCTACACTTGCATATTTTCAGATAGTTCCTATTATGCCTGTGTTAATATTATGTATAAATGGGCGATCTTTTCGATCAGCTAATACCCCCCTTCAAGACACTTTTCTTGCCGAACTACAATAAACTGCCCCCTATTTCCGCAGTTTTTGTGTCAGTGTTTCTATTAACGTTGTACACATATTGTTTAATTTATTACAGTGAGGGAAAGAGGTTAGGGAGATTAGTGCAGCTGAGAATCTATAGTTAATAAACAAGAGATAGCCATTATTTGCCCCTTAATTGTTTTGTTGATGCCAAAGTACTTCTGAAAAAGGTGCAAAGACTACCTGATATTTTCTGTAGTGGAAAATGATCTTGGAGATAAAATTTAACATGATCCCAGCTTTCCTGCAAACATTGCTTACGTTTTTAGGTTGTAGAAATTTAGTATAGGTGTTCCCTTTATTTATTTTGTTGTGTACAGTTTTAGGATGCTATAACATACTTTTAACATTCCTTAATCGTGCACCAGGTACTTGATCATAGTAGATGATGTGTGGGATGTTCAAACATGGGATATTATTAAATATGCTTTCCCCAACAGCAGTTATGGTGGTAGAATAATAACAACAACACGTATACATGAAGTAGCCAAATCATGCTCTGCTTCATATGGGGGCCGTGTTTATAAGCTAAGCCCTCTCAGTGTTGTGGATTCAGAAAGGTTGTTACTGAAGACAGTGTTTCATTCTGATGAGCAATGCCCATCACACCTCAAAAGAGTATCTGATATGATCTTGCAAAAGTGTGGTGGTTTGCCCTTGGCAATTATTTCTATATCTGATTTGCTGACTGCTAACACACATGAAGATCAGTGGGAGCAAGCGTACAGTTCTATCAGGCATGGACTTGGAAGCAATCCTGCCGTTGAAAGAATCATGAGGATATTGTTGCTTAGCTACTTTGATCTTACTCCTTGCCTAAAATCTTGCCTATTATATTTGAGTATATTCCCAGAAAATCATGCTATCAAGAAGGTGCATTTGGTAACGAGATGGATTGCCGAGGGATTCATTCGTGAAGAACACGGATATACTCTGTATGAATCCGGAGAGAGGTGTTTTAATGAGCTCATCAACAGGAACCTGATCCAACCAGGGGACATTGATGAGTTTGGTGAGGTGGATACCTGTCGAGTAAATGGTATAGTTCTTGATTTCGTCATATCTATATCCAAGGAAATTAATTTTGTTACTTTACTAGGTTTACCTAGTGTGAATCCTGAACCACAGAAAAAGGTCCGTCGGTTGTCTCTACAGGAGGGAAGTGATATTCCAGCAGATCTTGTTTTATGTAATGCCCGCTCACTTACTGTTTTTGGGTCCTGTGTGAAAGTGCCATCTCTCTTGGACTTGGGACACTTGCGTATTTTGGATTTTGAAGGTTCTAGTGAATTAGAAGATCATCATCTTGCAGATATAGGCAATCTGTTCCACCTTAAGTTTCTGAGGCTCAATTATACAAAAATTACAAAGCTTCCGAACAAATAGCAGAGTTACGGTACTTAGAGTCACTTGATATATGTGGAAACAATGCAACCATTGTAATTCCATCAGCCATTAATCGGCTTACTCGATTGGTTTATCTAGCTGTTAGTGATGAAACTATATTGCCAGATGAAATTGGAGGCATCAAAGCATTGCAGGTGTTGGAAGGTATTAATGTCAACAGTCAGTCAACTAACTTTGTTCGGCAAGTCGGTCAACTATCAAACCTGAAGAAGCTGAGCATAAGTTTTATCAATTATTATGCTGGTGATAACTGGAAGGAGAATCAGGAAGAGATGGTCTCTGCGATATGTAAGCTGGGTAAAACAAACCTTCATGTTCTACACATTACTATCAACGAGGGGGCAGATGAGATCTTCGAAGAATCATGGTACCCTGCTCCACATAGTCTTCGGGAACTTGTCATCAAAGTGGATATAGTATCAAGAGTACCAAGATGGGTTGGCTCACTTGTCAACCTCCAGAAATTACTCATCCGTATGTGGGATGTTGGACAGGAAGATGTGGTGATCCTGGGAGGCCTACCTGATCTGCGCCATCTCTGCCTCACAGCACTGACGGCTGGATCGAAAGATGAACGGCTTAAAATCAGCCCAAGTCATGGATTCGCTTCCTTGAGTCATTTCAAAATAGGTGGAGAAGAGTGCGCACTGGGGCTGAATTTTGAAGTTGGGTCCATGCCAAAGCTACAAAATCTTGAGCTTGAATTTGACGCAGAGGAAACCCTTTTGCTGACAAATGGTAACTTTGATTTTGGCATCGAGCACCTCTCCTGCCTCACAAGCACAAGTGTCCGTTGTACTTATGATGAACCCATCCGTCCTACGTTGAAGACTGCCATGGAAAAAGGCATCAATGCCCATCCCAATCGTCCCATGTTGGTATGGATGAAATGAATGTTGTCCATCAGGTACTGATTCCCCGTTCCAAAGAGTTCTCTTTTCAGAATTACTTATGTTTCTTCCTTTTGTCCTCTCACAGTATCTTTTTTTTCATATGTCATTTTCTTCCTATTTTAGTGCCAATTTCAAGCAGGGTGATGAAAGCTGCAGTCATCATTATTTTAACCCCGAATCAAGCCTAAGATTGACGCTGGGCGACATGGATCCCAAGATTGACGCTGTGAAAAAGAGAGGGAACAATAGAAGTTGAAGATAGGTCGACAAGCAATAGGTGCAACGAAAAAGATGAAGTTGGGAGTGGGAAGTGCAAGAAAAAGAGATCTGTGAGAGAGAATAGTTGCAGTTTTACTCTGTTTTGAGTACTTGTCCTTGTGTTTCCCTGTTGGTTTTCATTTCTATCTTTTCCTTTTTTATGTTTGGTGGTTGATTGTGTTTTGTCTGAACTATGTATAAAATTTTGGGTTTCGTTAATGAAATCGGGTGTATATTCCCTTTCCTCTAAAAAAACCCGAATCTAGCTTTTTTTCTTCGTCTATCCAAAATGTATAGACCATGCAGTTTGGGATTTTGCTAGGCAATGATGTATGAATGTTTCAGAATTAATTAGTACTCACTCTGTTTATGTTATTACAACCCATATACTCCTATAGTTTTGGTTGTAATAGCATCTTATATTATGGGACGGAGGGGAGTATTTTTGTTTACTACTACCTCCGTTTCATAATTATTGTTTTGAAAAAAAAACTATGACAATAATTATTAAACTTAGGGAGTAGGTGTCAGCTACAGTAGCTAGTAACCATATTATCCATTTCAAAATGTGATAAAATGAACTAACTTGAAGCCATTTTTTCGGTCCACTATGTAGCATTTTGGCATGCCAATATTTTAATTATTTAAACATGTCTTGCCTTCAGATACAGTGCAACACAACAATGGCATGAACAACAGGATGGATGGACATGGTCATAAGGTGACTACTGAAAAGCCAAGAGAAGAACGATAACCAAACTAAAGTTCTTGTTACGCAACTGGTGGCATCGCATTTATTGAAAAAATAAATGAAAGGTCACAGCTTTTGTTTTCTTCAAATGTTTCTACACTTATGTTTATCATCCTGGTGTACATTAAGGTTGATGGTTATTTGTTGTATACCTTATTAGTTTGTTGAAATGACATTGTATAATACTCCTGATTAATTGATTGTTGGCTTTGGATCCTATCGTCGTGTCGTTTCTCGAGGAAAACACACATCTACTATTATTGTGAAGCGGAACCAGCAGGCCGAGGGGAAGATAGCTGTTGCAGTCACTGTTCTAGGCTTGTAGCATGTGTCGGTATACGTTCAGATGACTGTGATACAGTAAGTGATATATTGCATAATTAGCATATACAACTGCATATGTGTGGTATTTAGTTTTGGTGAAGCATTTCATAAATGAATTGCATTGAACTGTAGAAACGGCTAAGAAGAGCAACGGCTCAGCCATGGAGAATACTCCAAGTTTATTACACCACATATGTATGTGGTACTACTCACTAGAATACACATATGTAGCATCATATTAACATCTCAGCCCTAGACTAAGAGTATCAACCTGGAAAACAAAATTTGTACTATGCTTGGAAGAATGCATGGAATCACATGAAGGGAGTCTATCTCACATGATTGGGTGAGTGGATGTAACAACCTTGTCATGGAGGAGTGCACATTATCACATGAAGTGATTTCTTCTCACATGGTTGGGTGAATGAATGTACAACGCCATCACCAGAGTTCAAGTCTTTGTGGATGTAAATTGAGATCCCACAATCTATTATATAATTAAAACACAGGATAATAAACGGCTCAGATTTATCAAGCGGTTAGCGACAGAAACTAACGGCTCCGATTCAGACAAAACGATTCAGATTTTTTTTTAGTAGAGCGAACGAACCGCGGCCGATGACCGAACGCTATAAAAAAATGTCCGTGATTGGTACGAGCCATAATCGATCACGTCTTCTAGGCGGGAGTATGCAACGCAAAGTACTAGCCTCCTTCGAGGACACGTAACACAGATATGCATCTTCTGGATTAAGATTAGGAACCCCATGGCAGATACCGTACATATCACGAATCTTTATTCTTTTGACATTGACTGGTGCTTCAGGTTCTGCGCGATGGAGTAGTATACACGTAGATGTCGGCGGTTGATTGCTCTGGCTTCACGACGGTCGTCCGGCGGATCTCGAGATGGCAGTGTTCTTGGCCCAGCATAAAGCCATCCATACATGAGCTCGACGAGGCAATGACAATATCACGCCGACGAAGCTACCTCGATGCAACGACATCGATCTCACGCCAATGAAGCTGACAAACTCCAAAGATGACCCGAGCCTACCTCAAAGTCTTTGAGGAGTCTGTATGGCGATATCGACCTGGCAAGAAGCCACGGCGTACGTCCCCACACAGCGGTTTGAATCGATGGTGACAGGCGGACCCCCAAGGACCAGAGGCTGGTGCGGCGCCCGATGGCTGTAGAGGATTTGGTAAACTGGCATGCAGTTTGCATCACCTGGGCTTGATTATTTGCATCTAGACGATTCGATCAAGACTGAAGGCATACATACGCAACAGCTTGGAGATGCATGCCGTACTGATCCCTGTAAATACCAAAGCATAGATAAGCATGAGGTAAATCTGCTGATTATACATGATCAGAAGATAGCACGTTATGTTATTATGTTTACTTAAGAGATGCGTTTGTGTATTGCCAAAAAAAAGGTTGATCGCTTGACATCGGCGGCGATATGACAACCTAAGCAACAGCGAGTATATGTGCAGAACTACAGATTCACAGAGGGCAATGATCGAGCTTGCTGTGGACGATGAGCTCGAAGCGACAACGTCGACCCCCTCTCATGAAGCTAGCTCGAGGAAGGATGACACCATATCGCGCTAAGGATGCTAACAAACACACAAGGTACCCTGAATCTAGCACAAGCTCTTCGACGAGTTCATCTGGCGAATTGACGATATCAATCTGGTGTAAAGCCACGAATGATGAAGGCCACAGGACACGTGGATGATGGCGATACAATGAGGCAAACACAAGTGGGACGCCCTCAGCAGTAGAGGATTTGGTGATCGACCATGCTGTCCGCAGTTTGCATCAGCTGGGCTAGATTTTTTTTCAGACCACGGACGTAGACTCGAGCTAGCGGTGCTGGACTCAAGTTTATTGTTGAGTTTTTTTAATAAGAAATTTGTTTGGAGTCGATTACAATTCAATTATTTGGTGCAGGATTCCGGTTAAATTGACTGCGTGCATGAAAGCTCAGTCGCCATGGTCACCTATGCGTGCAGTTTAGACCACCCACACTATCGCACCGATTTCTGGGCAAGCTGCCATCTTTGGTAGTCATTGCTTGATCTGAACAGGGATGAATTTGAGTGCCCCATACAAGTTGTGGATTCCAAGTTGAGTCATCCGCTGGATGGTGTGCCGGCCATGCTGACGGTCAGATCGATCGATCTAATGTTACTGGGAGTCATGACCTGTGCCGGATAGAAATGCGTTCGTGTATCGCTTGATGTCGGCGGCAATATGACAAGCTAAGGCAAGGAGCAGCGACTATATATTATGCACATATGCAGAACTGGAGATGCACCGAGGGCAATGATCGAGCATGCTGGAAGAAGCTGCAGGACAACCCAGCGTCCCTGCCACGATCTTGCCGACAAGGTGCAAAGAGTTTTCCAGGAGATGCACAAAAAATATATCTCATTAGGATACAACGTCGACCACGTACAGCTCCACGAGGGGTCACGCACGGTGCAGTCAGCACTGAACTTGACAGACGAGATGGGGAGATGCAGCCTCGCCGGCATCTTCAACAAGTATCACCTCCAAGAGAATGGCATAGCATAAATCGGATAAATGGGAATTTTACTGAGTACAGTCAATGAATTGGATACAGACGTCAAAGACAAGAAAACGGGTATTTTACTTTCTCAAATACAGATTGTGGACCCTGATACCCTAACCGTGATTTATCCTCAAATATGTAGTGAGAAGATCAATGGTTTGATAAAAAACAAATAACTGTATGGCAAAACGAATTCGGAATTGTCAATTGTAAAAATGAGGAAATTGAAGCAAGGAAGAGGAAGAATGACAAAACATGGATGGTTTCCTGATGCCATTGAGCAAAATATCACTAAGCAGGGAAGAGATAGGTAAAGAATCAATTGGATTGGTTAGTACTTTTGTAATCACCATGCATATTTGCTATAGATAAATGAGCACATAATGGGTTAGATACAAGGTGAAGAGGTGACATACCGAATCATGGATACCATGTGCAAGACAGCAACGCACAGCAGCAGATTAGAAAACATGTGTCCTACTGAGTTCCTTAACACATTGAAGTTCCTAGGAATCCCAGATCATCAGCTAAAACTGAAGGTAGGTTTGCCGGTGATGGTCCTACGCAACTTCAACCTAGCTGCAGTTTTATGCACCGGCACGAGAATGATCATAACACAGCTTGGAAACAAATACATTGAGGCACAAATGATTACATGAACGCACGTTAGCGAAAAGGTATGCATACCTCAGATTATCATGTCACCCTGCGACTCAAAATATCCATTCATGGTGAAACGGAGACAATATCCATTATCAGCCTGCTTCGCAATGACCATAAATAGGATCCAAGGTGAGTCCTTGAATAAGGTAGGAATATATCTTAAATAAGCAAGCATTCTTTCATGGGCAACTATATGTGGCATTGTCAAGAGTCACAAACAAAGAAGGACGAAGCTGCTAATCGATGACACTGAGTGTTCGAGTGAAGATAGCGCAAAGGATATTGTTTATAAGGAGATCTTATAAATTGCAAAGGAGTAGAAGACATTTAAAGTAATTATTGATGGAGTGGAGAGAACCGACTAACACTAAAGAGAAATATAACGTTTGAGATCAGCACAGCATATTCCAGATTGCTTAACAAACATCACAGGTACTTCATGACATTATTTTTCCATAGCCAAATACATGTGTCGAGACAAAGTTCATATTTCCATTAAAAAATGCATAATGTGTTTTTATATATTTTCTCAAATCTACAATCAAAGGGATTTCCTGGAGACTGAACCACATATTTTTTATCATTGGGATGGATTTTTTTTCGATAAAGGGATCTTTATATTCGGATGGATATAGAATGATGGATATTCAAGTGCCTGCTTTTACAATCTAAAGGACACAAATACAATCATATATTTGGCTATATTGCTACTCTCTGTCACCAATGAAAATGCCATTGCAGCTGGAAGTATATCAAAACTAAAACAATTTACTAAATTATGGATCATCCTGTAATCCAAAATTGGGGAAAAAATTAAATGGGGAAGCAGCCGTGCATGGGGGACTGAAGCACCAAGGCATGCACCTTGCCTCTTGAATACGGGCCGCGGCTGCGACTTTTAATGAATACGGTCAATGGATTGCATAAGGACGTATAGATTGAGGACCTTGATTTAACCTCAAATGTGTAGTCAGAAGAACAATGGTTGGATAAGATACAACTAATTGTATGCCAGAAAAAATACAGAATTGTCAATCGTGAAAATGAGGAAATTGAAGCAAAGAGGAGGAAGAATGACGCTACCATTCCTGCTGAAATTAGATCCACCGAGCTCGGATTGAAATAGCTGCGCGATCTACAGATCGGCCGGCCGGCTGCGCGTACGCTACAGGCGCCCCTGCCGAACTGCTGCCCGCCGTGCCCTACATAGTGGCGACCAGAACTAAGAGGGTCTTTCCTACATACCCAAATCGTCTATGACGAGATGCAGCATGACCTGGAAGATAATGGAATGGCAAGCTTTGAAGACTGAAGAGAAATGCAATGGAATGGGACTTTGGAGAGAGTCACACTCAGTTGTACATAATAGAAAGGTGAACCAAGAATATGTATACTGAATAAAGAAGTGAGAGAAAAATGGTTCAATAAAATATATCTATAAAAGTTTCCGTGCAAAAATTAACCGTAGTCAGCTAAGAAAATTGGGTAAACAGATGTATTTAGAAAAAAAGATAAATACAAAAAAAAGTCTAGAGGAAAATAAGTCAAATTAAAAAATGAAACTAAATATATATTGCAAAGATGTTTAAACCGCGGATTTAAATGAACATGACAATAAATCCAACAATCTAACCATGCAAATATGAAGTTTATGTAAAATAAAAAATTACAAGTATCAAGCATATATATAATTATAAGATATTTTGTATGAAAAACTAAACTTTCGCGGCAACATATAACATCAAAAAATTGTATAACGTACGTAGAAAGTCTACCCGCGCAAATGCGCGGGCCACCCTGCTAGTTCCTTTTGAAAAAACAGGAAATCACAATGATCTGGCCAGGCCTGGCATCATTCTTGTATAATATCCCTTTAAAAACCAAATCGGCCTTGAAAGGGAAATGCACTGGAAGTCCTTGCGAACTTTGTTTTTACCCCCATGATTTCAAGGTAATATATTTTGTTAGTTATATAATAACTTAGTGTTGTTCAATACTTTTCATTCCTAATTAAGAGCGAATGGGAGAGGAAGCACATGGCAAAGGTATCAGCACTTGCATTGAAAAAGCATTGTGTGCTATTTTCCTTATAAATGTCGACCACATCCATGGAGGGTTCTCAGCCGTGTACTGTTCCAATCCTGCACTATCCTGGCCGTTCGTTTCCACCGTCCAATCATCCCTGGCCGTTGGATCCTCGGTTTTGCAGTTCCTCACTCGCTGGCGGACACACAGAGTCGATGACGTGTGGGGTCTTCACCGGTCCGGGCCCACGCGCAGCACGTCGCCCGCGTCGCCCTCTTTTTTCCCGAGTTTTGCTGTCGTGGACACAGCGTCGCGCGCAGCCTCCTTCTCCCTCGTCCTCACCCCCGCCTCCTTCCTCTCTCTCACTTTCCCCAATTCAGCCTCTCCTCGCATCGTGTTCTTCCGCCCAGATCTGCTCGGATTTGCATGCTTTCAGGATGAAATCCTTCCTGGATAATGCTGGTTGAGGTCCGTTGGTCCGCGAGAAATTGTTGTTTTCTTCTTCTGTGTTCATGTTCGGCTTAGATTCTAAAATTTCTCATTTTGCTTTCCTGCAGATTTAGGGTGCCCGCTGCTTCCTTGACATGCTATAGGAGCTGGAGTACGTTCCTCTCTCTCTCTTCTCCGGGGCATTTTCTCTCGGTCGTTCTGGGTTCTGGTCGTCGTCATCGCCGTTGCCGGCTCGCCGCCGCCGCCGCCGCCAGAGGTGAGTACTTCTTGCTGACCTCTGCGGCTAACATGTTCTTGGGCCAAAGTGCCACTGCTCGCTTACCTTGGTTGTTGATCTGCCCTTCCAATCTCTCTTCTCGACCATCTCTAGATTCCCTAACCTGCTTCTCACATTCCTGTTACCAGGACGGGCCTCCTCGCCTCCCGCCGGCCAGGACACTGCTCACTCAACCGTAAGCACTAACCCCTCCCCGTCCTCTCAATCTGATTATCTCTAGCTATGGCTTTAGCCGATTGGGGAAACCTAGAACATTTTCTCTTGGTAGATCTGTATTTCCTGATGTAAAAAATGCAAATGCGTTTCAGTACCTGGCTCCGATGCTTACATTTCATTGATTCTGCATCTTTTTGTGGTGTATGGGTCAGGTTGTTTCTTTTGGTAGATCTGTATTACATTTTCGTTGTTGTTCCAGTTTAGTAATATTATTTTCAAACCAAAACGTTTTAATTTTTTGATAAAAAGTTTGATCCAAAATTGATTTTTTAAACAAGGCAAAAGCTTCGCATCACAACTTCACCGTGCTCATGAAAAGATTTGGTTCTGGTATCACAGTTTTACCATCTTCTTGAAAAATATTTGGCATCTCTTTGGCAAATTGCAACCTTACCGAACCCAAAATTATTTTTTCTAGCTGTTCTAAGCTACTTAATCGAGTTTATGGTGACAGATCTTCAGTTGAATTTATACAATTGGCTCTAATTCCCACCTGTCATCGCTTCCCCATTTTACATGTGTTTGATAGTAGTGGATTCAGAAATTTCAGAGCAAATTAGTAATTAGAGATGAATCTTATACGACCAAATAAACGTGTTATTTTTCTTTAGCTGTAGGTAAAATTGTGCTGCCATGATTACCTTGTTTGGGAAATAATACAATTGGCTCTAATTCCCACCTGTCATCGCTTCCCCATTTACTTGAACAAAATCTCACTTCTTGTTCAACTTATTTTATTTAAAAGAACACTCTCTTGATTTCTCATCTAATCAAAAGAGAAGGGAGTGCTGTGAATAGCTTATGGAAGTTAGTCCATTGCACATGAGAAACTAAGAACACGATTCCCTGTCTGTTAGCCGTACTTATGCTGCTGCTCTTGTTGTTTCTGATTTGTGACATGATCATCTTTTCTCTGTTAGTCATGCACCTTCAGTTTAATAACATGTCAGCTTACTTGTAGTTAGTGTGTCAAATAAACGGTCCATTGCTACCTGTTTTTGCTCCTGTTACCGAGTGCAAGAAGCATATATATGATTAATGTTAAGTGCAAGGATGTGTTTGATGAAATGCCTCTTGCACTCGGTAACAGGACTGGATCCTGTTGCATATATATGATTAATTTTTACATGTGTTTGATAGTAGTGGATTCAGAAATTTCAGAGCAAATTAGTAATTAGAGATGAATCTTATACGACCAAATAAACGTGTTATTTTTCTTTATCTGTAGGTAAAATTGTGCTGGCATGATTACCTTGTTTGGGAAATAATACAGTATGTCTCATGGAAATGAAGACAAAAATTAGCACCATATATTCATCGATGAAACATAGAGTATTGTACATATATGACCTGCTTCTCACATTCCTGTTACCAAGCCGGGCTGCTAGATCCAAGTAGATAAAATCATGGCTTCTGATACCAACAATCTTGTTCTGTACATCAGGAGATGTGTTTGATGAAATGCCTCTGCTTGCTAACTCGTGTGTTTTCCTATGTTTTGCTAGCCCTTCCTCACCGCTCGTGGCCTGTTGCTACTAGACCCTCTGCGTTGCTGCTGCTCACTCCAAGGTTTGTATCTCTCGCTTGGTGCCGTTGGTTAGTAGGTTTGTTATTTTGTTGGCGTCTTTGTTGCTCGATTTATGCCATGAAATTCCTGCTGCTAACTCGTCCTGTTCCTAGGTTTCTCTGCCCGTTTACTGGATTTTCCTGCTCCTCCCGGCCGGTGCTGCCCGTGATCTGCTGCTGCTCAACCGTGTGCTGTTTCTTCTTCACTGTTCAAAGGTTTGTCTCTCTCACTTGGGTGGTAGGCCTGTTCGTTTCTTGCTGCATGGGCCCTTTTTTGCTGTGTCTGTTTGTTCTTTTGTGCATTTCCGCTGCCACTATCCTCGTATTCCTTCTCCTTGCCTTATGTTTCTATCGTTTACACAGGTCCAGCAGGTTCAGGGTGTCTATTGTGTCGGCTGCTCATCTCAAGGTTAGCTTCTTTGCCAAAGAAAAATATATTGTTCATATATATGTGATATGTGCCTACGTTTGTGCATTGTATTGTACTCACGGCTCTTTTCTTTATGCGGATTATGTCCGTGCGTTGTGTTTGATCGTTCTGCTACCATGCTGTACAGGATGTGTGCTGTTGTTTCCTGCGTCATCCCTATTTTAGAGACTCTTGCAGTTCGTTGTGCTTTGCCGGCGTTGTTTTACTTGTGCGAGGTGACCGAGGATGGTTCGGTTTTAGCTGGTGTAGAGCTTGAGCTTCCTTCGGAAGGCGCCGGTGCAGTGCCGCGCAGGGAGTTTTTTTGGAGCAACGCTTGGCGTGGCTGCGCCGGTGCTTATGACCAGGCTGCTATGCAGGCGATAAGGTTTTTGCAGGGGATCTATGGGTTCGTTCTCCGAGATTACAACTATGCGAGTATGAGGGCCTATAGGGAGACTATGCGTTCGGCTATTCTTGTTGCTGTGTGTGCTGCTAGGTATGCCGAAAGATTGGAGAGAGAGGCCTTTGTAGGACCTGTTGCCCAGGGAACATTAGACTGGAATTTATTATGCTCTTGCCTTGTGGCATCCATGACTGATGTGTAGTCTCTGTAACTATTTATTGTATTTATATAATGACTTCTGGGCTGTGGTGAAATGATAACCTGCTTTCTTTGGTTTACATGCCAACCATTATCTTGCTTCGGTTTGTGCAGCAGCTGCGTTTTTTCTATGGCCTTTGTATGGCCCAGGCTTTTTGGTGGCTTTGCCTTTAAGAGGCCTGTGACCTTTTAAAAACGTACTGGACAGCCTTGTGCTTCTTGTTTGCTGAACTTTGTTACTGAAGCTTTTTTTTGTCACGAAATGTCAGATTAGTTTTATACTAGGAAGTTAGTATTCTTATCTTATCTTTGTGTATGTTCTACACTACCTACATGTTTGTTTCTTAGTTGGCTTTGAAAAACAATAACATACTGGATAGGCTTGTGCTTTGCCCAGCCTTTAAAGAGGCCTGTTAGCTTTGGTTTCTTCTTGGGCTTGGATAGGCTTCTGCTTCTTGTTTGCTGAGCTTTGTTACTGAAGATTTTTTAGTCAGGTCATGTCAGATTAGTTTTATACTAGAGAGTTAATATTCTTAGCTTTTCTTTTTCTATGTTCTACCTACATGTTTGTTTCTTAGTTGGCTTTGAAAAACAATATATTTATGCTGTCTCGAGTATCTCTATGCCCCACTTTTTGCAAATCCCCGGTGACCTTTGTCTTCTTCTTGGAATTTTACAGAACAGGCTTACTAGAATGGCTAGGCTTCTGGTTGTAGGGTCTTTTCTTGTTTACTTGGTGGTTTTCAAAATTCCTCAGTTGTTCATCGTGCTATTTTCTTTCCTTTTCTATATTTAGATTTTTAGTTTCTTGCTTGCCTTTGAAAATACTTATTTCTTTGCCTCAGGTGTTTCTGTGGCTCAGCCTTTTAGAGTGGCCAATGAACTTATCAGTGGTTCTTTAGGTTTGTTCAGTCTTTTAATTTGGTGGTTCTTTAGATTGTTCAGTTTTTATTGTCCTATGATGTAGGTATGTATGCCAGTGCTTTGGGTATGAGTTCTCTGATGCCAATATCCTAGAGTCAGCTCTATGGATGGTCCTCCTGCTGTCAGCCGCCGGCGCAGGGCGGCTGGTGGGGTTCCTCTTGTGCGTTTGCCTCAAGCTCGTCCTTCTCGCTCTAAGAAACCTGTGGAGTCACCAGGACGCCCTCCTGTTATCCCTCGTCGGCCCAAGGCGGCTGCTGTGGTGCCTCTTGTGCCTCCGTCTCCTGCTTCTCGCTCTAAGAAATCTGTAGTGTTACCGGGGCGCCTTCCTGTGCCTCGCAGGGGGGGTTGTAGGGTGCCTGTTGGAAGTCCATTCGCCTGTAAGAAACCTTTGCTGCCACCACCGCTGAACTTTGTTGGGTACATTGCTTCGGGTCTTCCAAAGAGAAAATGTATGACCCTACTGCTTTTCACTTTTGTGGTGTGCCGGTATTTTATATACTATCTTATTGATGCGTTTGCTTGGCTGCTCTATTTGTTATTGCTGTAGACGATGGTTTCTTCCCTGTTTTTAGCTCGGAAGTAACAGCCATGAATCGGAAAAAACGCAAGATCATACATGATAGATGGTGTGGTCGTCTACCAGGTGTTTGTTTAGTTCCGTTTAGTTCCTTTGCTTTTGTTTGTTTTCTTAGGCTTATCTTATGTTCACAACGCCATTTGTGGTTTGGGTTACTGTTTTTCGTACAGATCACCTGTTTGCCTCTCCCTTAGAACCTTCATGGGTTGGTTTCACAGACGAGGAGGTTGATATTTTAAAAGGTAATAGAAGAGATAATTTGTTGCGCTTCTCTCATCTTAGGAGTGTCTGTTGTCTTACATGTGAGTCTAAGAACAAACTTTTCTCTAGCTGGTTATATAGGAAGGTCTTTCTATGGAGGACCAGCTTATAGGTGCCTTCACTGTAAGTCAAGCTATTGGTGTGGTGAAAGGGTGCGGTCCAGGTCTACGGATCCGGAGGAGCGCTTTGTTTATAATCTTTGCTGCAAGGGTGGGAAAGTGTTCATTGATCCTTTCAAAGAACCTCCTCAGTTTCTTCTTGACCTCTTAAAATTTGATGGCCTCCCACAGGCCAAAGAATTCATTGCAAAAATTCGTCAGTATAACTGTCTATTTGCTTTTACTTCGATGGGGGCAACCATAGATCGATCGATAAATAATGGTGGTGGTCCAAACATTTTTAAAATCTCTGGGCTATATGTCATCGGATAGGATCACTTTTGCCTGAGGAAGGAGATACTCCAAAATTCGCTGAGCTTTATTGTTTTCATGGTGGAGATGAAATTGACAATCGAATTCAGGCTTTGAGCAGGGAAGATAGAATTCTGGGGACATTAGATAGAGATATTGTTGATGGTCTGATGTGATGCTAACACTCATAATTCTCTTGTAAAAAAATTTCGCATGGCTAAGGAGATTTTGCTTGAAAATGAATTTGCTGAAGTTTCTATTCGTTTAGTTGCTCCTGGCAAAGATGATGGCCCGCAGTTTAGTCTTCCTTCTACAGATGAGCTTGCATGCTTAGTTGTTGGCGAGTTAACATTGGAGAAACCTTGTCGTGATATAATAATCCGTGTAAGGGAACTCGTTTGCAGCGAATTTCATCATTACACCCTGCTTATATGGCTTTACAATACCCTCTACTCTTTCCGTTTGGTGAGCGTGGGTTTCAGCTTGGTGTGCCTTACAGGGCTGTAGATCCTTCGAACCCTAGAAAAAGAAAGAACATGACAATGCAGGATTATTATTGTTTTTGTTCACACTATAAAGAAGGCCAGCATAATCCATATTTGTCTTGTGGTCTGTTGTCTGATCAAGCGATTGTAGATTCTCGTGTATGCATAGATGAGGCAAGATTAAATTTTATTTTGCTATCGAACAATGATTTGAGGGCTGAGAATTTGCAAGGACTTGTAGATGCGGTTGGAGCAGGCCGTATGGATGGAAGTTCAGTTGGTAGAAAAAATATATTGCCCTCTTCTTATACTGGTGGCCGCCGTTATATGATCGAAAATTTTCAAGATGCGGTGGCTATTTCCCGTGTTTATGGCTGTCCTGATCTTTTTTCTACATTCACGTGTAACCTAAGTGGCCTGAGATAATAGAGGCCCTTTCTGTTGAACCTGGACAAAAACCACACAATAGGGCTGATATTTCAGTTAGGGTCTACCATATGAAGCTTAACGAGTACCTTCGTGACATTAGATCTGGAAAGGCATACGGCAAGGTTGTTGCAGGTAATACAGCTTACTGCTTCCTTCTTTATAGAGTCCTATCTGCTCTTTGTTTTTAACTTGGCTTCCCTTTCCCAGTGTTGCACACTGTGGAATTCCAGAAAAGGGGGTTGCCGCATGCGCATATACTTACTTGGCAGGACAAGGAGGAGCGGGCCGAGATTAGCCCTGCTTTGATTGATTCGTTCGTCTGTGCTGAAATACCTGACCCCTGGTAGATCCTCTTGGGTATGCCCTTGTTGCTGAGTTCATGATGCATGGACCATGTGGGGAGGAAAACCCTAAGTGTCCATGCATGAAAGATGGCTTGTGTTCAAAAAAATTCCCTAAAAATTTCAGGAAGAAACATCCATTGATGAAAAGGGTTTCCCTGTCTATAGGCGTCCAGATAATGGCCGATTTATCTTCAAAAACAAAGTTAGGCTTGATAACAGGCATGTTGTACCCTATAACATGGCAATGCTGAAGAAATATCAAGGTCATTTAAATGTTGAGTGGTGTAACAAAACACATGTCATAAAATATCTTTATAAGTATGTTACCAAGGGTCCTGACTATTCAAAGGCTCTCTTTGATAGGATTAGAAATTCTGATGATCCAAATGATGCAGGAATAGATGAAATTGAAGAGTATAGAGCATGCCGTTATGTGTGTTCCCATGATTCTTTCTGGAGATGTTATGGGTATGACATACACAGCAAAACACCTTCTGTAGAAAGGCTTGCTGTTCATTTGCTAAATAAACATGTTATTCGATTTCGTGCAAAGACCAAACTTGAGAATATTGTTAATGATCCCCTGCTAAAAAAACCATGCTAACAGAATGGTTTGTTGCTAATAGAAGATACGAAAGTGCCAGGTCCTTGACCTACTGTGATTTCCCCACAAATGGTCTTGGAATGCACAGGGTAAGAAGTGGAAGAAGAGAAAATGTAGAAAGAAAATTGGTAGAATTTACTACGTGCATCCTTCCACTGCTGAACTTTATTACCTTCGAATGCTGCTAATGATTGTGAAAGGCGCGAAGTCTTATGCTGATGTTAGGACTTATAGTGGTGTTGTGTATGAGACATTTAAAGATGCATGTGGTGCCAGGGGTTTACTTGGTGACGATAATGAGTGGTTTCAGGCATTTAACGAGGCTTTGAATTGGGGTATGGGAAACCAGCTGCGTCAGTTATTTGTTACTATGATTCTTTTTTGTGGAGTTATCGATGAAAATGGTTTTTTTGAAAAATACTGGAGTCATATGGCTGATGACATCCAGTATAGGATTTGTCATGATCGTCATGATCCTTTGTATCGTGTTCCTGATGATCAGCTCAGAAACTTGCTGTTAGATGACCTGGGTCTTGTGTTTGCTAAAAATGGTTCTAATATTCTGGATCATAACTTGCCTCGAAAGTCTGTGTACGATAGCAGTTCACGGGACAGCAACATGATTAGCGATGAGCTTTGTCAAGATTTTGGAGCACTTATTCAAACTGCTGAATGTATGCTGAAAAAACTTAACAAAGACCAGGAAAAAGCTTTTAAATCGATAATAGACCGTGTGAGGGAGGACAAACCTGGGTTATTTTTTGTTTCTGGACATGGTGGTACCGGAAAAACTTTCCTTTGGAATGCTCTTGTTGCGTACCTTCGAGGGTTCAAAAGAATTGTTTTAACTGTCGCATCTTCGGGGTTGCATCACTGCTTCTCCCTGGAGGTAGGACGGCACATTCTAGATTTAAAATTCCTATTGATCTGGATGATAACGGGGTAT